>CM040402.1:12783246-13383246 GCA_022702515.1 Ilyophis sp. 1 JC-2022
TGCCTGATGGTGCAACCCTTTCTATTTGTGTGCCTGAGGGCGCAACCCTTCTCATTCATGTGCCTGAGGACGCAACCCTTCCCAATTTTGTACCTGAGGGCACAATCCTTCCCATTCATGTGTCTGAGGGCACAACCCACCCTTCCCATTTGTGTGCCTGACGGCGCAACCCTTCCCATGCGTGTGCCTGAGTGCGCAACTCTTCCCATTTGTGTGCCTGAGGGCGTAAATGTTGCAGCCCCTTCGAGCCGGGGTCATAACAGCTGGTCGCCTGTCATACAATTAAGGTTTTGTGTGCTTGTCCAATTTCGAAAGCTTTCAAGAGTTTGTGTTCTCTACTTCTACCATTATCTCATTTATAGTGAATGTAACAACCCCCCTCCACCCCAAACCCATCAATCTCCCTCAAACTCAAACACCTAATTTCTTGCCCATTCAGCTTCAGATTAACGCTACCCCTTCAAAGAGAAAATTTCACTCTCAGAGGTTTTAGGCTGGTAAAAAAACAGCCCCTGTACACTGGAATGTAAATCAGAAGTAAGATTCATCACTATGACCACATTCGGCAAGCCTTACTTATACATTTTTTTACATTTTTTTTTTTACAGTACCAGTTGTGACGCTCTCCTTTCCATCTCAGTCACCTTCCCTGTTCGTGCTCTGTGTTTTCCCCTTTTCCTCACGTCTCTTGTCATGTTTTTACGTTTCCCTGTCTGTCTTTCATGTTGTGCAGGTTTGGCGTGGTTTTCCTTCTTGTTTGCCCAGTTCACCCTCTCTAATTCTCCAGCGAATTACATTTCTTTCCCGTTTGCATTCCTCACGCCCTTGTTACCGCTCAATCACACTCGCATACATTCTCACGCTGCAATCACTCATTATCTAATTTACCACACTATATATTCTCCCATTGTTCTTTGTCTTGTTGCCAGTTTGTTAAGTCTTGGTCGTCATTTACCTCGTTCATGTCTGGTCTGGAACTCGGTCTAAGTCTTGTCTTGTCTTGCTGATTGTGGCAAGTTCAAGTGCCACCTCTCGGGAATAACTTTGAGACCACACAGAAGCTGCGGAAAACAGCTTTGTTTTTCTTTTGCCGGCTGTGGCTTTCCGGAGCTCTCTCTCCCTCCATCTCCAGCCAGCCCCTTTTGTTCGCCCGTCTCTCCCTTTTCAAGCCCAGGCTCACTGTCATAGCAATCAGAAACAATTAAACCATGATTCAACCCCCCCGCGGCGAGAGAGGAAGTCCGCCACCACCATCTGCGCCCCCGGCCTATGGATTACCCCCCTAACCGTCCGGAGCGGAGAAAGCCGATTTTTCTTTAGACTCTGGCGACTAGGGAATCTGCCAGAAGCCCTTGGTCAAATCCAGTGTTGAGAAAAAACTAGCCGTGCCCAGCCGATCCAAGAGTTCATCGACCCTAAGCATAGGATAGGCATCAAACCGTGAAACCTCATTTTACCTTTCTGTAATCTACACAGAACCGGATAGACCCATCTGGTTTACCTACCAGGACAATGGGGCTACTCCAGGCATTGTTTAACTCCTCTATTACGCCCAGCTCCAGCATGGCCTTAATTTCTGCCTGCACCAATTTCTTTTTGTGTTCCGGCAGCCGATAAGCACGGGAACGTACCGTCACTCCTGGGGGGGTTTTGATATGAGATTAGTGCATCCGGGTAGGGGAGAAAACACATCCGCAAACTGCTTTTGCAACAGAAAAAGGTATGCCTGCTGGCTTGGTGAGAGATAGCTATCAGAAAGGGGCGGGGTTTGATTGGGTGAATTTGGTACGTGTGACCACAAAGGGCCCTTGCCACTTGGCAAGCAATTTGGTGAGAATTATCTGAGTTTTGTCTCTTTATTATAGTGCGTTTGCTGTCGTTCCTGGGGCTTGAGCAAATTATCCCGTGATACCCTACCCAGTGTATGGAGTTTTGCTCGCAGGTCCATAACGTACTGTATCTAATTTTTACTGGACCTTCCTCCCAGTTTTCTTTAACTAGGTCCAAGACTCCCCTGGGTTTTCTACCAAATATTAACTCATGCAAATAATAAAGGGACTAACCACTTATCCTAATTTCGACTATCCTCGTGAACGAACTTCTGAATCATCGACTTCAAAGTCCTATTAAACCGATCAACGAGCCCATCCATTTGGGGGTGGTACACGCTGGTTTTAATCGACTGAATGCCCAATAACGCGTACAGTTCGTTTAGTGTCCGTGACATAAATGATGTGCCCTGGTCCGTCAAAATCTCTTTTGGGATTCCGACGCGGAAGATGATTTGAAACAGTGCCTGCGCAACATTCTTAGCGGAGATATTGCACAGCGGAACTGCTTCGGGATACCGGGTCGCATAATCCACCAGAACTAGTACGAATTGGTATCCCTGAGTGCTCCGTTCAAATGGCCCGATGAGGTCCATAGCCACTCTATCAAATGGGACCTCTATTAGGGGAAGTGCCTGCAACGGCGCTTTTGGGGTGGCTGAGGAATTCACTAATTAACATTCTGGGCAAGACGCACACCACCGGCGTACGTCTGCCCAAATGCCCGGCTAATAAAATCGGGCCATTATACGGTTTAGTGTTTTGTCTTATCCCAAGTGTCCCGCCATGGGGTTATAATGAGCCGCATTTTCCGACGGCTTTTTGGTACCCACAAATGAGTATTTTCTTCTACCCAATCAATCTTTTGTTCGCCCGTCTCTCCCTTTTCAAGCCCAGGCTCACTGTTATAGCAATCAGAAACAATGAAACTATTATTCAATCACGTTTTACCGTGATGCTGATTAACTTATGACAGCTGTGGCTCAGGGTCCGAGAGCCGCTCAGCTCACTCTCTCTCTGCAAGCAGAGGCTAACCACGCCCACCCTGCCACACTGATATTAACGCTTTTTTAGTTGTACCCACCAGCTTGCAGTTTCCTGCCTGCTTCATCCACGCTACCCTGCTTTCCGCATCCGCTCTGCCCCTACTTCACCCAACCCAGGATTCAGTCACCATCCAGCACCTTGTCTGCTTCCCTCTTCTGCTCTACCCTCCGGTTCTGCCCTACCCAAGATTCAGTCCCAACCCCTCTCTCTCCTTTGAGAGCTTGATTGTACAAATAAATGCTGCCTGTGAGCATTTGCATTTGAGTCCAAGCTATTCCATTGTACTGTTCAGAGAACACACTGCAAGTCTATGGAATACTTTGTACAGATGAAAGTTTATTTAAGTGAAAAAAAATGTATACAAGTGAAACTTTAACTGTGTGGGATTCTTTATCAAAAATAATTTTGAAAACCTCACATTTCATCTTGACGGCTTTCACACATGGTAGGAGTTCACAGTTTGTTTCACAAAAAGGTTGAATTACATAGCTCAGCGCATATGCTACATCTGCTGTGAAAATGTATCAATTCAGAGCAGTCTATTAGTTCCTATATGAACTAACACAGGTCTCTCTAGATGCAATTATAGTGAAAAAAAGAAACAAGCACATTTCAAAAGGGTTCATGAATATTAATATATAGATGCGACATCCAAGGAACCGGACTACATACCATTAAATTAGTTACAGCACTAATAAAATAATATTGAAAGAAGAATATTAGAATTGTTGTATTATTCCCAATATAAACTTTCCCACTATATCACATAAAGAAATAAGCATACTATTGCACTGAATCTGGAAAAATTATACTCTGTTCCACAATAAACATAATCTAACTTCAAGATTTGAATAGTCTGTGAACTGAACAAGGCACAAAATAATGCATGTTAAAGGTCATATATCCTTTTCCACAAAGGTACCACTTTACTACAGCTATTCAATAGGCAAATAATCCCACCAAAACCCTTCAGAATGTAGGGGAGAAAACATTTAGACTACTCTACCTCAGCACTCATTAAACCCAACAATGCACACAATTACAATTTTTTTCCCAAGGATGGTGTCCCATAATGCAACCGTGACCTTTAAAATCTCTGAACCCCATAGATGCCATCCGGCCCTTTTGTAAAACACTGACTTGCTCTCCAATAGGTAGAATTTACCAAAACAAGTGTTCTGGCAAGAGAGGATGTTATTATCTATACTGATATAATAAACACACATATACATACATGCACACACACACACACACACACTCTCTCACACACACACACACACACACACACACATACAGCTCTGAAAATAATTAAGAGACCACTGCAGAATTATCAGTGATATCTTATTTTCTGGTACTCATACAAGCGATACTATAACCTCTCTGCATTTGAATGGATCTCTATGGGAATTGGGGGGTGGGAATAAAAGTCATGAAGGGCCTGAGGTTCCTATCATGGATCATGCCTTCCTTTCCTTATCTCCGCGTTTTTTATTTCTTTTGTCTTTTACCGGTAATCTATCGGATTTTTCTGTGTTCCGCTACGGGTTTTGCTTCGGTGATTAGTGAGTTCACCTGTTCTGCATTTCCGCTCACTACTTATACCCCGCTTCCTTCTTTTCTCGTCAATTCCATGTTATTTCACATAACATTCTAGCCGGTAAAGGTATAGGAAGTTGTGCTGCAATCGACTGCTTTGCTTCTCAACGCGGGACTTGTTAGCAGTACAATTTAGCAAAAGTAAAGTGCCCTTTTTCGCTCTTTTATTTCAGAGCAGAGGTTTTGGTTTTTTTGTTTTCCACTCAAACCTACGAGTGCTCTC
The DNA here is from genome assembly GCA_022702515.1 of Ilyophis sp. 1 JC-2022. Lineage (NCBI taxonomy): Eukaryota > Metazoa > Chordata > Actinopteri > Anguilliformes > Synaphobranchidae > Ilyophis > Ilyophis sp. 1 JC-2022. Next base: position 12,787,942 of record CM040402.1, read on the forward strand.
ACCCTAAGTTTTAGGGGTCTTTTGGTTTTTCTCCTTCCTTTCTTTTTGTTTGCTCCACAATGGGAGTTAGATAAGTGTGACTGCTTATTTCTTTTGTTTTGCTAGGATGTCGAGTTCCTTGTTTTTTATCGTGAGGTTATTTGTGTTCTCCTTATTTTCCCCCGTCCACTACGGATTATTGTCCGTTTTAGTGGTGTTCATTTGAACACTTTTAGAGTCCTCATCTGTTGCACCTGGACCTCCAATATTTCCTCCGTGTCTCTGGCATAGAGATCCCCAACAGTTCCAGTGCAATTTACAGCTAAATCTAGTCCCACCCCCCAATTCCCATAGAGATCCATTCAAATGCAGAGAGGTTATATTATTGTTTGTAGGAGTACCAGAAAATAAGATATCAGAAGTTTTTTTATATTGTTGGGTCACAGACATCAGGAAGTCATGGTATGCAATGAATATGCCACAATATTCAAAATGTATATTCAAAATTCTACATTTTGTTAAACTGTCCAATATTTTTTGATGCCCAAAAATGGGGGGGGGGACTATGTACAAAAGGTTCTATCATTTCTAAACGGTTCATCTGATATGGATGAACATACCCTCAAATTAAAAGTGACAATTTGCACTCCAACCTCATTGTCATTGTATCCTTTCAAACTCAAAGTGCTAGAGTACAGATCCAAAATAACAATGAGACAACTGATAATTTTGCAGTAGTCTCTTAATTCTTTCCAGAGCTGTGTATACACACACATATTATATATACACACAAAAATGCACATAGACATGCACATATACAAACACACACACACACATACACATATACACACACACACACATATTATATATACACACAAAAATGCAGGCACACACGCAAACAGACACACATATGCACACACACGTAAACACAAACTTACGGCCACACACATACATGCACACACAAATGGACACACACTCATATAAATATACATTCACTTCAATTGAATATTTAATTTGTATAGCGTTTTTTACAGAGACACTGGCTGTGTCTCAAACGGCCTGCTGCCTCACCGCCTGATTAGTCACTGTCCTTCGAAGGCAACCTTTTCGGAGGTGCCTGAATCCAAACCTAAATTGCGACAGGCGTCCAAGGCAACTAGTACGTCATAAGCTTGAAAGTGTTTCCAGCCCATTTGTTTACATCTGTCACATGACCCTCTCAACCGCCATCCTCAACCTACCCCATCGCGCTCGGCTAAAAAAAATAGACACCATAGACATGTAAGTTATTAACATTTCATGTAAGCCTCCTCAGTACAGGTTTGGGACTGGACTATCTGAGTTTGAGCTGGATTTTATAAGCCCTCTGTAGGAGTGTGGAGTACCGACCCAGACTTGTGTTCTGGTCACTCAAGAAAGTGAACCCTGGCTGACCCCAAGGTCTGAGTTAAGCCCTCTCTCCCCGGCCTTTATGGACCTGTAACATAATGACTGCCAAATGTCTTTGTTATTGACCGGCCCCATTGAAAGTTTTGGTTATCTGGAGATAATGTGCAGGGTCTCCAGAAGCCCCAGAAGCTTGACTTAACTCAAGAGGACTAAAAAAGGCTTCTTTCTTTAGCTAACTTATCTTTAAATAAAAAAAATTTTTTTTGTCATTTTTAAACTTTCAGTTTGTGAAGTCATATATTTTTCTTGTTGGGTTGTTTGTTTTGTTCTTGTGTATTTTCATATTTCAGATTAATTTCTTTTTATGATTGTTATAATCATCATCATCAATAACAACAACAATATCATATCATTTTTATTATTCTCCACAATGACATACACAGCCATCATTGGAAGACGAAAAAAACAGAGGGGTATATTACGAAGCAAGATTAAAGGGTTAGCGAGCTAACTTAAGCTTTAACCCAGGGTTTTCCATATCACAAAGCTGACTCACTTTTAATCAGGTTATATCACCATGGTAACTTACACTGCACAGCTGACCAGAGGGGTATACTACGAAGCGAGATTACGGGGATAGCGAGCTAAATTAAGCTTCAACCCTGGGTTTTCTGTGTCACGAAGCCGACTCACTTTTAATCAGGGTATATTGCCACAGCAACTTACCCTGCATGGCTAACCTGCTCCGGGGCAGGTTATGTTCAGGATAACAGATTGAAACATATTAAAGCACCGCCCTTTGACCAATCAACTCTTTGGCTTTGGAAAAAGGCGTCTCCATTCCAAAGGATACCGTAGAGATATGTGTGGATTCTGAGGGAATCTCTTCGCAGGGTGAGATTAGTGAGTTCTGCAAAAAATTTTATGAATGTAATGTGATTGCTTCAGCAATATTTTAAACATGTTGCATCAAGTTTAAAGTGTAGAGCTCTAGAATGTAGTAGTACAGTTACGCACACCCCTAATGCATAGTCCCTGCTGGACTTTGACCTGTGTTTGTCGACCACAAATAAAGCCTATTCCTATTAATTCTGGTGTCTGCAATTGGTTCCGATCAGTTCTTGTAACAGCGATGGTTACTAAATAATTTTTGCAGAAAGCATGCAGCAAGCTTAGGGTATTTTTAGGGTATATTACTTGAGCAAACCATAGGCCTAGTGCGATTTTAATGGCAACACAACACAATGTGACGCAACTCAATCCTGGCTATGTAAGATTTATTTGTTAAAGATTAGTGTTGGAGCCATATTATTATATTACCTCAAAACTTATCAAATCTAAGAAAATAATAATGATTTAAGTTGATAGTTTAAATGAAAAAAAACCTGTGAGAAAAAAACATACTTACCTGAATAGATATTTTCTTGAACAACACCCCCTTTAGTGCATACCACACTGCACTGGGGACCAGATAATTTATCACCAGCTGTTCGTTAATCATTCACAAAGTGGAAGGAACAGTTTTTGAACGGATCGCATACTGTATGCATTCATGATTGTTTAAGTTAAAGAAACACAGCCCACTTTTTAAATGGCGAAAAAAGAATGATGAAGCATTGTGTTTTATTTTATGCACATCAAGATACCCACTCTACTGAATCACGGCGGCTCAGTACAGAAGCCACCAAATCTATGAATAACTGACTACCTGTCAAAGGTGTCATGCATTCCAGAGGGGACACATGCACTCAGGTCTTGAACAGGTTGTGTCACATTGCTAATCCCCACCGAAAATCTAAAGAACTTTGCTTAACACTTTGTTTACTCTCTGTCATATGGGCTATGTGGTGGGTGAGTCAGGTTGAAGATACTGGAGTCATCCTCAGTAAGATACTGGAGGTGGGTGAGTCAGGGTAAAGGTACTGGAGTTCTTATCAGGAAGGTACTGGAGGTGTGTGAGCCAGGTTGAAGGTACTGGAGGTGTGTGAGTCAGGTTAAAGGTAATGGAGTTATCCTCAGTAAGGTACTGGAGGTAGGTGAGTCAGGTTAAAGGTACTGGAGTCCTCCTCAGTAAGATACTGGAGGTGGGTGAGTCAGGTTAAAGGTAATGGAGTCCTCCTCAGTAAGGTACTGGAGGTGGGTGAGTCAGGTTAAAGGTAATGGAGTTCTCTTCAGTAAGATATTGGAGGTGGGTGAGTCAGGTTAAAGGTAATGGAGTTTTCCTCAGTAAGATACTGGAGGTGGGTGAGTCAGGGAGTCAGGTTAAAGGTAATGGAGTTATCCTCAGTAAGGTACTGGAGGTAGGTGAGTCAGGTTAAAGGTACTGGAGTCCTCCTCAGTAAGATACTGGAGGTGGGTGAGTCAGGTTAAAGGTAATGGAGTTCTCCTCAGTAAGGTACTGGAGGTGTGTGAGTCAGGTTAAAGGTAATGGAGTCCTCCTCAGTAAGGTATTGGAGGTGGGTGAGTCAAGTTAAAGATAATGGAGTTCTCCTCAGTAAGGTACTGGAGGTGGGTGAGTCAGGTTAAAGGTACTGGTACTCGGGTCCTTCTCAGTAAGATACTGGAGGTGGGTGAGTCAGGTTAAAGGTAATGGAGTCCTCCTCAGTAAGATACTGGAGGTGGGTGAGTCAAGTTAAAGATAATGGAGTTCTCTTCAGTAAGATACTGGAGGTGGGTGAGTCAGGGTAAAGGTAATGGAGTTCTCATCAGTAAGGTACTGGAGGTGTGTGAGTCAGGGTAAAGGTACTGGAGTCCTCCTCAGTAAGGTCCTGGAGGTGGGTGAGTCAGATTAAAGGTAATGGAGTTCTCCTCAGTAAGGTACTGGAGGTAGTGAGTCAGGGTAAAGGTACTGGAGTCCTCCTCAGTAAGGTACTGGAGGTGGGTGAGTCAGATTAAAAGTACTGGACACCTCCTCAGTAAGATACTGGAGGTGGGTGAGTTAGGTTAAAGGTAATGGAGTTCTCCTCAGTAAGATACTGGAGGTGGGTGAGTCAGGTTAAAGGTACTGGAGTCCTCCTCAGTAAGATACTGGAGGTGGGTGAGTCAGGTTAAAGGTACTGGAGTTCTCCTCAGTAAGGTACTGGAGGTGGGTGAGTCAGGTTAAAGGTAATGGAGTTCTCTTCAGTAAGATATTGGAGGTGGGTGAGTCAGGTTAAAGGTAATGGAGTTTTCCTCAGTAAGATACTGGAGGTGGGTGAGTCAGGGTAAAGGTACTGGAGTTGTGTGAGTCAGGTTAAAGGTAATGGAGTTATCCTCAGTAAGGTACTGGAGGTAGGTGAGTCAGGTTAAAGGTACTGGAGTCCTCCTCAGTAAGATACTGGAGGTGGGTGAGTCAGGTTAAAGGTAATGGAGTTCTCCTCAGTAAGGTACTGGAGGTGTGTGAGTCAGGTTAAAGGTAATGGAGTCCTCCTCAGTAAGGTATTGGATGTGGGTGAGTCAAGTTAAAGATAATGGAGTTCTCCTCAGTAAGGTACTGGAGGTGGGTGAGTCAGGTTAAAGGTACTGGTACTCGGGTCCTTCTCAGTAAGATACTGGAGGTGGGTGAGTCAGGTTAAAGGTAATGGAGTCCTCCTCAGTAAGATACTGGTGGTGGGTGAGTCAAGTTAAAGATAATGGAGTTCTCTTCAGTAAGATACTGGAGGTGGGTGAGTCAGGGTAAAGGTAATGGAGTTCTCATCAGTAAGGTACTGGAGGTGTGTGAGTCAGGGTAAAGGTACTGGAGTCCTCCTCAGTAAGGTCCTGGAGGTGGGTGAGTCAGATTAAAGGTAATGGAGTTCTCCTCAGTAAGGTACTGGTGGTAGTGAGTCAGGGTAAAGGTACTGGAGTCCTCCTCAGTAAGGTACTGGAGGTGGGTGAGTCAGATTAAAAGTACTGGACACCTCCTCAGTAAGATACTGGAGGTGGGTGAGTCAGGTTAAAGGTAATGGAGTTCTCCTCAGTAAGATACTGGAGGTGGGTGAGTCAGGTTAAAGGTAATGGAGTTCTCCTCAGTAAGATACTGGAGGTGGGTGAGTCAAGTTAAAGATAATGGAGTTCTCCTCAGTAAGGTACTGGAGGTGGTGAGTCAGGGTAAAGGTACTGGAGTTCTCCTCAGTAAGGTACTGGAGGTGTGTGAGTCAGGGTAAAGGTACTGGAGTCCTCCTCAGTAAGGTCCTGGAGGTGGGTGAGTCAGATTAAAGGTAATGGAGTTCTCCTCAGTAAGGTACTGGAGGTAGTGAGTCAGGGTAAAGGTACTGGAGTCCTCCTCAGTAAGGTACTGGAGGTGGGTGAGTCAGATTAAAAGTACTGGACACCTCCTCAGTAAGATACTGGAGGTGGGTGAGTCAGGTTAAAGGTAATGGAGTTCTCCTCAGTAAGATACTGGAGGTGGGTGAGTCAGGTTAAAGGTAATGGAGTCCTCCTCAGTAAGATACTGGAGGTGGGTGAGTCAGGTTAAAGGTACTGGTACTCGGGTCCTCCTCAGTAAGATACTGGAGGTGGGTGAGTCAGGTTAAAGGTAATGGAGTTCTCCTCAGTAAGGTATTGGAGGTGGGTGAGTCAGGTTAAAGGTAATGGAGTCCTCCTCAGTAAGATACTGGAGGTGGGTGAGTCAAGTTAAAGATAATGGAGTTCTCCTCAGTAAGGTATTGGAGGTGGGTGAGTCAGGTTAAAGGTAATGGAGTCCTCCTCAGTAAGATACTGGAGGTGGGTGAGTCAAGTTAAAGATAATGGAGTTCTCCTCAGTAAGGTATTGGAGGTGGGTGAGTCAAGTTAAAGGTAATGGAGTCCTCCTCAGTAAGATACTGGAGGTGGGTGAGTCAAGTTAAAGATAATGGAGTTCTCCTCAGTAAGATACTGGAGGTGGGTGCCCTTTGCATAATGTCAAAAGCATCCTGCAAGTATGATAACGCTTGTCTGCTAGTGGGCGCTGAGGAATAAAGCACTGTATCATCAGCATAGAAATGAACATTACAGTTCTCTATTTTTGTGGAAATATTGTTTATATAAATTGTGAACAATAAAGGGCCCAGAATAGACCCCTGTGGTACCCCTTTATTGACCACCAGGCAGGGTGACCTCACCTCATCTGTTACCACAGCCTGAGTCCTATTAGTCAGGTAATCATGGAACCAATTGCAGGCATTATCATCAAGACCAATAGAGAATAATCTGTCTAATAATATTGTGTGGTCGACCGTATCAAGGACCTGCACATTTTTGACCTTCATCAATTGAATTTATAATGTCATTTATAACTAGGGTGGCTGCTGAGATGGTACTTCGGCCGGGTCTAAAACCAGATTGAAACGGGTTTAGAATGTTATTTATGGATAAGAAAGTGCGCAGTTGCTGATTTACCAATGATTCCAGCACTTTAGCTAAACAACACAGTTTGGAGATTGGTCGATAATTATTTACCTCACTTGTATCACCCCCTTTGAACAGAGGCAGAACATGTGCAGATTTCCATACTTTGGGAATAGTCCCAGTAATAAGTGATAAATTAAAAATATTTGCTACTGGATTTACAATCAGTGGAGCAGCAAGTCGTAAAATACTAGAGTCTAATTGATCCTCCCCCATGGATTTCTTTACATTTATAGCAAATAAGGCATTTAATATCTCATCTTCTGTAAATTTCCTTAAAGAGACGAGAGCTCCAGTTTCTGAAAGGCAAGAAAAAGGCCGGCTACTATAACCAGTCTGTTCATTTAAAACAGCAGCATAGTTAATGAAAAAAAAAAAATATTTTGCATGATGATGAAATGATGATTAAAGACATCGCCCATTTCTTGTTTGTCAAAAATAGGACCATCATCAGAATCGATATATGGGGGCAAAGATTGGTACTGGTACTGGTACTGGAGTTCTCCTCAGTAAAGTACTGGAGGTGGGTGAGTCAGGAGTGTCATCTTAGGTTGCTACTCTCAGTGAAATGTTTGATTTACAAAAGGGCGTGTGATTAAAAAACTAAAGGTCGCATTTGCTCTTGTGCTCTATCCAACAAATGACTGAACAAAAATGATCCTAATTGCACTAGGGTGAAAGTGGACACAATTATTTCCCCATAATAACATTGATGTTTGTATTTCAAAGGGATGTTGGAACTTTTGAAGTGTAGTTGATTATGGACATTATATGAGAAGAAAGCTTAGTGGTAATTCTTGTGTGTGTGTGTGTGTGTGTGTGTGTGTGTGTGTGTGTGTGTGTGTGTGTGTGTGTGTGTGTGTGTGTGTGTGTGTGTGTTGTGTGTGTGTGTGTGTGTGTGTGTGTGTGTGTGTGTGTGTTGTGTGTGTGTGTGTGTGTGTGTGTGTGTGTGTGTGTGTGTGTGTGTGTGTGTGTGTCTGATTCTGTGCTTGTGTATGTGTGTTTGCTTTGTTTTTCAGAGTTTGCATATATATGTGTTTCTATGCATGTGTTTGTGTATTGTTCTGTATTGATTTGCATGAGTCTATGTCTGTGAAATTATTTTTATTTGTCTGTATATCCCTGAGTTTATGTGTGTGAGTGTGTGTGTGTGTGTGTGTGTGTGTGTGTGTGCGTTTCCCGTTTGAGAATCTATCGGAATTTTTCCTTGTTCCGTTTCGTGGGTTTTGCTTTCCCATACTCGTTATTCTTTTCACCTGTGCTTCTACCTCCGGGGTATTTAAGTTCCTCACTTCCGCTTCCCTGGTGATTTTTTGTCATTCAACATTACATTGAGCCAGGTACTAGTGACCTTGTGATATTAAACTTTGTTTATGTTCACGAGGGACTTGCTATTAGCGTTATTCTCAGGTATAGATGTTTTCCTTCTGTTAGCGTTTCTGCGCTATTTATTTTTCTTTGCTGTTCTCTCTGAGACAGTTTCGTTTTTGTTTTACCTTCTCTGGTCATCTTAGCTTACGTGCCGAAGGTGTTCTTTTCTTTTCTAAGATTCTCGGTTTGGTTCCAGTACTGAGCTCGGGATACTTAGTTTGTGTTTATCACTCGTATATTCGAGTTCGCCCTATTTTTATGGGTTGATTCTTTTTGGCTGTTTAGCTACAAGGGATTGTTTTTCTGTCTTTTCTTTCTTGGGATTTATTGTTTATACTCCCTTATTGGTCCTGAGTGACTTGTTCTGATCCTCCTACCTTCGTGTTTGATTATCCGCCACTGGAACCATCACAGTGTGTATGTGCGTGTGCGTGTGCGTGTGTGTGTGTATGTGTGAATTTGTGCATGAATGTGAGCATCAGTGCATGTGCGTGTTGTGTTTGTGTGAATGTTTATTTTTTGTTTGCATGTGATTGTGTGTGAGTGTGGGGTTGGGGTTGGGGGAGTCTGCATCTTTTTTTATGTTTGTGTTCACATTTTTTGTGCATGTGTGCCTTTGTACCCAAAATCAAATATTCACATATTGGAAATTACTGCCTATAAAGTGTAAACTACAAATGCACATTTGGCCAAGACCTGGCGTCTGCTGTCACAAACTACCCCCTACCCCCTTACAAAAAACTAAATTAGTAGATAAGTACCCACCATTACATTTCAAAATTTCTGTAACATGTTATGTCTCTACAATCAAACGAGTGTGTGTTTGTGAGATATTTCCAAAGGTCAGACGATCTTCGTGCATGGTCTCAGTCTCAGGACTGCTTGATAAAGATCCAAAAGAAAACGTTGTGGGGACCTAAACCCTGTCTAAAACAGTTGAGAAGAGCTGAAGGACACACTGGTGTTTACACACATAGCCATTGTGGGGACCTAAAGCCTGCCTGAAACAGTTGAGCAGAGTTGGAAGACACATTGGTGTTTACACACATAGACATCAGGCAGATGTGTTTTAAGAGGGCTTTCTTACCCAATACAAAGTCAAATCAAATCAAATCAATATTTATTTATATAGCGCATTTCACAACTAGTTGTCACAATGCGCTTCACAGAAAAAACCCAGCCTAAACCCCCACAAGAGCAAGCCAGAGGCAACAGTGGCAAGGAAAAACTCCCTAAGGTAGGGTTGGACAAGTACCCCCGCCAGGAGTAACTTATGGCTGCATAGCTATGAAGACAGGGTTTGAGAACCCATCCAGTCACGAGAGAGTAAACAAAGCCAAACAAAGCAAGTCAACACAGCAAACAGCATATTGTTACAGGCAAGGGCTAACTTCATTTTAAATAGCTCTGCCTGCAGACCCAAATCTGCTCCAGGGCTCATTATTATTATTATTGTTATTGTTATTATTATAATTTAATTTTTAATTATAATTTATTTTTATTATTTTTTTTTATTTTTTTTTAATAATTTTTAAATTATTATTATTATTATTATTATTATTATTGTTGTTGTTTTTTTCTTAATTTGGCAGGCATGAGTATAAAAAGCCTGCGTGCTGGGTGGGAGGAATCACTGATAGTGTGTTGTGCTCTGTTAAGACAACGACTGGGAATGGGAGGTGAAAGGCGGTGAGTGCTTGAGCAGTCTTGACAATATTGTGTGGTGTTGGTGCTTAGTTTAAAATTCCTGAGTCTCCTGAGAAAAAAAGACACTGTTGTGCTTTGTTAATAATAATGTTGGTGTTAGAGCTCCACGTTAGGTCACTGGAGATTTGCATGCCAACGAATTTGTAGCTATTTACAATATCAAATGCTGCCCCATTTACAGATATGAGAGTGTGTCTTATGGTAATTCTACAATAAGTTATTTTGTTTTGTTGACATTAAAGTTCAGGTTATTCTTCCCTAACCACAAGATCATGCACCTCAGCGCTGTAGGCTAACTCATCATTATCCGTTATTAGACTAAGTACAGTAGTGTCATCTGCAAATTTAATAATCAAGTTGCAACTGTACATGGCAGCACAGTCGTGGGTGAATAGAGACTATAGAAGTGGGCTTAAGGGACATCCCTGCGGTGAGCCAGTATTGAGAATGAGTGTGGAGGAGTGGACATTACCTATTATAACCGATTGTCATCTACCAATTAAAAAATCTAAAATCCAATTATAAATACCCAGAGGGCTCAGTTTAATGACCTTTTTGGAGAGAATCGTTGTGTTAAAAGCAGAAGTGTAGTCCAAAAACATTCTGACATATGCGTTCCTGCATCCCACATGCTCGAAGGCAGTGTCCAAGGCCAGAGAGATAGAGCTGTGTGGTCTATATGCAAACTGGAATGGGTCAAAAGATTTTACTAGTTACATAATCCTTCACCAGCTATTCTAAACATTTCATAGCTACAAAAGTGAGTGCTACTCATCAATATTAAGACATGTCAGAGTATAATTTTCCAGCACAGACACAATCACAGACTTTAAAAAACAGGTTGGCACAGTCGCTGCCCAGTGTACATTTTTGCAGTGAAAAGTCTTTTAAACGCCGTGGAGGTGTTCAGGAGAAAACCCAGCTACATTTGGTTGAAAACTGAAAGCTTTCTATCCAGGTAAAACCTGAGCTATACGGAGTTCACCAAGTTATTTTATGTAAAAACATATTCAACCTAGATTTCCATGCCCCTAGACATCTAGTTTCTGGCTTTTGCTCACTGATTGTTGCCAGCGAAACATTAAACATGTCAGTAAATACTGTGGCTAACTGCAGAGAGCAGAGCATGAGGGACCTAGGGCGCGACACCGTCTGCGTCTGGTCTGGTCGCCTTCCGAGCCTGGACTTGTCTAAAGGTTCTACTCCGAGCCTGGACTTGTCTAAAGGTTCTACTCCGAGCCTGGACTTGTCTAAAGGTTCTACTCTGAGCCTGGACTTGTCTAAAGGTTCTACTCTGAGCCTGGACTTGTCTAAAGGTTCTACTCTGAGCCTGGACTTGTCTAAAGGTTCTACTCCGAGCCTGGACTTGTCTAAAGGTTCTACTCTGAGCCTGGACTTGTCTAAAGGTTCTACTCTGAGCCTGGACTTGTCTAAAGGTTCTACTCTGAGCCTGGACTTGTCTAAAGGTTCTACTCCGAGCCTGGACTTGTCTAAAGGTTCTACTCTGAGCCTGGACTTGTCTAAAGGTTCTACTCTGAGCCTGGACTTGTCTAAAGGTTCTACTCCGAGCCTGGACTTGTCTAAAGGTTCTACTCTGAGCCTGGACTTGTCTAAAGGTTCTACTCTGAGCCTGGACTTGTCTAACGGTTCTACTCTGAGCCTGGACTTGTCTAAAGGTTCTACTCTGAGCCTGGACTTGTCTAAAGGTTCTACTCTGAGCCTGGACTTGTCTAATGGACTTGTCTAAAGGTTCTACTCTGAGCCTGGACTTGTCTAAAGGTTCTACTCTGAGCCTGGACTTGTCTAAAGGTTCTACTCTGAGCCTGGACTTGTCTAAAGGTTCTACTCTGAGCCTGGACTTGTCTAAAGGTTCTACTCTGAGCCTGGACTTGTCTAAATGTTCTACTCCGAGCCTGGACTTGTCTAAAGGTTCTACTCTGAGCCTGGACTTGTCTAAAGGTTCTAATCTGAGCCTGGACTTGTCTAAAGGTTCTACTCCGAGCCTGGACTTGTCTAAAGGTTCTACTCTGAGCCTGGACTTGTCTAAAGGTTCTACTCTGAGCCTGGACTTGTCTAAAGGTTCTACTCTGAGCCTGGACTTGTCTAAAGGTTCTACTCTGAGCCTGGACTTGTCTAAAGCTTCTACTCTGAGCCTGGACTTGTCTAAAGGTTCTACTCTGAGCCTGGACTTGTCTAAATGTTCTACTCCGAGCCTGGACTTGTCTAAAGGTTCTACTCTGAGCCTGGACTTGTCTAAAGGTTCTAATCTGAGCCTGGACTTGTCTAAAGGTTCTACTCCGAGCCTGGACTTGTCTAAAGGTTCTACTCTGAGCCTGGACTTGTCTAAAGGTTCTACTCTGAGCCTGGACTTGTCTAAAGGTTCTACTCTGAGCCTGGACTTGTCTAAAGGTTCTACTCTGAGCCTGGACTTGTCTAAAGGTTCTACTCTAAGCCTGGACTTGTCTAAAGGTTCTACTCCGAGCCTGGACTTGTCTAAAGGTTCTACTCTGAGCCTGGACTTGTCTAAAGGTTCTACTCCGAGCCTGGACTTGTCTAAAGGTTCTACTCCGAGCCTGGACTTGTCTAAAGGTTCTACTCTGAGCCTGGACTTGTCTAAAGGTTCTACTCTGAGCCTGGACTTGTCTAAAGGTTCTACTCTGAGCCTGGACTTGTCTAAAGGTTCTACTCTGAGCCTGGACTTGTCTAAAGGTTCTACTCTGAGCCTGGACTTGTCTAAAGGTTCTACTCTGAGCCTGGACTTGTCTAAAGGTTCTACTCTGAGCCTGGACTTGTCTAAAGGTTCTACTCCGAGCCTGGACTTGTCTAAAGGTTCTACTCTGAGCCTGGACTTGTCTAAAGGTTCTACTCCGAGCCTGGACTTGTCTAAAGGTTCTACTCTGAGCCTGGCGTTCAGCTCGTCCGGAAGGCTGGCAGTTGCTGTGGTAACTGCCTTAGTTTGTAATCCATCATTGCTCTAAGACCGTTCCGCATCTGCTGTGCGTCAGTACTGGTGAAATTGTGCTCCAGGCGCTCACCATAGATTCTATTAGCTGATCTAATCGCCTTAGGTTATACAGTACCTAAACCTTTTATACAAGTCTCGGTTACCCGATTTAAAGGTGATCGTTCGAGCCTTAATATTCTCCCATATCTTGTGGTTTACCGAAGGTTTTTGATGGAGGAAGGAGTGTATTGTTCATGTCAGGATACATGAGTGAAAACAAAAGGTCATAGTGTGTTACCGATTCCACGTAATAGTAATATTATGTAAAATTACGCCGGACTATTTTTACTCATTTTTACCAGGGGTGCTAATAATAATGGATTATTTCAAAAACTGCGTTTATATAATTTTCTCCATAATCAGCTCAACGTAAAAGGTAGCTACTAACTGTTTCCTGTTGTAAGGACAAAAATTATCTGCCCATCAAAAATTTGTATTATAATTACTATTACTATTATTATTATTATAGCTAGCTAGTAGTTATTATTATAGCTAATTGCTAGTGGTTGATTTACATTATTATAGCCATTATTATTATTATTATAGCTATTACTGATCTCAAAATTTGGCCTGTTTCACAATCATAGTAACGTGTACACAATTTCACACAATGGTTCACACTGGGTTGTATCTGTGTTTGATATCCAAAAGAAGCGGAAAAAGTCTCTTCACTGTTCACTTTGTTCTTCAATCCTCTTTATTTCGGGACCATTCTTTGGTCCATGATTAGTATTATGTAATAGAAAACAGGCTACTTTTTAAATGGTTTATCAAAGCGTTTATTATTGATTTGTGATTGCCTATAGGAGCCTGAAATGGGCTGTAAATCTCTCATATGCAGGAGTATTATGTGCATGTGTTTACTTGAGAGCAGTACATCTGTTTGACATTAGTCACACGCCCCTACATCATGAGAAAGTGTCCTAGATATAGTGTACAGTTTCACTGTGACTGTGAGATATGAGATACTCAAAGCTTGTGATACGAGCACTTGAAAATTCATTTTAACCACTGTAGGTGTACGGTGCTTTTATTCTCAAGCGGTACAGTAGGCTGGGTTTACTAATCTTGCCTGGTATGCATTGTGCACAATGAGTCATAACTGTTTTTTTTTTTTGTGTGAAGTCAGTCCATTTTTTCAGATGTTCTGGTAGATTAAAACATGTTTCATGCACAATTAACACATTTCCCTCAGCTAAGAAGTTTTTTTTGGTTACTTCGAAACTGACATTTGGTAAATGTTTGTTTTGTTAAAGAATTCAAAATCTGGTAGTAGTAATAATAATAATAACAAAAATCAACAAAGCATTATAGATAAGTACTAAGAAGTACTATGCATTTTAGAATCTAATTTGTTCATAAAACAATCTGAACATTTTCTGTATACGGTTATATTTAATGGAAACTGTCAGAAATGTTTCCCTTTGGAATAGACCACTCCCACAATTTGTGAGGTGAATCAGTGTTGAAATGGCTGGGAAGTTCCAGTACACCTGAAAAAATTTAAGATAAACACTGAATACTGGTTTGTTCCCTTATAAAATATGTCATGATTGCATAGATTCATTCCTGTCCCTTACTGAGTCAAACAAATGAGGTGTGCATGTGGCAGAAAGTACCTTTCAAAAACCGCCATTTCAGGGGCTATTAAGATTCATTATATCTACCAAGATTTAATCAACATAACCTTTGGACTAGATTTCTCTTCCATCTTTTGGACTGTACTTTTAGTCTATGTGCAGTGCATTGTGGGAAATGATGAACCAACGTTCTGATTACTTGTTATGGTAAGCATTTTTATTGTTCGGTTAAAATTCAATTATAGGACAAAGTAAAGGCCTATTGAGGGCTTTAATCAAGTTGGATTTTTTTAGCACAGGAGCCAGGTTACTCAGAATTAAATTCACAGTTGTGCTGTGAGCAGAATCATGCAGCACTCTCAATTTACTCTCAGATAGGACCGTAGAAATGTAACATAGCAGCACAATTGTTTTATATAAGTACGTTCATGGGTACTTTTACATTGGAAAAATGCCATGGCAGAGCAATGTATGTAGGTCATTGTTTAAGAAAATGTCAAATTTAAGAATTTAAGTAGAACTAATGAATGCCGCTGTTGCATGCTCGTATGTGTGTGCAGGTATGTGTGTGCATGTGTGCATTACAGGGTCACTCACTGTCCCTCATCAACAAAGATTCCCTCCATCTGTTTGATAATTACAGAAGCTATTTTAATTATTAAAATTGAGGGCTTTGTTAAAGTTGCCAAGAGAAGTCAATAATAGTGTAAAATAACAAATTGTTCTTCATTTTCCAGGCTTTTTTACATTGTCTTCATGTGGTAGGGGTCAGTATAGTGTGGTGTGGGGGTCCTAAACTCTGGAGAGCTGCAGGCTGGTTTGCATTGTTAGCTGACCAATAAAAGCAGCTGATTGCACAGTTGACTCACCTCACTTGCAGGCCCAGTATTGGGGACCCCTGATGTAGTGGTTAAGGAACTGACCTTGTTGTCTGAACAAGATTGACAATTTAATTTCAAACAATACCACCATATGGTAGAGCACTTTACCTGGATTATGTAAGCACATGCCCAGCTGTGTGGATGATAGGGTATAAGTACATATTGATAATAACCGTCAGGAAAATTCCATACCAAAGTTACGTGTTGAAAGAGTTTTTGTTAAGAAACATTGTGTGTTGCATTTGAAACATTTGTTGCATTTGAGATAATAATAATAATAATAATAATCATCATCATCATCATCATTATCAAAGTTATTATAGTAACACATCAAGTGCGAAAGAAAGCTTCATAATGTAAGCTTCTCCTGTTCTGGATCGGTTTGTGGAAGGGCCCTTTTTATTAAGTCAAAGAAGCACGGCGTACAGTATGCAGATGTCTACAAAAGCTACTGCTCTCAATATTCTGAGGTCAATGGCTTGGTTCATGACATGATCGACACCAAGAGTCGTAAATTATTCATAACAAACCACTCAGCAGATGAGCCGCCATGTCATTTAAACTTACCTGAACTCCAGATGGGTATGAATATCATCCGTCAGCATTTTGTTTTAATTTCCTGGAAACCCATTTCAACAACGTGCTGTCAGTGCACATTTACACAATGTTTTCAAGCCTTCCTCTGAACATCACCAAATAAATCCCTTCTCTTTTGGATGAGAAACAGTGAAGAAATAAGTATCAGACAGTTCTGAAAAAACAAGCTTCTGACTGATAAAAGATCTCACCTACTTTCATTCGTCACTCGCCTCAAAAAATATTTGTAGTTATAATGGGGTTTTCAGCAATAATTAGGAAAGGCCACACTCCAGGATAGAGGTACATTCATGTCTAGCTATTATTCAGTGCTCCCCGTGTTGGAGAGATGGCATTCATGTGCGCAGTTGACATGTGGCACGTGAAAAGAGAGGGTGTAAAAAATATTTTCTTTTAAATGGAAGAAAACATTTGGTATTTTGTTAATATTTTGATAATCTCCAGCAAGCGCTTCTGTAATACTTTACATGTAGAACGGGAATTATCAATTTTACAAACCCATTATAAACAAACATTTTTGTGTATCTCTTCAGAAACCGAAAAATCACTTGAAGATCGACAGAACCAAAACACAGAAATTAGTGTAAACCCAGAACCTCACAGAATGCAGAATCACATTTTTCCACTCAAAAAGAGACCCCTGACAAGTCAAACGATCAATTATTAATGACAGACTGTTTCTTTTCCTGGTCATGGTTCATGCCAGTATTTTATAAAAATTGTGTCTAAACCAGACTGTTAAGGATATTTCCCTCTGAAAGAGATATTTCCTGTTAAAGACGTTTCCCTCTACAATGGCTTCACCTCAGCCATTAGTTTGATATTGGACTTGGACTTTCCCCCAATATCTGCTTTTGGCAGAAACATTTTTTTTTGACACAACAGTGGCACCTAGAGTTTGAGACCAAAACAGTACATGGCCCATGTCTCTTTCTGCGTCCGGTGTGCTGTCGAATTGGGGCATTTTTGGCTAGTTTTGGGGTAGAACTTATTGCAAATTTGGTTGAATTTGGCACATTCAATCAGGAAGTGTTTTTCTGTTTATATTTTGGGGTCTTTACATTGTTGGCACAATCTTTGTTCTTCTGGCAGCCATGATCTTTTGTACCTGCCGGTTTCTATGGCTAGGCGGTGCTTGCTGAGTCTGTACCTCGTCAAGGTGGTTTTCAGTTTTTTGTCAGTACTGTTCAGGTAGTTTGCTACAGTGTACTGTAGGGGCAGATAACATTTCATTTTACTTTGTGATTTTGGTTGAAATTTCCAATACGTGATATCATTTTGTTTCAGTTGTGTTGCAATTTGAGTAATTCTAATTAGATTTGTAGTTTTGTTTTGATCCTGAGCCAGTGAGCAGTTAGTGTCTGTTAGTGTGCGTCGTGAACTAAGGCTCAGGACCGTTGTTAAGGTTGCAGGTGGTGGTTCGTTCGATTCCCCGTCGGACACTGTTTGTTACCTTGCAAGGTAACTTCACCTGCATTGCTTCAGTATATATCCAGCTGTATAAATGGATGCTATGTATAAATGCAAAAGAAATGATGTGTAAGTCGCTCTGGATAAGAGCGTCTGCTAAATGCCTATAATGTAATGTAATGTAATCTGAGTGAGGGGATTGTTTTCTTTGCTCAACTCTTGCTATCGCAGGGCTTTGTATTGATATGAGTGCGGGTCACTTTTTTGTATTGGTTCAATTATAGCTTATTTTTTTTTGCCAAATTCAAATTGGAATTTCTACAGAAATGTGTTATTTTATGGTGTAGAAGGCCCTGCGTGCTTTCTCCCTTAGTTTGAAGTTTCCCGTGGAACTGATTTTTAAACCTAAATAATTGTAATTTGAGAAATGTTCAATATAATTTATTCCGAACATGAATTTGGGTTTTGTTCCTTGAAATCTGGATCTTTTTTGGAATGTCGCAATTCTAGTTTTATTGAGGTTTACTCTCTCTCTTTCTGATTCGGAACTGATACAGTATTTGTGCCAGATACAATGGGGGAAATAAGTATTGGACACGTCAACAATTTTATTATCAAACATATTTCCAATGTAATACAGGCAGGACAGACACCCGTTATAACCATGCACAGGTGAATATTATTATAAAATATTGTTAATATGTAAAGTTATGCAATTACAACTGACACATAGCTTGGCATACATGAATACCAATTTTTTTCATTCATACACAAATGTTTTATTCATGCACACAGTACAATGTCCAGTGTAAAAACCAACTCTAACAGAATTTATATGAGTTCACTATGGCCAGAGAGTTAGAGTTAACACTGGACATTTTAATGTATCAGCTCTCTCTCACTCTCTATATAGATAATTATATATATATATATATACAGTCAAGCCGGAAAGTCTGCACACCCCTTTCACCTTCTCAACGTTTTATTACGTTACAGACTTATACTACAATAGATTGAGTTCATTTTTTGCCTCAAACATCTACACACAATAGCCAATAATGATGAAGTGAAAACAGGTTTTTAGAAAATATGCAATTTTATTTTACTGACAAAAATAGGTTATTTAGGGGTTACATATCTGTACACACCCTTAGCCTAATACTTGGTTGCTGCACCTTTGGCAGCGATTACAGCTTCAAGGTGTCTTGGGAAAGAAGCTACGAGCTTGGCACACTTGTTTCTGGACATTTTTACCCATTCCTCTTGGCATATCCTTGCAAGCTCCGTCAGGTTGGATGGGGATTGTCGGTACACAGCCATTTTCAGCTCTTTCCACAGATGTTCAATTGGATTCAGGTCTGGGCTCTGGCTGGGCCACTCAAAGACATGCACAGACTTTCTCTGAAGCCACTCCTTTGTTCTCTTGGCTGTGTGCTTCGGGTCGTTGTCATGTTGGAAGGTAAACCTTCGCCCCAGTCTGAGGTCCAGAGCGCTCTGGAGCAGGTTTTCTTCAAGGATCTCAGTGTACTTAGCTGCATGCATCTTTCCCTCTATCAGGACTATTCGCCCTGTTCCCGCAGCTGAAAAACATCCACACATTATGATGCTGCCCACGCCATGCTTCACTGTAGGGATTGTATTAGCCAGGTGATGAGCGGTGCCTGGTTTTCTCCAGACGTGATGCTTGGTATTCAGGCCAAAAAGTTCAATTTTGGTTTCATCAGACCAGAGAATCTTGATTCTCATGGTTTGAGAGTCCTCTAGGTGCCTTTTGGCAAACTCCAAGTGGGCTGTCATGTGCCTTTTACTAAGGAGGGGCTTCCGTCTGGCCACTCTACCATAAAGGCCTGATTAGTGGAGTGCTGCCTGGATGTTGATCTTCTGAAAGGTTCTCCCATCTCCACAAGGATACGCTGGAGCTCTGTCAGAGTGACCCTCGGGTTCCTGCTCACCTCCCTGGCCAAGGCCCGTCTTCCCCGATTGCTCACTTTGGTCGGGTGGCCAGGTCTAGGAAGATTCTTAGTGGTTCCAAACTTCTTCCATTTACAAATGATGGTAGCCACTGTGCTCTTTGGGACGTGTACAGCTGCAGATATTTTTCCATACCCTTCTCCAGATCTATGCCTTGACACAATCCTGTTTCTGAGGTCTGCAGATAATTCCTTTGACCCCATGGCTTGGAGTTTGCTCTGTCATGCACTGTCAACTGTGGGACCTTATATAGGAAGGTGTTGACAATCCCCAATCATGTCCAATCAATTGAATTTATCACAGGTGGACTCCAATTAAGTTGTAGAAACATCTCAAGCAGTATCAGTGGAAACAAAATGCACCTCAGCTCACTTTTGGGAGGAGATAATCCTATACCTGAAATAATAAAGCTATGAAGCAAGTCCCTCGTGAACATAAAACAAGTTGAATATCACAAGGTCGCTTGTACCTGGCTCAATGTAATACAGAATGAGAAAGAAGCACCGGGGAAGCGGAAGTGAGGAACTTAAATACCCCGCAGGTAGTAGCACAGGTGAAATGAATAATAAGCGAGGTGAAGCAATCGGAGAGAAAAGACGAGAACCACTGTGGAAAAGGATAAAATGCCCCACAAACCATGACAAATATTGCTGGTGCATATTGAAAACCTTTATTGAAGCCGTCAAGGCATTGAGCTTGAAATCTGAAGCCTAAACCAGTCCTGACCCCAATGCATCTGTCTTCTACGCAATGATGGTAGACTGTGAGAGGGGGAAAACATGTGGATAAATTATGCACGCTTAAAACAGCTTTTAAAAGCTTTTATGAGGGGTACAAAATTTGCAGTGAGCTACATTCCTCCCACAATGACCTGTCTTTCTCTGAGATGCCATTATCAGAGCAGAGAATTATAAAGAAAATGAACTGCATTGTATTGGCTGACTGTCCAAAGATCATTTTCTTTATAATCCAAAGATATGCTCAATGGGCCTCATTCATGAAGCGTTCCTAAATATACGCGTACATTTATGTCTGAAGGGAGTTGGTACGAAAAGTTTACGCCAGATTCATCAAACTGTGTGGAAAAGGTAGATTTTTTTGTATTCACGTACGACGTTATTTTGTGATTAGCATAAATCCACGCCCATGAATTGCCTTATATGCAGGCTGTCACTTCCATTTAAAGGTCCATACCTAGTCAGAATTATTATGACATTAAAATGGAAGTTTTATGAGCAGATGTTCAATCAAGGTAAAAAATAGTTTAATATTGTCAGTACCGGCATCATGAACTAGTAAAGTAAAGGCCTAGCAAGAGATAACATGGACCATCAAAACGTTGATGCGTGTGTCCCACACAGCTCACATTTTACCAGGATATAGCATGCTGGCTATATTCTGACCGGTTTAAAAACTTCCACTTTTAAATAAAGTTTATCCGGTTTTCCCCCTGAACGCGAGACGCCGTTTCACTGACTTTTCAACAAAAACGTGAACTGGGGTGTGCAGACTATGGCACCGATAACATTGGACAGGTTTGCAATTTAATAAAAACCCCGTTTTACCTCCACCATCTTGTAGGGGAACTGGATGTAGGCCTACGCTGGCATTAGCTGGATTAAGCTGTTGACCACAATTGCAACCTTGGCTACAGACATGTAAGCCACTTTAAAGCAAATTTGCTTCATTGGTTAAATGTGTGTTTTAATTACCATAGCCTATGTAAGGTCATATAGAATTTCAATTTTTAGCAATTTAGAAAAAATAGTAGGCTACTGGTAGCGTTCATTAGCCTATGTTATGGGTCTAATTAAACAGCTTCATAGCCTACAATTGATTAATAGGCGTAATCTAAAGTGTTTGCTTTTTACAATCATAATTTATTACGTTTGCAATGTGTATTTCAAGGGCTACATTTAGTCTTGTGAATTTAACAGAAAATAAAAATAAATGAGTATTCTAATTATCACTCAGAAGCTACACTTACCGGCATTCTGAATTTACGAATGAGATACGTCTTCTCCGGAGCAGGTGTAAATTTTGTTCAGAGGTACGAACAAATCTCAGATACGAAAATGTTGATGAATACCAAAATACAGTCGCGATAATAATTTGCGTATAAAAATCTCACGTGTAATTCATAAAACTTACGTAAACCACTAATCTGAGCGCAAATGTGTTTCCAGGTTGATATTCTGAAAAAGTTGGGACAGTATGTAAAATGCAAGTAAAAGCAGAAAGCAGTGATTTGTAAATTTTCTTTTAAATATATTTAATTGAAAACAGTACATAGAAAAGATATTTAATGTTTTAATTTATCAACTTGCCCATGACCTACGATCCCTCAGACGGCACTGCATTAAAAATCGACATGCTTCTGTAATGAATATAATCACATGGACTCGGGAATACTTTGGAAAATCGTTGTAAGTAAACACAGTTTGTCGCTGCATCTAATGCAAGTTAAGACTCTACTACGCAACGTGTAAGCCATATATCAACACCATCCAGAAATGCCGTCGGCTTCTCTGGGCTCAAGCTCATCTGAGATGGACTGACGCAAAATGGAAATGTGTGCTGTGGCCTGACGAGTCCACCTTTCAAATAAAAGACCATCCCGCATCTGTCATGGTATGGGGGTGTGTTAGTGCTCATGGCATGGGTAACTTGCACATCTGTGAAGGCCCCATTAATGCTGAAGGGTACATATGCAGGTTGGTGCAACATATGCTGCCACATATGCTGCCGTCAAGGATGTCCCTGCTTATTTCAGAAAGACAATGCCAAGCCACATTCTGCACGTGTTACAACAGTGTGGCTTCGTAGTCAGAAAGTGCGGGTGCTAGCCTGGCCTGCCTGGAGTCCAGACCTGTCTCCCATTGAAAATGTGTGGCCCATTATGAAGCGCAAAATACGACAATGGAGACCCTGGACTGTTGAGCAGCTGAAGTCTTATATCAAGCAAGAATGGAAAAAAATTCTGCTTTCAAAACTACAACAATTAGTGTCCTCAGTTCCCAAAAGATTACTGAGTGTTGTTAAAAGGAAAGGTGATGTAGCACAGTGATAAAACATGCCCCTGTCCCAACTTTTTTAGGACGTGTTGCAGGCATCAAATTTAGAATGAGCATATATTTACAAAAAACAATACATTTGATTAGTTAAAACATTAAGTATCTTGTCTTTGTACTATTTTCAATTGAATACAGGTCAAAAAGGATTTGCAAATCATTGTTTTCTGTTTTTATTTACATTTTATTTTTTCGAATTGAGGTTTGTACACTGCCTGGCCAAAAAAAAAGTCGCCGTTGCACCCATCATGCATAGTGCCCACTGTACAAGCCTCTGGAGGAAGTGTTATGATCTGGGGTTGCTTCAATTGGTCAGGGGTGCGTTTCCCAAAAGCATCGTAAGGCTAAGACGTCATAAAACCCTTCGTACTAAGCTTCTTTAACTTTGGGTGCGTTTCCCAATAGCATCTTAATTTAAGACGCTTTAGAAGCGTTCGTAGATTAACGATTACTCCAGACCAGTCGGAGACAGTTAAGTGCGTTTTAGAAGCCCATAAATCACATACTTTATTAGATTTTTCGTGTTTGTGTTCATTTAATTTTACGGTTACCATAACCACTGATTGTTTTGTATAGTAGTGATGTTAAATGCAGCAATATTTACGTTTATTTATTTATTTTAAATTTATTTATTTTTATATATTTGGAAATTACCATCCTTAAATAGCCCTATAAATAAATAAGTTTGAGACAAGTAAAATCAGTGGGGAAAATATTTTATTTCAAAATAAACTTTGACGTGCCTAACCGGCCATGTATTGGGCATGGGGTTCACGTCTCCCAATCTATCGACCCTCCTCCTCCCGTATCAGCAGCACCACAGACAGAAGTACAGAGATATAAAATCCAGGTATCAGAAAGGAAAAGTCCTGCTATGTGTTTCTTCCACCCATTTCACTAATTAGGTCTACCTCCTGGCAGAAGAATTGTACAAATGAGAAAATCCAGTTGATTGGAACTAAATACTGGGGAGGACTTTTTACTTTCTGAACCCGGATTTTACACCTCTGGTGAAGTAACATTTAAGAGGCGACTGCGCATTCACGCTTTAAGAACTGTTTTGGGAAATGCGTGTTACAAATTAAAGAGCCATCGTAGAATCGCTCGTTGAAATCGCACTTAACCCTAAGATTGATCGTTATCGCGAAACGCATCCCAGGTCTAGGCTCAGAAACGTTATGCAGCAATAAAATGAAGTCAGCTGGGTACCTGAATGTACTGAATGACCAGGTTATCCCATCAATGGGTATATTCCAGGACGACAATGCCAAGATTCATCGGGCTCAAACTGTGAAAGAGTGGTTCAGGGAGCATGAGGAATCATTTTCACACATGAATTGGCCACCAGAGTCCTGACCTTATTTCCATTAAAAGTCTTTGGGATGTGCTGGAGAAGACTTTACGGAGTGGTCTCGGCCAAAATGAATGCAACTCTGGACGGAAATAAATGTTGTGACGTTGCATAAGGTTGTGAAAACAATGCCACGATGAATGTGTGCCGTAATCAAGGCTAAAGGTGGTCCAACAAAATATTAGAGAGTGCAACTTTTTTTTTGGCCAGGCAGTGTATATTGCCTTCAAGTCTTGTAACTTCACAAGGTAAAATCATTTTGTTAGTATCAAGTATTTGGGCTTCTTAATTGATTGACATCTCTCTCATATTTCACATTGAAAATCTTTTCTCTAAGCTTAAAAGGTAATTCCACCCAAAAACAACATTAACCTTATTTAACAGATCAAGGCGCAACTAATTAAGTCTCTCTTTGTGGCCGGCCAAAAAAATCTGTACTCAGTTATTTGAATATAAAGTTGAAAATTCGGTTGAGGTATACGTCAAAATGACGTATACCTCTACCACTTCCTGGTCTCTGAAATACTACAGTGCTTTCAAGAGGGCGTGTAAATTTAATAGGTACGTCGTAGGCGGAGCCAGCGAAAGAAGAAATGCTGCCTGCGTTAGTCACTGTTCTGAATAGGGACCATACGGACACATCGTAGATCAAGCTAGCTATCATTGCTATTTTATTATAATGACATTGATCAGAAAATGACATTGATAGGCTATGTTATTTCTTAAAGATGTTTTGGTAAACTAAACCAAACAGGACTCGAGTGCTGTTGGTTACAGAGTGAAGCTCCTCCTCCGGCCCTTATTGAATCACCCGGTAAGGAACCATGTCAACTAATGATACATTATGATCCATAACCATTAAGTAGACTAACATTAGCTAGCTGACCATAATTGAACGGTTTTGAGCATTCGATTACAGAAGCGAGGTATTTTTTTTGGGCTAGTGCGTTAACTGTTGTTAGCCACAGGTTTCTTGGCATAAAACAAATATATAATAGTAGCTATAGTAGCTAACATTGCATTCGTTAATGGAAGGAGGTCGGATATCAGACATCGTTTCCATGTTATTATCGACATCAGTGTGTTCGGGTAGCACTGGGAAAGTTTTGGCTTTGCTAGCAAAAATAGCTAAAACGGCTAACAACTAGCCTACAACAATGACGTTTTAACTTTTAGTTGTATATGTTTATCATTCTGTATCGGCATGTTCGTCGATACAAAAGCATTTAAAATTTTGGGGGTTGGGGTTTGTTTTTGGGATGGAATGGGATATGACTATTAGCATAGTGTAGCTAGCTTGGCTAGGCTAGGGCTTGGCTTGGCTTTTTTATGTTTTAAACGATACCAAACGTATATAAATTTATTTTTTTATTTTTTTTTTATTTTTTTTTAGCTCTTTTTATTTTTTTTTTTTTTTTTTTTTTATAACTGTTACATTCGTGTGTAAGTTGCGTGTGGCCTCTCTCTCTCTCTAAAAAAAAATGCATGCACACAGCACTACACTAGCAAAAAAAGCCCCGCCCCCCCCCCCTCGGCACTTTCTCTCACGGTGTGTGTGTGGTGTGTGACTGTTGTTGTAACTGTGCCTTGTGACTTGACTGTTGTAGTAGTATATTATTTATGGTTGTGTTTTTTTTAGCACACCACTGTCTTCTGTATACCAGCTGTGTGTGCCTCCTTCTGTGTAGTATACACTGGTACAGTTTAATTTACAAGTCCATCCTTGAGATGGTTCTATCTAATTTGTTCAGAAACCGTGGTCATTATGGCCTGTGCTCACAAGATGTCATGCTGATGCACGTTCCCTATGTAAGGTGGGCAAAAAAAATACTTTAGGTACTCAGCCCCCTCTACATGGAACACACCACAGAGTGATTTAAGACTGACTGATATAATTTATTTGGGTAAATTCTGATAATTTTTTAATAATTTTGAATATAACCATATAGTTTTTGATTTTTTAAATGTTATTTATCTAAGTCTTGTCTTTTGTGTTGTTTTTGTAAGCAACTTTGTTGTATGATTTTTATGCTGCCCTCTTGGCCAGGTCTCTCTTGTAAAAGAGATTTCAATCTCAATGAGCCTTTAAATAAATGTTTAATAAAAAAAATGAATAGGAAGCGTGTGCACATCATTATGAATTACCATACTTACACGCATTTACTACCATATTTCGCAAGGCCATCTCTTTTAAAACGTACATGCCAATGTGGTTTTCTCAGTATTATAGGGCAACAGGAAAGCAAAGAAGAATATTTTTTAGGTGAGGGTGAAATTGAAAAACTTCTGAATGAACATGAAAATAAATGCATGCTTTTTTTGGAGTGTTAGTAGAGGTGTGCAGCCTAGCTCAAAGGCCGCTATGTGGCAGAGAATAACCAGGGCTGTAAATAGTGCTTCCTCTGAATTGCAAACTACAGCTGAGATTTAAAAAAAGAAAAAAAAACAGTTCACAAGAAAAGTGTCTAATTAGCAGTGTCTAATTAAAGATCAATACCTTTCCATACTATTAGGTAGGCTTGTTTCGTAGACAGGACGAAAAAGTCGTTAAGTAGGCAAAATATTTTCTAAATATAGTATAATTTAGTTCAAACCCTCGTATGATGCACTTAATTTCAGGGTTTTGCTGAGTATATTCGGGACTTTTCAAAAAGTACATGTTATGGTCCAGACACTGGCATGGACTCAATTGCAGGACTTGGAGGCTAACTCAGGCAAAATAAATATTTATTTGGAAAGGCAAGCGAACAGACAGGGGAGCTAGGTGCTGGACAAATAAAGCGGGTAAGGCAGATGACAGGGCAGGAGTAAGCAGTAACGGGGAGCAAGCTGGAGGGCTAGGTGACGGGCTGGATACAGGGTAGGCGAACGAAGGCGGGCAGGGCAGATGACTGGAGGGCTAGGTGACGGGCTGGATACAGGGTAGGCGAACGAAGGCGGGCAGGGCAGATGACGGGGCAGGAGCGAACAGGAACAGGGAGCAGGCTGGACAGGCTAAAACTGGAAACAAGGCAGACAGGTAAAAATGCACACAGCAAAGAGGCCGAAAAACGTCAAGCGATAGCAAGAACAGACGGAACTGGCAACGAGACAAACAAAGAGAGCAACTAAAATAGAGGGAGAAACAGGTGGAAAGGAAATGAGGGAGATGCAAAGGGCGTGAGGAATGTATGTGAGAGTTAACGAGGTAATAGAGTGAGTGTGGAATGCAAGCGGAGGGGGCGAGTGATAGGCTGAGTAATAATGGGGAGAGTACGAGAAACCAAACGGGGAAGCCACACCCAGCCTGCACAACACGTAACTAGACTGACAGGGTAAACGGAAAAACAAGACATGAAACAAGAGGAATGGGGAAAACAGAAAGAACAAAAGGAAAGTGGACTGGAGGGAAATGGTGGATGTGACAGTACACAAACATTTTGGTCTCATAAATATGACGTGAAGCTTCGTTTTAAAAAATGAGGCGCAGCTTCGCTAACGTTTTCCTTCAAATACAACAAAAACAACATGTGACATGGCCGCACAATGGTGGGACGCCTTACATCACTTCCACAGTACGGTTGGAAAATGTATGGCAGATATTTTTTAGCACGTTGCGTGCTAAACAGTGCACACTTAAACAGCACACGTCTGCCAGTGCACTGTACGCAGGAAACAGGGTGCAGTAGATAGGGCTCTGATTTGGACACAGCCTAGGTCTCGAGGCTATTATTTACAATATCACGGAAATTGCCATTTATTCTCTATAGGAATGTTCTGAGGAATAACGTTTGATATCTCAGAAACTATTTGGAATAATCACAATCACGCTGATATTAATAATAATAATAATAATAATAATGATAATGATTTTTCAAGTTTTATGAATCTCAATTATAGAATCCATGTATCCTAATATCAAATCTATTGAATTTAGGATGAAATCTATGCGTACAAACGCTTTATAAATGAGGCCTCTGAGATTTAAATGGGAATCAATGTGATTATTTCCAACCTTGTTCCAAATTTGCTACTTTGCTCACAAAGTAAATAAGTCATATTTTTGGAAATCCATTCTTCCGGGTAGCCTACTCCAGTTTCCTCCTGCACCAAAGATATGCATGTCAGGTTACGTATACTCCTGGCATTGCCCTTCATCATGGCACTGGAGACCGAACTGGAGTTGGTTCCCAGGCGCTGCACTGTGGCTGCCCACTGCTCCTAAGTAACTAGGATGGGTCAATGGCAGAGGAAATTACCCCCGGGGTCTAATCTAATCTTTAAATCTAGTATAATCTAATCTTTTCTCATCGAGGTATCAGTTCAAAGGGCAACAATCCAATCCAATCGATACAACGTGCAAAAATCAATCTACATCATTATGAATTATCGCAAAATATCTATTTAAATGTTGATAATCTTATGCCTGTTTGCTCTCCAACATTATTGGGCCTCATACACCAACCATTCTATGAACAAATTTGTTCTTAAGACTTTCTTTAAAACATGTTTATAGACATTCTGACATTCCCCAATGTTTTCTTATTTGGGATTTTTTCTGCACATAAAAATATTTTTTGAAATTTCTTATTATTTGTCCCAGGTAAAATATTGTTTTCTTACCACATATTTATATATAAAATATAGTTTTTTAAATTATTATTTATTGTGGCCTACATCATATTTTTCCACGCTAGTTGGCAACCAATTACATACTCGTAAGGCTTTGACGTTGCCTTTTTCATGTCACTTTCTTCGCCATCCTCGTTGTACATGTGACTCCAAGGACACAACTGCACATGTGGGATGAGCGCAAAATTAAAACTGTCTGGTTCGGTTGTGCTCCCCTTGGTTTCTATTGGCATCACTGTCTCTACATATTATATACTCTAAGGCTGTGTCCCAAATCGCATACTTCCATGCTCCGCACTACCGTACTTCGCTATGGACTCACATGGGATGTGCGTGCTCGCTATATATGCGTGCTTGCAGCATGGAAGTATGCGATTTGGAATAGCCTAAGACAGGAAAGTACGCCTTCAGCTAACTTAAGTTGGAGGCGAACAATCGTCACGTTTCACATGAAAAGCAGATTGTGAAAACGTAAATATAAATATTTCCCCAAATCTTCTGGACCAAAACAATTATTGTTTCACAAACTGCGACACATAATGAATGTTATGATCAGAATTTTTTTTACCAATTAGGTTTTTCTTTCACATCCTTCATTCACAAATTGATTTTCCTAGAAAATCAGACCCGAATCCTTGACATAAATATCAACCCATTGGCTCATAAGCAACGGAGAAAGTTGGGGTCTCATTTTTGTAAAAAATGTTTTACATGTAGCCCCTTTAACAAGAAAATATATCTTTTAACGATGACTGGGGGGTATTTTTCTTTACTGCGTGCCAGCAATAGGCTAGGCTATAAGACTGTAGCTATCACTACCTAAACGTAACAAATTTAAATTAACCTCGTCAAACAAATTCTGCCTCCTGAGAGTTGTGCTATTGTAATACTTGTTATCTTCACCAAATGACCATAACTACGGTTACATGTATTGAGAAACACAACTAGACTTGGGTCTAACCTTTGGGAATGCGCTGTCTAGGCTACATTTCACCCCTATATACCACAAAGTGAGTGCTTTGTCCCTTAAAATCATTGTACTGTTAGCTTTATCATTTGCCCAGTCAGCTATAGCAAGATAGAGCTAACCAGGGGCTCGTTTCACGAAGGTTGCGACGTGCGAGCTGCAATCTGTGAGATGCGATCAATTTCTCCTGCACTTTTTGGAGTGTTTCACATAGAAATCGCAATAGCAAGCCACGAAAGCATGTCGCAAAGCGCGTCATGTAGGCAATCCATAAATCTACAATCGTTCTCATCCCCCTGCCTCGTTTTTTGTATCGAACTGTCAATTATCCCAAAACGCAAACTAAAGGTGGCGCATCGATTGCAGGCTACTTTAGGCTACTGTCTGTAAAATATTAAAAATACTTTTAATAACCAAAATTGTGTTACAATTTATCGTGTCTGATTTTAATCCAACATTATAATATAAAAATATCATATTAAAACATATCACATTATCATATTGTGGCGAGCCATGGAGTCGGAGTCAGGTTTGCTTGAGGGTATAATAATTTATTGAAGAGCACAATCTCTTATTACTTCCTTCTCAGCGTACAGGCAGAACAGACAACGCGCGCTGGACTGTAGCCAGCTTTATAGCCCCTGATATGCAAATGAGCATGCTAACAAGGGCGACCTCTAATAGGTGCCCCGCAGCTCACCCCAACCAATCACACGTAATCCCCTCAGTCATACTCAAAAACAACCGTTGGCTTCGCTCGAACATTCTCTAGAGCGGACCTGGTTGAGCGCATGCTATCACATTTAGCTGAACTGTAAACGACTGTTGTTTATCACAACAGTCGCCGTTCTGGCGGGAGGTTATATTCAAATGTTAACCGCCATTGTTACTGTACACGTCAGAGCTTTTGAACACGCTCTGATCATGTGATTACATCAACCATCACTCGTGCACTTGGTCTGCACAGCACAAGTACACATACACAATTCGATATACACAATAATTTACATCACTCGTAATCGCCCCGGATCGCCACACTGCCCCCACCTAAGGGGTCAGCAGTCCCCTGCGACCCCTTAAACTGTCCGCACTCACGCACAAAGTCCCGGAAACGGGCAGGAGCTCTCCGCTGGCGAGAAGGGCGACTCGGGCCCTCAGCCGCCGCTGGGCTTTCTGGTGGAGGAGGGGTGGGCGCACGTAAAGCGGGCTGATCCTCGCCGACGCCCATCCCCTCCTCAACACCATCCAACAGCGGCCGGTAAGGAGCTAGACGGTCCCGGTGAAGCACCACCAGTTTCCTTCGGCCGGGCATGCGCACTCGATAGACCACCTCGCTAAGCCGGCCCACCACTTCACCAGGGCCCCGCCAATGCGACTGCAATTTCGGGGACAGACCCTTCTTACGGATCGGACAGTAGATCCATACCTTGTCTCCGCTGGTGAAGGGCTGCCCCCGACAGCGCACATCATACGCTCGCTTCTGCTTAACACTTGCGGCGGATTGGGCCTGGCGGGTAAAGCTGTGGGCGGTCTCCAGGCGCTCGATCAAGGCCCGTGCGTACCCGGCCTCTGACTGGTGGTGCTCCGTTGGTCCGGGCGGGGCTCCGAACACCAAGTCGACGGGCGTCCTCAGCTCGCGCCCGAACATGAGCGCAGCGGGGGAGCACTGACTGCTTTCCTGCACGGCGGAGCGGTATGCCCACAGGACCAGGGGCAAATGGCGGTCCCAGTCCCGCTGGTGCTGGCTGGCTAGAATTGCTAACTGGGTGGCCAATGTTTTATTAAAGCGTTCAACAAGCCCGTCGCTCTGGGGGTGCAACGCCGTAGTGCGGGTTTTGGCCACTCCCAGCCGCTTACACACAGCCGCCAGCACCCGCGACTCAAAATTTCGCCCCTGGTCGCTGTGTAGCTCCTCGGGGGCTCCGAACCGGGCGAACATCTCAGTTACGAGCCTTTCCGCCGTCGTGTCCGCCGATTGGTCCGGCACCGCGTACGCCTCGGGCCACTTAGTAAAGTAGTCCATGGCCACAAGCACGTAGCGGTTGCCGGACTCGGTGACGGGGAAAGGCCCTAAGATGTCTACCCCGACCCGTTCCATCGGAGCTCCCACGACGTACCGCTGGAGGGGGGCTTGCGACCGCTGCGTCGGCCCCTTCTTGGCCGTGCAGGCGTAGCAGCAATGGACGTGCAGCTCCACGTCCCGGCGGCAGGCAGGCCAGTAGAACCTCCTCCGCAGTCGGTGCAAAGTCTTGCTGATGCCAAAGTGCCCCGCCCCCACAGAGCCATGTACCAGTCCCAGTACCTGGGGGCGGAGCGCACGGGGCACCAGCAGCTGGAGGAGGTCCTGGTCGGAGCCGGGGGCCTGCCACCGCCTATAGAGCAGCCCACCCTGCGACGTCAGGCTCCCCCACTGACTCACGTAAGCCTTCACAGCTGGGCTACTGGCCGACACTTCCCCCCATGCAGGCCGTGCCCCCGCCGTGACCCAGCTCTGCACCTGCTGCAGCTCGCCGTCGCCCTCTTGCGCTAGGCGCAGGTCCTGCTGGCTAAGAGGCAACCATTCAAACTCACCCTCTACAGCCTGAACCTGGCATGCTATCGCCGTCACCTGCTCTCGCTGCTCGGCTTTAGTGCAAGGCCTACAGTCCAGCTCTGCACAGGGCCTCCGGGAAAGCGCATCTGCATTACCATGCAGCTTTCCGGGCCTGTGCTGAATCTGGAAATCGTACTCCTGCAACAGCTCGAGCCAGCGGGCTACCTGGCCTTCCGGATCTTTAAAATTTAAAAGCCAGGTTAGTGACGCGTGATCTGTCCTAATGAGGAAATGGCTGCCTTGCAGGTAAGGGCGAAAATGGCGAACCGCTTTGACCACCGCTAACAGCTCGCGCCGAGTAACGCAGTAGTTTCGCTCTGCCTTGCTCAGCGCGCTACTGTAGTAGGCTACCGCTCGTTCCCCGTCTGGTCCCACCTGGGAGAGTACGGCCCCGACTCCGACATTGCTAGCATCCGTGTCGACGATGAATGGTCGCGCGACATCCGGATATGCTAGAATGGGAGCCGCCGTTAGGGCGTCTCTCAACTGGTCAAAAGCATTCTGGCAGTCCCCTGTCCACTCGAACTGTTGACCTTTATTGGTCAAGCGATGAAGCGGACTAGCCAGGGTGGCGAAGCTCAAGACAAAGCGTCTATAGTACGACACTAGCCCCAAGAAGCTCCGCAGCTCACCCACATTGCTAGGCGTCGGCCATTCCCGCACAGAAGCCACCTTAGCTGGGTCAGTGGCTACACCCTGCTCACTAACGACGTGCCCCAAGAAAGCTGTCTCCCTCCGGAGCAGCTGACACTTTTTGGGATTGAGCCGTAACCCAGCCCGGCCAATCTCAGTAAGCACGTCGTTTAGATGAGCGAGGGCTTGCTCGAAGTCGCTGGCGTGTACTAAGAGGTCGTCCAAGTACACGACACAGGAACTCCGCGGGACGGACGACAGCACCCGCTCCATCAGTCGCTCAAAAGTGGCAGGGGCGTTACAGAGCCCGAACGGCATGACCCGGAACTGCCACAACCCTTGCCCTATGGTAAAAGCTGATTTTGCCCTCGCTTCCGGGGACAGCCTTACCTGCCAATAGCCACTGCGGAGGTCCAGCGAGCTAAACCAACTGGACCCCGCGATATGGTCTAAGGCCTCGTCAATACGGGGAAGTGGATAGGCGTCTTTCTTTGTGATCTGATTAAGACGCCTATAATCTACACAAAAACGCCACTCCCCGTCCTTTTTCTTAACCAGGACAGCAGGGGCCGCCCATGGGCTTTCAGAAGGCTCGATAATTCCCGCAGCTGCCATCTCCCTTATCTTGTCCTCCGCCACCTCTCGCTTGGCTAGAGACAGCCTGTGCGGACGTAACCGAATGGGCACAGCCGAACCAGTATCAATCTGGTGTTGAACCAGTTCGGTCTGTGTGCATTCTTCGTCCCGCACAGCGAATAGGTGAGTGTAACGGACAAGCAGGGCTTTAAGCTGCTGGCTCTGCTGCGGTGTGAGCCCTTTGCTGCTGCGCGTCCATAATGCTAGGACGGCTTGCAGCACCCCCGCAGAGGGCTGGGTAGCTGAGGCTAGCCCGCCCGTCTGCGGTGGTACTGTAACCTGAGGTGGTACCACGGTAACAAGCGGCGAATCAGCGGTGGTCATGGCAAGCACAGAACTGGGGGGACAGTGTTTGGGGGGCACCCCAGGGCATTTAGTTCGGCGGGCTGCTTGTAATTCACATTTTGATCGGAGGCCCAGCGTTTCGGTACCAATAGTTATAGTTTCGGCTATCACATTTATGCTAGTTCCCCACAATGCTAACAAATCCAAACCGATAATACATGCATCTTTTATATCTGCTAACCAAAACTCGTGTTTCACTCGCTGGGCTCCTGCACACACTTGTAATTGTTTACTACCACGCATGCCCATCTTCTGCCCAGTGACGGAGGTTAGCTGGGTAGAGGTAGGGGTCCATGCACCCGAAAGCAGCCCGCTAGTACCCCGAAGTACCCCCGGCCTTACCAGGGAAATAGTGGCTCCGGTGTCGACCAGCGCCCAGCAGGCTTGTCCGTCCAAACTGCAAGGCAAGTACAGCCCGGTCTTCGTCCCCAGCCTGCCAATACGAGGCTCGGCCTCGTGGGCCTGTTCCTCTGCTCTTAAAAGAGCATCAAACGGAACTTTTGCTCTTGGAATTTTTGCTAGGATGGGCAGGCTGGGCGCGCGAGTGCTGGTTTGGGGCCGGGCCTGGTTGAGGAGGAGTGTGGCATGGGACGGTGGTCTCCTCATTGGGCCGTCCCGTCGTCGTTTCCCGTCGGCTGTGGAGCTCTCGCTTTTGGCGCCGGGGCGGTACAGTCGCGGGCGAAATGCCCCGGTTCGTCGCACCGGAAGCAGCGTCGCTCCCGTTCCGGTCGCTGCCGCAGTCGAGTTTGGTTCCGCTGGACCCATCTCACCTCCTCGCCGTCCTCGCAGTCGGCAGCTCGGACCCGGGGCTTGTTAGCCGGGGTCCCGTTGGGTGTGGTGCCCAGGATGAGCTCCAGTCGCTCGGCCTCGCGAAGCGCTGCGTCCAGGGACTCCGGTTTGGCGATGCGAACCTGTTGTTGTAGGCGCTCCGGAGTGAGGGCCTGCGTGAAGGTCTGGCAGGCTAGCTCCTGATGGCCTGCGTTGTCGAGTTGAGGGTAGCCGCGGCGAGCTAACAGCCTGATGTCGGCGGCGAGGACGCTGAGGCTCTCTGCTCCGGTCCGCCGTCGCGTGGCGAGCTTCTCCCGGCTCACCTCCAGGAATTGCCGCTGTCCGAACCGGCGTTCCAGCGCTGTCATCAGTGCCGGTAGCGTCAGTGGTTCGGCGCTGTCCAGGTCTAGAAGCACCTGGCAGGCCTCGCCCTCCAGGGCTAACGCTAAGTGGGTGGCTGTCTGGCTCTCGTCCCAGCCATTGTAGCTAGCTGCGAATCGTACCTGGCTTTGGTACGACTCTAGCTCACCCTTTCCCGTGTAACGGGGTAGCTTGATCGCCGCCTTTGACGGTGTGGTCGGTCGCTGCACCGGCACCGCCGTCTGGCTCGGCCTGGAAGCAGGGGCGTCCTCGTTGGCTTCCAGCCGACCTACTTGCGCTCCGCTTCCGGCCGCGGGGTCAGCCACCAGCGTGGGCACCTCCGCCTGGTCTGCAATCGGCCTCTCTCGCTCCGGTCTTGCGGCGCTGGCTCCTTCGGGGAGCCCTCCGGGTCTACTCCTGGGCCGCTTCGCAGACGCTCCTGCGATAACGTCCATCTGCTTGGTCACCTGACGTTCCAATTCGCGGATCTGTTCCCAGATCGTCCCGCTTCTGACACCATTGTGGCGAGCCATGGAGTCGGAGTCAGGTTTGCTTGAGGGTATAATAATTTATTGAAGAGCACAATCTCTTATTACTTCCTTCTCAGCGTACAGGCAGAACAGACAACGCGCGCTGGACTGTAGCCAGCTTTATAGCCCCTGATATGCAAATGAGCATGCTAACAAGGGCGACCTCTAATAGGTGCCCCGCAGCTCACCCCAACCAATCACACGTAATCCCCTCAGTCATACTCAAAAACAACCGTTGGCTTCGCTCGAACATTCTCTAGAGCGGACCTGGTTGAGCGCATGCTATCACATTTAGCTGAACTGTAAACGACTGTTGTTTATCACAACAGTCGCCGTTCTGGCGGGAGGTTATATTCAAATGTTAACCGCCATTGTTACTGTACACGTCAGAGCTTTTGAACACGCTCTGATCATGTGATTACATCAACCATCACTCGTGCACTTGGTCTGCACAGCACAAGTACACATACACAATTCGATATACACAATAATTTACATCACTCGTAATCGCCCCGGATCGCCACAATATGTTAATGCCCAAAGCACAATTCACATTTGCCCTTCAGGAAAAAAATGCAATCAGCATCATCTTCCGAATGCTGACCATTAAGGATAGATAGAAAGATTGTATCGCCCTTCGTTCTGTGTGGACTGGCCACGGGTGTAGCCAAGGTTGCAAGTGGTATCTTGGGGAGGAAGGTGGGGTGGGTTGAAAAATTCACCTGGCGGTCAGATTAAATTACGCGTTGTAGGCTAATATAAAAATGTAATTTGAAATATAAATTTTATTTGAACTATTAGGTCTCCGAAGTAGGTCTAAAGCCTACACTTTATAGTGATGTTATGCGTATTGCTATTTGTTATATTCAAATTAAACCTACCCGTTGTCACCTAGAAGCCATCCATCAGTAATACAAATTGCTCACACAGTTGCTCCAAATGTAGCTGTCGTATGTGCTCCCATTTAGTCCCAGGGCATCACATACAACTTGTAAGAAGTGTTTAACGAGTGTTAGGCTACTTTTCTACACACAGAAGTGTGTTCGTTCTCAGTCGATGCCCTGGTGGGAACTTGCGACCCATCAATTGCAGCAAGGAGTTTTGGGAGACTACTCAGTGCGTAAACGTCTCCTTTCACTTGACGTCTGTGTTGCAGGCTGCATGAAATCAATAGGCTATTTACAAAGCGTAGTGCTGTTGTCACTTTATGGACAAATTGCACGTTTTGTTGTTTATTCCATAACATTGTCCGATGTCCGACAACCCAGAGAAAGCTGCCGGGTGCCAGAAAGCGCAGAGCTGTCACTATTTGAAGCGAGACAGGTAGGGCCGTGCTCTGTTACATGTTAGCATATGGCCTAAGATGGTCGCATAAGTGTAGCCTAATATTCCATCCCTTACAAAAAATAAGTTTATAAAAGAAGGCCTATGTCTACACTTTTTAAAAACTAAATCCCAGACAGTGTAGACTACTTAAAGTGCACTTTCATTTAAATTTGCAGAAGCTGTTTAAAGTAGCCTACAAGTTTAAAAGTAGTTTAGAAGTAGTTCATAAATGGTAGTAGCCTATAGCCTAGGGAAATACATAAATACTGGAAATACTTTAAATAGCCTACATCAGGCCTATTTAGTTTTATAAAGTTGTTTACGTAAAATATAATGTACTTTAAAATAAACTTGATGTACTTAAGTATACATTTACAAATTAACTTTTATGTAGGCTACTGTGTTTTTGTAAGTGATATCTTTCTAACAACTAATCTCCGTAGTTATCTAAATGGTGGAAGCGATCACAAAGAAGATTCTGCCTCCGTCTCCGAACAATCAAAGGAAATGCCATACTTGCGGGAAAGAAATTTGCGAGCAGCCTGTAGTCGTCACACTTTTATCGGCGATTTCCGAGGGATACGCATGTGATGCATTTTTGTGAAATGCGTTTTGACAAGAAATTGTCATCTGCGAGTGAAAATCTTCGCAAATCGCTTTCGTGAAACGAGCCCCAGACAGACAAAACAATAGGCTGTTAGATGGAATTACCAACAGGATGATCAGTCTTTCCATGTTCTGCCTCTTTTATTAATCTGTACTATGCATAGGCTTAATAACAAAGTTCGACATTTAATACCGAAAAAAGATGGTCTCCTCCGATACACCATGAGACCAGGGGATTGGTTCACGGCTGTGGACTTAAAAGACGCATACTTCCACATTCCTATCTGTGTGGAGCATCGTTGTTTCCTACGTTTTGCACTCCGAGGTCGGGTTTACGAATTCAATGTCCTCCCATTCGGTCTTTCGCTGCCCCCCCGTGTATTTACTCGCTGCATGAGTATGATTCTATCGCCGCTCCGGCTGAGGGGGTTAAGAATCCTGCCGTACCTAGACAATTAGCTAATATGTGCTGAGTTGTAAGGTGTGGCGCTCACACACACTTCCCAGAAGTTGGAACATATTTTCAGCCTGGGCATCAATGTCAACTATGGCAAGAGCCAGTTAGTGTCGAAACAGTCCATCAAGTACATCGAACTGTTACTCGATTCAAGGAGCATGAAGGCATAATTGACGCCCTGTCGCATAGCTACTGTGCCCAACGCAGTGTGTCAGTTCTGAGTGAACCGGATCCTAGAAATTAGGGTTTTTCAGAGGCTTATGGGCCTAATCATGGCCGCCTCAGCAGTCGTGCCTCTCGGGACTCCTGACAGCCAGACCACTTCAAGTATGGTTGAGTGCCATAGCGCTGCATCCCAAGTGGAACCGTCACACTCAAATCAGGGTGACGCATCGGTTTTATCAGCTACTCCGCCCATGGCAACAAGTCAGCTTCCTAAAAAATGGGATCCGGATGGGGGTTATACCATCATGGCGCATGGTGGTAACAATGGACGCTTCGCTGACCGGTTGGGGAGCTGTCTGTCAGCACCGGCCAGCTCAAGGACTGTGGTCATGACCACATCAATTGGACCACATCAATGTGCTCGAACTCTGATGTTTTTAGCACTTAGGCACTTTTTGCCCATGCTGCGGGGCAAGCATGTAATGGTGAGGTCAGACATCACCTCAACAGTGTACCACATAAATCATCAGGGCGGAGTAAGGTCAGACTTGTTTGCCTCTCAGGAGTCTGCTCATTTCCCCCAGTGGTTCTCGATGAATGAACATTCGAGCCCTCTGGGGATAGACGCATTAGCGCACGAAACCGATGGAACCCTGTTTTCCAACACTCCTCTGCCTTGTTTACGGATCGCCCTGGGAACTCTCGATCCGGATAGATCTGCTTTCGCAACAGAACGGCTCTGTTTGGCACTCTCAGCCAAGCAAGATGAAGCTCTGGGTATAGCTACTGAGGAGCCCAACTTTTTGTTAACTGGGTGCAGTTCCCCTGTCCTGCGGACGCTGCTTAATTCCAGAACCCCTTTCACAAGAAAGGCCTATGGATATATGTGGCAACATGGTGCTCACAGAAAGGCATGGACTCAGTACATTGTCCAATTTCTGTCTTTCTGGATTTTTTGCAGTCCTTGCTTGATCATTGAAGGTCTATGCTGCTGCCATATCCAGCAGGCATGTCTGGTTGCACCACAAGCCTGCAGGGAGCCATCACCTTGTCAGCCGGTTCCTGACGGGTGCCCGGCAGCTGAGATCTGCAATGTCCCTGGTGTTTCTCTCCTGGGATCTCCCGTTGGTGTTGCGAGCACTCACGAGTCAGCCCTGTGAGCCTCTTAAAATAACCAGCCTTTCCAGGCTTTCCTTTAAGATGGCATTCCTGCTAGCAATGGCGTCGGCTAGGTGTGTTGGGGAGCTCTGCGCTCTCTCCGTCAGTGCAGAGGGTCTAAGGTGGAGGCCGGCTGACTCAGGAGTCACACTGCGGCTCAATCCATCTTTTTTGCCCAAAGTCGTTTCGGCATTTCACATTAACCAGCCGATCGAGCTCGCTGCGTTTCGCCCCCACCAGGAGAGGACCTGGGGGACGCACACTTGGTATGTCCAGTGCATGCGCTGCAACGCTACATCGAAGCTACCACTTCCATCAGATGTACAGGGCAACTTTTTATTTGCTATGGTAAAACTAAGGGAAAGCACTCTCGGCTCAGAGCCTCTCCCGTTGGGTAGTGAAGGTTATAGCTACAGCTTATGAGGCTAGTGCTAGGCCCCTGCCTGTGAATATCCAGGGTAAGTCAACAAGAAGTATGGCTACTACATAGGCAGCCCTGGAAGGTGTACCGCTTAAGGAGATTTGTGAGGCGGCGACTTAGGCGTCCTCCTGCACATTCTCCAGGTTTTATCATGTCAACTTGGTGCCGGGTTCAACGGTCGGATCAGCCATCCTGCCGGCGATCTTGGGACCCACTTAAAGGTATGACTATCCCTTGTGACGTTGTTGGTATTAGTCATCTGTGGTTGACAACCCTAATGGTCAGAGGAACAAAATAGAATTAAGGTTACGACTGTAACCACGGTTCTATGAGTTCTGGATGACCATTAAGGGTCATAGTCACTCGGGACCCTTTAAGGGCGAGAAATGTTCTGAGGACTTCCGCATGGACGTGCCTCTCTTTATAGGGAGAAATTATGTCCAATTATTATTATGTCCATGTCAAATGTTGGTATAAAAGTCTCGATGCATCTGGCATCTAGAAGGTTCATTCATGGTTGACGACCCTAATAGTCATCCGGAACTCATAGAACCGTGATTACAGTCGTAACCTTCGTTAACCATTAAAAAAACTATTTTTTGAGTGGAGGGGGTTTTTAATACTCGTTATCTTCAGCAAATGACCACATTAGCTACAGTTGCACATGTATGGAGAAACACAACTAGACTTGTAGCAGCCTTTACGCCTACTGGTCTAACGTTTGGGAATGTACTGTCTTGGCTACATTTCACCCCTATATACCACAAAGTGAGTACTTTCTCCCTTAAAAGCAAAGTACTGTTAGCTTTATCACTTGCCCAGTCAGCTATAGCAAGACAAAGCTAACTAGACAGATAATACAATATTATTCTGTTAGATATAATTACCAACAAGATGATACATAGGCCTAACAATTGTATTAGCATGCCAACTCTTAATTCTTATTCTTCTTTATTATTAATATTATTTAACAACACTTAAGTTGGAACCCATGTATGAAAATAGTTTATGAATCTATTTGGCTATTATTATTATTATTACAACAGAACAATGTGATGAATAAAGAAGAATAATGCACCAATAATGATGTAATACTAACAGTGTATCAATAATACAATAAATACTATTACTACTACTATAATAAATAATAATAATACGTGATAAATCTTTACCTGATTTATTCTATACCCATGCTATAGCTTGCCAACTAATTTAACCCATACAATACTTACACCCAGGTCACCACGTGTAATCATTTGTCTGTCGGGAAGACCTGTTTTGCACTTCATCATACAGTACCACACACAACAATGTATAACTATACATCACATTATACAGTGAAAAGTGCAATCACATGCAAACTCAGTTTCTTCTGAAACAAAATCTAGTTAAATCTGTGGCTTTGTCGCCTCCTACAGTGAAGCAGACGTTTGATTGTCTTGTTATTTTCAGTTAAAGGAGTCCATCTAGTGGGAATTGTTAGTATTGCTGTGGGAAATTTGAGACTAAATTATTGTTTTTTTATTTAGATTCTGTTTAAAACAATAACTTATGCACTGTGCTCATATATACAAACAATCATTTGTTTTTAGTCTTGCTGATTAGATGGATATGGATTATTTATCATTTAAATAAAAAGGTATGTTGTAAATTGGCCCGTACAGTTTATGTGTGTGTGTTCAAGGAGAATTTAGATATTAATAGACATTTCTTACAATGGGCTGGCTTTGTAAAGGCAGTTATACGGGCTCTGGGGGGTTGTGGTCTAAAGCAAGAAAATATGCTTTAAATAACTCCAAAGCAGCATGTACAGCGATGATATGCCTCCAGAGGTTGTGCATATGTTTGATTGGAACAACTTACTTCACTCTAAAAAATTTCATTTTGGACTTAGATAACCCAGTTATTTCAACAGGTTATTCTTTAGTTAAACCTACAAACTAGTACT
Source organism: Ilyophis sp. 1 JC-2022 (assembly GCA_022702515.1). Taxonomy (NCBI): domain Eukaryota; kingdom Metazoa; phylum Chordata; class Actinopteri; order Anguilliformes; family Synaphobranchidae; genus Ilyophis; species Ilyophis sp. 1 JC-2022. The sequence continues at coordinate 12,829,123 of CM040402.1, forward strand.
GTTACTACAACTAGTAATACAATTTTGATACTACTCAGTTATCTGTAACCTGTTGATATCACCGTCACCACGGTGTTCTTTTATTCCCTGGAGTGGCACACCTCAGTGTTTTAGTTGACTGACACCATGGAAGGATTTCAAATTGACCAAAAATACAAACTTCTTTGAGTACAAATTATTTTGGGGGATGGCCAATTTTTTTCCCATTGCCACCCCCTCTTTAACAGCACAGGTATTTAAAGAGAAAAATAAATTAACTTGTGTCTCTTGGTGATCCAACCCCCCCCAACCATCCCTTCCTCCATTTTCTCTTACCTCAAACCCCTTAGCTGCCTACATTTTAAGAATTTAGAAGTACATCAATTATTAAATTGACAAAATTGTCTGTGGCCTGATCCCATACTCATTTGAAAAACTGCACAATGTCACAAAAAAAGTATTAAAAAAAGACAGGAAATGTGAAGAAATATGAGTACTAGCCTATATGCTATGAAGGTGCCGTGGTTTCCGACCCTTCATTATTTTTCATTGGCCAGGATTAGATTTTTTCTGCTTCTCAGAGTGGAGAGGATGGAGGTTGGGGATGGATGGCGACTGGCAGAAATGGAGCTCCATTTCCTCTCCTGCATAGACTGAAGTTCAGTTCAACACTACATTATTAGGGTTCAGTGGGTCTTTGCAGCAGGATAATGCTGCTGACCGAAGTAAATAATTCAAGTCTGGCACCGCCCACTTTCCAGCTCCGGCCCACATACTGGGAAGACATCGCGTCATTGGCTGCCAGATTGGCCTGCAACTGGACCAAATTGCCCTCTTAACTGACCAAAAAATTGCCTGGGATTGTTCCCAGTGGGGTCGAAGCCCTGCAGAATGGCCTTTTTAATGTCCTGTGAACTGCCACTTATAGCCAGCGGACCAAAAAAAGGGTACTTAGAGCCTTCTTGTGGCAAAATAGGCTATAATAACATCCTCTTTGCTATCATAAGTCATTTCCATGGATAGCTGCCATGATCCACCATACACCACCTGACTTGTGTGCAGGAAAACATGGTATCAAAAAAGAGGTGTCTTCAAGTACTTTACATTCAGGCATTCAGTAGGATTCAATGTTACACAGTGTGGAATACAGCTGGATTTATACTGAAGCAATTCAGGTTAAGTACCTTGCTCAAGGGTAAAATAGCAGTGCTGCACTGGGAAATTGAACCTGCAACCTACAATTTAACCTACAAGCACACTTCGCAAACCGTTATACTACACTGCCACCGTACCTTGGGCTGGTGGTGTGGTGAAAGTCACCTAAAGTAACCAAGGATTATTATAACCGTTAACCTGGCCATATATTTTGGCTTTCCCTCAAGCCAGTTGGCTAATAGTGATTTGGTTAAACCTGTCCCTGGCCAATGCTGACAATTTTTATTTTATTTTTAACAGTAATATTGATAAAAGTATAGTCTTCTAATAATAAAAAGACTATTGTGACAATTTTAAAATTGTATAGTTTTAAAACAACACATTTTATTATCTCTCAAGGCCATATGTCATCGCTTGCTATGACTTACACACACAAACTGAAAGAAAATATTTAATAATGTCTGATTTCTGCAGACCCATCGATTGTTTCCCTGATCATCATCAGTGTGCTAATCCTAAAGTGGGATAAGAATAATGCATTATGATAGATTTCAGGATAAGACAAATAAATCATGGACACTGTTTATTTTATTTTTTGGGAACATGCAGTAGTCCCAGGTCCTACGCTAGAAAAAAAGATGAAGGGGCTGAAGAAAAGGCAGGATAATGCTGATGTATCAAAAAATATAAGTGTAGGTAAACTAGACATGTGCCTATTTGTGATTAATCATTCTACAAAGCAAGGTAGGCTCTTTGAGCATCAAAACCTGGTAAAGACAGAGGAATTACTTTTATTGTTGTATTATTTGTTAAGATTTGTTAAGTTTTAACTGGGTGTATGGCGTTCCTTGGGACCAGGCTACCACCAACAGTGAGGAAGAAGCATGATTCTTCTAAAATCTGGTTGGTCCCAGGTGTTGGTAGGCCCGGCTGTGAAGCAGTCCATGACTACCCCACCAAAAGGATATAGCAGACGTTATTGATGCAACTCCCTTAAGACAGAGTTGCCAATAACACTTTGTGGAGGCAAGTCACTCCGTATTTACAGACAACACTGAAAAATTTACAGTTTGTAAGTAGAACATTATTTCAGGGAATTCCAGCTTGCCAAGACGCATGGCCTTTTGAAAAAGTGGTTATGTTGCTGTGTGCTGTTAAAATCAGCAAGTGTCTGGATTTAGCGCTGATAGTTCAGCTGTATAAATGATATACAAACAGATGGGTGACAAATTAAAGGAAAAACCAACATAAAGTGTCTTAGTAAAGTGTTGGGCCACCACGAGCCACCAGAACAGCTTCAGTGCACCTTGACATAGATTCTACAAGTCTCTGGAACTCTACTGGAGGGATAGAACACCGTTCTTCCATTCTTCCACCATTATTCCCTCATTTGGTGTTTTGATGATGATGGTGGAGAGCACGGTGATGGTGGTTTTAACTCGTCGGTCCAAAATCTCCCATAGGTCTTAAATTGGGTTAAAATCTGGTGACTACGAAAGCCATAGCATATGATTCACATCATTTTCATACTCATAAAACCATTCAGTGACCGCTCGTGCCCTGTGGATGGGGACATTGTCATCCTGGAAGAGACCACTCCCATTAGAATAGAAATGTTAACTTTCATCATAGGATAAAGGTGATCACTCAGAATAACCTTGTATTGATTTGCAGTGACCCTTCCTTCTAAGTGGACCCACACCCCCCATGAACTCAGCCAGCTGATTTCACCAATTAGATATACCTCCTATGAAGAATTATGCTTATTAGCAAATCCAGGTGATTGTACCAAAGTACTGGGGTGGACTTTTACATTCTAAACCTGGATTTTACTCTTCTGGTCGTAACATTACGTTATGTTTAAAAACATGTTTGGACCCCACTCTTCGATTCCGGCGCCAAATATTCTGCATGGGAACTGAATAAAAAAGAAAAATGAAAAGCATACATTTCCAAGCAGGATTAAGACCGATGCTTTCCTAAATCACGCAGCCTACCCTACTGAAATACTCCAAGCCAGGCAACAGTGGTAGCGACTAGTAACACACAAGTGGAAACTTGGCGGATGGTGTCCTCCAAAGCAGCAGGGGCAGAACAGCACGTGTAACATTATATCAGACCCTAGAAGAAGAAGCTGGCTGCTCTCCCAATCGTTGCTACCATCGAACAGTTCTGCGGTTGCAACCTCCAGTAGTCGGCAGACTCTGACAGATGATAGTACCGTGGCTCCGCCGGACGGAGACGGTGCGAATAAAAGCTTTTCGTTTCGTCCAGTGACAGGAGTAATGGGGCTGTGAGACCTTGCCCTGGAAATTTCTTCATTCTTATGAAGAAATGTCCATCTTTTACTCTCGCACAGGTAGGCGGCTGAACATTCATTCAAAAGCCTGTGTGTTTTTTTACATTTAGCGGCTAAGCTACCCTTTCGACATTTCTCCCGCAATGCGGCCTTCTCTCTCACTGAAACTGCCATTGGGGGCTTGCTGTTCGTGCATTAACAGCTGCATTGTCCCGCATTTAGAGATTTTGCCGGTAGACGGCTAAGTTAGGCGACGCTAGCTTGCTACTGCGTCTTAGCTGACGGCTAATCTCCTGAGCAGCGACTTGGCTTCCGACCTTCGGCATCAGCCGCCCGCCTGTCCGCTTCCTCTTCTCACGACAGACTCGCAAATGCCGTGATATTTTAAATGCTAGCGGTGGATTGGTAACCGTCTTACTATCCAAGTCAGGTAAAATAGCGTTAGCGGGTTTGTCTGTTAACAAGCTGCCATTTTTTGGGGTAAAATCGTGACACTGACAGCGAGCAGATTTCAAAATTTGCGCCAGTGTTGTAGGTTAAGTTTTGGTAGATGCTGCAGCTTTGCACAGTTTTTGGAGCTGGATTACGTTAAACTTGAATAGATGACTTGGCTTTTGATCAACCAGAACCACTGTTGAACAGTAAATGTCAAATATAATAAACATTGCGGTAATGACACCTTTCCTCGTCTTACCTAACGTTTAGTGCTTAAGATTTTTTTTCTCCAAGGCGTTTTACTAGATGAACGAGTTTGAAAGTTAAACAAAACACCAGTCATACCATGCATGTATACATGTCCACAGAACCTGCTAGATTAAAAAAATGGATTCATGCGCTCATACTGGTTTGATCCTGTCTGAATTGTGCTTGCCACGCCGAGGAAATAAGGAACACCTCCGGTGTGAGGAATGCGCACATGACACGGGAGTCCGTTTTGCTGAATGATCGTAAATGCTACTTAAACCCTTAGCACTGTAACTCGGCTCATGTTTTCTGTTAGTGTTGGCACACAAATCACGACCAAGATGAAAGCGAATCTTCATAGTCACCATTGCATTTTCCACATATACACAATTTCTGTACAAACTGTGAACAAATGTTGAGCTCTAATGTTCTACATTCATTTTGGTTTCCCCTCTTTCTGCAGTGAGCACTTGCTGTCATAAATTTTAATCTCTATTCAGGTTTATATGCTCTTCTTTTGATCACATTGGCCATTAAGGTTAATTTTTGCACACACACGCATGCACGCACAAGGAAGTCAAACACTTCCTTAATTTTTACACAATCTCTTTACAGTTGACCTCATTAGCATTATCTGTCATACATTTAATTCTAAAAGGAAATACACGCTTATGCACTGTCATGAAGCAGAGTGCCTGGCAGGCAGTAATAAATGCTTCACCAGTCCTAAGTGAAGATTTGCGTTTCCTTGCCGGCAGCCCCTCAGATTGAGTAGAGGAGACGCACCATGTACTCAGAATGGCGATCCTTGCACCTGGCGGTTCTGAGCGACCAGGGGCACCTGAGTGTCCTGCACACCTATCCAGCGGCGGTGGGGCGCGACGTGGCCAATGCAGTTGTGCGCCCCCTGGTGGCGGCTCCCATCTCCGACAGTGTCCTCAAAACTGACAAAGAGGTGAGTGGACTTATGGTATACTCTTACAGTAACGCCCTATTCGCCAGCACTTGAAGCAAAAACACGACTGTTGAACCAGGTAGGCATTTGTCACCACTGTTACTTCATGTAAATACTGCAGATGTGAGTGTTGTCCTTTATTCTCAGTCTGTTTGATTGGAATGAGCTCATCCTACTTTTTGAAGCAGTAGGTTCAGGTTATTATTTGTTATGGTGTGGAGTGACTCACAGTGGTAGTGAGGTGTACAGTGAGGCGTGTAATGACTCACAGAGGTAGTGAGGTGTGTAGTGACTCAGGTAGTGAGGTGTGTAGTGACTCAGGTAGTGAGGTGTGTACTGACTCAGAGGTAGTGAGGTGTGTAGTGACTCTCAGAGGTAGTGAGGTGTGTAGTGACTGTCAGAGGTAGTGAGGTCTGTAGTGACTGTCAGAGGTAGTGAGGTGTGTTGTGACTCACAGAGATGGCGAGGTGTGTAGTGACTCTCAGAGGTTGTGAGGTGTACACTAACTCTCAGAAGTAGTGAGGTGTGTAGTGAGGGTTTTTTCATCCATATCGGATTAACCGTTTAGAAATTATAGAACCTTTTGTACATAGTCCCCCCATTTTTGGGAACCCCCCCCCCCCAACAATTTCAAAAGACTCTAGATATCTTATTTTCTGGTACTCTTACAAGCGATACTATAACTTCTCTGCATTTGAATGGATCTCTATGGGAATTGAGGGGTGGGACTAGATTTAGCTGTAAATTATCCTAGAACAGTATGGAATACATGGTTGCCGAAATGGCTGTAAACCACTAAGGGTATGAGGTATCAAACGAGCCTCAAACTCTGCTGCCAGATATGCAGTAGATGGATGGATCACTTTAAGGGTGGTTGGTTACTGCTGATGCAAAGTAACTCACGCGGATAGCTCATTTTTACATATCTATACAAATGACAAGTAGTTATGTTGGTTGCTTATTCTACATATCTATACAAATGATCAGAGGTTATATTTATTGTTCATTTTTACATATCTATGCAAATGACCAGGGATTATGTTGGTCATTCATTTTTACATATCTATTGATACGCAAGAGCTATTTTTTATGGAAAACTGTTTTCAATATTATAAATCATCAATGTACAAGTCCTGTTAACCAACCAAGGAAAGCAGTGAAAATAAATTATTGGGATGGCAGGTAAGTTACGGCTTGGCGGGGCATGCCCCATACCTATACAGCACAGACTCTCTAACATTAATCTCTGTACGTTCTGACCTCATGTAACCACACAGAATTCAGATACAAGTAGTATATAGCATTCGGTAAATGTCAAAAAGTGATTGATGGGGTCAAAAGGTCAATTTATTAATATTAATGAGTTTATGAAAAATTATAATTATGCATAAAAATTGATATTTGTTTTAAATGAATTTTTTATTTTTATGATTATGATTATGCATCATCATTTGGGGCGGGGGTTTGTGGGGTTTTCGTTTCAAGGGTTTGGCGAGGTCATTTTATTGGGAATTGTTGTAAACGTTGGTGAATGGTTTTGTGACGAATGTAAATTGTTTTTATGGCGGACCATGGTGCTTAGGGGAACATGTTGGCAATTTATTGTGTTGTACATTTTTTTTATTTGAAAAACATCGTGAAAAAGTAATGGTGTATAAATGTATAGGTTGTTAGTTGTAGCAGTGGCAATTAAGTTTTATTTTTAAAAAGCAGTTTGTGTTAGCGGCAACAGCCGCGTGTTAAAAAGAATAGAATAATTCAAGCAGTTTGTTAAAACGTGAAAAATCGCCGTGGACTATATTGAAAAAAACATTATACAGAAACATTGTAAGACTTGTTAGACGCCAAGAAGGAAGAAAAAAGAAACATAGCATTGAAAGGCGGAAAAAGCAGTTTGTGTTAGCGGCAACAGCCGCGTGTTAAAAAGAATAGAATAATTCAAGCAGTTTGTTAAAACGTGAAAAATCGCTGTGGACTATATTGAAAAAAACATTATACAGAAACATTGTAAGACTTGTTAGGCGCCAAGAAGGAAGAAAAAAGAAACATAGCATTGAAAGGCGAACTCAATACATAGCCGCTGGCTGTTAAAATGTGAAAAACATAGCGTCGAAAGGAGACACCGTGTATGGCTACATAGAGAATAGAATAAAACTTAGAAACTTTTTCGGGTTCCGTGAATTCACAATACTGTGCAAAATAGACAAAGATAGGTCCAAAAGGCAAGATAGAGCGTTTAAAAGAACGCCTAGAATGGTTCGGAAGAAAGACTATGAAGAAAGAATTTAAATAAAAGAATATGTTACGTTTTAAAGAATAAAAACGAAAAAAGAACTCGGAAGGTTTCAAGTCGTAGCGGAGTATATACTACCAGCATGTTGACAGCTAACGGCTGTCGGGCATGACTAAAATTGTCCAGAGAGAACTTTGTATGTTTCAAACAGGAATACGACCCCCAAACTTCCTGTTACGTGGAATTTGACGCACGTTTACGCAGACCAAGGCTGGAATTTGACGTAGTGATTTTGGCGCGAAAACGGTTTCTGACAAAATAATTGATGGGTTTGGGTGGGGAGGGGGTACCCCCCCACTTTTCGGTGCAGATATTTAGCAGAAGCTGGTATCGAAGCAGTAACTTGTCAAAGCAACCAGAAAATGGCGAACGCACAACTTACGACACCCAACTCTCCAGAAGTTATGGCGAAGAAACCTTTTTTAATTTTTAATTTTTTACACAGGCCTAGACGGTAATACCCCTTGAACGTAGTGTAGTTTGGGAAGAACCAATAAACAAACACGAAGAAGAAGAAGTATGCCTAGCTTTTGGGCTAAATAATTGGAGACTATGCGTAAAGTACGGTTAGCTAGCTGACTGTTTGTACAACTTTCTTCAAATAGCCTACTCAAATTTAATGTCGGCATTCTAAAACTTGTTAGTTGTTGTAACTTCTCCGATATTTTTATTTTTACGTTTTAAAAAAAAAAAAGAAGAAAAAAAGTAAATTAGACGCAGCACTGTGTAGGCTATTCAAATCACAAGGATATAATCTACTGGTTGGTCATGGAGAGGTTTGTGTAAAATTTTTTGATTTTATTTGTTCTAAAACTTTAATTTGGAAAACCGTTTGCTACCTTGGTAGGCTATTAAATAGTCCACACGACCACTCAGAAAGTGACCTATTGCATAAAGTTATGTAGGCTAATGTATGGCTATGAACGTTTTCAGTATTCCAGGGTCCTGTATAACGACGCGGTCTAAACGGGTTAGTTGGATAAATGTGTGCCGAAACGCTGGTTTTTATTATAACACATTGGTAATACATTACGGGGGCATAAAGTGTGCGACTTTCTTTGTTTATTTATGCGTCTTCACCAGTTTGTATGCAACACGTAAAAGTTTTTTTTTTTTGAGTGTGCGGGGCGTCAGCTCGTATATTTTAGTTGGATAAAGCCAACAAAAACAACAGTGTAGGTAAAACCAAATGCTTTACATGGGGTAACAAGATACGACTTTCCACTGTTTAGTTTTTTTATCTGTTTATTTATTTTGTCCTTACAAGCAAAAATGTTAGATTTAAGACGCGATAATCAACTGACGCCTTTCCACGTTGGATTTTTTCAGTATACAAAGGGGGAAATTATCAGGCATGCGAACGCAGTAGTGTTTTCAGTTATCATGGCAACTAAAGTTACATAACGTAGACTATGTTTAGAGTGGAGCTAGTAGGATTTAAAGTAGGATTTCGTTGCATAGTCAAAATAATAACGGTTTTTAAGCAGTAGTACGGGGTGCTGACAACCTAGGCAAACAAAAGCGAATAAAGAAAAGTGAAACTTGAGTTAATTGGTCTGGTAATGTAACGTTAATGAACTGTTTTGTGATAAATCCATATCCAGTCATTCTGCGAGAGCCGATGGTCTGTTGAAGTTACAGCCTCGAAGTTACAACGCTCACGCGGTCTATACCTCTCTGTTAAAGCCCAGAAGGGTTGTTTTTGCGTCATGCTTTTATTACTGTAGCCTAGTTTATTCTCAAGACGTTATTTGATATTTTGGTGGGGTTTTGTGGTATTTATTCAGCTAATTTTCAAATGTTATATTGAAGCATTGTGTATTGTAGGTTATAGTAAATAAAATTATATCAAAGTTCAAATGAAAAAAGATGTGCACTGTGTTTTAGTTGTTTTTTCTTTAAAGTTGACATATTAGTGGATACCATCACTGTGCAGACCATTAAATAAAAAGTGTCAATATTTGAAAAAGTGATTCAAGCCACTTATTATAAACTAATTCAGGCACTGGTGTAATTGTGTGTATGTGTGTGTGTGTGTGCGTGTGCGCGAGCGCACTATGGTTTTTAAATAATAAAGTTTGTTTATTTGAACATTGTTGCGACAAGATTGCAAACGTGTAATGTTTTCAAAAGTATACCAACAGTGTATTCCTAATAATAGAGGACCCCACAACACACATAATTGAATAGGTCTTTGAATGTCATTCTACCCTTCAGATTAAGAGGCAGTAGACAGCAGACAGTAGATTTTGGTGGGTTTTGTGGTATTTATTCTGCTAATTATCAAATGTTATTTTGAAGCATTGTGTATTGTAGGTTATAGTAAATACAATTATATCAAAGTTCAAATGAAAAAAGATGTGCACTGTGTTTTAGTTGTTTTTTCTTTAAAGTTGACATATTAGTGGATACCATCACTGTGCAGACCATTAAATAAAAAGTGTCAATATTTGAAAAAGTGATTCAAGCCACTTATTATAAACTAATTCAGGCACTGGTGTAATTGTGTGTATGTGTGTGTGTGTGTGTGCGTGTGCGCGAGCGCACTATGGTTTTTAAATAATAAAGTTTGTTTATTTGAACATTGTTGCGACAAGATTGCAAACGTGTAATGTTTTCAAAAGTATACCAACAGTGTATTCCTAATAATAGAGGACCCCACAACACACATAATTGAATAGGTCTTTGAATGTCATTCTACCCTTCAGATTAAGAGGCAGTAGACAGCAGACAGTAGATTTTGGTGGGTTTTGTGGTATTTATTCTGCTAATTATCAAATGTTATTTTGAAGCATTGTGTATTGTAGGTTATAGTAAATACAATTATATCAAAGTTCAAATGAAAAAAAAAAATGTGTGTGTGTGTGTGCACGCATGTGCGATGGTTTTTAAATAATAAAGTTTGTTTGTTGTGACAGGGTTGTAAAAGTGTAATGTTTTAAAAACTAGGGTTATACCAACAATGTATTACTAATAATAGAGGACCCCACAACACACCTAATTAAATAGGTCTTTCTGCCCCCCTTCAAAAGTAACTTTTAATTTAGTGTGCATTTTAAATTCAAATTTAAGAGGCAGAAGTCAAACTTACCATAATGAAAGGTGCTACAGCACTTTTGAAATAAAATGATTCAATTCAACAGTTTTGTTAAATGACTCTTTGTGTAATTTTATTCTTATACATATCAAATTTTATTTCAGCTTTGCTCATCTTAATGCACGGAACATACCCAACACATGTTTAAGGCCCCAGCTTAGGTATCACCAGGAGGGGGTTCACCAGGAAGTTATTTATTTTTTCAGGAGTGTGTGTTTGTGTGTGTGTGTGTGTGTGTGTGTGTGTGTGTGTGTGTGTGTGTGCTTGATACAATTTTATTTTTAAATGGGGGTTGTTTTGTTTGTAACTATGTAGATTTTAACAAAATAACAGGACGAACATGGACAACGTGACCTATCGTTTAGGTAATAGGACTTATGCGCACAAACACACACACACACACACACACACACTCCTGAAAAAATAAATAACTTCCTGGTGAACCCCCTCCTGGTGATACCTAAGCTGGGGCCTTAAACATGTGTTGGGTATGTTCCGTGCATTAAGATGAGCAAAGCTGAAATAAAATTTGATATGTATAAGAATAAAATTACACAAAGAGTCATTTAACAAAACTGTTGAATTGAATCATTTTATTTCAAAAGTGCTGTAGCACCTTTCATTATGGTAAGTTTGACTTCTGCCTCTTAAATTTGAATTTAAAATGCACACTAAATTAAAAGTTACTTTTGAAGGGGGGCAGAAAGACCTATTTAATTAGGTGTGTTGTGGGGTCCTCTATTATTAGTAATACATTGTTGGTATAACCCTAGTTTTTAAAACATTACACTTTTACAACCCTGTCACAACAAACAAACTTTATTATTTAAAAACCATCGCACATGCGTGCACACACACACACACATTTTTTTTTTTCATTTGAACTTTGATATAATTGTATTTACTATAACCTACAATACACAATGCTTCAAAATAACATTTGATAATTAGCAGAATAAATACCACAAAACCCACCAAAATCTACTGTCTGCTGTCTACTGCCTCTTAATCTGAAGGGTAGAATGACATTCAAAGACCTATTCAATTATGTGTGTTGTGGGGTCCTCTATTATTAGGAATACACTGTTGGTATACTTTTGAAAACATTACACGTTTGCAATCTTGTCGCAACAATGTTCAAATAAACAAACTTTATTATTTAAAAACCATAGTGCGCTCGCGCACACGCACACACACACACACATACACACAATTACACCAGTGCCTGAATTAGTTTATAATAAGTGGCTTGAATCACTTTTTCAAATATTGACACTTTTTATTTAATGGTCTGCACAGTGATGGTATCCACTAATATGTCAACTTTAAAGAAAAAACAACTAAAACACAGTGCACATCTTTTTTCATTTGAACTTTGATATAATTTTATTTACTATAACCTACAATACACAATGCTTCAATATAACATTTGAAAATTAGCTGAATAAATACCACAAAACCCCACCAAAATATCAAATAACGTCTTGAGAATAAACTAGGCTACAGTAATAAAAGCATGACGCAAAAACAACCCTTCTGGGCTTTAACAGAGAGGTATAGACCGCGTGAGCGTTGTAACTTCGAGGCTGTAACTTCAACAGACCATCGGCTCTCGCAGAATGACTGGATATGGATTTATCACAAAACAGTTCATTAACGTTACATTACCAGACCAATTAACTCAAGTTTCACTTTTCTTTATTCGCTTTTGTTTGCCTAGGTTGTCAGCACCCCGTACTACTGCTTAAAAACCGTTATTATTTTGACTATGCAACGAAATCCTACTTTAAATCCTACTAGCTCCACTCTAAACATAGTCTACGTTATGTAACTTTAGTTGCCATGATAACTGAAAACACTACTGCGTTCGCATGCCTGATAATTTCCCCCTTTGTATACTGAAAAAATCCAACGTGGAAAGGCGTCAGTTGATTATCGCGTCTTAAATCTAACATTTTTGCTTGTAAGGACAAAATAAATAAACAGATAAAAAAACTAAACAGTGGAAAGTCGTATCTTGTTACCCCATGTAAAGCATTTGGTTTTACCTACACTGTTGTTTTTGTTGGCTTTATCCAACTAAAATATACGAGCTGACGCCCCGCACACTCAAAAAAAAAAAACTTTTACGTGTTGCATACAAACTGGTGAAGACGCATAAATAAACAAAGAAAGTCGCACACTTTATGCCCCCGTAATGTATTACCAATGTGTTATAATAAAAACCAGCGTTTCGGCACACATTTATCCAACTAACCCGTTTAGACCGCGTCGTTATACAGGACCCTGGAATACTGAAAACGTTCATAGCCATACATTAGCCTACATAACTTTATGCAATAGGTCACTTTCTGAGTGGTCGTGTGGACTATTTAATAGCCTACCAAGGTAGCAAACGGTTTTCCAAATTAAAGTTTTAGAACAAATAAAATCAAAAAATTTTACACAAACCTCTCCATGACCAACCAGTAGATTATATCCTTGTGATTTGAATAGCCTACACAGTGCTGCGTCTAATTTACTTTTTTTCTTCTTTTTTTTTTTTTAAAACGTAAAAATAAAAAAATCGGAGAAGTTACAACAACTAACAAGTTTTAGAATGCCGACATTAAATTTGAGTAGGCTATTTGAAGAAAGTTGTACAAACAGTCAGCTAGCTAACCGTACTTTACGCATAGTCTCCAATTATTTAGCCCAAAAGCTAGGCATACTTCTTCTTCTTCGTGTTTGTTTATTGGTTCTTCCCAAACTACACTACGTTCAAGGGGTATTACCGTCTAGGCCTGTGTAAAAAATTAAAAATTAAAAAAGGTTTCTTCGCCATAACTTCTGGAGAGTTGGGTGTCGTAAGTTGTGCGTTCGCCATTTTCTGGTTGCTTTGACAAGTTACTGCTTCGATACCAGCTTCTGCTAAATATCTGCACCGAAAAGTGGGGGGGTACCCCCTCCCCACCCAAACCCATCAATTATTTTGTCAGAAACCGTTTTCGCGCCAAAATCACTACGTCAAATTCCAGCCTTGGCCTGCGTAAACGTGCGTCAAATTCCACGTAACAGGAAGTTTGGGGGTCGTATTCCTGTTTGAAACATACAAAGTTCTCTCTGGACAATTTTAGTCATGCCCGACAGCCGTTAGCTGTCAACATGCTGGTAGTATATACTCCGCTACGACTTGAAACCTTCCGAGTTCTTTTTTCGTTTTTATTCTTTAAAACGTAACATATTCTTTTATTTAAATTCTTTCTTCATAGTCTTTCTTCCGAACCATTCTAGGCGTTCTTTTAAACGCTCTATCTTGCCTTTTGGACCTATCTTTGTCTATTTTGCACAGTATTGTGAATTCACGGAACCCGAAAAAGTTTCTAAGTTTTATTCTATTCTCTATGTAGCCATACACGGTGTCTCCTTTCGACGCTATGTTTTTCACGTTTTAACAGCCAGCGGCTATGTATTGAGTTCGCCTTTCAATGCTATGTTTCTTTTTTCTTCCTTCTTGGCGCCTAACAAGTCTTACAATGTTTCTGTATAATGTTTTTTTCAATATAGTCCACAGCGATTTTTCACGTTTTAACAAACTGCTTGAATTATTCTATTCTTTTTAACACGCGGCTGTTGCCGCTAACACAAACTGCTTTTTTCGCCTTTCAATGCTATGTTTCTTTTTTCTTCCTTCTTGGCGTCTAACAAGTCTTACAATGTTTCTGTATAATGTTTTTTTCAATATAGTCCACGGCGATTTTTCACGTTTTAACAAACTGCTTGAATTATTCTATTCTTTTTAACACGCGGCTGTTGCCGCTAACACAAACTGCTTTTTAAAAATAAAACTTAATTGCCACTGCTACAACTAACAACCTATACATTTATACACCATTACTTTTTCACGATGTTTTTCAAATAAAAAAATGTACAACACAATAAATTGCCAACATGTTCCCCTAAGCACCATGGTCCGCCATAAAAACAATTTACATTCGTCACAAAACCATTCACCAACGTTTACAACAATTCCCAATAAAATGACATCGCCAAACCCTTGAAACGAAAACCCCACAAACCCCCTGCCCCGAATGATGATGCATAATCATAATAAAAAAAAATTTCATTAAAAAAAAAATCCATTTTTATGCATAATTATAATTTTTCATAAACTCATTAATATTAATAAATTGACCTTTTGACCCCATCAATCACTTTTTGACATTTACCGAATGCTATATACTACTGATACAACTTCACGCATCGACACAATAAAGCCCCAAACTTGGGTTATTTGGCCGTTTTTCCCCTTCCACCTCTTCTTCTTCTTCCTGTTGAATTTGTCATCAAAAATTATCCATACCCACAAACAATAATTCTCCCCATTGGATAACGACATCTCATCTGGCTATGACAAGGCTTTTTGATACTATTCTGACTAGTAGGTATAGTGGTAAGCATCGTGCCTTTCCAATACGAGAGATCCGGGTTCGATCCACCGCCAGGTACCAAAGGGTAATTTCATTTTCGACTAAAACAGTGTGCACATGTTATGGTTTTCAAATATAGGAATGTACACTTTCTGTCTTGCATAGGCTACGCACATTTCATTTATTTGTAGTTCATGGTAAAGGACAGAATCCACGTCTGTCTTTTTTTCACATGCAATGCAAATGGATTTGCGTGTCTTGTGTGTGCATGTCTCTCTGCATTTCCTTATCTTATGATTCATACATTTACAGTACCAGTCAAAAGTTTGGACACCTACTACGACACACCTACTTGTTATTTTTACTGTTTTCCACATTCAAATCTATGAGATAACACAAATTTAATGTAATTATGCAAACACCAAAAAAGTGTTAAACAAATCAAAAAAGTCTTATATTTTAGATTCTTCAAAGTAGCCACTCTTTGCCATGATAACGGCTCTGCACATTCTTGCCATTCTCTCAACCAACCTCTGTGGTAAACAGGTGATGCTATCAAGGGTCTTGGGTATCAAACGAGCCTCAAACCATCACTCTGCTGCCAGATATGCAGTAGATATGGATGGAACATTGGATCTTTTTAAGGGTTGTTTCTCTTGACTTATTTTTCCATAGAGTTCAATAGGAAAATGAGTCAGGAGAAACAACCCATAAAAAGCTCCAATGCTCCATCCATATCTACTGCATATCTGGCAGCAGAGTGCTGGTTTAAGGCTTGTTTGATACCTCAGACCCTTGATGACTTACACCCATTTAGCCATCCATGGGTTCCATACTATTCCCATGTAATTTACTGCTTAATCTAGCCCCACCCCCCAATTCCCATCGAGATCCATTCAAATGCAGAGAGTTCATAGTATCGCTTCTAAGAGTACCTGGAAATAAGATATCAAGAGTCTTTTGACATTCTTTTAGACAGAGTCATGATACCATCACTTGTTTACTTGTGGAATACCTGTTTACCACAGAAGTTGGTTGAGAGAATGGCAAGAATGTGCAAAGCCATTATTATAAAATATTTTATTAGTAGGTGTGTCCAAACTTTTGACTGGTACTGTATATATCATCAGCTACTCGATCATAACAAACACAGTACAAAAACTAATATCTGAACAAATAGCCTCATGCATAGCCTACAAAGCACTGCCTGTAAGTCATTAATTAAAACTTGCAAAAAGTAGTCCTGCCGTTAAAAGTATTTATATAAAAATGAGGCCAACTTACAACAAACAGTATTGCCTATCATAGCTCACACTAATTAAACTAGCTCTATTTCAAAGCAATGCTACCCAATCTCTCCTAAAGTATTTCAAGTAATTTGGCCCTGTGTTTTTTCATCTTACCATCTGAAGAGGATATGGTCATTGAAAATTTGTGCCACATCAAAGTGTCAAATGGCGATCATTTATAGTGGAAATAATCTGCAATTCAGATGTGTTACACTTACAAATGTAAGGAAATGAGTACACTGGCTATGTTTGAACAATTGTCTGCATCCAGTGCTTTGGGTCTATGAAATGCACAGCATGCATAAAATGCATAATAATAATATTAATAATTATTATTATTTTGAATATTTGTATGTTGTCATACAGAGCCTACACATTATTTTGTTCACAAAATTGTGTTCACAAATAACATACATTAAAACAATTAGTACTACTTTAGTTATTTGGCTTCATCTGATCCACAAGCAAGCAGTAGGCTACATTCATTTGGCAAACATATGTCTGGATAGGTTTGTTAAATGAAATATTTAGAGTATGTGTACATATTAAAAAGTTGTATCTGTATTTATTAATCCCCCCTTTCTCTATTGTCAATGATGTTTCTTGGTATACATTTCTGTTTGTCAATTCAAATGTTATATGCTGCTAAAAAAATTCCTACCAACGTAGAACATTTTAAAAGCGGTACATTTTCTAAAATTAACTTGACAACCAAGTATAAACATCTTTGCAGGTGTATCATTTTTCCTCAACTGTTTAAAACAATAATTTACTCAAAGTGTTCTTCCATGAAGCAATTTTTGTTGTTTGACATCTGAACTTTGAGTGACCACATTCTCTTCAGATGGTAAAATGACAAAACACAGGGCCAGGTTACATGCATTAATTTAGGAGAGATTGGGTCGCATTGCTTTGAAATAGAGCTAGTTTAAATAGTGTGAGCTACGCTAGGCAATACTGTTTGTTGTAACTTGGCCTCATTTTGATATCAATACGTTTAACAGCACGCCTAGTTTTTGCAAGTTTTAATTAATGACTTACAGACAGTGCTTTTTGGCTATGAGTAAGTAACTTGGCATTTGTGTACGTTGAAAACGTTTTTTGTTCAGATATATATTAATGTCAATATTGTTTGACTTTGTTCTAATAGTGTATTTACAACTGAACCAGCATATGTGCCATCTAGTGGATGTTTAAAAATAACTGCAGCCATGCACTACTTGTGGGTATAGCTATAACCAATATCTCTTCTTCTCTTCTTTTCCTCATTAACAAATACATCCGTTCAATAGGTAAAATAACGTAAATAGGTAAGATTTCTAGCATGTTGCCAGCCATATTGGCTTGGCACTGCAGGGACTCTAGTGTTCTGGAACACTCTAACACTGCTGAGGCTTAGTGTTGCAGAACACTCTGGCATTGAATGAGTTAAAGGCAGCAGGGGTTAATTACCACCATTATTACTCATTATCTTCATAAAAATGTACATGTGTAAAAAGCCCTGTGTGTCTGTGTACTGCACATTAAACCCGCTGCAGTGTTTAATGTGAGCTGTCTGTGTAGGTGAAATGGACGATGGAGGTTCTGTGCTATGGCCTGACCCTTCCTGTGGATGTCGACACGGTGAAGCTGTGCGTGGACGTGTACACGGACTGGATCACGGCTCTAGGCTCTCCCCGTGGCTCCATTCCCCATCCCATCATCAAGGAGCCCAACCTGTACATCCAGACTATCCTCAAACACCTGTACAACCTGTTCTTGCCCAGGTACTGCAGTGCTCTCCAACTCCGTTTGGGGGACATTGTGCCACTGTGTGTTGTGGGTCTGCCCTACTGTCTGTATTTTTTTATTTTATTTTATTTTTTTTGTTGCTGGGGCTACAACTGAAGTTCCCTTGCGTGAAAATAAAAGTATTCTATCCTGTCGCATGCAAGGATACCATATGGAATGCTCCAATTAGTTCACATAACCGTGGTTATGATAGTAACCTTTGTTACTGCCACACATGTCCTACAGGGGGCGTACGTTTGTTGTTCACAATTTGGTGGCGTCTGCTCTTTGGCATTGCCATGCTTGTGTGGAGCCGCCTCCTGGTCTCATCGTGAAAGTACAGGTAGTAATGGTGGACTTTTTCTGGGACAGGCTGCATTGGGTGCCTCAGAGTATGCTGTACCTTCCCTAGGAAGAGGGAGGTCAAGGATTGATGCATCTTGGCAGCAGTGGGGTGACTTGTTTGGTCTGGAGGAGGTGGTGTAGAGGTCAATGGCTGACACCATATTTTGGTGTGTATGTTATCTGGAGCTGGATAAGACCTTGTTCCTGTTGAAAGTGACAAGGTTAGGGCTGGATGGATCACCTTGCTTCTACCAGGGATTATTCAAGGTCTGGGGGCCTCTAAAGTGTAAAATCTTGGTACCCCCAACATCACTGCACTGGCTACTGGGAAGCCACTGGTCAGCCCTGGTTATGATCATTTTCCCGCCCTAAAATACAATATAAAAAGAGAAAATAATAAAATGGCATAATGTCCATCAACGTTCAAGAGATTGTTCTGAATCAACAGACCTAAATCATCAGTGTCATTGGCTCAACAAAATGTCTTTTTGTCATATTTGTCTAAATAGGCTAATTCTTCTCATGTCAAAAACGTGAATAAAACTTGAAGCTGACGTTAGTAAATATTTGCTGTTTAGCTTCTTTCTCCATTAATTTTCGACAGGACTAATCAACAACAAATAGCAAATAAGTTACCTTCAAATTTAGACGTATGTTATGTGAAAACACTAGCTAGTTTGTAGCCTACTTGCTATTGATAAGACTAATTGTTGAAATATAGTATAAAATGTATAAAGATAGCAAGACAGACAGCAGAGCTAACATTAGGCTACAAGTTAGAAAATAAAAATGCCTCAGAAAATAAAATGACTCACTGTTAGACTAACTTTTAGTTTTTGTTATTATTTAGCGATCTAGTCGACAATAATTACGGAAAATACTCACATCTATCAGTTCACTTAATGTTATGTTCATAGCATGACAGACATTTTCACAAAGCTGGGGGAAGTAGGCTATATCTTCGCACCGTGCAGCTTCCTAACGTTACTTACCTAGGGTGCTAGAGCAAGCCAAGTTAGAGCTTTACACTAATGTTAGCGAATTCCATGTTACAATCTGAGAAAATTGGCGGTACAAAAACCAGATTTTATACAAAATAATATTGTTTTTGAAGTAACATGTTTGGTAAATGTGATCATAAATCCCTCTTACTTTCGGGGGTTGGCTTTCTCTCAGCTGCTGTGATGTTGTCAGAAGAGACACACTTTCCGTGGTGGTCAGCTCCATCCGCGGTGAGGCAAATAATGGAGAATTCCATGTTTGTCGAGCGGTTTTATCTAGCGATCTAGAAGCAAATTCACACCCCCTAAACCCATGAACCAATCATAAGAAATTGTAGCTCATTTTGTCTTCTGTAATTAGCAGTTTTCTGAAATAAAATCAGTGATTGGACGGCAGAGATATTAAACTATTATTTAAAAATTAGAACGATCCGGTGTAACTACACAGGCTGCTCCCTCTGCACGGTCGGCTCAAACCTATTTCCGGTGCCGGGGGCATTGTGATATATCGACACATATAGTGCCCTCCACTATTATTGGCACCCCTGGTAAAGATGAGTAAAAAGGGTTATTTAAAAAAATGCACCGTTTGGTGAATTAGCTTAATCTCACACTGAAAAAATTAGAAAAATCTTACCTTTAATTGAAGTTTATGCTGAGAAAAAAAAATCCCTCATCAAGAAATAATTATTTTTAACAAAACCACGTGTGCCACAATTATTGGCACCCCTGCATTTATATATAGAATAAAGTAATAATTTTTTATATTTGGTTGCATATCCTTTGCATGTCATTACTTCCTGATGTCTGTGACCCAACAACATCAAAAGACTCTTGATATCTTATTTGCTGGTAGGGTGATGCAGGCTAGAGTTAAAGTTGATTTTGCGTATTATAAGCCTCTGAACACCTTTGAGGATTTTAAAACTGTTTGGTGCTACCAAGGTGCAATATGCTGTGTAATGGCTGACCAATTATTATTTGCGGATGCCTTTGGGTGACTCTTGATCGTGTTTTTTAACCTTTTTCTTTTTTCTTTGTTTGAGATTTGTATGTTTTGCTTGCTTGGCTTTGTGCCCAACAGTAGTTAAATACAGGGAGTTGTTAAAATTCAAATCTCTCTCTCTCTCTCTCTCTCTCTCTCTCTCTCTCTCTCTCTCTTTTCTCTTTCTCTCTCAGATCTGAGCAGTACAGCCTCAGTCACCATCGGCTGTGCCAGCAGGTGCTGTTGGCGGTGCAGAAGCTGGCGCGGGAGTCAGGCAGTATGGCGCGGGAGACTTGGGAGGTTCTGCTCCTCTTCCTTTTGCGCGTCAGCGACACACTGTTGGGTCCACCCACTGTGGAAGGTCAGTCAGCATTTTATTATTTTCTTTATTTTTTCTGATGTCACAGAAATGAGTGATGTCACAGAAACCAGAGACAAGCTCCACCAATCAGAGTATATAGGAAATAAACAAAACAGTGATGATTAGGGATGTGACTGCTAATCCTTTAATTGCTAAACATTAACAAAAATGCTAGACCTTTAGGAAAATTTCTAAACGAAATGCCAATAGATCAATACAATGTTGACACAATCCCCCCCCGAATACTGGCGTGCTTTGGTTGAGACTTTGCACAGATATACACAGTTGGTGTACTTCAGTAGAAAGTAGTTTTAGAAAAAACCAAGGTCTGTGGATATTTATGAGTAATTGTGTCATATATGGAAAGGGACGTTGCTGTTGAGTTTTTTTAAATGTACATTTTTGGCGCTTTGAGGGCCACAAACATTGGACCCGTTGAGGTTCGTTGTGTCAGGGTCATATCAGGGTGAGCTACAGCGGATATCTTGAAAACGTATGAAATCTCAGCGAAACTATCTGGATGAATAAATAGCTCTCCGGATAAGTAAAAACGTAGCTTAATTACATTTTTGGGGCGAACTGCCTGTTTAAACCGCAATGTCGGTGATCAAGTGTGCTCCCGACTGGCGCAGGTGGCATTGCAGAGAGGCTGGCGGAGAAGCTGGTGAGCGTGCTCCTCGAGGTGTGGCTCTTGGCCTGCGCCCGCTGTTTCCCCTCTCCTCCCTACTGGAAAACGGCCAGAGAGATGCTGGCTAACTGGAGACACCACTCCCCAGTGGTGGAGCAGTGGAGCAAGGTGATCTCCGCACTCACTTCCAGGTACACGTCCGGAACGGGAGCGGGGACCGAGGGCACACCTCACTGCCTATTCTAGATAGCTGTCAGAATTGTCAATATTTACATTCTCTTTATTGTCCATTTTCGTGAAAGTACCTTTTTTGAATCGACACGGGCATGCAGGACATGAGCACTGTACACTACCACTGAGTACCACATAGGACAGAGTACAAATTTGCTATACAAATTACAACGAATCCCTGCCAGTATGTTATGAACAAGGTCACCAAATACTTCATTATTAGGGAGTAGGGATGTAACGGTCCACTCAACTAACGGTACGATTTGTATTACGATACAATGGTCACGGTACGGTACGTACCGGGGGGTCATACCGACTAAGGGGTCGATTTACTAAGATCCCGATTTACTAAGATCCCGAATACGGGTTATTATTTTGCGGGTGCAGCCAAAGTATTTGCACGTGCTATCATTTCAGACTTTGCGGGTGATCAACTAAGAGTCATTATGTAAATTACTCCAGCTGAAAACAACCATATTTAAATGAGAAACCATATTTACACGTGCTAAAGTAATCTATTTGCATGCATTTTTGCATATTGATTCAGGCTAACCCGCAAAAAAATCCGTTTTACACCTTGGACGATATTTTGCGGGTGGTAACAGTTTTACACGTGTTTTTGTACATTCAAACCTTTAGTAAATCAATCAGTGTGCTGTTTCTTTTCATTGAAATAACAAGACTTTGTCTTAAAGAAGTAATTTGGTATTTATTGTTTTTACTATTTATGTATAGACTAAATTTATTTCATCCACTAAATTCGAGAACACAATGTATCTATCCTTTAGCCAACATATCTATCATCAGATAGAGCTACTTTCCCTTCCAAACAGCAGTTGGAACCAGTCACAGTCGTGCATTTTCCCAAAAAAATGCTTTCCGTCTTGTTGAATAAATGAGCGAGCTCTTGCGATTATGTTAGTCACGTGACACTTAGACATAGAGTTTTCTCCTGTCAGAGCCAGGTTTTTGGGCTTCTCTTGCTTTTTAATACTCTGTAGGAAAATTGTCTGTGTATGCCTTTTAAACTATTAAACTAAATTCAATTAAAATAAAATTATGTGCTAATATATGAACTGTGGTTCACCTGTTTCGATTTTCGGTACGAACCGTCAGCTGTTTTTCAATACATTGTATTTATTTGCAACCCTATTCATTCTAATAGTAAATGTTATTAAACTTTATGGGCTGGTTTCCCAGACAAGGATTAAGCCTAGTCCAAGACTAAGTTATTTTTCAGTGGATATCGCCATTGGGGAAATGTTTTTAGTTCAACACTAGGCTATAATATGTAGTACCTGTCATTTCAATTACACTGTAACTTACAATACACTAGAATGTAATTATTCAGTCAAAGTAGCGCAGTGAATGGAGGATTTAAAAAAAAAGAGAGTCAAGAACGGTTCTTCCAGGAATGGAAATGTGATTTTTACGGTTGTGTTTTTTATTTTTATTTTTACTATTCAGGCTTTTGCGGTTCACCTACGGTCCCTCGTTCCCTCTATTCAAAGTTCCAGACGAAGACGCCAACCTGATTCCGGCTGACATGGACAATGACTGCGTGGCTCAGACGTGGTTCCGCTTCCTGCACATGCTGAGGTTAAAAACAGCCCGGTGACGCTCAAACACACGATGATATACCTTCAATATTCAGGTTGTGGTGCTTTGAGGTCTGATTGAATTGGGAATAGGAGTCTTCAGGTTGTGTTTTTTTTTTTTAGGCCAGATTGAATTGGTGAATATGAGTCTTCAGGTTGTGGTGCTTTGATGTCTGATTAAATTGGGGAATATGAGTCTTCAGATTGTGGTGCTTTGAGGTCTGATTGAATTGGTGAATATGAGTCTTCAGGTTGTGGTACTTTCAGGTCTGATTGAATTGGGGAATAGGAGTCTTCAGGTTGTGTTTCTTTTTAGGCCAGATTGAATTGGCGAATATGAGTCTTCAGGGTGTGGTGCTTTGAGGTCTGATTGAATTGGGGAATGTGAGTCTCCAGGTTAAGGGTGCAAATTTGGGCTGTTTTTTCTTACCGATAGTCGACCCTCATTAATCGGTCATTATCGGTTAACCGATAAGCTTATATAGGCTATAAACAAATGGATGTAAATCCATGAACCATTAAAAATACAGCCGCATATTCAAACATAGGCTGTCTACCCTGCCGCGCTAATCCGATAAGACCGCTATAGTTTAGGCTAGCCTATTCATGAACATTTTTTAAGAAGCCTAACGGAGAAAAAGCTAATATTAGTCTGCAGAGAGGCCGTTTTTTCTGTCATGGTCCTGCGAGCACAGTGATTTAGTAGCTTCCCCAACACTGGCAATTGAACAACACAGGCAGCCTATAATTGGCTAAGGCGAACTGGTAAGAAAAATACACATTTTCACTCACCCGTATAACGTTGAAACACAAGGCCAGCAAAGTTTCTTAATTCAGCTAACGTTAGCTAGCCATTCCGGTTTGGTAGGTCTATGGCTTTGAAAGCGTGTTCCACCGGCAGACTTTGTTATATCTGTTGCAGTATGGGAAAAAACGTGGCTTTAGCCGTAGATAAGAGTAATGTTATTGTCGGCTAGATAAAGGCAACAGCAGCGCTACACCACTTCTTCAAAGATCTCAAGAAGGGAGCTGAAATTGTAGCCTCTGAACAGTTATGAATAATTAACTTTACAAAACAAATTAACCCAGTGATTTTCCCTATAGCATATGATTATAATTTTTCCTCAAGCAAATGGGTCAAATGCAAGCACATGGCTTTAAAATCTCCACTCGCGCAGCATACGTAGATTCTGCTATCGGTCGGTTACACCTCCTGCTCTGTCGTGTCCCAAATTTTGCTATTGTCCTCTTTTTAAAAACTTTTAACACTAGGCTAACTTTATTGCAAGGGTAGCGGGTGAAAACTGTTTTTTTTAATAAACATGTCTGCACTTTGTTTTAGGGGAAATTGATTGCGCAGGTATAGGTTTTGATTAAACCAAACTCTTTTTGCTCACATCATTTTGTTCTCTGACTCTGTGAGAGCTAACGTTGCCTAAGTAACATAAGCCATGTGAAAGCTAAGGAAACTAAATGTAGGCATCTGCAAGTTACCGAAACGAAACCTAACCTAGCCGATATCACGGTATGGTGGCACCCTCTTGTGTTGGATTTAAGAAATTTTTTTTTCCACGCCCCAGTTGATATGCATGTAAATTCAAATCGCCAACATTATGCTGCAATTTGTTTAAAATTAACCGATTAACCGGTTAAAATTTATTTTGTCGGTTAACGGTTAGTCGGTTAACCATTAGCATCCCAACTCCAGGTTGTGGTGCTTTGAGGTCTGATTGAATTGGGGGATATGAGTCTTCAGGTTGTGGTGCTTTGAGGTTTGATTGAATTGGGGAATTGGAGTCTTCAGGTTGTGGTGCTTTGAGGTTTGATTGAATTGGGGAATTGGAGTCTTCAGGTTGTGGTGTTTTGAGGTCTGATTGAATTGGGGGATATGAGTCTTCAGGGTGTGGTGCTTTGAGGTCTGATTGAATTGGGGAATTGGAGTCTTCACATTGTGGTGCTTTTTTCCAGCAATCCGGTGGACCTGAGCAACCCGGCCATCGTCAGCACCACACCCAAATTTCAGGAGCAGCTTCTAAACGTGCGCGGGGTTCCCCTGGAGATCATCCAGCACCCCTGTCTCAATAAGCTCCCCGAAATCTTCTTCAGGGCCATGCGGGGGGTCAGCTGCCTGGTGGACGCCTTTCTAGGTAAGGGCCCGCACCACTGCCTTGCTGAATCCCCGAAAAGGCACCCAGCGCCTTCCCCCCAAAAACTCACATGTAGCGCACTGTACAGTATTGCATTAATTTATTGTAAGATGCCTTCTATTGTGGAGTGTGCAGTTATTTCAATATTTTCTCTAACAGAATTTAAGAAAAATTACATCCTTGACAACTGACTTGTTTACCGTACAGTGTACCCTTCATTCCTGAGGTATGATGTTGAGTTTCCAGTTCATTCAGACATTTTGTGGGAAAAAAGGTCTCTGAGTGTTTACAAATCAGTGGCCTCTTTTACAAGGCTGATTTGTAAATTTGGTATGCCCAACAAAATGGTTCACTTGGGTTTGCCCTCACAGTGTTGGCTATTGGAGCTGGGTATTGTCAGGTGTCTCATAATATAATACATATCCTAATATAATACATATCCTAATAAGGGTGGCACGACACTGCATATCGTGAATATGCTGTTAAAACACGGCGCCGTACTGTCAGAAGCGAGTGTAAGTGTTGCATTTTTGGACTTGGACAAATTGTTTCAATGAACCCATGGAACTATGTGCAGTGGCACTTCCGAATCAGCTGCCTTGCTGATGGGGAATTCCACCATTTCCTGCATTTTCCAAGAGGAAAGCTCACTCATGCTCTTAAATCCCAGCGGGCAAAGCTTTGTTTTAGATCATTTTCTAGAGAAAATAAATGTCAGTCTGTCTGCAGTAATCTTGTTTAACATCCACAAAGGCCTTTTGTTTTTCTGGGGAACCATTGAGACGGACATAGCCATGAATTTGCTCAGAAACTTGTGGCTGGTCACGGTACATTTGGATTGTCTGCACAGTTCTTTTGGATGGCTGTTTTACCAGAGCTGCTAAAGGGAGGCATTCCAATGCCAATTGAGAGAGGGGATGACAAGCACGTTGCTCTGACTCTGACCACAATCCCAAATCACCACCCCCAGGTGTTTCCCGGCTCAAGTCGGACAGCGCCCCGCCCACCCCCGTCAACAGGCTGAGTGTGCTCCCCGCCGCCATGGTGACCACGCCCCCACACAGCCGCAAACACAGGCCCCTGACCGCGGTGGTCAGCAAAAACTCCAACAAGAGCTCTACGGTAAGTCCGACTGGGCTTGGCCAGGACCAATCCGGCCCCACCATGCCCCTGATTTGCAGGACAAACCATAAGGACCCTTCCGGGCTCCTCATTCTTACATGTACTCTCTATGTCTAATTAACAGAACGGTGCTCTAATAAATATGTACCAGCCAATTACATTAGAGAAGGGCGTTCCTTGGCGGTGTGTGTGTGTATGTAGGTCTGTGTATATCTGCAGGTCTGTGTGTCTTTATTTCTGTGTGTGCGCTTGTTTGTGTTTTAGCTTCTTACATTGTAATTAGCCCTGTAGTCTGACCCCTTCAATATCTCTAGTTTTTGCACATGGAATTCTGGGGCTGAAGGATGCAAATGTGCTTTGTGGGTCAGACATGTCCAGCTGCTGGTATTTTGGGGTAACTTCAAGGTTTAAATCTAAAAAGGCTAAGCCAGCAGAATCGTTCAGTGTTAATTTACCTGTAAAAAGCAAGTACGCATGTACTTTCTGAGTAAAATGTACTCAATCAAAGCAAATTTAACACAGGACGTTTTACCAATATGACACTGATATCATTGTGGGAGGAAGGGAATTTCACAGTATCTGTAGGTTTGGCTACGTTAGCGTTTATACGCTTCTTTTTTGGTTACGGGTGTATTCTCATGCGACGTGTCACTTTTCCAGGGAAGTGTCTCCCATCCGCCTAAAGCGCCACAGCAGACGTCCGCCTCTCCACTGTCCAGTCCCAGTCAGTCTAGCTTCGAGCCCCGCCCCCTGCCCGCCCCTTCCAGGCCAAAGGTCAACAGCATCCTCAACCTTTTTGGCCAATGGCTGTTCGACGCCGCACTGGTGCACTGCAAGATGTACAATGGCGGCAACAAGGAACACAGCATGACCGGTAAGAACCGCTCTGGAGAGACTGTTATGCTGCCATCAGTCCATTTGAATTTTTTGTTGTTGTGCTGTGTCGGGTGCCCCCTTTCCTGCCAATCTGCTCATTTTCAATGGTGGTAAACACGGTGTCATACAGGTAGAGTTTGAAGCCATCATAGCGCAAAGTTCAGAAACTGAAACCACCCTCGTTTCAGTCTTTTGTGATAGTATTTGTCAAAGCACCAGAGGAACTTTTTCTGGAACTCCGGAACTTTTGGTTTTCCACCTCCAGGAACCCAGGCTGATTTTGATTCCTGGGGTATAGTTCCTGTCCCCTTTTTAGTCACTGCTCACGTGGTAGTACTTTTCGATGGTCCGCAAACTATTGGAGTGGAGCTTGCGGTACTGAACATCAACGATTGGTCAAACGCAATATTTGCAAGAATCACCAAGCTGACCAAGCGCCATTTTTAAATACAGAAAAACATTCAGCAGCAGCTAGAGAGCAATTGAGTCTTTAAACAAAGGTGAAATGGAAAAACAAAACCAGACAAAATCATGGACCAACGATGAGGTTACGACGTTAATCAGTATCTGGTTGGAAGACGACAAGTCACTCAGGGGGAGTTTGTGTTGTTGGCGACCCGTCACAAAAATAGGGTTGCCACCTTCAATGCAGAAAAATAAGGACCCCCCCCTCGGAAAAATGTACACGTTTGAAATGTTACTGTATAAGGATATTGTGTGTCTGTGTGGAACTTTGTGTAGGAAAATACTGAACAAATTGATTCAATAAGGGACGCAACATTTTATTCTTCATGCAGGACGTTTCCGTATTATAAGGAAAGAGTGGCAACCCTAAACGAAAATATCTACCAAAAGATTTCTATGTATTTAGCTGAAATGGGCATAGACCTCTCAGTTAAACAGTGCCGGGGGGGGGAAAAACTGAAGCAGGATTGCAAAAACTAAAAACCACAATGCGTCTTAAATGTAACTGTTGTCACTTCCTCTGAATTTGCCTAATCTTTACGGTTCTCGAGGTGCGGTGGTAAAGCAAACACGAAGGCACTTCAGGAACCGTTGTGGATAGTTTCTTTCCTCTTTTGAGTTTCTACAACCTGGTGGAAAGGGGCATCTGTGTTTTTCCATACCAGTGGTGATCCAGACCACAGCTACTGAATGGTGTTTGTGTACTCATGATGTGTTTAACATGGAAAGAGATCTTATTTGTGTCCCTTGAACAGAGTCGCTGTTTTTCCTCTAATGGAGTATACTTTGTCTCTATTAAAGAGAGAAATGGTGGTGGACCACCTCACAAGAGCATCTTTCTTCAATCCCAGGGGGCTTTGCAGCACCTATGAAAACACGGCTTCAAGGCTGGCGATAGTATTTGGAGGTGCAACAACAAACAAAAAACGCAGAGAAGGCTATCTTAGATTAAAGCCAGCCCGATCTCCGTTTGCGGCCTCGGGGGGTGTTACAGATGCAGAACATGTTGTCGTCCATTAGCCAATTGCCAGGCAGACAAGCCTGCTTCTGTCGATAGGTTCCTCTATCCATCTTTCATCTGTTTCCAAGATGGGGGATGCAAAAAAAGGTTTGGTGGCACGCATACACAAACAAACACACATCCTGCTCATCTCGCAGTGAACTGTTCAGGGAGTCCCAAATGAAAGCTGTAAATGGGAACAAGAATATGTTTGAGGAAGTGAAACTTACACACAGTGTCTCAGATCTAGGATCAGGCTTCACCAGTACATATCCGTCATTGGCTAAAAGGAAGGACTGATCTGAGATCAGCACTCTTACTCTGAGATTCTTTGTGTATACTGGCCCTGTTCTGTGGTGTAACGTGCTTGGACAGCTACACAAAGTTTTTTACAAAGTTTTTGACTTGTAGTGAAAATGTGTGTGATTTGGTAACCATACCGAGATTGTGTATACCCACTGGTGTTCTAATGTGTCATAAATATGTATATAAACTGTAGGACCACCAAGTTGAGGTGGTAATGTGTCTGTATATAGGAGTTAAGGTCTTGATGTTTCTAATGCTGTGTCTCTTCTCTGCCAGTTGATTTAATTTGAAGTTTACCAGTCTGCCTGCTTCTATTTCCGGCATAACAGGACTGCCTGTCTGGTGACTTGGCTTGCTGTCTGGCCTAAACTACTGGAGAACACTAGTATCATTCTCTGAGATTAGCTATTTTAGGGTGCTTTACCACTCGTTTATGAACCAGTCATGTGTCAGTCATACAGCTTGTAACATCGTTAAAAAAAACGTTCCCGAGGATTGCATATGCAGACCCTTGGTAGTCGATATTTATTGGCTTTTCCAGAGAACTGTTTTGAAGTTCTGAAGTGATTATGACAAGATAAAGATTTTACAGAGAGCAACTTTTTAAGTGTCCTTAGACTTCCAGCGACGAACGGAAATCTGAGTACTGCTTTCCTATGAACAGGTTTATAACACTGCTGTTCTTTGATGTTTGTCCCATTCTTATTCCTGTTATCTTGCAGCGACTTTTATCCAAATTCTGCTTTCTTATAAATCTTGTAAGTAGGAACCTTATAGTTTCTCTTAAAATCGCAGTGATTGTTTTTCTTTTGGTCATTTGTTATATTTTTATTCATCAAACCTATTCCTCTTATTTATTTAAAAAAATATTTTTTTTACTTTATCATTTTCATTGAGCCTTCATCGTTGCACTGTTATTTTTGGGGGAAATGGACCCCTCTGTCACCATCCGCCCTCTGGATCAGACCCTACACTGTGCCAATCAGCCTAGCCCCCCCGCCATTTTGTCCCCAAACCTGTGATTGCAGCATGTATCCTGAGGTGCTTGCACTAACCGTACAAAATAAATAAAATAAATAAGAAGCATTTTCGTTTACCCAGAACTGAGCATTTTGTTTTTGTTCCTTACTTTCTGTTTCCCAGTTGGTTGGTTGTGCATTGGTGTCGCATTGTTTTAGGTTTGGCTTTGCATTGGTTTTGTGTTGGTTTTGCCTTGGTATGTGCCTTTCTGCATGACTTGGCCGTCTGCCCTGTATTGTGAGCGAGTGGCATCCTGTTTTTCCAGAACCTCCAGGGTTCAGCTGACAAAGAGGCCTTGCAAAGATCTGTTCCCCTGTCAGGTCAGGACTATTAAAGCTAAACGACTACTGCACTACTGTACAGTGTAGTGCCCTGTTTGCCCAAATTCTGAATTCCTGATACAGTTGAAATGGCTCTTTGATATCCAGAGCGTCTTAAATGACATGACCGCCCTTCATGGGAGAAAACATTTATAGAGATATTTTTGGAGACCAGTTTGTAAAGGACATGAACTGAGATGGTGGTGTTTCCAAAGCTTTGCCTGCCCTGCCTGTGTTGCTCTGACAGTAATGAGACTTGCGTTGTAGGTGAGTCACTCTCTTATGCTAACAGGCTTCTCACAGTAAACAGATTTTTAGCATTTTTCTATGCCTTTTCTCAAGCTGTCTATTTTTGGTCACACTGACAGCTGTAACAGACACACACACAGACCGTCACAGTGGATGAGGATTTTAGTCACTGATTTTTGGTGATTTTTGCAAGCTCTCTGTGTCGGCGCCCCTTGCTGTGTGTACGATTGGTCCGGTGCAAACAGCCCCCCCCCACTCACGTGCCCCCCACCCCTCTTTCTCTGCCCACCCCCTGCCAGCCTTGGCCTCTCAGGCAGGCGTGGAGCTCCGGCGGAAGGGGTCCCGCATGTCTGCGGACGCCATGTTCTCCAACCCCCTGTTTGACGCCAACGACTCACCCCACAACTACGAGGCGGGCAGGGCCGAGGCCTGCGGGACGCTGTGTAGGATATTTTGCAGTAAGAAGACCGGGGAGGAGATCCTACCCGTCTACCTGTCCAGGTAATGCCCCTGGAGCCACCTTACAGCTCCGCAGAGGAGGAAACGTGGATGCTCAATGATTTCTGTAAATGTGAATATTTTAGCTATTTTTTTTTTTAGTTGTAGAATCTCTCACTGTCAACTTTCGTGTACCAAAAGTCGGTGAACCCACTCGTGAAATGATCCTCTGGGACCTGGACCCAGGCACAGCCACTCTGACGGAACCACTCCCTCTCTGCAGGTTCTACATGGTTCTGATCCAGGGTCTTCAGATCTGTGACTCCGTCTGCCTGCCTGTTCTGGCGAGCATCATCCTCAACTCCTCAGCCCTCTTTTGCTCCGACCTGAAGAGCGTCAACCTGGTGGCCCCCTACTTCATCTCTGCCTTGGAAACCATCCTGCCTGACAGGTAGAGTGGGCAGGGCAGTGGGCGGGGCATGGATGGACCCTCTGGGCTTTTGGCCCGGTGGAGCTCTGAAATTATTTATTTATTGTTTTTTTTATAAATTTGGTGCCCAACACAGGGCTGAGCATATCCAATTCCCAAACCAATTTGGAAGGGGCAATCTTCTGCAACCGCAGCCGCGTACATTGCGTGAACTCCACTGGCGATTCGGGAGAGTGTAGGCATCCACCTTTCATATGCGGGTCTGACTGCAATCTACAGGTGCCCAATCGACCAGCAGGGGTGGCAAGATAGTAATGCGCACAGAACCCTATCTGACTGAACCCTCCAATTTTCTGTGCATGAATGAAAGCTCTGCTTTTCACCTTTTCGCTGCAGAAAGAAGTGAAACATTAAAGGAGTGTTTGTGCTGACGGAACACCATGCATTCTTTACAAAGCAATAAAGCGCAGTGCTTCCAGGTAGCTTGGGATTAAAAAAACACTGGGATTCGGGGAGCGCTACGATCCTTACAGGTTAGGGGAGCACTACGATCCTTACAGGTTAGGGGAGCACCACGATCTTTACAGGTTAGGGGAGCACCACAATCTTTACAGGTTAGGGGAGCACCATGTTCCATACAGGTTAGGGGAGCACCACGGTCCATACAGGTTAGGGGATCACTATCATCTATACAGGTTAGGGGATCACTATCATCTATACAGGTTCGAGAGCACCATAGTCCATACAGGTTCGGGAGCACCATAGTCCATACAGGTTCGGGAGCACCATAGTCTATACAGGTTCGGGAGCATCATGATCTATACAGGTTCGGAAGCACCATGTTCTATACAGGTTCAGGAGCACCATGCTCCATACAGGTTAAGGAGCACCATGGTCCATACAGGCTTCTTCCTCCAGCTGTTCAGTGCCGGGCTGTTGACCTTTCGTTTGTGATAAATTTGAAGAACATCAGAGCAAAGTTATCGCCTTTTCCATTTGTTTTTATTTTTCTGTTTCTGAATTAAATTTCCAGTTCAGTGTAGTTTGTTTAGCTTTAAGTCCTCTGTGTTTATAATTATTGTATGTCTAGTAAATGTCCATTTCAAATAAAGTGCCATAATAATTGAGAACCTTTGCCAGAAATTGGAAACGTTAACAACAAATGGACTCATTAGAAACTAGGGATGCAAATTTTAAGGAATTTCCTTAATCGATAGTTGTTAACCTTAACAAACAATCGTCGATTAATTGATAACATAAAAGCTAAATATAGCATATGATAGACAGAATACAAAATGCATGTTATATTCCTCAATCAAAGATTTATTATTGTAACATTTGAGAAACGCATTATTGTAGCATAACAAAAATAGAATATGAAGGCGTGTATAGGCTACTTTAACAGAAAAGAAATTGCGCTCCGTCTCATCTGTTGCAAGCGAAACCGTTGCTCCGCTAGGCACTTGCAGCATTAACATAATCGCTCTTGAAATTGAAAGGCGACAGTTAAACTAGTGGACCTAGCCTAGAACAGTCAACTTAAAACATAGGCTATTATGTTTTGAATAGGCTCCTCATATGCATACTAGATAGACCTACGTATTTTTATTCAAGAACATTTAAGCATATCTACGTGGTCGGGAGTGAGTCGTGTGCGCAGCCTGTTTATTAGCTCTCAAAATCCCTCACCGTCAACGGTGCTTATTGCCATCATATCCTTTTCAACTATGTTGCATACCCTCTGAGTAATGGCCTACTCTCCGCTCGTCTATCGTCACACACCCTCTTTCACTGAGGTGATGGTAGGTCGCGATCCACTTTGCCCTGGCAGCACGGTTGGATGTACGCTTTTCAGGTGGTAGGCTACATTAACGAAGTAGTTATACTTCAAAACAGCACCACAGGTATTGCAATGTATTGCAAACCACAGGTGCTCTCGCGTGGAGACCTTAAATCACGATTACATTTCACACAAAAACTCCCGTTGAAACAAGACCGCAGATTGTTCAGTTAATCGTTTAATTTGAAATCTTATCGATTAAATTCTTATTAGCAATTATTTGATAGTCGATTAATTGTTAACATCCCTATTAGAAACTTAAATTTGGTTTTACAGTATATATACAGTATTTTAATTTATATTCTATTTCTATTTAAAATAGAGGTATGCTAAGTAAGAGATATTTTCAACCACAAAAGGCAAGGTTAAAGGTTTCAAACCGTCAAGAAATGTTAAAATAAGTCGTGGCAAGTTGTGAAAACATGCACTCAAACGAAAAGGTACAGTACACTGTTGAAATTTAAAGTATGTAATGTAAAACCAGGCTGAGCACTATCTTCAGTGCATGGGCCATGATATCTCAACTTTTCATCACTGCTTTGTCAAAACTTGAACGTTCTACGTATAATATAATAATGGTGATAATAATAGGCAAGGTAGTATATTGCTAGCTAGTGGCTGTGACTATACAGAACCCTGATAAGTCGGACAGAAAGCTGCTCACTTCTATATCATTTTAAAAAAACAATAACATTATGTTGCTGTTTATTTAGTTTGAGCCAAAGATTCTAGTTTCAGTTTAATTTTAGTTTAAATAAATTTTTCTTTGACTGGAGGGTTTCTTATTTTTATGTAAGTTTATTTTCATGGTCATCTGCTCTAGTTTCTGTTTTCCTTTATGGTAATAACCTTGCTTAAGAAGTGCACCCTAAAGCAGTACACTCCCCTCTGCAGGGAACTGTCCAGATTCAAAGTCTACGTGAACCCCATCGAGCTGAGACGATCCTCTATCAGCATCTTGCTGTCTATGCTGCCCCTCCCACACCACTTTGGAAACATAAAGTCTGAGGTAACTTCCACATCCTTTTATCTGTTCGTTTATCTGTTAATAAAATGAGGTAACTTCCACATCCTTTTATGTGTTCATTTTATTTGTTCCATCATGAAGTGCTGTGTGACTGCTAATCAAAATAAGGATTGATTGATCCCTTGCATTACAGGCTCTTATTCAGAATTTTTACATAGTCTATTCATACAGATATATACTGAAATATAAGTACTGCAAATAAGTACCTTGCTCAAAGGCACAACCTGGATATCAAACCGGTAACCTTTAGCTTACACAAGCCCAGTTCCCTAACCATTGTACTTAAACAAAACCTAGTAATCAGTCAACCAGGTAACCAGGACATCTTCTCACCTGGTAAGTGTTTCATAAAGTAGAGTTGAGCAGTAGATGGTGAAAGCTGATTAGTGAACCAGGCAGGTTGCAGGTTTGAATCACAGGTGGGGCACTGTCGTTGTACCTGTGAGTATTGGAACTGGATTACTTTAAGGGGACAGTTCACCCAAATGTGAAATTAAGATAGCACTCCGGGTATATAGAACAGGGTTCAAAAGTTTGTGCCGCTCAAAGTGCCAAATATGTACATTTGAAAAAATCAACAGCAATGTCTCTTTCCAAATATAATGACACGGTTACTCGCAAACATCCACAGACCTTGTTGTGCAGTTTTTTAAGAAACTACATTATACCGAATTATACATTATACACGATATATCCGCGCAAAGTCTCAACCAAAGCACGCCAGTATTCTGGCAATTTCTGGGCCGTATGTTAACTCAGTGCGCCCTAGAATACTGGCATGCTTTGGTTGAGACTTTGCACCTATCAGGGTGATATCATGGTGAGCTGCAGCAGATATCTATAAATCTAGTGAAATCTTAGCGAAACTATCTAGATGGATAGATAGCACTCCGGGTATACAGAAACATACACAGTGTCATTTCCTGTTTCTGCAGGTCCTTTTGGAGGGGAAATTCAGCAATGATGACGAGCCCTTCCAGGACAAAGCCGTCACCTTCCTGTCCCTCAAAGTGCGGCTGATCAAAGTCCTGATCGGGGCCCTCCAGGCCGAGACGGACCCAAACAATACGCAGATGATCTTAGGTGTGTCTGTAGCCTGTGTCTGTGGCTCGTGTGTAGCGTGACCAGGACCGACTCGACTTCATCATCATCATCATCATAATCACCAATATACAGGGGAAATTATATACTGTCTCAGTGTAAAAGGTCTATTTCACACACGCACGCACACAGTGAGTGTAATGATGTGTGTGTGCGCGTGAGTGTGTTTGTGCGCGTGCACGTGTAATTAACAAGTATTTCTGTGTTCAGGTGCAATGCTGAACATTGTCCAGGATTCAGCCCTTTTAGAATCGATAGGCGCACAGAATGAAATGGTAAGCTTTTTAAAAATATAACCTCATGAGACATTTACAGTGGGGACTAAAAGTCTGAGGACAGGGGCGTAGGTTTGTTTCTAGGTTTGGTAGGGACTTTATGCGAGCGCACGCGCGCTTCGAAGATTTTGCACTAATTTGAGAGCAAATATAGTTTTTGAGCTACAAGGAGAGCATCAGATGATTGACTGTTGTTTTAATTATAAAATCAACTGATTATGCATTTGGCCTACATGTGCACTTGCTGCATACAAATTGAAAACAAATTTGATCGTGTTATGACTAACGGTAGCAGTTGTGCTATCTATAGAGTTGTTAGCTCGCTAGCTAACGTTAGCTAACTAAAGTTTGCGCCTTTCAAACTCAAAGTGCTAGAGTACAGAACCAAAATAACAAACAATGTGTCACTGTCCAATTAATTATGGTGCTCACTGTATTTGCATTATTCCTTGATAAATAATGAAAACAACCAGCAGTTGGTTGTGTCCTCAGACTTTTGGTCCCCACTGTATTTCACAAGATGAGCGTACTCTGTCAGTATGTCCGTGGTAAGGGTTAATCTGTCAGTATGTGTGTGTGGTAACGGGCGCCCTGTCAGTATGTGTCCGTGGTAACGGGCGCTCTGTCATTATGCGTCCGTGGTAACGGGCGCCCTGTCAGTATGTGTCCATGGTAACAGACACTCTGTTGCTTGCAGGCCAGCGTGAATGGCAGCTTCACATCCATGAGGAGTCGCAGCCGCAACAGTAGCGGTATCAGCACAGCCAGCGGGGGGAGCTCTGAGGCCACCACCCCGGAGACAGAGCGGTCCACACAGGCCCTCCACCGAGATTACGGTAAACCTGAGAGCAGCAGGGCGTTTACACTTGCACTCTTTACACATCTACAATCACACTTACACTTTTTACACATCTACAATCACACTTGCACTCTTTACACATCTACAATCGCACTTACACTTTTTACACATCTACAATCACACTTGCACTCTTTACACATCGACAATCATACTTACACTCTTTACACATCTACAATCGCACTTACACTTTTTACACATCTACAATCACACTTGCACTCTTTACACATCTACAATCGCACTTACACTTTTTACACATCTACAATCACACTTGCACTCTTTACACATCGACAATCATACTTACACTCTTTACACATCTACAATCACACTTGCACTCTTTACACATCTACAATCACACTTGCACTCTTTACACATCTACAATCACACTTGCACTCTTTACTAGGGGTGGGACGATTCAATCCCATTTCGATTCGATTACGATTCTTTAGGCAAAGGTTCGATGCATCATAATATCTTACGTTTGACCACGATTCGATTCGATAAGATTCGGTTCGATTCATTTTGATACTTTAAAAAAATTTAATAGGTATGCTAATGTGATTTGATACCGATACATTCAGCAGTAATTAAATATTCAATTAGAACCTTACGCCAAGTTCACAGCATTATGTTTATTGTTAAGGCATGCCATACATTTTGCATCTGTCTGCAGCAAATAATGCAGCAATAAACATGACTAACAGTGTATTTTCTAAAGTTGCCCTATTTAGGTTATTGTTTTTCAAACAGTGTCAGACATGGTACCCTAATACGTTTCCTTTATTTACAAAATGAAAATGGCAAAATGTATAACAATTACTAAACTGGGCCAAGAAAAATGAAATAGCCTATAGGTTAGTGTCATGCATAGTACTTTCCTAAATCTTAGTACGATCTAGAACTTCGGTGGAGCAAGATGCCCATCCATCCGTAGTTAAAGCTACTCTCGTAGCGTTTTGCAAGGACAGTCGAACAGTTTTCTTCACCTCTTCATACAGAGCAGGTATACATTTTTCACTAAAATGTTTTCTGCATGGTATGGTGTATCTAGGTTCCACGACATTCATTTTGTGAATCGGACAGTTAATGTAGTAATAATTAATTGAACGTAAGACATTGGAAATAGTCTTACTATTTTTGTTTTTTGTCTCTAACGTCTACTTGATTTTGAATAGAAAATGGTTTAAATTTAAATATCAGAAAGCACTTTACAATTAACTGTCTGGACATGGTATGTGTATAAAAACAATTATACAAAAAAATAGAACTGTTTGGCCATTTCTCCAGGAAACTGAGGGGAAGTGTCAATGACTCCCGAGTTTAGCTTGCTAACCAGCTTGCTAACGCGCTTGCTGTCCTTCACGTCAATTGTGTATCGTTGGCTCAAGTAGTTTATCATGTTTGTGGTGTTGCCTGTGTATCTGATTTCTACTTGGCAGATCTTGCATATTGCAGCGGTTTTGTCAAGTACACCCTCCTTCTTTCTAAACCCGAAATGCTTCCATACCACTGATTTTCTGTTCGGAACATCGCAAATTCTGTAAGTTTCTGTCTCTTTTGTCGCACTCAGCGAGCACGCAGCTAGCCATTTCGCTCAGATCTGTCCGTCTCATTGTCGCTTGATTCCCGCCTGTCCCTCCTTTCAACTCACACTTACGTGATTGGCTTTTGGATTGAAGCTGGCCAAAACAGTTTTAAAAGTAGTCGTGTCTCAGAAATATATATTTTAAATAATTTTTGAATAAATGAATACATGTGCACATTCATTTCAAATGCGATATTAATCGATGCTTATCGATTCGAATCTTACAGATCGATGCAGTTGTATTTACACATTCGGATCGATGCATCGCGATGCATCGGTGCATTGTCCCACCCCTACTCTTTACACATCTACAATCACACTTGCACTCTTTACACATCTACAATCACACTTTTACACAATGTCTGTGTGTACTTTTCTCTTCACCTCCTCTGTAAATATAAATAAAACATGTAATAAACTAAAACAATGAATTGACTAAATGTTTCCTTTTCCTCAGCAATGCTGGTGAATGTGGTATGTAGCTATACATGGTACAGGATGAAAGCCTCCTTTCACGTTTGGAGTGATGCAGTGGTGTTTGATATACAATACATTTTTATAGTTGAATAACTTCATAGTTTTTATGTCATATTCTTGACTTTTATGAAAACAATGCTGATTAACCGGCTATTTGCATATTTTATGTTTTGTGTGTTAGAGTGCTGGGCCCCATTCCTCGTACTAACTCAGCTGGCTGACTGTCCTGAGTACAATCCGGAAACCCCCCGAATAAGGAAAATATGAACCAGCAAAGACACTGTTACGGGAGGAATAGGGCCTAGGAATTGTGTTATTTATGATGCCAGTTTTTCTAATATTTCTAAAATGATGACTCCCTACAACGGTTTCCTCAGTTAGACGGAAAACATCCTTGAGACGTTTGTCCTGCCATGGCGCTCAATTGTCCATCCTGGCTCCTTGTTCTTAGATTCTAAGCAAGATTTGATATAGTTATTGCCTGTCTGAACCTGATTTCTGCATTTCTTCTGTCATTATGACATTTATATTGTAACATCGACTCTTCTGTGTGAATTGTTCTTCTGCGTGAATCATTTACCTGAACTTGCCAAACGTTTCGCAAAGATATGCTAATTCTTTGAATGTGCATGCTAATTAAGGGAAAGCGTGACCCTGAAATGTAATTATTGCTTTGGTTTATCACGACAAAGCCTTCTGTAATCTCCATAGTGGCTGTGAACTGAAGTTCTAGCAGTGATTTAAGTGTGTGTGTGTGGGTGTGTTGATTGTTCTTTTTGGTGGCTGGCCTGTCAATCAAGCTTTAGTTATACCATCAGACATTACAAGCACAATATCTTAAAGCTGTAAGCGGGGGTGGGCAAAATACATAGAATATATTTTCTTACAAAATACAGAATACCTCCAAAAAATGTGTAGGCTGCAGTTAAAGTGGTGGAGGTGTATGTTGTAAGCATCCTTATTGCGTATGAAAAATTACCTAACCCTGGCTTTAGACGTTGAGTTACTCTTAGTTGTGTGTGTAATTTCCATTCCAAAAGGTCTACTTTTAAAGCTGGACACATTGAGTCTAATCAGTATCAATAAATTTGAGAGACGGCAGAATTTTCTAACTCGGATGACTGAAAGTTTAATTTTTATTTTAAAATATCAACGTATATAAAGAAGAAAAACACTTGCTTAAATTCAAAACTGAAAGCACCATGACTGTTTGATTGATCACCCCCCATCCTTTAAGTTGAAAATAAACTGAAGTGTTGGTGTGTTTTCTTTGGTTTGGTAAGTTGGTGATTGCTGAAATCGGTAGTTGGAAGTATATAAAAGAAGCACTTTAATTTAGCCATGTCAAAGTTCAGGACAGTCATTTATTGAATGCTGGCCATTGTATTCACCGTCTTTGTGTCTTAAAGCCGCCTGGGGGCAGCTGCAGGACCCCTCTGCCTTGGTGGTTGTGTGGTCTCTAATGGCGAGCCGTTCTCCCTCTCTTTTGGCCCCCGTTTTTGGGTTATGTGGCACTTCTCCAAGCAGACACGGCCGCTGGCTTGCTCACCCAAACCGTCCACCTGGTGACCCAGAAGCTGGCCTCACAGTGGCGTCCTGACATGAGCGTGTCCCTGGCTGCCCTGGAGCTGCTCTCTGGCCTGGCCAAGGTACATCACATTACACATCCTCTCATAGGCTTCTACTGTTACCACTCTTACACATCCTCTTATAGGCTTCTACTGTTACCACTTTTACACATTCTCTTATAGGCTTCTACTGTTACCACTTTTACACATTCTCTTATAGGCTTCTACTGTTACCACTCTTACACATCCTCTTATAGGCTTCTACTGTTACCACTCTTACACATCCTCCTATAGGCTTCTACTTTTACCACTCTTACACATCCTCTTATAGGCTTCTACTGTTACCACTCTTACACATCCTCTTATAGGCTTCTACTGTTACCACTCTTACACATCCTCTTATAGGCTTCTACTGTTACCACTCTTACACATCCTCTCATAGGCTTCTACTGTTACCACTCTTACACATCCTCTTATAGGCTTCTACTGTTACCACTTTTACACATTCTCTTATAGGCTTCTACTGTTACCACTCTTACACATCCTCTTATAGGCTTCTACTGTTACCACTCTTACACATCCTCTTATAGGCTTCTACTGTTACCACTCTTACACATTCTCTTATAGGCTTCTACTGTTACCACTCTTACACATCCTCTTATAGGCTTCTACTGTTACCACTCTTACACATCTTCTCATAGGCTTCTACTGTTACAGCAAGATCTATGAAGTGCTTTACATGCTAGATTGTGTCATATGATTTATTGTTTTCCATTGAAAAACAAATTTCTATTTTACTGATTCATCTGAATAAGGATACAAATGTTTTATAAATGCTTCTGGAGAACTCAACCAAAATTTACAGTCATGTGACATAATTTTGTTGTGAATATGGGTGAATGAGAAGCTTGCTTTTAAAACTGTCTGTAATCTGCAGGATTATTTGAAATGAAGCATCAGACAGTGGGCTGACGGGTATGTGAGTAACCGACGGTGGCGTTTCTTGTGCTTGGGCTCTCCCTGCAGGTGAAGGCAGGGATCGACCCGTCAGACGTGATGCAGGCCGTGGGCTCGGTGTGCGCCTACATTGTGCACCAGTGCAGCCGCCCCGCCCCCCTCCACTCCAGAGACCTCCACTCTATGATAGTGGCAGCCTTCCAGTGCCTGTGCGTGTGGCTAACGGAGCATTCGCCCATGCTGGAGGAGAAGGTATAAAAGAAGGCTCGTAACACCTTTGTTGTTTTTTTTCTTTAATTTGTCCCCCATCTGTATGTGCATTTTGTTATTAATTTTTGTCTGGGAAAGCAGTTGATATAATTTAATTTCTGAATGTACTTTTATATGTGTTTGACCTGTACCTAAGGAAGAGGATTTTAATTAAAGGTGCTTTTAAAATGTATTACTCTAAGTACTCATTTTTACTCTGGTCAATCCACTACTCTATTCCTTCCTCTTAAGAAGGCCGACTCATATCTCACACACTCATTGGTCAAAAGGTATTTCTACAAGTCACACGAATGCAAGTAGTTTTAGCCAGTTTTGCTTGATTGCTGTCCGCCTGTTTAGAGCTGAGAGCTGACCTGTGCCATTCCCACCACAGTACTGCCTGATGGACGTGCT
Source organism: Ilyophis sp. 1 JC-2022 (assembly GCA_022702515.1). Lineage (NCBI taxonomy): Eukaryota > Metazoa > Chordata > Actinopteri > Anguilliformes > Synaphobranchidae > Ilyophis > Ilyophis sp. 1 JC-2022. Next base: position 12,870,924 of record CM040402.1, read on the forward strand.
GGAGATTGTGGAGCTCGGAATATCGGGGAGCAAATCCAAGGCCAGCGACCAGGAAGGGAAGCACAAAGGAGACAAGGAGCATAACCCCGCCTCCATGAGGGTGAAGGAGGCGGCAGAAGCCGCACTTTCGTGGTGAGAACACGCCTTTTCAAACCAGCCCCCCCCCCAATGAGGATTGATCATGCACTGATGCTCGTTTAACTGTTTCTATCGATGCGTTCTGTGCAGGGCTAGCAGTCATACAGTTTCAGTCCAGTTCAGTAAGAAAATGAATTATAATTCAATTGATGAATTGAAAAACGCCTGTAATTTTCTATCAGGTTTTATGAATGAATAAAGTAAATTTCAGTAAATTTTCTGAGTAGGCTGAATTGAAATGGATTTGACTCCAAACCTGATTGTGTCAGCTTTGACCCTTTAAAGGGATATTTCCTTTTTGTGTGACATTAGTAATTTTGTGGAGCCTACCCTATTGTATTTATTTGCTAGTCTGAGCAAATTCATAGCGTGAATACTAGCAACATCAGCTGTCCCTGCTGACCGTTAACGGCCTCGCCGTTACTCCCGGTTGTCAGGCTCTCATTCATTTTCACGACCTCACCAAGATTCATCGCTTTACAGCACAAACTAACTACAGCGGATAATGCATCGATAAAAGAGAGCACTAGGGTTAGGTATGTTTATTTTGAGCTTTTGAGCAGTTTTTTTTTTTATGACGTAGACCTATGACAACGGTAGCCTACAACTATGACTATCTCAGTTGTTAGTTGATATCGTTGAATGACAAAACTAATGATCTGTGTTAGTAGCTGGCTAATAAGTTTAGGTAAACTAGCAGCTGGTAATTAGTACACATTTGCAAGGTAGAGAACGGATAGTAGGAGCAAGGTTTTACTAGTATCCTAGTCTACAATGATACAAAAGTGGGTTATCCTCATAACGCATCACTCGTGACGTCAACTTTATCGTGCGCAAGGATTCAAAACTTTTTGCTGGATTTTTTTAAAAATATAAGGTAATAAACCATTGAAAATACATTATACATATATTAAGCATACATTTTAACCCTAGTGCTCTCTTTTATTGATGTATTATCTGCCGTAGTTAGTTTGTGCTTTAAGACTATTCATTTTGGTGGTGAGGTCCCGAAAATGAATGGGAGTGAATTGGGAGTAACGTTGATGCCGTTAACGTTAAGCAGGGACAGCTGATGTCTCGAGTATTCACGCTATGATGATACAATGGTTTAGGCTCCACAAAATTACTTATGTCACACGAAATTGAAATATCTCTTTAAGGTGTAAGATCACAAATATGTGATTAGAATGTTCTTAATTGAACATTCTAATGCTGATGTAACAATCACTACTAGTGAAGTGGTACCAATGGAGTTCTAGAACATTGACTTAGAATATTGGAAAAAAACATTACAAAAAAACCTACTCTTGAAAGGATTAATACACCCTGACTAAGTGTCTCCGGGCAGCATCATGCAGGTCATGGGGGCGTTCCCATCGCCCAGCGGACCCGCGTCCCCTTGCAGCCTGCTGAACGAGGACACGCTCATCCGCTGCTCCAGGTTGGCCGCCACCGGCCGCGACAATTTCCGCTACTTCGTCCTGGACAACTCGGTCATCCTGGCCATGCTGGAACAGCCGCTTGGGAACGAACAGAGTGAGTCGCTCTGGTGTATTCTCACTGCGTCAGTGTGTGGAACAGTAAGGTTCCTGTGTTTAGAGTCAGTCAGGTTAATATTTGAGCTGCTGTATAATGTTGGCAACTTGGCATTTCGAGTCAGTGTTGTGTCGCTCCTAGCAGATCCCTGCCCCTCCCTGACGGTGCTGATCCGTGGGACGTCCGGCAGGCACGCCTGGACCATGCAGCTCCACCACCAGCCCAGAGCAGCGCGGGCCAGCCAGAAGGTGGGTCGCTTAAAGACCACCTCTCCTCTACTTCTGTGGTGGTCCTGCTGGGTGAACAAATCACAGATCAGCCCTGTAGGACTCCACTGGTTTAATGATGCATGTAGGAATCCACCTGTTTAATGATGCTTGTAGGACTCCACTGGTTAAATGATGCTTGTAGGACTCCACTGGTTAAATGATGCTTGGAGGACTCCACTGGTTAAATGATGCTTGTAGGACTCCACTGGTTTAATGATGCTTGTAGGACTCCACTGGTTTAATGATGCATGTAGGAATCCACCTGTTTAATGATGCTTGTAGGACTCCACTGGTTAAATGATGCTTGTAGGACTCCACTGGTTAAATGACGCTTGTAGGACTCCACTGGTTTAATGACGCTTGGAGGACTCCACTGGTTAAATGACGCTTGTAGGACTCCACTGGTTAAATGACGCTTGGAGGACTCCACTGGTTAAATGACGCTTGTAGGACTCCACTGGTTAAATGACGCTTGTAGGACTCCACTGGTTAAATGACGCTTGTAGGACTCCACTGGTTAAATGACGCTTGTAGGACTCCACTGGTTTAATGACGCTTGGAGGACTCCACTGGTTAAATGACGCTTGGAGGACTCCACTGGTTAAATGACGCTTGTAGGACTCCACTGGTTAAATGATGCTTGTAGGACTCCACTGGTTAAATGATGCTTGTAGGACTCCACTGGTTAAATGACGCTTGTAGGACTCCACTGGTTAAATGACGCTTGTAGGACTCCACTGGTTAAATGACGCTTGTAGGACTCCGCTGGTTTAATGACGCTTATAGGACGTCTCTTCGAAGTTCACAGTTTGGGATATGGATATTGGGTTATTAAAATTCCACTTATTTTATATGTAAAGCATTTCTCTCCCCCCCCTCTCTCTCTCTCTCTCTCTCTCTTTCTGCACCACCCTTCAGGTGTTTGTTCCTGAGAGCCGGCCAGCCCCTCAGAATGACGTGGGGACCCACTTCAGTGTGAAACACATGTCCTTCCCTGAGGAGGCGTATAACATTCCCTTTGTGAAAGCAGATGTAAGCATCCCAGACCTGGACGACATTGTCAGCAAGGAGGTGAGAAGGACAGTGTGTAGATGGTGGGGACTGTGTACAAGCAGTGGGGATGAAAAAAGAACAAAAGACCATTCACACACAACATGTACCCTCCTCCGACCGGTCCCAAACTCGTCCACAGCTGGAGGCTCAACATACGCGGCTGCAGAGCGTGATGGAGCAGCAGGCAGAGTACGAGGCCTCTCTGGAGCGCCGGCGCCAGGACCCCCGGACCGACTGCCAGCCCCCCCCGGACCCCCGGATCGACTGCAAGCCTCCCTCTCCTGCCCAGGAGTTTCAGACCGCCCGGCTCTTCCTCTCCCACCTGGGCTTCCTCTCCCTCGAGGCCTTGAAGGTACGAGAGAGGCTCATACGTTCACGGTCTGTGTTTTCCCTATGTGGTCTGGTCTTGCCTGTCTACCATCATTTAAATTTGTATTTTTCTACAAATAAAGAGGAGAGTAAATGTTTATTGACGTAATGGGCAATTACTTTTGCCTCATGTCATATAACAATATATAACATATACATTGCCCTCCATAATGGTTGGGACAAAGACACATTTTTTAGTACTCCACAATTTTAGATTTGTAATCAAATTTGTGGTTAAAGTGCAGGTTCTCAGCTTTCATTAACCCATTAAGTGCCAAGGGCGACTGATGTCGACCAAAACAGTGAAAACCTTAAATTCAACCAATCAAACTTTATTTATATAGCACTATAGCAATTAATGCAAAAAAAAGCTATTCAATGTGCTTAACATAAAATCAAGATAAAATACATAACAAGAAAATAGAACAAGATAAACATAATGAAACATAAATAAAAGTAAAAATAATTAAGATTATTAAGTAAAAGCAACCTAAATCTAATCAAAATGTTGTTACTGTCTAAATTAACCATGACATGATGCCCAAATGTTATCTGTAATGCTGTATGAGTGGAGCTCATTGCAGAATCTTTTTTTACTCAGATGCGCGACCAGTTTTTGGTTTTGAAAAACTCATTGGTTGCTTTTGCAGTATGTTTGGGATCATTGTCTTTCTGTAGGTTGAAATGCCATCCAATGAGTTTGGAGGCATTTGCTTGAACTTGAGCAGTTAAGATGTTTCTGTACACTTAAGAATTCATGCAGGCTATTTTAGGTACTTCTTAGCTGACTGTAACCTGGCCATCCGGTTTTTGTGGCTAACTAGTGGTTTGCATCTTGCATTATAGTCTCTAGTTCTGTTGTCTTCTGTAGACAGGAGCCACTGACACATCCATGCCTGTCTCCTGAAGAGTGTTTCTCTGATGTTCAAAACAGATTTTGATATGCTTAAAGGGATTGCCAACTCTGCTGAAAAAGTGGTTTTCTTTATTTGACATTACTCCTCGTTATTAAAATAATCATCCACCAAGATTTCAGCCTTTAAAAACGTCTACAGCTAAAAAATTAAGATTGAATACAATGAATAGTGTCACTTTCTGCCGACTATGCCGTTCTCAGGACTGGGTCAGCGTGAAAACAAGTTAATATTCAGAGCCTCTAGACAAGTTATGTGCAGACTCGGAAATGCAAACACCGTTTAGCAAAACAAACGATAGCTAAATAGCCTAAAAAATAAAGTGTGTGCTGCAAGTTGCAACCGTACCATGTGTTTGAGCCACTGAACTAAAGAAGATCCGTTCACATAATAATACTAACGTTAAGCTCAGAGACCCACGTCTTTCAAATAGTACCAGCTTCGCAAAATACCTAACGGAAATACGTGAGCTACGCAAACAGTTTTTCTTTTGCCATGACATTTGTGAAAGACAAACCAGAGGAAAGCACACATCAAACAAGAAAGTTGTTTACTGTTGTTGTTGCTTGCTACAGCGTCCCTCGCTGCAACCTAAGGCTGCAACACTGGTGAAGGGGAGGGCGTAAAGAATTTCCGGATAGTTAATCATTGGCTGATAGGATTTTTATGACGTCCCGAATTTCGTTTGAATCCCGCCCGCTAAAAACCTTGCCTGATCAATTACAGGCAATGGTGAAAAAAGGAAGGCATATCTTAATTTAGGCACATCACTTAGTACTGATATTTGGGTTATGTTTATTCCATCCCAGGATGATAGCAATTAACCATTGAAAAGCTGAATGGTCAATTTGAGTTGGCAGTCCCTTTAAGGTTTGGCCTCTCTCACAGTTTTTCTTATATTTTTCAGCCTCATAATGGCTTCCTTGACTTTCATTGGCACAACTCTGGTCCTCATGTCGACAAATACCAATAACAGACTCCAAAGGCAATCAAAAGCCTAGAATCAAGACTAGATACTTAGTGATCTTATACCTGCACTAAGGAAGCAATTGAACATAACTGACTAATTAGAAACACCTGTGAAGCAATTTGTCCCAAACATTATGGTGCCCTGAAATGGGGGGGGGGGGTGTGGTGTGTGTATGTATACAATGTCCTGTCATTTCTACATGGTGAAACCAAAATGTATAAGAAAATACCCTTTAATAAAAGCTGAGAATCTGCACTTTAACCACATTTGAAGTGTTTGATTACAATTCTAAAATTGTGGAGTACAGAGCCAAATAAAGAAAACATGTATTTGTCCCAAACATTATGTAGGGCACTGTATAATGTACAAAGTACGTGTACAGGCAGTACAGCTAATGAACACATAATATATTCAAATTGAAATATTGTAGTAGCTTTGGAGTTTCTGATCATCTGTGTATGTTGAAGTAAGTTTAGTAGAGGTTGCCGTTCTGAGTCCAGTTGCAATGGTGCTGTGTCACACTGCCACTGCTTGTAAACGCAGCATAGTGCATACACCTTTCCTTTCGTTTTCAGGAACCCGCCAACAGCCGGCTGCCTCCTCACCTGATTGCGCTGGACTCGGCCCTGCCGGGCTTTTTCGAAGACATTGACTACCTGGACCTGCTTCCTTGCCGCCCGTTCGACACGGCGTTTATCTTCTACGTGAGGGCGGGACAGAGGAGCCATCAGGAGGTGAGCCAGTGGTGCGGAAGTCCGTTTCTCGCAGTGCATTTACAGCGTACAGTGTTCCCCTTTGCTGGCGTTCTCTGCTTGAAACACTGTTACTGAAGTTTTTACGTTGCGTGAGGTAAATATTCTAGCATATTCTAGCATATTCTATGTTATATATACTCAGCTCCATTTCGGTTCAGTAAATTAATTGAATTCAATTTAATGGCGAGAAAAAAATGAATGATTGAACTGAATTTGTTTGTTTGCTGAACCGATGGAGTTGAAATTGACCCTAGGCCTGATGGCCTGCTCATAGTGTGTGGCCCAGCATTGTGGGGTTAGCGTATCAGCGAGTGGCTCACAGTCTCCGCGTTTGGATGCAGATCCTGAGGAACGTGGACTCCTCGGCCAGTGTTCAGCACCACTTCCTGGAGTTCCTGCTGTCCCTAGGCTGGCCGGTGGATGTGAGCCGACACCCGGGCTGGACGGGGAATGTGCAGACCAGCTGGTCCATCAACGCCTGCGGGGATGGAGAGTGCCAACAGCAGGGTGAGGGCAATTCTTGCACCCTGGGGCATTAGAGCAGGGCACTGACCTCACACCCTGGGGCATTAGAGCAGAGCACTGACCTCACACCCTGGGGCATTAGAGCAGAGCACTGTCCCCACACAGTAATTCAAATAAAGTGTTTCACACAGACCAGATCACCAGTGCCACGCTTGGGCCCATTGATCGCCGCCATCGGCTGGTCCCTGTGCAGTCGTGACAGTTCTGTTGTGTTCCAGCAGAGGACGCTGTGGCGCTGGAAGACAGTGGAGGCGGAGTGTTCAACGGGGAGAAGAGAGTGCTATACTACGCCGACGCCCTGACGGAAATTGCCTTTGTGGTCCCGACCTTAACCGACTCATCAAGTACGCCTTTCAAAAACATCACCTGTCACTTTGATTCGTCGCCATTGTTACCCATACAGAAATACATAAATCAAATAAATACAGAAAGGTCACCTAGAATATGGAAATACAGTAGACACATGGATTACCCAGACAGGATATACAAATATAGGAATCAATCAATCATATAGAATCAGATTTTCCAGGATATGGAAGTATAGATATTGATGACCCAGAATATGTACATGTACAAGTAGGTCATTTGTCCTGTCATTCAGGAAATGGTATTATAGATCTAGATCGGGATATAGAAATATAGAACTATATTACCCAAGATATAGATGCATATAACTAGACTGCCCAGAATATAGAAATATAGACCTATATTACCCATGATATAGACGTACATAACCAGATTACATAGGATACAGAAATATATAACGAGATTACCCAGGATATAGAAATATATAACTAGATCAGCCAGGATATAGAAACAGCCAGCATGTTGCACAACAGAAGCACAATAATGAGAGCTAATAACACTGTAATCGGACTGGGTACCCGGGAATCACACTGTTCTGTTTGGGGCCAGCAGCTGATTGGTCAGAAAACAGCGACTCCCCTGTGGAGGCAGACTCCCAGGTGGACGCGCCGCCCACTATGCCCAGACAGCTGAACCTGACGCTGGACCTCCTCTCCAGCCATTCCGACAACTTGGCGGGACCCTCTCCGCAGGTACGCTGGGCCAGAAGCTTGAGCTTGTCGGCGTTTGTGAAGTCCCAACAGAAAAACTAATTTGGGTTTCTGTGTGCTCTGAATTGTGTTTGCGGTCTCTCTCAGAGCCCCTTGGTGAAGTTTAAGAAGCTGCCCTCAGGAAGGACAGTACCACCTCTGGGCCCGGAGACAAAAGTTCTGGTGGTTTGGGTGGAGAGCTTCGATGACATTGGTAAAGGCCTGCCTGTCCCGGACTCAAATCTTCAGTTTACCTCATATGTATACAGAGATACAATGGGGGAAATAAGTATTGGACACGTCAACAATTTTATTATCAAACATATTTCCAATGTAGCTATTCACATGAGATTTTGACCAGACATTGGTATTAACTCAATAAAACTACACAGCTAAAGAAATTGTAACGTTCCAATTCTTTAAAAAAGTTATGTGCAATAAAGTGAAATGACACAGGAAAAAAGTATTGAACACGCTAAATTAAATGTGGTAGAAAAGCCATATTTTTTATATTTGGTTGCATATCCTTTGCATGCCATGACTTTATTATGTCTGTGACCCAACAACATCAAAAGGCTCTTGATATCTTATTTGCTGGTACTCTTACAAGCGATACTATAACAGCGCTGCATTTGAATGGATCTCTATGGGAATTGGGGGGTGAGACAAGATTTAGCTGTAAATTACACTGGGACAATATAGAACACATGGTTGGCTAAGTGGCTCTAAGTCATCAAGGGTCTGATGTATTAAACAAGCCTTTAACCATCACTCTGCTGCCAGAAATACAGTAGATATGGATGGATAACTTGAAGGGTTTCTTCTCCTGACTTATTTTTCCATAGAGTTCAATAGGAAAATCTGTCAGGAGAAACAACCCTTAGTGATCCTTCCATATCTACTGTATTTCTGGTAGCAGAGTGATGGTTAAAGGCTTGTTTAATACATCAGACCCTTGATGACTTAGAGCCACTTAGCCAACCATGTGTTCTATATTGTTCCAGTGTAATTTACAGCTAAATCTTGTCTCACCCCCCAATTCCCATAGAGATCCATTCAAATGCAGAGCTGTTATAGTATCGCTTGTAAGAGTACCAGCAAATAAGATATCAAGAGCCTTTTGATGTTGTTGGGTCACAGACATCATAAAGTCATAGCATGCAAAGGATATGCAACCAAATATAAAAAATATGGCTTTTCTACCACATTTAATTTAGCGTGTTCAATACTTTTTTCCTGTGTCATTTCACTTTATTGCACATAACTTTTTTAAAGAATTGGAACGTTACAATTTCTTTAGCTCTGTAGTTTTATTGAGTTAATACCAATGTCTGGTCAAAATCTCATGTGAATAGCTACATTGGAAATATGTTTGATAATAAAATTGTTGACGTGTCCAATACTTATTTCCCCCATTGTATGTGTAACAGTCAGAAGGTTCTTTACACATAAAGGACATGCTTGGAGCAAAGAAGTGTGGGGTAGAGCTTTGGGAAGAAAGAATTTGTAATCAGAATGTAGTATTTTAGTCATTTTAAATCTCAGATGTATCACAGCTGTTGTGTATCTTAGCTCCGGCGCAGTCCGTAAGTATTTGGACAGTGACACAATTTTTGTTGTTTTGGTTCTGTACTCCAGCACAACGCCGGTGACTATGAGGGTAAAGTGCAGACTTTGAGCTTTAATTTGAGGGTTTTCACATCCATATTGAGTTAACCGTGTAGCAGTTGTAACCATTTTTATACATGATCCCCTCATTTTAGGGGACCAAAAGTAATTGGACAAATTAACATAAACTTAAATAAAGTCATCATATTGAATATTTGGTCGCATATCCTTGGCATTCCATGACTTCCTGATGTCTGTGACCCAACAACATCAAAAGACTCTTGATATCTTATTTCTTATTTTCAGGTACTCTTACAAGTAGGGCTGCACGATTATGGCTAAAATTATAATCACAATTATTTTAGTCAATATTGAGATCACAATTATTTAACACGATTATTCATTGGTTTTCGAAACATAATACTTTTATTGCGCTTTAACATTTTGCATGAACAGAATAATGCTTATATATTCAACTTTTCTAACCCTAACCCTCTACTGTGAGGGAGGTAAAATAGGAGTGCCTTCAATATCGTCATTCTCAATTATTCTTGTTTAGTAATCGTGGAAGGTCATGATTAAAATTTGATTAATTGTGACCTAAGTGATAATGTAACCTGCATTTGAATAGATATCTATGGGTATTGGGGGGTGGGACTAGATTAAGATCAAATTAAAGCTGAAAGTCTGCACTTTAACCTCATAGTCACTGTTCCATTTCAAATCTGTGCTGGAGTACAGAGCCAAAACAACATAATTGTCTCACTGTCCAAAAACTCACGGACTGCACTGTATGTACTTTACAGTAATTGCTTTAGAAAATATCTCTGTGTTGTTATTAAAACAATAAGCCACAATCTCCAGGAAAGGCTTGATATTAACTGATATTCACTGTTATCATTCTGTAGAAAGTTTCCCCCTTGCAGATCTCCTGGCTGAGACCAGCACGGGGTTGGAGACAGCCTTGAACAACAGCGCCTCCTGCAGGTAATATCCTTCACACGCAGTCAGGAAACGAGACCAGGGCCTGTGTTCATAAAGCGTCTCCGAGTCAGAACGCTGATCTAGGATCAGGTTCCCCACGTCTATCCTAACCCTATCCACTATGAACGGGAAGCCTGCAGGTGCAGACAGAGCTTGCACGTTCATGAAGTCATTAACCCTTTGAAGTGTATGTTTTTTTGTAATGTTTTTCAAAATTCGAAGTCAGTGTTCTAGAATTCCATAGCTCGGGAAGTTCGGTTGGTTGGTATGGCAACCGGGACTGGCAGCCATCTTTGGAGTACGGTCAGGTGTAGTCTACGACAGGTTAAATGAGGAGAGCGAGATGGAGAGAGAAAACGCGATGCAAAATAAAACTAAAACATTATGGGAAAAGGAAGAAAGTATAAGGGACCATATATCAACAAACTTATTCCAAGTGCAAAAAAACGCTATATTGAGAAAAGTGTTCAATAACAAACGATGTGGATCCTTGCAAACTGCTGGCTAGGTTTTGGAGTTTCGATTCTAGCTAGGCTAGCGCTAGCTAACCACTTCAGCTATTGAAAACCACTGGGTTGTCCAATGAAAAATAACACTGAAATAATATATTTCAGCCATAATAATGAAAATGTATATGAGTTTGCATAAGCTAAGCAGACGTGGGATGAAGTGTGTCATTTGAAACATCTGTGTGTAGCGTGGAAGAGATCCTCTCCCCTCAGCGTCACTCGCAAATTCGAGCACCGGCCCAAATTCGAAAATAGAGGAACGAGCAGCGATGTGAAGTTACTGAAACTGAGACACTGTGGATGATATGATGTTGTGTTAGTGTTCACTAAACGGTATTGTCTACCATACTGGATGTTGTTAGCCTGGATCCAGAACCCGAATCACAGTGTCTGTGTTACTGGTTTTTTTTTCAGGCGAGAAAACAAAAACGCAGACACGGCGATTCAGGGTCCAGGCAAGGAAGTTGCCGGTTCCGTGAAACTCGGACTCTCTCAGTTGTTAGTTGATATAGATTAATGACAAAACTAATGATCTCTGTTAGTAGTTGCATACCTGTAAACCAAACAGTAATGGAAATAGGGAGATGGGTGATGGAAACCAGTAGAAAACCAGTGCTCCCTGACACCACCCCCCCTCTGGTGCCCCGCCTCTTTTCTCTGCAGGTCCATGTGGGCGGAGAAGGATGTGCCGGTTCTGTTCATCCAGCCCCTGCGGACGGGCCTGTTCCGGATCAAGCTACAGGGGGCAGCAGGGAAGCTGAGCACAGTCATCCCGCTGGTGGACGGGATGGTGGTCAGCAGGAGAGCACTGGGTGAGGGAAATGCGACAAACTAAACCACTAAAACCATCCCGCTTCACAGGGTTACCTGGAACGGTTCTGGTGGACATACCAAGCGTGAATTCATCAGCTTTTTAAGGGGCTCTTAGTCACAGTGGGAGTGAGGTCCTTTAATGTATGGAGCCACAGTGAACTGTGAATCAGTGGCTCGTTTGGACCAATCAAAACATTTTCCTCTTCTATGCAAAACACAATGATAGATTTGGATTGACAATGTACGATGGGTCCACCCATTTTCGGTTTTAGCAAAGCCTCATTCGCCAATCTTTACCACCTTTAGTGTATTTTTGTTAGTTGTTTTTGGCTGACAGCGTCTGCCAGACGACTAAATTGTTAATAAGGCAGTGTTCTGTGTTCCAACGGCTTACTATAATGGATAAGGAACTGGCCTTGTAACCGAAAGGTAGCAGGTTCGTTTGCCAGGTAGGACACTGAATGGACGCTTGAGCAAGGTACTGAACCTGAAGTCCTTCAGTATACGTATATCCAGCTGTATAAATGGATACTGTGTATAAAATGCAAAAAGCTGTGTAAGTCGCTCTGGATAAGAGCTTCTGCTAATTGCTTTTTTGCTCAAGAAGAAAATTTCTGGCTATCCAGTGAGACTATTTTTTTATGTCCCATTTGGGAAAATAAATAACTAAATAAAAAGTATGAGATGGTCTGCTAGGTGGCTTGCCCTCTTAAGAGGCGTGACACGGTCCCAGCGAGAATATTTCCTTAGGTTTGATAGCACTCATCTACCTTGCAGGAGCCTGTGACAAAAACGTAGCTAAAAAAACACAGAATGCAAAGAAGTATAGACCTTTATGGCTCACGTGTTAAGGACTGTTCCAAAGTTATGTGAAATGTAATTCCCTGGATACATGGGGGATGGACTGTACTACCAGTCTTAACCCAATCAGTGCCGTGGGCGACCTTAAGTTGACGAAAATACGATCGATGGCGACTTATGTCGTCCGCAGCTGTCTTTACACTGCTATACCGATAAATAATTCTGGATTTGAGCCGGGAAAACATTTACAATGACCAAATTATACTGACGTTCTTTTACCCGGTATTTGCTCATAACACTGCTCAGAAGACAATTCAATAATTCAATAATTATTCAATAATTATCCTAATAGCATTTTAATAAAATACATTTTTAGATGTTTTCCCACTGGATGATACTTGGTTATAGATACCAACATTTCAAGTTATATTTTGACTACATTTTTTAATTAATCTATAACAACTGACCACCCAAACCAACATCGGGGTGTGAGAATAACGTGTCCCGGTCAATTTGTACCAACACGTTTCTGCACCAGTGACCAATAATATAAAGAAAGTGTATAATATAACGCATTACTGCTAGGGTATTGTTTCAGCAGCGGGAGAAAATTAACAAACACACTTGATCATCGCTGTATCTCTCCAGCGGGAGTAAATGACAGTATCAAAATAAAAAGTGGAATAAGCGAAGCTTCCGCTGTAACACGATTGGTGTTAACAAACTTGCGGTTTTGTTTTGTTCGCCTTATTCCCCTAGCTTTCAGTTGTTCCACGATCGCCTGGTAAACATTTGAGACACATTTTACAATATCCCTTTCCCGCCTTATATTTAATAATTCTCTTGATTTAAACTTCTGCACAGTTATTTCCCCTATCTCCTCCAGTGGCCATAGTTTTGTTGGTTCCTTTTTTTAATCACTCCCTCACACCGCAGATTTTACGTTACCTTTGCCTCAGGATAACCGTTCCTGTTGAAACTGTTGTCACAAAGTAACTCGTGTGGACAGCTCATTTTTACATTTTTAACAAATCTATACAAATGTGATTATGGTTATTGTTATTTTTACATAAATGACCAGAGGTTGTGTTCATTGTTCATTTTTACATATCTATAGATATGCAAGAGCAGATTTTTACGGAAAACTTCTTCACTATTATACATCGCCATGTAAGAGTCACGTTATCCAAACTGAAAAGCACTGAAAACAAATTACTTATATTACCATCAATACTGTTTGACTTGGTTTGAATTGTGTGTTTACAACTGAACCAGCAGGTGGATGTTTAAAAATAACTGCGGGTCTGGCTATAACCTGCATCTCTTATGTTCTGTTCCTCATTAACAAATCATTCTGTTCAATAGGTCAAATCATGCGTTTGACATGATCAGTCTAAAACATGTTGAGTGTTTGCAGCCATATTGGCTTGGCACTGCAGGTAGTAGTGTTGCGCAACACTCTGGCACTGGATGACAGTTAACAGTTTTACGCTGCGTATTCAAGGTCGACAAATAGGAGAACAATGGAGTCATTAAGATGGATAATAAGAAGCACTTTACTTTCCAAACTTAGCTTGGAATATTACCATAAATCTCAGTGGCCTCTTTTAGGATACATAAAACCTAGAACAATGTCATTACTATGCACATCATTTCAAAGTTCACGGCAAGTAGTAAACAATGCAGTCCAAATATAGCTCATTTCGTTCATACTGCCCACTTACAGAATGACTTATATTTACAGCGTAGAAACGTACAGTAGTGAGCAAATTAGCATTTGCGAGCACAGCTTGAGAGCTCTTTCCAAATGGCACACTTTTTCCCCTGAAAACTAATTTTAGCTCTAGTTAGACTTAACAAAACTGAAGAAAACTTTATTTACACAAAGCGGTTGTGGCATTCTGTTCTGAGGTCAGCTTTTCAACGGTATGTGTTTTTTTTTTGTTTGTTTGTTTTTTCCCCCCCCCCCCCCAGGTTTTTTGGTGAGGCAGACGGTGATCAACGTGTGCCGGAGGAAGAGGCTGGAGAGCGACTCGTACAGCCCCCCGCACGTGCGGCGGAAGCAGAAGATCAGCGAGATGGTGGGCCGGTACCGTAACAAGCAGCTGGAGCCTGAGTTCTACACCTCGCTCTTCCAGGACGTGGGAGAGAGGTTCCCCGGTCTGTGACCTATCCACAGGCAGACTTTACACGGGCTCCGCAGACCTTTAGACACTTTACACAGAATGGGATCTGTGGAGAGGCAGACTTGTTAAATTATGTTAAATTAACTGTGCAGATGTTTACAGAGACTGCACAGAGACTCATCATATTTATAAAACTTTTTATTTAAAAAAAAATTTTTAATCTGCGTTTGACCGCCACATACTTTGAAGCAAAGGTTTACAATGGGACAGACACGATCTGGAGGTCCTGTTGGAAATTCACTGGTTTAAGCGGCTTCATCGCGCGCACCTTACAACTATACTGTAGTGATAATCAACACAATACAGGTGTGTGTTACCATATATTTTTTGTTCATTTGTGGTGAATGGTGGGAACAAGTCAGTCTCTAATAGTTATAAGAATAACCCCCCCCCCCCAAAAAAAAATCCCGAGCAAAGTCTGGAATATGATTTTCTGTATTCTCAGGTAGTTTACATCTTATTTTTTTATGTGTTTGCATGTGTTTTCATATTTGGTGCACTTCAACAGACTGACCTCCAGTGTAATATTGCTCATTTTAGACCATGTTCACTGTTTCTGTTCTGTTTGTTCTTACACTGAAAACATCAGCGTTTTATTTTGTTGAGCAAAATCTTATAAAAACAGTCATTTGGCAAAGGCACAGCCAAAGTGACGCAGCACCTTGCGCTTTCTGCACTTGGATTAGGGTTGACTGCTGGTTTAGGAAACGAAGAGCCAACTGTCCTCTCCTCGTCCATTCCCCTAATGTTCCCCCCAGAGATCAAAGTCTGCACGCGGCGTTTGTCCCGCTTGTTCCTGCCTTTAATGTAATGGGCATCCGATTGGGTTTTTTGTGCGTTTAAGGGCCAAAGCCACGCGTGCATAGTCGGTTAGGGTCGGACACAACCTCGTCTTTAGAAAGCATGCTGGCTGTGGAAGGTCTTGGTCTACTGTTTTTTATTTTTTTTAATGTACTTTTTGGAAGTACATGGCGTGTTTCTCCTTGACTTCCGGGTTACGTCTGCGATTGACTTCCGGAGGCTGATTTTAAGTTTCCAGTCTTTAAAACTGCTAGTGCATTTTTCTTACATTTGGCTTCGAAACACTGTTACTTTTTACATTGGATTATTCTTAATCGGACAACCGACCACCTTTACCTAGTGTTGATTCAAACTTTTTAAAAATCTTATTTTTGCCATGATTATTTTAGGTTTTATTTCTTTGGTTTTTAAACAAATTGGAGTTATTTGATCAATAACCCAAACCTTGCTACTTAATATAGAATTATATGTGAATGAAGAATGTGGACCTGTTTAGGAGGTACATTTTTGTCTTGTTATGTTGAACTAAAAAGTTACTTGTGAAACTGAGTGCAGTCTACATGGCATTTGTGCCTGGCCTCTTGAAGAAGAAAAAAACCCACTGGAAGACGTAACGTTGAAGAAACTGCGTGCTAGAAACTACAGCGCACAATCTCAGTTTCGACTTTCGACAGCCAAAACTTGATGTTCCTTTTTCCTGTTTCACAACTCTCTGTAAATAAGGACATTTTAACTTTAGTTGTATAGAAATGGAGGGCAATATGTAAATATGAACTTGTGAAGTATATTTCTGTTCTCTGTCCACTAGGAGAGGGAGACAAAACTTGTGTTTGTATTTATGCCAATCATTGTCCATAAGAAACACATTGGATATTGAATGTAATGCACATTAATTGAATAAAACATTTTTGAGAGCGTCTCATACAAAGCTGTGTTGTATGGATTTGTATTTGGTTGTACTTTGATTTGGTTGTAGTCTGGGCTGGTCAGGCCTAGACTTCATATAGTGCAGGCAGTAGGCAACATAACAAGTCTATAGATATTAAGTGACTGTTCACATCAAAAATTGTGTACGTTATTACAGTCAAAGGGAAGATCTGCATGGCCTAGCTACTTTGAAAAATTAGAACTCTGTTTTTAAACTACTTCCTGTATACATGGGGAAAATTAAGCCAGAATAATCTCCAGTTCTCCCGGCACTTGTGCTGACAAGTAAAATAATTTGAATGACTGCAGTATATCTCCAACCACAAGGGGGCGTTATAGCCCACCAAAAGCTTATTACTTCGACACTCACAATAGGTAGCCTAAGTCGTGAAAAAAAGACTAGTCAGTCTTCCAGCAAGTATTGCATGCCTTTCAGATTTATTATATTGTGGAAAATCGTGCTCAGTAAATTACGGAAGGCCATTGCTTTTTTTTGTATGATGGCAATACTTTATAATTATACATCTACATTGTTATCGTCATACTAGTTGACTATTCAATAGAAAAATTATGAGCGCATTTTAAGAGCGCTTGCTTGAACATTTGTTTTTTGTAAGAAAATGGCTGCATTTTACGGAATAGCTTAGTGGCGTATTTTGGTCACTAAGACTTCTTTGAGACATGCACATCTTGGTTTGTTACTGAAACGTGTAGGCCTATGGGCAATTAATCGCACTCAAGTCCTTCAGTAAATGCACCATATAGCGTTATGAGTATAGCCTACTTGACAGCATACATTGGAACAGCAGACTGAAGACTCTCCTCTTCAGATTGTATCATGGCTCTCTTGATCCACTTTAGGATCTCTTTCATTGGATTTCCTTCTGGATAAGGTTATAGGCTTTATAGGCTACATATAGCTGCGTGTGTAAAGAAAAAGTTATATGTCTAGTGGTAGTTTTTTGTTGTTTGTTAGGTTAACATTACACTTTGTGATTATAAATGGGTATCTCTGGCTTCTTGGTGATGCCACCTTTTTTTAAATTTTTATTCCTGAGAGTAGCACTGATGTTCTCCACTAATGTAGGCCCACATCTTTCTGCATAAGAGCGCCTGCCAAGTGATTGGACTAATGGAACATTGTGAAACCAGTCGCACAATTGATCCGGTGCAGAGTCGTCTTACGCGGAAGCCTAACGTTAGTCGTTTAACAGGAACCTAAGTGTTCATGCAACTGGGTGTAGTTTTTCCACAGTGGTCGCAGGTTTGTGGGTTTGCCTGTTTTCGATTTGCTAGTGTGGCCTATTATGACCAGAACAGGATGATACAGTTGATACAACGAAAAGTCGTTTATTGGGCTGGGCTGTCTTGTAAACGTGTAAACGTTGCTTGTGAAACTTGAAGACGACCGTAGTGTCATCCAGTTACCTTACATTTATCAAGTAACCTATACTATAAGTAGGTATACTGTTTTTTTAAATTTTTTATAAATATTTACGGTGATTGAGTTTTGCCCGGCATTTAAGATAATGATTGCCACTCTTCCATCCTGACATTTTGGTAAAAACGATAATGGACAGTGAATAATGAAATCAAATTAGCAATCAGGTAAACCCGAATGGCTCGGATAAAGTTTATCGATAACATACCAAACTACATTGAACGTTACCGCCTCAGGGAACATGGGATAAACACGATTTATATGTAGGCTACTCTATTCCAGAATTCCCGTGGCCTATATAGCCTGCGTCACAAAACATTAGGTCAGCAGATGAATCGGACTTGAACGCCTAATTTCGTCCACATTAGTGGGCTAGCTCAGGGGTTCCCAAACTTTTCCATGCCAAGGACCCCCAAATAGCCGTAGCCTCTGGTTGGGGCCCCCCTATTGCGAAATGGCTTTAAAAATAAACTTTTAAATTACACTGGCAAATATAAAAAAATCAAACATACAGCTTCTTAATACACAACACAATACTTTTGATCCTATTTTGATTCCATAATCGGGCTGTTAGCAGCTCCACGTAACGCTTTGACTGACAGGCAGACGGTTAGTTATTGGCTGCGATTGAAAGAAGGGCGTGGCAAAGACCTAATTTCGATATGAAAGGATTTATAACAATTTATATCTTATTTTAAACCGGCACAGTAATCTTATGAATTGAAATGTATTTTTTAAATACATTTATTATTATTATTATTTTTTTGCATTTTACATTTTCCTCTCCCTTCCAATTGGCCCCCCTGGCGGCCCCCACTTTGAAAACCCCTGGGCTAGCTACTTCGCCTTACGATGCACTAAGCAGTTGGAAACTTGCAACCTGTCTTCAGAGATAAGATCAAGTTGAAAATGTTTTGAATAGGCTGTGACCTAACCATATAGCGCACACATTAGCCTATCTGTGATGGCACCTATCCTTGGGGTAGTGTTTCCAATGTAGAACGAATTAAATTAATTATCATGATTAATGAGTGTTTGCGACGTGATATTATGAAGGTAAGCACATAAATTAGTTATATGCACTCATCAGATGCAGAGCGATTCATGCCGTGATTTAAAACGGTGGCAGCGGTGGGCCCAATAATAGCGAGTTATATAGTGTCGCAACCGATAGAGCGTGTCGCGGAATGATGGAACCAAGAGTTTTACGCTATACCAAGGGAGCAGCTCAAACATGAGGACTTATAATATTTTTGTGTAAATCCCAAGTATTTCATCAGATTTTTCATTGAGCCATTTTGTAGGCTATGGGACAAATGCAGTTTACACTAACAGCCAACTGAAAAACCTGTTCCCATGATAAATTAATATTGTTTGAAAATTAAAACCGGGCTTTCATCATCATCATCATCACACACACACACACATGTAAAGACAACGGTTATTGTTGTAGGCACATTCGTGTTGTAGCAAGATTTTTATTTTATTTTTTGTATTGTTCCATTTTCATACAGTTTATAGTGCAATAGCCTATTTTGTTTTATAGTTGTAACCTACGGTGAACATGACACCGATAGCCTACAATGATAGGGGTTATCGCTCAATTGAAAAAATGAAATGGGGGTGGGGGGGGTTTTTTTTGTTTTGTGCTGTTAGTCTATACACAAAAAATAAAAAAACCAAAAAAAAAAAAAAAATACACACGTCTTACCTTGGTGTTAAGAATTAGTGTAACCGTGGTTATTGTAGTATGCCTACAACAACTAACTTTTTTGCAAACAAAAAAACGGTACATTTCTGTCATTCGCTATTTATGTTTGTTTTACATTTCATCCTTAGCCTACATTTAGGCTAGGCTTTATACATCATTTAGTTTAGACTGTATTAAATGTGAACCTATCCAATACTGAAACTCGGCCATGTAAAATGTAGTCTTTACAGAGTATTTACAGACAAGACGATCTCTGCAGAAGTTAGCCTATTGTCGCTCGCCTGTGTCTTCAGTCAAACAGCCGCATTGCTCTCTGTACAGAGCAGGCTAAAGGAGACAACTTTGAAGACAAGGGTGCCATTGCCTAGCTGCGCGTTTGCCTCGCACAACTCGCAGTGCTTATGGTGTTGTGCGCTCTGGATTTCTCTGAATATTCTGGTTGAAAGCTTATGCGTTCAGGAGCCAGCATTTATCAGTTGCACTATTCAAATAAATCCCTCATTAAATTTGGTAGCATATTTTCCTCAGTCTGAAGAATCGGAGCCCAGCACAAGCCAGCTGCACTTGTCATTCGCTATTTATGTTTGTTTTATTTAGTTGGATAAAAGCGGATAAAACACCCAAAGGGATGCTTTGAAACTTCGATTTATTGTTTTCCTACTTTGGGGGAAGTTTATCTGAAACAAACAAGCCGAGACTCACCACGCACCCTTGGCTTTTGGAGATGGACTGGTAGGTATAGCGGAATGGATTAAAGTCGCGTCTCTTTGGATTTCTTTGCGCGAGCGTGTAGATTTCTTTCAGAGAAAGGTTTTATTCCGAGTCTAAAAGGATAACGACGGTAATCATGGAGGAAGAAGGGCACAAGGAAAACGGCGTTCAAAACACCAAGGATTCCGATCGCCAGCTCCGCTTGAGACTCTGCGTTTTAAATGAAATATTGAACACCGAGAGGGATTACGTGCGGACACTGCTTTTCCTACAGTCGGTAAGTTGGATTTGTTGTTTTCTTGCCGCAAACATCCTCCCAAACTGAATAGGTTACAGGTTGCGCAAAAATCGCAAAATGTATCTTTAAAATTGAGTTCACCGGTTCTAGCTTTCTTGCTAAGCTACACTTCGCTATTGCTACAGGGGTGTGTGTGTCTTTAAGTTTAGCTAGCAACACATTTTCAGTCTGTAGCACACCACTTTTTTATTTGTTTTATCACGTAGTCTACTTGATACATTAGCCAGTGACTATCGTAATCAACAGCGAAACCTACAACAGCTATCTAACCTAGCGAAAGCTAGCCTGTCTATAGCCTATGTAGCAGGTTGGAATACAAGTTCAGTCAAGTCAAAGGTTGCACGGTGTATAAGATAGGCTATAAATTATTTCGGTTTGTAGGCTACCTATTGCGCTTTTTGATGGGGTTTGCAGTCTTCCGATCTACAATTTGCAGGTCCACTCTGTATAAACTGTTATTAATGGCGCAGACAGGGCTACAATGTAGCTAAAGGACATTTTATGCATGCTTCCATCAAATCAAGTGTCAGCCCGCGCGCTCGAAAAGTCAAGCCATTGCTGGCGATGCAATGGTCTTGCCTGAGCATCACTTGCTAGTTGCTATATTGCGGAATTTCACGATTGCATTTGGAATACATGACCTACGGCTCGAATATTGTCACGAGAAACCACGGGCTACCTGCACAGTGGCGGACAATCGGGAGACATTAGGCTACACTGTAGGTTACTGTTGGGGATTGGCGAAATGGATCAGGAATGGCAAGCACAGTTTTGATTTTGCATATGCATTCAATCAGTGTTTTGGACTTTTGATCTGATCTGAATACCGCGGTTCACTTCAAGGGAAATTGAAAAGTAAATCTAATTAGTCCATGCATCTCAAAGTCCCATCCATTTTCAGCCGCAGAGCTAAGGTCAATACACATTAGTGTGGGGTGTCCTATCCCCCTTTTGTGTGATCATACCACTTAATTATGCAAATTAATCAGTCTTCATAATAAATGTTGAGTAGCACGTCGCTGCCTTGAGAGCTTTTTATCTGGACAAGGAGCAATCATTCCTCTCCGTATCCTGAAGGCATCACCGGGGAGAGATAAGCCATCTGGTCAGCGACTGCGGGTGGCGACGATATAGCGCCATAGTTGTATCGCTTCTTTTTGGCTCTATCCATTTTCAGTGGTTGTTGCCGCGGTTATGAATTCCGAGCGTTAATTGCACAGTTGGACTGTTCCCTCTTGCGTATAAGATACTCGGTGCCATCGTGTTCCAGGCTACAGTAAATTACCAATTCCCAACGCCATTCCTCAGATATCTGGGTCCAGTCTCGCTTGCTCTGTGGTCAAAGGCATGCTAATTCGATGCGCGAGTTCAGTTCAGTTACTACACCAGCAGTATCATAATGGTTAAAGAATTTGCAACCCCTTAATTCTGTCTCTTCTTGCCTATGTGTGTCAGGAACAGGTATTTACTGGTGGGAACCATAGCCAGTGGCTATAAGGCATTTAATGGAAAAACAGTAGAAATGAGGCAGGCTACTGTAGAAAGCCATCGAGCAGGATAGCCTTGGATGTACAAAGTTGCTCGCAAACAGGATGTTACAAATATGATGAATGAAAGCAAAGCTCGCAACTGTCATAAACTCTGTCCAGTGTTTCTATGTAAAACGGACGTCTCGGTCCCTTTTGATCTTTCTCGGGTCTTTTGTTTTATCTCGTTAACACATGTTATCCATTCAGAATGCTTGGGATATCCAATGTGAGACTTGTGTATCGCTGAGAAATGCTGCCATGCTGCGAAAGTGGAGGGAAAGCTGAGCTATGGGGTAAATCACAAATGAAAATGCAACGAGAGAAGTGGAGGGTCAGGTCTTAGTGAGAGAGACCATTTCAAATCAAGTTGAGCTCACTGGGCAGTCTTTAAATATCTTACCAGATGAAGCTGGAATGCTTCAGGAATGAGTTTTGGCAGCATTTGCAAATGCCCATTTGATACTCCTTTGGAAGATACCGGAGACGTGTGTGTGTCTGGTGCAGAAATATACTGTATATCCTTGCTCCTCGACTGACACCTCCACCCCCCTGGACTGCCAGTCAAAAAGGAGAACTTTACACCTTGGAGTATCATGCAGGGTGGGCCTACTGGGCCCCTCCCCCATGACATCATATGGAAGCCCTTTAATTTAATCCACATTCCATTGGGAGGGGGGGGTTGGTGGTGAAAATGGAGAAGAACAGGAGTACACCGCTGCCAGCAGGGGTCCCAACTCGTTCCCCTTCTCTGCTTATAGTGCAAAGGCTTGAGAAGGAAGTAGGTTATGTGTTAGCCTAGATGGTCATTTGTTTTTGTTTTTTGTTTTGCGTTTGATTGTCTTTTTCAAAATTGTGGCTTTAAAAATTTTTTTTATTAGATGTGCGCTTATTCAAGTGTCGCATATGTTTTACGTGATGTAGCACTGAATGCTTTTAGGCAGTTTCCCCCCCATCATTACTAACTCGATGCCTGCAGTGCACTATAACAATTTTTAAAGTAGTTCTGTTTTAAAGAGGTTCTGTTACAGAGCAGACTTGACCAACTGTCCCTGCAGTGAATATCTGTCCATCTGCACCATGTTACCTGTGAAAGATTAAAGAAACACATTCATGAAATCAGATTAGCAGCAGCGTGGGATGCCATATGGCTTGGTTAAAGATAACTCTCCTCACTCCATGGACACACTGTTGGTTGGGTAGATGAGGAGAGGGGTTTATGACATTTTTTTTAGTGGGGAGGGGGGGCATTTTCTGGATAAGCTTAATCAATCCTCGTTAGCCATGACAGCTCTTCTTCTTCTTCTCCTTCTCCTTCTCCTTCTCCTCCTCCTCCTACCTCTCGTTTTGGTAGAGTGTCCACTTTGAGGATGGGCAACAAAAAAAAAACGACAGCGATGTAGCTGCTGACGGATCAGCACGTTTTCGGCCTCTATTGATTTTTCGATGGTTCATTTGTTGAGATGTTAATACAGACGGCACACCAGTCCCAGCACTGTGTGTGCATCAATAAAACCCTGCCGGTAAGAAAATGCAGAGCCTGGCGGCTTTCTCCTGATGCTGGCTCCCGTCTTTAATGTGTTTGCACTCTTTTCTCTTTTAAAATGTTTCCGTGGAGACTCCGGGGTGCTGAAGGTTCACTTTTACATCCTCTGCAGTCCTGGGGGAAAAAAACGGCTGACTAAATTGATTCGCAGTAGTGGTGGATTTGTAATAAAAGGCATTGATTTTTAATGTTCTGTAATGACCTGGAAATGCAGTCTTGTCTGGAGAGGAGGGTCCTGCCCTGGTTTGACACCCTGTAAACAAGGTTATCAATGAAGTGACCAGGAGGGGGGTTGTGCGGTTATCTCTTTGGGGTCTGTAGTAAGGCTTTAGAAATGTGAACACTGTAAAACTGTGAAATTCACTGACCCACTATGAAGAAGTACATGTCACGTTGGAAAATGCTTAAGGGCCGAAACCTTCAATGGAAACAAATGTATGTAAATCTGCTAAAAATGGCATAAAATCAATAAAGAAATGCAGAAAAACTATTTAACAAAAGACTGGTTATCCTGGCCCACCTGTTTCTCTTTGATCTTCCAGACAAAAATATGATCCTGGTAGGAACATTGCAGTCATTTAAAGGGAGAACCTGCAGCTTGAAAATCACTATCAAGTGCACTGGAACGGGCTTCAGTGGCTTAGAAAATCGTTTGTGACTGTGGCCAATCAGAAACACCTGGAATCGTCCACTCAGCCACCCCGCAATCGCTTTTCCTTCTTCCCACCAAAACGGCAGACGTGCCTCCTGTCTCCCGACAGCACGCCACAACTGTGTAATTAACCTTCAGAGAAAGTGAGCCCGGATCATGACTCACTCCTTGCTGACATGGGTCACTCTTCTCTCTGTGTGTGGTGTGTGGGGGGGGGGGCTTAATGGTTTTTGCATGAACCGTGGCGGGATGACCGCTGACTCGAGTGGTGATGTCTGTCGGGACGCAAAAATCGCCTCTGCGCTTCGAGGTCAGCCAGGGTCGGTTTCTCAGGTCCTCCGGTCTGGATGACAATGGACCTTATGCAGACAGAAAGGAAGGCCCTATATGGCTCTGTGTGGACAGGAAGGAAGGCCAATTGGCTGTGTGCGGACAGGAAGGCCCTAATTGGCTCTGCGGACAGGACGGAAGGCCCTGATTGGCTATGTGCGGACAGGAAGGAAGGTCCTGATTGGCTCTGTGCGGACAGGAAGGAAGGCCCTGTTTGGCTTTGTGTAGACAGGAATGAAGGCTCTAATTGACTCTGACAGAGTAAAACGTACTACGAGTCAAAAACTAGACCCGTCTGGAGTACTACAGCCCTGATGGGAAGGTATAAACATTCAGGGTGAGGCTAACTGCACTAATGTGCAACCTTGTTTGGTCCCTCTCTTTTCTTTTTTGGGGCACATTAAATCCACCCCCCCCCCAGCCCTGTCTAACAAACCAGCTCTCTGTCACGGATAATTCAATTACTCAGGCGCGACGGTTCCAAATGAATCCTTCGCTACCTACCAGGAGAGGAAATGGAGACCTGTTTGTTGGGTGCTAATTTGTAAACTGGTAGCCTAAATCTCTAGTGGTTCCCTCAGAAAAGACAAATGGTGCTGAATTTAGAATGCGTGCACCGTGCTAGCCAACAGTATAGTGACTCAGTTCGGCTTATGTCAGTGCTGTTCGTCATTATGTGCGCGCATTGTAAACCTTTTTGTATGATAAGACTGCAGGTACCATCTTAGAATGTGTAATTGACGACTGTCGAAGAGGAATCGAACTGTGCTCCTAAAACATATTTTTGAACTTTTGTCTATTTTTTATTTTTTACGATTGTACGATCTGTTAAAAATATAAAATAAATAAATAAATACAAAACGTGGAGCCTGAAACACTACTCCTGGCAGAAAATGTAATTTGGCTCACTGTAGCTTGGTTGGGTCCCCCCACACTTCTGATAAGGGGCTGTGTGTCTGTCTGCTTTGTGCACTGTTATGAGGTGCTAATTAGAACATGTTTGTTTATGTGGCTTGTACAAAGGAGGGGGGGAGCTTGAGGGGGAAGACCAGAGAACAAGCGCATCAGTGCCCTCTAAGACTTCCCTTTGTCTTGTCTATTCGGTCATACGTTATATGACTGGCTCATTGTAGTTGTGTAGAAGGTGAGGCCTGCACAAACGACAAAGCCTGCCTCCAGTAACTCTGAGCTGCTGTGTATTTTGCCATTGTTCTTGCTTCTTCCAAATATAATCGCGCATACAGGCCTGCTAAATTCCACATACTGGACTACATCTTGCACAGCGTTTATGCTAATAAATACAATTCCCTCCCCACCCCCAGTGAACCAGAATTGAGTGTATAGTGTGGGCTTGTATGAAAATGTAGTGAAATGCAGAGAGCCTTCGGGAGAGAGGGAATGATCAGACTAAAATGACTCTACACTTCCTGCCCAATCACTGCTCATACTGTGAGTGAATTAAGCCTATGAATGTATACCTTTGCCAAGGATGTTTCTAAAGTTTCTATTCTAAACTGACGGCAAGACGCATAACTACGAGCAGTCAACTTCAGCTCCACAAAGCCAGTAAGAAAGTGAACGTACACAAATTCAAAACAATAAAAAATAAATTGATTGCAATTGATTTACTAAGACATTTAGCATATGAAAAACATTTTAGCACACACAAAACCAATAACATGACCAATGATCTTATTATTTGTTTTGCACCAATAATTGGCTGTGTTATTAGTTTTCCATGTG
The DNA here is from genome assembly GCA_022702515.1 of Ilyophis sp. 1 JC-2022. Taxonomy (NCBI): domain Eukaryota; kingdom Metazoa; phylum Chordata; class Actinopteri; order Anguilliformes; family Synaphobranchidae; genus Ilyophis; species Ilyophis sp. 1 JC-2022. Next base: position 12,897,095 of record CM040402.1, read on the forward strand.
CTAAAAGGTTTTGCAGTAAGTAAGGTCTTAGTAAATCAAGGTCTTAGTAAATCAGGCCCTAAGTTGCTTGAAAAAACATCTTATTCCACAGAATAATTTTAGTGTGCTGTCCCATATCCCATGGGGCATTCCGTCAGAAATCAATTTAAACATAATTTAAATTAAGTTACATACTAAGGAAGCCCAAGTCAGCAAAAATGTGTGTAGTGCAAAGTCATGTGAAGGTGTGAAGATCTTGATCTTATTCTGAAGCCACTGGTCAAGGGCTGATGGTGCTTTGCTCACCTCATTTGGACTTAGACAGTATGTTCTGCCTGTTGCTGTGGGTGGCTCCACTGATGTGAGCGTCGAGCCCAAATCAACCACGAGTTAATCAGGATGCCTAGGGAAAGAAAATGATCGGGAAGGTCGCTTTGGGTGCAAGATGTTCATTTCTACCTGATGCTGCTTCAGATCAACAAGCACCACCGGTTCCCGGCATACTGAACTTGGACATAGCCTTTGATTTCTTCAAAGCTCAGGACATCGTCTTCAACTGTGTTTGGTTCTTCTATTTGAGTAGTTGCATGGAAGAACTGCCTTGTCATGACCTTCGTCCTGGAAATAGGTTGAAAGTAGTGAAGATTCCTTGTGCCTGGTAAAGTTCTTGCCTGACTGAAGCGCAGCTTCAGAAATTAGTTCTCAGCAAGCCAGTGGGATATTGTGAAGTATTACACTTCAACAGCCGGAATATTGTCCTTATCAAAGAGTTACAATTGATGTGGAGTCTGTATTTGGTCCTGAAATGGGAGTTGTAGACTAGCTCTAGAGTAACCTGTGTATCCAAGAAACCTTAAATCAGACTAAATGATGTTATGTCAGACGGACTAGATTAGTCATGGAAAATGCAAACCTTGCGAGTTTTCGTTTTGTATCAAGCAGCAACAAAGTTTTAGCATGACGTGATTGATTTCATTTAACGCAAAAAGAAAACATTGCGTCCTTCACAATGTCACTATTGCTCATGTGCACATTGCGATGTCGATGCTGAATCGATATCGTGCAGCCCTACTTCACACCTTCACATGATGATGCCTTGCATTTATATAGCGCCTTTCTCACCAACTGGTGACTCAAAGCGCTTTACAATGATGAGGGGGAAACTCACCTCTACCACCACCAATGTGTAGCACCCACCTGGGTGATGCAACGGCTGCCATTTTGCGCCAGAATGCTCACCACACATCAGCTGAGGTAGAGAGGGAGAGAAGGATTTGTAGCCAATTAAACTGGTGGATGATTAGTTGGCAGATTGAAAGAGCCACGTTGGAAATTTAGCCAGGACACTGGGGAAACCCCTACTCTTTACGATAAGTGTCATGGGATCTTTAATGACCACAGTGAGTCAGGACCTCGGTTTAACGTCTCATCCGAAAGACGGCATCTCCTACAGCACAGTGTCCCCATCATTGTTCTGGGGCATTGGGATTTATTTGACCAGATGGAAGATTGCCCCCTACTGGTCCACCAACACCACTTCAAGCAGCAACTTGGTCTTCCATCCAAGTACTAACCAAGCCCACACCTGCTTAGCTTCATCAATTCAGCAGGAGCAGAATGCATGGTGGTTTGGCTGCTGGCCAACTATAGTTCAAACCTATAGTTCAGTGGTCTCCGCGCGTGCCCTGGAGCATAATTTAGTGGGAGGGGCTTAGGAGAGAGATAGGAGGGAGGAGAGCAACAGGGGGAAGTCTTTTTGCCTTGTATATTTTCAAACTTGCCTACTGCAGCTTTAATCCAAAGATGAAGTTATTCCTAATATGTATTTGGAAAAACGTTTAGCCTTGACTGAAATAAGGCGAATCTAATTTTGCTGTCTTCCTAAAATATATTTTTGGATTTATGTTTTCTTATTTAATATGCTTTTTGTTAAACAAACTGCATTTGAAAAAGAGCATACAAATAAATGTGTTCACATTGTGATAAACCAACATTGTGTTTGTTTGACATTTTTTTAAAACCTATGGTTTTTCCCCCTAAAAATGTGTTCAACGTATTTGCAGTGACCCCTCAAATGGGCTCAATGCATAAAAAACCAGACATTCTTACGATTTATGAAAAATATTATTAACAGTATAAATTCCCAAAATTACCTCACAATTCCTCAAAAAGGGTAATTTCCCCAGAAACAACCCTAGTAATGGCACACCTTAAAAGAGAATTCCACACAAAAACTACATTAATCTTATTGAACAGATCAAGGTGCAACTAATTAAGTCTTTCTTTGTGGCTGGCCCAAAAAAAAATCTGTGCCGAGTTATTTGAATATAAAGTTGAAAATTCAGTAGAGGTATACGTCAAAATGGCGTATACCTATACCACTTCTTAGTTTTTGACAGACTACAGTGTTTTCAAGTGGGCATGTTAATTACATAGCAAGTAGGAGGAGCCAGCGAGGGAAGAATTACTGCCTGCATCTCACTGTTCTGAATAGTGTGGTTGGGACACATCGTAGATCAAGCTAGCTATCATTGCAATTTGTGTCAGAAAATTACATTGATAGGCTACATTATTTGTTTTCCATGGAGTAGGCTGTAGTAGCTAACCTTGCATTCATTAATGGAAGGAGGTCAGATATTGGGGTGATAAATGCGTAATTTCCATGTTTTTCCTGACATCAGTGCATTTGAGTTGCACTGGGAAAGTTTTGGTTTCGCTAGCAAACATAGCTAAAACGGCTAACGAGTAGCCTACAACAATGACGTTTTAACTTTTAATTCTATATGTTTAATATTTTGTATCGACATGTTGGTCGATACAAAAGCATTCCATACTGAAAAACGGGAGATCGGGGTTGATTTTCCGACATGGAACCGGGGTGTTAGTGTTACAGACTTCTGGCTGAGCTGGCTAATGTTTTCACGATACCAAACGTAGATAAATGAAGGGCCGTATTTCCATGGTTTTTCTGGAGACTGAGCTAATGATGGTGGTATCTTTTCAGTATAACTGTTACATTAGTGGCTAACTTGCCAGTGAGGTACGTGGCCTCTCTTGTCTCTATTAAGAAACCCTGAAGACAGGCAGGCACTACCAACTGGCGGTCAATGGAGTTTTTACAAAACGGTTCGCTAAACGGGTCATTATCGGACAGACAAAATCAAAAGTCTCCCTCTTTTCTTTAGATTATATATGCCTTGGTTGTCAGGACCCAGTACTACTACTTACAACCCGTTATGGTTTTGACTATCCGACGTAAACCAACTTTAAATCCTAGCGCCGGTCAGATGCGCACTACTCTAAGCATTCGTTATGTAACTTTAGTTGCTAAGCTAACTGAAAACACTACTGCGTATGCTGGATCACGTCCTCTTGTGCGGACAAAAAATCCAATGGGGAAAAGCGCCAGTTGCGTATCTTGTCATATATCTCAAATCTTTGGCACTACACTAGCAGTAAAATGCCCAGCCCCTTGGCCTCCGTTTCTGTAACATCATTCAGTGGGTGTGGTAACCTGTTGTCTGAACTGTGTAAGCTTTGTGGCTGCTGTAGTTCATTCTAAGGCAAGTACCTGGGAAATGCACTGTAGTTTGGGGCTATATCTGCTCTCACTACAGGTAGAAAGTTGGCTGAGAGCTCATTTTTCTACAAACCAAACATCATTTTTGGGTGGAATTCCTCTTTAATGAATGTTTTTGATGTAATATTGCCTAACTCAGCAAGGGATTATGGGAAATGGGGAGACAGCACCCCCATGGTCTCTGATGTGAGAGAAGTTTGAGAGAGATATTTGTTTTTGAGGAAAAGCATTTTCAAAAACACTAGGGTGAGCAAGCGGGAAGCAATAATTGGAGACACTGAACGCTACAGTATTTGGAAAGTTGAAGGCATTAAAAACAGAATTGGATACTAATCACAAAGACACAAAATTGTTTTGGGATGGATTACTGAGTAAGTTCTGGCAAATTTTTTCATAAAAATGAGTGATTGTGCAGAACAACAGTGATGATGTCACAGTAGCAGGATTTAAATAATTATGTTAAGTTTATTCTGATCGTATATAGCTCTGTTCAGATTGCAGCAGCTGAATTTTCTGATCTGAAAATCCATACCAGCGCTCTAGGTTGCCATATCATAAACTGGATTGTGATATAGCTGCTCCATTTACTTCACAAGAGAAGTATAAAACTTTCCCATAAAACTATTTTACACTTACACACACTCACTCACTCACTCGCACGCACAGACTCACTCACACGCACACTGGCACGCATGCACATGCACACCCACACTCACACTGAAAAATCCAACAAAAATAGTTTGATTTGGGTGACCCTTTCCTGCGGATGTTTTAATATTTATCTTTTCACTTGCAGAGATTGTATTGCTTCCAGATGATTCTTTCATATCCTCTTTTAGTAATAGATCTCCACAGTAGTTCCATCTACACATTCTCTGGCAGAGCATACCAATGCTCTACAACCTCTGTCATTACCCTTAATTATTACTAACTTAAATTATTTACTTTAAATTATTTAATTATTGGGCTGCTGGGTAGCTCATTTGGTAAAAGTGCCGCTTGCGGCGCATGTAAGCACAATGGGCTCGGATCAAATCGACTGTGGCCGGGAGCCTGCATGGGCGGAGCACAATTGACTTTGTGTTCCCCAAGAGATATGGGAGGGATTCAGTCAGTGGGGATGGTACGACTGACCCCTGTTGACCAGCCGGGCGCCTGTGGCTTGCACACGAGTATGATTGGGTCTCCTCTGCCCCCGTTATTTGCATGCATGGCTTGTGTCTGCGGCGTGTAAAGTAGCAGTTGGGTGGAACCGCGTGCTGTCCTCGCTCTCCTGAGCCGGCGGCAGGGGGCGTATATGAGCACAATTGTATATAGTTTGCAAATTTGCCATTCAAATTTCAGATGGGATATTTAAAAAAACAAAAAAATATATATATCTATTTATGTTTTTTGAGATTTGGAGTTCGCACGTAAGTTCCAAAATATTTCCAACGGCCCCAAAGCGTTTTTTTTTCTGTACGCGCCAGCTGTTCTAGAATTCAACTGTTACGTCACAGAACTATCCTTCGCACGGTTGACAGTTAGCTAATATAAACACATACATATACATAGCCTACACTATATATATATATATATATATATATATATATCCGTAGCTAACTGCACTGTCTTTCATTTGTATATACAAATATCTGTCAGCTAATTGTTCATGTGGTGAAAATGTCTTTATTTTAAATATTTTTTGCATGTTTTCAAATACTTGTTACAAATGGTGTATTCCGATTCTAGCAAACATTGCAATGGACATGATGTTGGTAAAGTACTTTTTTGAAGGTTGGACATTACTGCTAACGATATGCTATGAGATGCTATTTATCTCTGATAAAGCTAATAACATGGGCGTAGCCATATAATGTAATCTCTGGTCCAACCAAAGATGATACCGTGACACGATAACTCACTTGTTATTAGGGATGTTCCTAACGACTAATTTCCCTGACGTTTAAACTTAGACTAGTCGACTAGTCTAAAAGTAAGAAAACACTTAGAAAACAGTCAAAATTTAGCATAATTTAATCTATAAGGTTAAACATTGTCCGAAAAAATATTGCGTATATTATAAGAGCCATTTGAAACCGTTAATCACATTCTTCAATAACCAAATCGTATTTTAAATGCCGCTGAAATGTGTGGCACTTTGTGCCTTGCATTATGAACATTGCACATTATCCTAGAAAACATGACAACAACTCACTAAATAAAAGTTAACAAATAACATTTATAAACAATATTCAACGTAACAAAACATTTTTAGGAAACGTGCCTGATTATTACAACGGCATTTTCATTTGGTGAACGCGATCGCATAGCAAATACAGTAAAAAAATAATAATCGGTCATCAGAAAAACTATCAATAATAGGCCCACAAAAAAATAACAATTAGGCCTACTGATCGACGTGACATTACATTCGTTTTATTGGGCTATTCAACAACGCGATAGGCCTACTTACTCTTTCCACCTCGCTGGTTTAACTTGCAGGGCGAACAGGCTATTAATGCGTTTTGTTTCTTTCCTTCGTTTTTTTTTCTTTTTTCTTTTATCCGGCGTTGTTAACATTAGTAACGGATGCTCGTTTTTTTTATAAAGCAACATTTGAGCAGGAAAACATGACATTTCAGTGCAAATTATGTCAATATGTAATTTAAATGTGTACATTAATAAAATAATAAGTTTAACCGACTAGTATTTCTGGTGCCGACTAGCAAGGGTAGCAACGTTTAATCGGCTAGTCGACTAAACGCGCACATCCCTACTTGTTATAGGCAATCTTCCAGGTTAACTTGGTTGAGAATTGATATGGTTAAAGTTGGGAGCAAGTGGAGCATCTCTTCACCATATATAATTTTTGGTTGAATGCGGAAGAACAAGATTGCAGCACCGCAAAACAATATTAGCCTACTATCGGATTATTTTCGAAATATTGTTGCGTCATTCATAAATAGACATTCTAATCTTGTGTTCTAATCACACCGGTGTGACCATATGCTTCAGGGACCACTCTACTGCTGTAACACCGGTGTGACTGTACACGTCAAAGGGTTAAGGGAAATGTTGAGTCAACAAATGCACTCATTATAAAAGTATGCAACATTTGTTCTTCCCCTTTTCAATTAGAACATTTTTTTTACTTCTCTGCATATTGATGATAAATTACTGGCCAGTCAGTTAAAATGTCTGCATGACAGAAGTTTTCACAACAGATGTTTTTCGTAAACGGGAAGGTTGGGTTGATGAAGTGAAAGGAAGTGAAGTGAAGAGGAAGTCTGTATTGTTATCGCTTGAGCAGGGAGGCATGTTAGTCGCTCAGTAAAATGGCATGGTTTGCACACTGGTCATTAAAGAGAAGCGGATGCTTGGAGGAGGAACAGAGAAGGCAGATCTTGTACAAACCTCTTCGTTCAGACGTATCAGAACCAATGCGTCAGTGTCTTTTGGGGCTACAGAATCCTGTCAACTTTTAATTCTGTTAGAAGAAAACACTGATTAAAGATTTATTCAAAAATATTTCAATATATAATTTGTTCAACATGCAGTGTACAGTACATAATTTATTTGCCACTACGAAGAGATCTCCCTGTCAACGGAAATCGTTGGCTGCATATTTTGGGGTGAGATGGCTCACTGTTACCAGTGGGATTAGCTGCCACAGTTCCACAGAATACAGCCTGATTTACTGAGACCTTTCCCATGTGCACCTGCAAAACCAATAACATGACCCATGATTGGTCATGGTATTTGTTTTGTACATGGTTTGTACATGTAAATTGGTCATGGTTGTGTTATTAGTTTAGTAAATCAGGTCTTAGTAAATCTGGCCCTTAAATGGCAGGAGTACGTTTCTCAGGATTGTCAAATGTTTAAATCCAGATGTGAGGGTGGGGGGGGGGGACTGCAGAGGACTCTACCCTGACATGTGGCCCTGAGGGCGGGGACGAGGAATTGGATTTTGGAAGTAAAAATACAGGCTTTGTGGGATAAAAATTCCCTCTCATTAGATGCCAAAAAGCAACAGATAACAGGGTGTTACTTCATCCTGACCCCTTGTGTCTGTGATAGCATTCCATCTATTCTTCTGCGATCACCACACTGTGGCCATTCCAAAGCTCCCCTGCTGATGATCTCCCTGCAATTTGGCCATTTTAAGTACGTCGGTAAGCCGTTCGGCCTGAACGGTGCTCGGCATGCTTCCATCAGCAGCCGAGAACTCGTTTGTGTAAACTGAAATTTATGTAAAAACATACAGACTCTTGAGGAAAGGCTCCTCTCTCACAGGCATCAGTTGTGACCCTGTAATGTGACCCTGCTCCTCCCTCCACAGGCTTTTAAACTGATACCATCAAGTGCATACACAAGGCCTGTGAAGTGGTCATCTTTGTCTTTGTCAGTGGGAAGAATTAATTTAAAAAAGGCTTAAAGCTGACCACAGCTATGTGGGCTTATGTGCTCATGGCATTTCCAAACCAACCCTCTTCCAGGTTTAGGGTGGTATTCGTGTATGATGTAAGCCAAACACTCAGTCAGTTTTCTAGTGCTAACCCATTGTGTTGGACAAAGAAATTATTATTGTAAACAACTTCTCTAACTGTTCTCTAAGTCAGGGTGAAGTCACACTCATTTGTGCTTTCGTGTTTTCGGAAGTCTTCTTCCGTTTCCGGTCTAAAAAGCCCGTCTGTGACACAGCAAAAGAAACTGATTTGGGAGTTTCCTGGCTGCTTATATTGAAGGAGGCTGTCCCAATTTATTTATTTATTTTTATGTTCAAAGCCAGCGTTTCAAGGCGCGTTACAGCTGATTCTGTGGGTTGTGGATGAAGGATGTCGGCTGGGGCGATGGCTAAATCATGACATGTAATCACGTCTTCTGAGGTTAGCGTTTGGGGCTGAATCAGTGAGCCGCTTCAAAACCTTTGATTAGAAGGTAACGTGCTGCCGTGTCTGGGTTTGTTCGCCCACAGCCCGGCAGCTGTGATTGGAGCGGAGGGAAGGGTCGCAGATTGGGGACTGCTTCACCCACGTTTTAAAGAGTTGTTGAAGCTGGCAACCCTGGGCCTCACTGTGCCTTTTTTTAGCCTTTTTAGAGTGTGACCGTGTGTTTAACTCATTCAGTCAAGTCGACTTCGACCATAGCCGTCTTTGCACTGATAATGGTAAACATTTCCGGATTTGAGTTGAAAGAAATTCAATAATGACCAATTTACACTGACGTTCTTTTATCGCCTTTTACCCGGATTTTTTTTTTTTTACATTATTATAGATGGCAATATTAGACGTTATATTTAGCCTATGTTTTCAAATTCGCCTAGGATAACGGACCACCTAAACCAACATCGGGGCGTGGGAATTAGCCTACCTGTCTCGGTCAAATTCGTAGCCTACCAACAGGTTTTGTTGAACATTTTCTGTTGAAACTGTTGATACAAAGTAACTCACACGGACAGCTAATTTTAAAGGTTTTACATACCTATACAAATTATAATACCAGGGATTATGTTTATTGTTAATTTTTACATATCTATAGGTATGCAAGAACTGATCTTTATGTGAAACTATTCACTATTACACCAATGTAAGATCCTGTTAATCGCACTGAAAATAAATAAATTATATTACCATCAATATTGTTTGACGTTGCTCGAATAGTGAACTGAGCCAGCATTTGTGCCATGTAGTGCCATCTATTCTCATTAGTAAGATAAATTATGTGTTTTATTAGATGTTTGCACATTAACAGGATCAAGCAGCCATATTGGCTAGGCACTGCTGAGGCTTAGTGCTCCTGAACTAAGCTGGGAAAAGAGGTACACAGATTATTGACACAGGCAAGTTAAAGCAAGTTCTCTTTTTGGGCTGTTTAAATCCAGTGAGCATACATAAGCAATTACATGACAGTTCCTGTACCTGACACCCCTTGGAATTAATTTATTACATAAACACACACATATCATCACTAATATTATAGCTAATTTACGGCTTATTTTCCCTCCAAAAGCATTAATAAAAGATTATTAAGATTCTCCCTGGTGATGAGGCTACGGAGGCAGGTCACAGGACAGATCCAGATCTGGTGGGAGGCGATTTTTGATCTGGTGTTTTGTGAATAAAAGCTGCAGTGGGCCGGTTTGGAAACTACATCTCCCCAGGGGTCAGATCTGTGTCTGTGTCTGATTTTTCCAGGTGAACAGGGTATTTGTGCTTCATGATAGAAATGGCAAAAAATTTGACTGCAGCATGCAGACCAAATGTTTTTTAACATCAAGTAGATGTCTCGTTCATAAGTGTGGACACACACACACACAGTTGCAAACGTGGTACACAAAGACACAATCGCACACATACAGACATGCTATCTAACTGTATGGGTAAAATAGTTGCACATAGTGCACCTGCTCTGATAGCACATAGATTGTGTAGTGTGGAGGCTTTATCCTGTTTTAATTTGTTGTGACTGAGTTATCAGATATATTTCAGACTATTATGCTAATAATGATTTTAAAAAGCAATGTAATAAGACATCTCCCTCTCTTGCTGCTCCGCTCCCTTTCCCGCCACTCTCTTCCTCACTCACCGTTTTTCTTCCTCCGCTGATCTTCCTCTCTCGCCGCTCATCTTCCTCTCTCGCCTCTCCTCCTCCTCTCTCGCCGCTCCTCCTCCTCTCTCGTCGCTCCTCTTCCACTCTCGCCGCTCCTCTTCCTCTCTCGCCGTTCCTCTTCCACTCTCGCCGCTCCTCTTCCTCTCTCGCCGCTCCTCTTCCTCTCTCGCCGTTCCTCTTCCTCTCTCGCCGCTCCTCTTCCTCTCTTGCCGCTCCTCCTCCTCTCTCGCCGCTCCTCCTCCTCTCTCGCCGCTCCTCTTCCTCTCTCGCCGCTCCTCCTCCTCTCTCGCCGCTCCTCTTCCTCTCTCGCCGCTCCTCCTCCTCTCTTGCCGCTCCTCCTCCTCTCTCGCCACTCCTCCTCCTTTCTCGCCGCTCCTCTTCCTTTCTCGCCGCTCCTCTTCCTCTCTCGCCGCTCCTCTTCCTCTCTCGCCGCTTCTCTTCCTCTCTCGCCACTTCTATGCTCTCTCGCCGCTCCTCTTCATCTCTTGCCGCTCATCTTCCTCTCCTGCCACTCCTCTTCCTGTCTTGCTACTTCTCTTCCTCTCCTGCCAGTCCTCCTCCTCTCTTGCTACTTCTCTTCCTCTCTTGCCGCTCCTCTTCCTCTCCTGCCACTTGGTTTTGTCGTGCGGTCATATCAACCGTTAACAGAAACGGATTAGAATTGTGATCACAGCTGACAACTCATGTAAGCAAACCTTGATTGATCTGTCAATCTTTATTTCCGTGTCCAGGGCATCAGCAATGAAGTCACTGAATGTGATTCTACTTACTGCAAGAGAGCCAACTATTGAAGGCGATTAGCCTGCTAGGTGACGTTATTATTCGCTAGCTTGCTAACTGATTCCTCTTAATTAGATGTTGGATTCACCGTAAGATAACGTTGGTTATTATTTGTTTTGCTTGTCACGTTAAGCGAATTTATCCTTGATCTGTCAAATAATTATATCTTTCCGTGTCCAGGCCAGGGCATCACATCTTCCTAAATCATGCGTCGCTGCTATAATTAAATGACTGCAACAAAGTCACTGACTACGATTCTACTTACTGCAAGATAATATAGCCTATTGATGGCGATTAGCGTGCCAAGTAGCCTATGCTAACATTATTATTAGCTAGCTTGCTAACTGATTCATAACTGATATCCAGTTTCTGATCAGTCAGAGGACTTTGCCAAGTCATTACCAAGTTTTTCTAGAGAAATGGAGGAGAGAACTGTGGGGAAAATATACTCACTGCGTCTGGTATTAAATACCAGTTTGAGCGTCTCGTGCATTGTGTTGGGCAGAAATTTGTTTTGAGTGTCAGTAATCACATTAAAATGTATTTGATTTTGGGGGATTTATGTTTCCTTGACGCTCTAAATCTTGCCGTGATGCAGCACCATGTCTGATTATTACCGGCGGAAACCCTGTGAAGTAACTGTCAATGCAGGTGGAGGCAGTGGGTAGCCTATACTTTATCAGCTTTTTGCCAGTAAAGTGTAGGCCTACTGCTCGTTAAAGGTTTCAGTTTTCCGGAACTTTGCTATAATGTTTCTGTAGGCTAATGGATTTGTTAACATTATAGCCTACTATTTTAAATGGTCGAACTCTCAATGATGTTAAAATGGTGTGCAAACATTCTGGGCCGGATCTATCCGTTTTATAACATGAGTTCACACATACTGCTGTTTGCTAAAAATATTGACACCGTGCAACCTCTTTTGTGTAATAAATGTAATTTATTATGTTCTTTTTTGTATGTAGCCTAGGTTATGGGTAATTAAAAAAAAAATATATAGGCAAGTAATACCTACTGTAATTTATTTGAACCATATATCCACACTTTTAGCAGGGTCCAAAACCTGCATTTGGTTGATGGCCTTAGTGCCCTGCCAGGTGGCCTTGTTGCCCCCGTAAATTCAATGATTCTTGAAGGCCGTATGGCCTTGCCCCCAAAATGTTGAAATTTAAGGCCTGCCCAACTGCTCTTCAGCCATTATGTTTACACTTATTCAAATTTTACAAACAAGTGTTTCCATGCTCATCTTCAACTTGTGTCTGAGCAATGAACTACAGCACCTTTGTCGCACAGGACAAGTACTGCTGGGTATTGATGGCTGTCTGAATCCTGTCACTGAAGAAAATATAATCATTGTATGTGACATTTTTATTTCACAATTCTCTGCTGCACCAAGGTTGTATGATAATGGGCTTTGACATTGTGTCTCTATATTTGTGTACAACCGTCCACGGTTATTTGTGATAGACTGCCTCCCCTGAGGAATATGAACGTGAAACCTAATAACTCACTTTTCGTCATTACGTTAGATAACTGGTTTATATAGCGTTGAAATTATGATTCATAAGGACATAAAATATAACAAAATTATGAAATTGAGGCATTGGGCCTGTCTAAGCTCATTATTTTCATTTTAACAGGGCCTTCCTTTGTAATGTAAAATGCGGACAGTTTAAAAATAATAAAAAAGTATCCACCAGCTATTTTACCCCTTAACATTGTTACCCGGGGTCCCTTCCATTAAGCAGCTTCTAGTCAGGTCTCCTTTAAGGCAAGCTGTGGTTTTGTCTGGAGCAAAGGGCCAAAACCAGGCTGTTGAAGCTCACTTCCTGGTCTTGTTAAGAGTGTTGCTCTCTGGCGCCAGGGCGGTTGGCTCTAGTATAGGTCTTTTAGGCCTATTTTTCAAGTCAATAGTATCAAATACGGTCAACGAGAACATGCAGTCGCAATAGGTGCTTTTCTTCCCGTATGTCTCCCTGTGTGCCAATTTGTTAAGTTATGGTGTCGTTTGTATGCTGTGGACCAATCCGTGACAGTTTGTGGCAGTTCCTAGTCACTGTGTGTACGTTGTAAAGTTCCAGGAAGATTCCCCTTTTTGAGGAATTTGGAGGGCATTTTTGGAATTTATACTGTTAACAATATTTTTCATAAATCGTAAGTATGGACCCGGCCTGGACTTAATGACCATATAAGCGTCCCCCTGCTCCCTACTGCACAGTCCATGGTTGAAATTTTTGTACAACTTCAGCACTTCCCCATTTCAAAACGCTTTTCACAAGCCCATTGAAAGTCGATGGGTGACGTCACAGCCACTTTGTCCATATTCTTTTACAGTCAATGGCCTGGAGTCACAGATGAAGTGGATGAAGGATGGGCTATGTCTTTATAACATTGTGCTTCAACACTGAAAAAAATTTCTGTCTTAACAAGTGTTTTAGTCTTGTAATGAGACTTAAAATCTTATTTTTTTCTCAAAAGTGGAAAATATTAGCTTGTTGTAAGTTACTTTTTGCTTAAAACGTGAAATTATCTTACTCCACTGGCAAATAGTTTGTGTTATTTCGCAAAAAAGGTTCTAGCAGAAATACGAAAGTCTAAATATAAGATTAAAATGCTTGTTAAGACTTGGTTTTTGCAGTGAAGTGACAACCAAACGCGTTTCATCTTTGATTGAGAAAATGCAACCCGAGCACATTAATTTATTTCCTCGACTGGAAATTGGACTGGACGAGCGTGCACTGTAGAGGGAAATTATCGTTTGATGCGGCTGAAGAGCGTGCCCGGTGGAGAAGCAGGCTCTGGAAGCAGCTGCCACACCACACGTCACTGTTCGTCTAGGGGCAGTGCCGTGTCATTAGACGGTGTGAATTACAGCACATTATCATCGCAGATGAGAGAGGAGTTGCTTACGTGGGTAGAGTTGGTACATCCTGACAAAGTCAGGGGCTGTTTAGTGTGTCCTGAAACCTGTACTTTACGGCGATGTATAGCGGTGCCCACGTGTTCTCCGCCACCATCTCCAGCCACGTTGAATGGTTTCAGTTAATATTTTCAATTTTTGCACACGCGCAATTTTAAATAGCACGTTGTTTAAAACAAACAAAAATACCTCTTAGAAAGACTCCCCAGTCTTCTGAAACGAATGTAAATATTAGACGTTTTCCTTGCGGAAATGAAAGCTGGCTCCATAGCTCGGCCATTCTTCAGAATTGCGAATGTTCCCGGGACGAGGACCTGTATTCATAAAAGAGTCTCAGAGTAGCAGTGCTGATCTAGGATCAGGTTTCCCCTGTTCATTTCCCATATGCCTTTATTCATTCTGTCCACATCCCCTATAATCTCATGCCTTATGAGCTGCCAGTCAGAACTGATCCTGGGTCAGCGCTGGCTCTTGTTTTTGTGATTCTCTGTACTCCTTTTAATTGGACTCTTTAAAGGAGAAGCGACAGCATGCTTACAGGCCCCCCCCGTACCCGGTGTGTGGCTGAAGACCACTTTTTTGCGGTTCATAGCTTCAAGATCCAAATGCTTTTTGGGGAAAAGTGTGCTTATCATGCTCTGCCAATTTGGAGTATGTGAATATCTTTTTTTTTTTTATACAAGTTGAGGCAAAACTTAAATCAGTTCTTTCTGCACATGGCTTTTTTCTAAATTAGTTTAACAGTTAAACAGTTTATGGGTGAATGACACTGTTTCTTTTAGTCTTAATTTGCTTAGTACTCTTATTCCTAAAAAAAATAATAAAAAATTGAATGTTAGACAATGTCTACATCTCAATAAACAAGTGATCCATTCACAATTAATTTGGGATACATATTACAAATGAATGAACTTAGCCTGTGAAAGCATACGTGTATTTTAGAAACCGTTGATACTTTCTTCTGCATTTGGAGATTGTTATGGAGTAGTCTCTCCATCAAATGCTTGATATGGAGTAGTCTCTCCATCAAATGCTTGTTATGGAGTAGTCTCTCCATCAAATGCTTGTTATGGAGTAGTCTCTCCATCAAATGCTTGATATGGAGTAGTCTCTCCATCAAATGCTTGTTATGGAGTAGTCTCTCCATCAAATGCTGGTTATGGAGTAGTCTCCATCAAATGCTTGTTATCGAGTAGTCTCCATCAAATGTTTGTTATCGAGTAGTCTCCATCAAATGCTTGTTATCGAGTAGTCTCTCCATCAAATGCTTGTTATGGACTAGTCTCTCCATCAAATGCTTGTTATGGACTAGTCTTTCCATCAAATGCTTGTTATGGACAAGTCTCCATCAGGACCCAGTCACAAAGCCATCAGAGGATTGAGGCTATATCTTTAGTTTTTTATCTTTTTTTGAGATGTAAAACAGGCTAGGCATTGATGGTTTTGCTTGATTCTGCTCCCCCTTCTGCACTGAGGTAACGTAACCCCCTCAAAACTAATGGAGAACAGGGCTCCAGCCCTCTGATAAGTTTGCTCACAAGCTGCCATACCTGTCGACTGGTCCTTTGATATTCAGGTAATGCCTGGAGTTCAAAGTGAGCAAGCACAAAGCTCTCTCAAAGCACACACTTGAGCACATTTGTAAATCTCTTCAAACTTCATCTTTGGTGTTTACTGCTGCATTATGTAAGAGAGCAATTTAAATATGTTTGCCTCCAGTAAATCTACTGTTAATAGAATATACTGCACTATATATACTCCTCAAAAAAAGTTTGGAAATGTTATTTCGGTCGATTATTCCTCCCCTTTAATAATACCAATTGGTATTGTATTTTATATCGTTGGAAAGCCTGATTAGTCACCTTTACAACGAGGTACAACTTGTAAGGATCATGCATTCGTGGAATGAGCAACACAGCTAACCGTGTGGGTAGCGGCCCAAAAATGCAATATTCTTCTGTTGGTATTCACTCTCGTTTTGAGCTTCAAGTGCTGGCAGGTGTATGCCAGTCACAGGTGTGTGACTGGCACCCCAGTCACAGGTGTGTGACTGGCACCTGATTGGCACCGAGGAATGGGATGCCATCCCACAGCAGTGTGTGACCAGGCTGGTGACCAGCATGAGGAGGAGGTGCCAAGCTGTTGTGGCTGCGTATGGATCTTCCACACGCTACTGAGGTCCCTGACAGTGTAAAATGAATAAAGTGTAAAAAGAGTGCAATCATCCAGTCCACCAAGCAACTCAAAACGAGAGTGAATACCAACAGAAGAATATTGCAGGGGATTTTGGCACATTTTTTTGGGCCGCTACCCACACGGTTAGCTGTGTTGCTCATTCCACGAATGCACGATCCTTACAAGTTGTACCTCGTTGTAAAGGTGACTAATCAGGCTTTCCAACGATATAAAATACAATACCAATTGGTATTATTAATGTAGTATTGCAATATCTGGAAGTAGAAATAATTTGACTGTTCATTTCTTGTGAAGTGTTGAAATATCTTGATATTAGGCTATATTGTATTTCTGTATATTTTCAATGTATTCAATTAGCATAAGGATGTAAAGACCCAGCTGGATACAATTCAAACCCTTAAACGTGCCAAGTGTTTTTGTCCTCTTATTTTCTCCGCTATGATAATCTTACCTATTCCTTTTTTTTAGCAGCCATTAATGCAATAATGTTGTGTATCCTTGTGTCGGTATTGCATTTTGTTAATCAAAGTTCATTCTGTGGCTAAATTGAACAATCCGTTTGCCAATAGCAGCAGCTTTTATGGCAGTTTCTACTGTGGCTGCTGACATGCCTGTACTGGAAGCCCCCTTCCAACAGTTTACCTTTTTAAATCCCTGTCTTTATATTTCAGTGGCTTTTTTCTACTTTTTCTCTCAGCAAGAATAACACAAAATTACCCGCTAAGCTTTGTGATCGATTGGGTTTATTCCTCAATCTGCCCCACTCTCTCACAGTATTACCCCCTGAGTAGGTTGTCAGACATCCAAATCAAGGCTGACTGTAAGCAGGTTATCGTTAGATGTAGAGTGTTACTCATATGGCTAGCTCTTCTGGTGCTCTTGAAGCCACTTGAGCTCTTTGCTGAAGGCAGCGCTATCCACCCTGTGACTTGGGCTGATGTCTCAGTGCTATATCTCATCGTATTGGGATTCTTGTATCGTAGCTTCCTCGCCAGTCATATTTAAATTGAAATCTGTTGTTTCCAAAGCAAAGGAAAGTGAACGTGAGCAATTGGTCTCCGGTCAGCAGAGTGCGAGTTGCGTTTCGTAATTGGCCCCTTCGTCACAGCGGCTGGCATTTAAAACTGATAACACCTCAGCACGAGTGCAGTTCACTGTCCTCCTGAATGGGCAGACGGATCTGGCAGTGGGAGCGTGAATGACGCTGCTATCGGGCCATTCACACTGTGATACCCCCCCCCTCCCCGTTCCAACGACCTGTCTCCCATCTGAGATCCTGGAAAGAATTCCCAAACGGATTCCAGATGGCTGTTTAAATCTGCCTAAAGATGTTATCTCTGTCGTACCGCATGGCAACCCAGTATCATAATCCCCCAGTCCGGAAAGATTGTCTCCAAAGGGGATGTCCGAAATTGAACTTGTGAAAGGGGATCGGGAGAATGGAAAAAAGAGGTTTGGAGGGAAGGGGAGGGGGGGCAAGGAGAGGATGTAATTATTTTGCAGTTGAAGAGGGGCGTAACAGCAAGCCGACTTTTAAAGGCTGCTGAATTACAGGTTGTTCACCCGTTGTAAAAGTGCTATTTATACATAACTCCATGTTCGATTACAAAGCCAAAACTTGTAAAACTCAGAGCGTAAATGAAAGAGAAACCCACCTACCGAAATTATGCACAGTGCAGTTAAGCATACAGCCTGCCCCATGCAAAAGACATTTCACAACAGGGTAGAGCGCCATATTTAACCGCACGTGATAAAGAGTGAGTTTCAGATTTACGCCAGTGGAGAAAGGATGCGAAAATATTCTGATTTAGCATGTAGGGCTGCGAGACTGCGTTCGGGCCTTAACGAGTGAATGTGGGTAACTGACTGACTGACTAGCTGGTTGGCTGACCGATCCCCCGATGTTGAAAATCGCATACAATCACCATTTTATTGTTGACGCTCAAATGTTTTGCTCCCCCTTTAACATTTTGTATGGTTTTTTTTTGTATGGAGAATAAAAAATTTAATAAAAACAAGTCCAACTTGTGGCAACACTGCAGCGACCACCCTAAACTTACCAGTTTCAGTATGAAGCATGAGACAGTTGCAGTGAGTAAGCCTCCTCCGTTGTCCGGGGGAAGGGGAGGCAGAAGAGGGAAGTGAGGAAAAGGACCCAGGAAGAATGCGCACTCAATCCTCTCGTCTGTGTGTGTCTGTGTGTGTCTGTGTGTGTATGTGTATGTATGTATGTGTCTGTATGTTTCTGTGTGTTTCTGTGTGTGTCTGTGTGTGTATGTGTATGTATGTATGTGTCTGTATGTTTCTGTATGTTTCTGTGTGTGTCTGTGCAGGGGTTCCCCTACATTCAGGCTCGCTGTCACGCTATTGGTCCTTTTGTCTTGCCCGGCCCCTGGGCCACAAAGACGGACCTTTATTCAATTTCATGCCATGCGGTTCTGCTGCAAAAATAGTTCTTCATTTGGATGTTTTATTCTCCTTTTATAGAATTTAGATAATTTAGTAGGAGGGCTTGATATTAACTGAAAATTAGCACACTTTGCTCGGGTCAGCGTTCCTCTCGGAAGAATGAGCAGGCTGGATTGATATGTTTTGTATTTTTTTGTGGGGGGGGGGGGGTTAGCGGTGATTAAAAAGCACAGCAGTTCAGCAGAAAAGAGTTACAGCAGCACACTGCTCCCACAGTTAACACTGAACAATGAAGCACCTATTAGCAAACAAGTTTGCGTGAGCTGGAAAGGGCCCGATCTTTGCGTTAACAAACAATTTGCCCTCTTATGTAAGGGTTTCCTGGAAGAATCTCAATGGGAGATGGAGCATGGTCCGGAGTTCTCTGGGAAAACCTTGGTTGTTTAACGGGGGAAGCCCTCTGATGGAATCTAACCTTTAATTATGCCTTTTTTTTTTTTGCTCGCTAATTGTATTATACTCTATACAGCTTCTTCTGACATTCAAAGTTGACATTACAGTTTACAGACCATCTTGTAAATTGTGAGTCGTTATTTCAGAAATTAAGCCTTAAACGTTTAAAAGGGAAAGAAGATTTTTTTTAAATTTTTTTTATTCTGGTTTGCATTGGGATCATGCATGTCAAGGACAAATACATTTTAGTGTATTCACCTTTGCATTGCTTAAATATGTAGGGGCATTTTTACTTAATTTTTCTTGTTATGTAAGGCTCTACCTTGGCCCTTTACTGGATATGCGAGTTTAAACTTTACTTATTGAGTTCATCACATTACCATTGTAACATTACTTGATGACACTATATTTAATCCTGAATATTTAATCCTGAAGTTTCACATGGTTAGTATTACCCCCAGGCCTTCAGCAGAGACTTGCTTTCATGACGTAGGCCTACATCACACCGTTTGTTGCCGTTTTTGACCCCATGAAACCTAGAGGTCAGGACCAACCTCCTAGTTCTGCTGTATTGTTACAGTGCCTTCTTAAAAAAAAAAAAAATCATCAACAAAAAGGGAAGAATGGTACAAGAGAGGGATTCCCCAGGGATGCAGGTTTGACTCCCAGGTGGGGCACTGCTGTTGTACCCTCAAGCTATTTTTAATGTTGACGCCTTTTGATAGGTGTGTGGGAAAAAAAATTTGATGGAAAGTGAAAAAAATCTGACATTTTACATAGCTGACAAAGTTTAGCATATTGGCAGAAATTCTGCATAGGTGATTCACTGGTGTGGAACGTAAGGGGATGAGAAGGAGGAGCAGATTTAAGGTCCTGATGGTGGTTTACAAAGGGCCTGCTTTTCCGAGGTAAGGGGCGCAGGATGGGGAACACGGGTTGGGGGGACACACACGAGTTCCGTGGTGGGGCGGGGGGCAAGGCGTGACACGGAGCCCTAGGTTGGGGAGGGTGACAAGGAGTTCAGCGCTGCTGCCATAACATTCTCTCACTGTAGCCCAGTTCCCCCTCCCCCCTCCTCCCTCCATCTCCTTACTTCTGCTTTCACACATTAAAGCTCTGAACATCTGACCGCTTGCAGTCACGTGTAGACTGACCAAGGGTTTTTACAGCGCACTGAAATTCCTGCACTTCCCCGTTTCTTCATCACCCGCGTGCCGACCGCGCCGTCACATTTTCGGATTGCTCAACAAGTGCGGAGCAGAACTGCGTTAAATGCTGTTGGGCTGCCAGTTAATAAGGCGGCAGTGTAGTATAATGGTTAAGGAACTGGACTTGTAACTGAAAGGTTGCAGGTTCGATTCCCAGGTAGGACACTGCCGTTGTACCCTTGAGCAAGGTACTTAACCTGCATTGCTTCAGTATATATCCAGCTGTATGAATGGATAAATGTAATAAGAAGTATGTAAGTCGCTCTGGATAAGAGCGTCTGCTAAATGCCTATAATGTGATGTAATAGGAAGGGCAACTGTGTGTTTTTTATTTATTTATTTATTTATTTATTATTATTAAATAGAGCTTTGTCATACATGGCAGGGGTTTAAAAAATCAGTTTTTATCTTGGCATTGTGGCCCACAGCCCTTGATCCACTATGGCTGTGTGACCCTAAACTGGCCAATTACTGCTCAGCTGATCAAAAGTCCCTCCGGATCGCGCCCTTATTAATCCCCTGCTAAACCTTTTAGCCGCTTAGTGCAGAAAGCGAGTTCTGTAAGCGGATTGTAGTTCAGCGGGAGCTGTGTCGTGAGGCGCGATTCCCGAGTGCCGTGCGTGCACGTCCAGCGAAACCGCCGTGTGCGTTCTGCTGATGTCTCTCTCATTACATTACATTACAGGCATTTAGCAGGCGCTTTTATCCAAAGCGACATACAGTAAGTGCATACAGAAACGTCATCGAAGCAACTGCAGAACAGATGAGACAAAGCACGTCATTCCCAAGACGTAGCGGCTATCCCTAGAAACGAACATTGAATGTTGTTCACAGTAAGCTGTGGGTAAATCAGCTATAATATAATTCTGTTCTAAATACTATTATAAACTATAACATCAAACAGTTAGACAAGAAAAACACAGGGAACAAGTACTATGAGAAAGGTTCCTAGATTAGTATATCAGGTTCTTTTACAACATCGGTAGTGTCCTTTATGATGATTTCCAAAATGTTGTCTTCCCCTCATTTCCCAGTCAAGCAGCTGTTCCCCATCTCGTCTCTGCTCACTGAGTTCTGTACTGTCGCTCGTCTTCTCGTTTACAGTTCACTAACAGGCCGTCGTTTAAGCCTTGCTGCCACCGTTTGTCATAAAATGGTTAACTTTAGGTTACTTTGTCCAAGAGCTGCACGAGTTAAGATGAAGAGAGGATTAACGCCAAATTCTCATTATTAGACTTTGAATGTAAACTTGTCGCTGTCGCGAGTTGATAATGTGAATTGTGCATTACATGGCCACAATCTCTCTCCCATTTACCCAAGTGGGTCTCTTGCACATGGGTTATTGAAGTTATCTCCATCAAAAATGAATTACTTAAAAAAAAAAAATATATATATTTTTTTACCAACACTGTTCACTGGCTTGCTTTTTTAAATCTAGGGAATACTTAATGTGTCACTTATTAATTGTGTTTTCCACATGACTGTATTGTCCTTTGATTGATTGGGAATGACCGCACTTCCTGCCATCAAAGGGAAACACACCAATGCATTTGAAGGCTGAGGTGGTGATGGTGTTCGGTCACTTTCCGTGCACCGTGGTGCTGGAGGCTATTGGAAGATGCCAATAATGGACATCTTGGATGAATTTTACTTCCAAACCTGGAGTACGTTTAAAAGTAACAGCATAAATAGAATACAAATGCTCCTTGAATCTACATCTAAAGTGCAAACCAATGTTTTCTCTAGAAAAAAGCCATTGAACAATGTCAGCACCACCAAATGTGAACCATTTGTGAGCTGTTCAAAATGTACTCTCAAAATGAGCATAAAAGCAAGGTAGAAATGTGGTCAGAAGGTTATTTTTTAGATTATTAATTGATATAGCCTGAATAACTACTTGCTGGATTTCTTAAACTGTATCAAGACAAAACCTCTCCAAGCAAAAGCGAACATTGGATGAAGGGCTCTCTGTGCATTTGAATAATTCCTTTTGATGTCTGCGTGTAGCGTATCTAATTGAGATTACCCCATACCAGCTTTCCCCCGGTTCTCTGAGGTGAAAGAAGCTCATTGATATAATATTGAACCCTTTGCTCCTTCCGGTAGTCACGGTTCTCAATGGACGAGGCCTCTCACCCATGACTGGAGGCATAGACACAGGTGGTCCCGCTAATTTGTCAGGGGCTAATTATGTTCGAGTCGGTAAAGCTGCGTTACAGGCTGTAAAGCGCCAAGGGCCAATGACTATGGGGGTCATTAAACGCAAAGGGTCAAAGTGTCAGCGGAAACCATTGGTTCTGAGACCCAAGGACACGCTGGCCAGCCACTCGGGGCATCGGGATTATCCTCTCGCTTTTGCTGAGAACGTTCGATCTGAGGAGAATTCGCGTTTGGTCCGAAGTGCTTCCGCGCGGGTTGAAAAAGGAAAAGCGAATCGTTTTTTAATTAATTTATTTTTATCCTGGTGGCAACTCTCGCTGCCGTGTCTGCTGCTGAGCCAAGCGTCTGTGTCTGGATTTGTGGCCAGAAGAAGTCGAAAAGTTTTTTTTTTTTTGGTTTTTATACGTCATTTGGATGTGTCCGTCCCCTCTCTCTCTATTCCCTTTTTCTGTCAGAACAAGGCCGGGAGACTCCCCGATTGTGTTAAATTGTGTTGTTCTGGGGTTAGGGTTAGGGTTAGGGTTCCGGAGGCGAAGCCGACGGCTGGAGAGGGAGGCCGTCGGTTCCCTTTCACAGCAGGTCCAGCGGGTTGGCGGATTGGCCTCCCTCTCCGGCATATGGGCAGTCTGCGTTCGATGCCGCGCTGTCTGGTCTGCCTCGCTTCATCGACTTACGACAGACGGCGCTTGTGGCGAACATCTGACCGCTCCCCGGTTCATCGGACGGGACTACGCCGCTCCCTCCCCTCCCATCCGTCCACCCCGCCGTTTTTGGCTGTGCCCGTCTGTCTGCCGGGCCACATGTCTGTCTGTCTGCCTGTCTGCGGGTGCTGGCCGGTCATTGGCAGGCTTAATGGTGTTATTTCTTTCTCTAATGCAAAGTAGGGACGGGCCATGAAATCCTGTTTATGTATGGGTTAGTGCCTGACCTGCTTTAATGCGACATTGGCACAGAAATAAAGAGTTGTTTGTCATTTTCTTGCTCTTTTTGACTTAAGTTTTCTATGAGTATTTAGTGCAAGTAGACTGATGAAGCTGGAACTGTGAACTAAGGAAGGGTGAGTAAGGATATAGGGTGTCACTGTTCACACTTTGACTCTATTTTAGCGCCGAATTGAGTCAGATTGTATCCGACCGCAGTGCAATGAATCATGTCTTGGTGCTTCCTTAACTCTGCCTGGGCTGCAAGACCGGGCTCTTTTACATTACATCACATTACCATCACTTAGCAGACACTCTCATACAGAGCGAGGAACAGTAGTGGAGATAAAAAATGTGGCATCACCAAGAAGGCCCATTTATAACCAATAAGCGATATATTAACAAGCAACAATCTGTATTGAAACAAAATAACATACAAGTTAACAAAGTTAATCTATCTTTACACACTATTCCTATAACATTATCCCCAAAAAAATCAATGGAAAACAAGGGAAAAAAAGGATATCTAAAGGAGGTCAGGGGAGTCATAGTGCAGTCTGAAGAGGTGGATCTTCAGTATGATGATTGTCTTTTGACAACAGTGGAGAAGAAATCCCAAATTAAAGACACTTTACAGATCATAGTCCTCCTACACATGTCTACACTATGTATGTGTAGCTTCTGCCTGTCCCCTGTAGCTTTAATGGTGATTCACAGAAGGCTGAGTCTGGTCACAGAGGCCCTAGAGTGTCTGTTGTTAAGTAGTCAATTGAAATCCTTAATTAGATGTGCAGCGGTCCAGCTGTTGATCAGGTGCTGACTGAAAGGTAGCTCTGGGACAGGTGGGACTCCAGCCCAGCCTGTCTGAAACGGCAGCGCTTTAAATTCATCAGTGGGCAGAATCTTTTCTCAGACTGCATGTGACGCTTAGTTTTTGACGAATCCAGTTTTGGACAGTTTTTCTCAGATTATTAGCAGAACTTCTGCTTCTGTGGAGCGCAGAGCTGTTTATCTTACTGTACGATATGTTTTACTGGCACTCGACCACGCTCTTATTTTGGCTTTGAACTCGGTGTCTTTAATAATTAAATGATTTTTTTTTTTTTTTTTTTTTGCAGTTGCCGCAACTTGTTCTGCAATCTACTGTGTGTGTGTGTGTGTGTGTGTTCTTCAGAGCACAACTTCCTTTCAATGGACATCCTTCCTGTTTTGTGTCGAGAAAGACCATTTGCGTCTTCGCAGATACTTTTTTTTTTCTCTCGCTTCTCAGTTTTGTTTCCACTGAGGTTGGCTGGAGAACAGCGGGAAGAAGGCTTTTCAGCAGAAACGAAAGCTCATTTTTTTGTCATCTGAGACCCTATAACTAACACAAGAGCGCCAGGTCAAGTGCTAATAAATACTTAAATAAATGACCAAACAAGGATTAAATTAGCATTCAAGGGTAATGTGGGTGCCAAAAGATTTCATCATTGTCCAACCAAAGTTTTCTCAGTATAAATGTAAAGCTGAAGTGGTTGTGGGAGTGACGGACACCGGTTTGTCATTCAGTGATTGGTTCTGACATCATGGGCTCCCACAGCAGCTCAGGAGTGAGGGCACGAGGTGTCCGTTGAGATCCACACTGTCAAATAGAATTTGCATTGCCTCAGTCATGTACTCCTTCGCATTAGAAGACTATGCTAACGCCTCTTGTAGAAGTCTAATGTTTTTCACAGCCTTTTGGCTGATTGAAAGTGGCTTACGTAGACTCATCTTTACCTCAGTGTGGCCTCCGAGACGGGGTTTTAACCTCAGAGATGTTGAAATATCGGGTCCGTAGCGCGTGATTAGACGCAGAGCAGTAGAGCTCACGTGTGCCTGGCCGCCACTGCAACTCCATTTGCTTACGTCTGTGCCTTTCCGCTGCTGACTGTTTGCTGCGGTCATCCAAATGAACACGGGCTGTATCTGTTACCATCGAACCCCCGGTGCTACCTGTAGAATGCCCAGTTAGTTTTATTCGCTGCAGATTTTCAGCTAGTAGCCCACCGTTGGGCTGCTCTTGGGCCTATGACTACTGAGCAGGAAAAATATATTTAGTGAAGTTTTATAAAAAATTATTGATTATGTCCATGTCTGCATCTACACACTGTCTGAAATGACTCCTATTGGTAACGGGACAGTCAGTAGCTGTGCATATTTTAATCTTATACTTCCTTTTCTCACATTTAGTGTACAGTGTCTTTTAAATAGGATGTGGGTCTGCTGGATTTGTTGAAGTACTGTTCCAGTGTCTGGATCGGCCCCATGGTCTGGTATCTGTTAAGGCTCTGTTCTAGTGTGTGGATCGGCCCCATGGTCTGGTATCTGTTAAGGCTCTGTTCCAGTGTGTGGATCGGCCCCATGGTCTGGTATCTGTTAAGGCTCTGTTCCAGTGTGTGGATGGGCCCCACGGTCTGGTATCTGTTAAGGCTCTGTTCCAGTGTGTGGATCGGCCCCACGGTCTGGTATCTGTTAAGGCTCTGTTCCAGTGTGTGGATGGGCCCCACGGTCTGGTATCTGTTAAGGCTTTGTTCCAGTGTGTGGATGGGCCCCACGGTCTGGTATCTGTTAAGGCTCTGTTCCAGTGTGTGGATCGGCCCCATGGTCTGGTATCTGTTAAGGCTCTGTTCCAGTGTGTGGATGGTGTTACACATATTTACGTTCCCCACTGGCTCGTTGTGTAGTGATTCATGTGTGAAAAATTATTGTAAGGTAAAAGTGATGTACTGCAGTGTTTGGCTCTTCTTGACTCCACCACTACACTCTGCGTCTTCCAGATAAATCTTCCACAACTTCTATTACCCCACCATTACACTTATCGTCAGCCCCACCATGCGCATTTCTCTGAGCTCATAAAGAAATAACATGAGGTAACCCCACCTCCAAGGACACCTGGTTTCAGATCATGTGACGTCAGAAACCAATTATAAAAGGAGAGGAAAGGAGAGGTGTGTGTTTGTGTGTATGTTAATATGTTTCATCTATACTCGCTACAATGGGCCCCATGGTCTGGTATCTGTTTAGGATCTGTTCCACTATGTGGATGGGCACAATGGTTTGGCATCTGTTAAGTGTGTGTATGGGCCCCATGGTCTGACAGCTGTTAAGACTCTGTTCCAGTGTGTGGATGGGCCCCGCTGTCTGGTATCGACTCCAGACCAGATCTATATACCCCCCGCAAACTTGCATTCAAGACCAATCATTTAGGCCTAATCAATATTTGCATAAGCACTGTGCAATTCAGTTTATGAATATAATTGAATATAATACTTATATTTGGTATAATTTCCATTTGCACCTTTATTGATTTCTCAGCCTTGAAATGTACTTTAAATATTCATATGAAATAAGTGCATCTACTTTACCTCAGGTTTAACGACGTGAGATGGCTTCAGCGTTATGACTGCAGCCAGACATCCTGTTCGCAGAATATAGACATCACTCGCCTGGTTACGTTTAATAATGGCTGCCATTTCCTAATACCTTATTATTGAAGAGGGACTTAATATTTTCCAGTTACAGGCCATCCAGGGACTGACGATGTAATGAGTTTGCTGACATGGCGTCCCGGGGGGAGGGGCTCATTTATTTAAACGAAAGTAATAAAAACCCATTTCCAAGGCAATTCCTGTGACAAACGCCGGCCTGTCGGTTAGGAGGAGACCATGGAGAAATTAGAGGGAGAAAGGAGGCTGCAGTCCCTGAAGACAAATACAACAATAATATTGCTGTTATTTATTTCTTGTTACGCCACGGAAAGCTAACGGAGACAAATCTGTACAACTAGTGGCTTTTTATAGCCATGATATGAATGGCATGGCCGGTGGCAATGGAGACGGGGCTGCAGCAGATATTTAATATCATCTATATTATAATATTGTTTTATATTACCTACATAGCAGGCCTATCTGTGGATGTATTTGGCCATTTTCACCAAGTCCTTAACTTGACTACATTAATTCTGTTTGTGGGGAAGAAAACAGAGATGTCATAACTCCAGAATGTGTGTGTGTATACCATAGACTGTAGAAAACATGCACACACAGAAATGTAAATGCGTCTATATATATATATATATATATATATATATATATATATATATAAATTATCTATAATATAATGTATGTGTGTTCATGTCACTATATATACTGTATATATATATATAATAAATGTACTTCAATTAAAGGTTGGATTTTTCTCATTTTTTCAGTGTGAGATTAAGCTAATTTATCAAATGGTGAATTTTTTATAACCCTTTTTACTCATTTTTACCAGGGGTGCCAATAATAGTGGAGAGCACTGTGTGTGTGTGTGTGTGTGTGTGTGTCTGTGTATATATATATATATATACAGTATGTATATATGTATATTGATACAAAAACACACATATTTATATATTTACGCACTACGTTTGCTGCCTTTGTCTTTGGGTGGGGGGGTGTGGGTGGTTTTGGCATGAGCATTTCTACAGTAAATAATAATGACACGGCCGTGCTGCTGTTCTCGGTACTACGACGGCTGCTTGCGGTGGAGACGTGGCTCTGTGGAAATTATAGAGCAGGCGGTCACGCGTCAGGTTGGGTCCACGACACGTGTAATAACCTCTGGTGTCCTGGGGCGTAGCGGTAATCAAACGGCCTGCTTTTTGTAGGGCAGCTCACACGTCTGCGCTATAAGTTTCCACCCCGGCTGGCCGTTCCTGTCTTGGGCTACAACCGAGACTTCTCGTCACCCTCCCCACATCCTATATTTCTTATTAATGGAACTGGTCACTTGGGCTCTGCTCAAAATATCCATATGCCAATATATCATAGCTTACCTCTTGACGATCTACATCACTGATGGCTGTCCAAGTCATTTCCATGAAGCATGCGCAGTTCTGTTTCCTATGAGGAGCTGTTTTCAGTGAAATGTTAAAGCATGAAAACTGAGCATTGATTAATAAGCTTCCATAACTGTTTTCTTTGTTTATAATGCAACTGGACTTTGGAGGCTTTTGTGTAATTGCTGTTGTTCTTGGCTGATAGCATGTGGTTTCTTTAAGTTTTATTGTATCGAGTATATTTTTCGTGTTATGACCCCTTATCAGGATTATATATATTTTCTTGGGTCCCCCTTATCAAGATATGTATTGTATTGTGTCACACTTATCAGTATATGTATTGTACCATGAAGTGCCTGACTGTACCGCAGCTTTAGTGGTGAAGCTCAATTAATTTCAATTAATTTAAAGGGTAATTCAATTCTAAAACCACTTTTTTAGGTGATTACTGTTGTATTTGTACATAGCCAGGTGCTAGAGATTGATCCTGGTGCAAATCGGGACATTTCATGGCAATGTGCAGCATCATAAAGGAAGAGTAGTTTATTTGGTTAAGTGACACGGTGGTGAAACGTAGGCTATTGCAATTGGAGTCCTCTACTTCAAAGTCCTCTAACTCCGTCACTGCGTGCTATTAAGACTTGAGTTGAATTCCTCCATGACAGATACGTAGTATGTGAGTGTGTGTCTGTGTGTGTGTGAAGGGTAGAGGGATGAAGTAGATGGGTTGACTGTCAGGGGCGAGAGCTAGAATAGAACGAGCATACAGGTGAACAAAAACTAGGACGTGGTTTGATAACTCGAGCCCAACCCTTTCATGAGTACCTGTCCCGCCCCTGAATTTGGTATTTCTTGAACGGCAAATGAAGGCGTGGTCGCTCTGAAACAGCCCATTTATTTACCCTTTAAATAGAACTTTATTTATCCAAATGGGGTCGGTGTGATATAACATACATAGAATATGTAAATACGGCGAGATGTGTGGGGCGGTCTGTAGGATGGTGAACTCTCAAGCTATATTCGAATCCTCCTGTGTGGTGGAGGCTCGATTCCCTCCAGGGCACCTTCTTACCCATGATTCCATCCTCTTTCCGTCAAATATATATTTTTTACATTTATAAATACAACACAGACATTTACCAATATTGCACACTGGTGTGTCAGGTAACATTATGACACAAACCAAAGTGACATGTACTCCACAACAATAAAAGCTGAATAGATGATTATATCCCTCGAAGCTCAGTAACTATTCTTTTGACGTAATTTGTGACCTTGCCCATTAATAAAGTCTGAATCCAAATCTTCGTATAGGAGAAGCGATTAGCGTTTTTTTTTTTACGTGAAAATATTTCCACACGAGTTCACGGTTAGGGGCTGATGAGGTTGAGCCGGCCTGGGTTTTTAATTGGCAAAGTCATTAGACTCGCTCCATAAACATGGACGCGTCTAATGTACGGCACGGCAGGTGTAAATAATGTTGGGGAAAAAATGTCCCTTGCGCTAGTTTCACCCGTGCGTGTTTTATGTTTATAAGCAAAGTTGATGACAGGTACGGGTGCCTGTCATTAAAATCATAGGAAAAGGGTGGGGGCTCTGTATAAATTGTCTAGCTTACAGCTTAGGGCTCTGGGCAGTGCTAACAAGGCAACTGGCACATTGTCATTGTGTTCACTGCTCACTGTGGAGGATGAGATTAGCGCAGGGCATGTGTGGAGGTTAGCACGCTGTGGATGAGGAGGCTAGCGCACTGTGAGGAGGCTAGCGCACTGTGAGGAGGCTAGCATGCTGCACAAGGAGGTTTGCGTGCTGTGCCAGGGAGTTGGCGTGAGGCTGTTGGCGCACTGTGAGAAGGCTAGCGTGCTGCGTGAGGAGGTTAGAGCTCCTAAACCTTAAAGTTGATTCAGCATGTTTAAAATCTTGCTGAAGCAATCACTCCAAAGTTTATGAACTCCCGGAAGGACAGGAGAAACTCAGTTAGCCATGCAGCGTAAGTTACCATGGCGATATACCCTTATTGAAAGTTAGTCAGCTTTGTGATATGGAAAACCCTAGATTAAAGCTCGAATTAGCTTCGTAGTATGCCCCCCAGGTCTAAAGTCAGGCCTAAAGTGAATGTGATGTGATCCTGAGTGGGAAAATCCTCTCTGGGCCTCTCAGTCTTGAAAGATTGGAAGGTCAAGGTTTTGCACATTGGTCTACACAACATTTTCAGCTTTCACTTGTAAATTATTCATCCGTGTGAAGGCCTCATTGAAAGAAAAATGATACCCCCTGTTTTACACCTCTCTCCACACTGAATAATTTAGTGAGCTGTCACCTTACACCTCAGTGTCTCCCTGTGTTCCCACAGACTAGTCCCCCAAAGTCCTGTTCATGACAGAGTACTGGTGTACCTTGATGATTTCAACTAAATTGCTTTGTTGATGGTGTGTAAACACATTTTTTTAAGGGGTCCTGTTCCCTGTACTGTGTATGTTTATGTGTGTGCGTGTGCGTGTGTGCGTGCGTGTGGGTAGGTGTGACCTTACCTTGGCTTTACATACATTTTTTTGTGGGGAAGAATACAGAGATCTCATTGATCCAGAATGTGTGTGGACGTGTTAGTTGTACTCCTGAGTTGTGACACATTGAAACTGAAATTTGATCTTGTGAGGGTGGGGCGGAGGGATATGGACACCGAAATGAAGATTCTATATTGAGGGCTGTGAGACGAGAGGATCGATCCGCCCGTTTGTACGCTTGCTGCCAGACTTTCCCTTCTTTAGCTCCAGGATGCTTGAGTGAAACCTGATGGGGACCCCTTGTTCTACCGACAGGGGTTAGAGGTCGCATTTAGGGATGGTCTGGAGTCGATACATAACTCAGAAAATCAGTAAACAGTCACATGGTGCAAAACTATGCGTTTACACATTTAAATGACAACGTTTCTAAATTTGCCGCATTTAAATTTTAAACGCGCTACCCAAACTGTAGCCCGGACGTTTCAGATGCGTTGAGAGGATAGCGCGGCTGCTACATGGCTCATCACTCGCAGTCACTGTTGAGTTTTTATGTCTTGCGTGATTATGCATCGTTCCGGTGCCATTAGAGCATGTTAGCTCAGAGTCATAAAGTTTACATTGGACATTGTTTTCTGGATTCCGCTCAAAGTGAGACCAAATTATACTTTGTTTGATTTTCGCCGGGCACGCAAGCGGACGCATTCGTTATCGCTCGAGTGTTGATCAAGACAACACGTTTCCCACGTTCATATCACAACCTCACTCAGGTGTCAGAACTGACACCAGATCAGCACTGATACTTTTGAACACGAGCCTATGACAATCGCGGGGAGAATAGGACACTGTCAAATGAAACGGTTCTAAATTATTTTTTAATAACATTGGCACTTACAAAAATGCATTTAATCGTTTATTGATGTTCTTAAACGTTTAGCGTTTTTGTTAACGTTTCGCAATGAAACATTTAGAAATCGGAAACCCTAGTCGCATCGATGGCAGAGAAGGTGGAGCGCAAAAGGGAGTCTTCCGCACTGGCGAGAAGAGACCACACAGGCATCGGCAAATTCCTCACATCGGCAAATTCCTCACATCGGCAAAGGCCTCAATGTCAAATCACTAAAGGCAACATAATGCGGCGTGAGGAGTCGGGATGCAATACAAACTAAAGCCTTAAAAAAACAGTTATGGTATGATAAGTTATGATAGTCACCCCCAGGAGCTTGGCTGCAAGTTGTACAATTGTGTATTAATACAGTGTTTTATTTTGCCCTCTTGTCAGTCCATAAAGGGGGATTCAAGCCCTGAAGGGATAAATTATTTATGTATGTATATTTTCTTTCTCTCTTTAATGGCTGCTGTGGTAGCTGGGTGATGATGAATAATGCTTTAGCACAGCTAGCTTAGCATGGTACCTGTGGACCTGTCTCCTGCTGAAGCAGTTTGGCAACATGGCATACTTTGGTTCTGGAATAAAGTTGGGTAATTGTCACGTTAAAGAATTGACACCAGTCGTCAGTTCTTGGATAGAAAAATGTATTTGTAATTACCAGTCAATTTACTTCTGGTCAAAAAGTGGTCGTCACCCATGTCTTAAAGTGAGGGAATTGGGTGCAAATCCAAATTAAGATTTCAAGTTAGTTTTTTGTTTAACACAATAGGGCCTTCAATCAGCTGATGTGGTTTATTTCTGGTTGGGGTGTCCCAATTGCTCTCCCCCCCTGGTGTGGACCCCTCTGGCCTCCCCTCTGTAGCCTCTCTTCGGTGGTGTTACAACCCCGCCCTCTCACATTGCGCATCCCTTTGAAATACGCGTAGGGTCCATCCTGCGCCCCTTCGCTTGTTTATGCGTCAGAGACGGGGTCAGAGGCGTCCGTCACTCACTCACCACGAGGACTAATCGCCATGACGAAATCCAGATGCCTCCGCTAATGAAGAGACCCAACATGAGTCGGGGGGGTGGGGGGGGGGGGGGGGTGGTTGAGGGGTTAGAATGGGTCATTTCAGTTGACGGGATATTCTAGGGGGCTCAGAAACAAAACGCGGTCGCTGTAATGGCGGGTGGAAAGTGGAGTCCGCTGGCCCTTGCGGCGGATGCAGAGCTGCGCTAAAATGGACAACAGAGATGAATTCATTATCCATAATTCATAATCGATTCAGGGATGCGTTCCTGTCTCTCGTGCTCCTCTTTATCTAGCCAGTTGCGTCTAAGACTTCTGTCAGGATTATTTGTTTCTCTTTGAGTCCACCTTTACTCGGTGGTGAAATTTTCAGCGGACGTATTCCTCCAATTATGAAACATTTACAACAGCATTTTAAGATGCTCCATCCCGGACTCCTAACAAATAAAGATGTGAAATCCCAAGAAAGACTATAATCGTTTTTTTAAAAGACTTGAAAGAGTTTATTGAGCTTGTGGGCTAGCTGTGGAGGAAGCGCTTCTCTGTCTCTCATTTAATAGGCCCGTCTTGCTTTCTCCTTTACAAATAGTGCCGGTGACAACATACCAGCATTTGCAGTTGAGTTGGATGAAATGTATGAATTGCGGATTTGTATTTTGATTGTTTGGTTTCTGTTGTTAACTTGCATTAGTGATTTACTGATGTTACATATGTCCTTGCCGGTCTGGGAATATTGTTAGCGAGGTCTGACACTATTACTCGTATTTATCAGGTGAATGCACTTCTGTTTCTCATACATGGTAAGTGGCTCTAGATGACCGCGCCTGCTAAGTTGATATAATACAATGTAACGTAAATTAAACGATTCCCTGTTCATTCATTTCACTCCCTGTGACGTTTTGTAAAGGCTGTGTCACGACGTCGCCGGGTTTCAGTGAGAGGATGGCGCTCAAGGTCCTTTGTTTATTACGCTTGTACCTTTCTTTCAACCGTGAAACCAAGACCGCGTGTGAGCGAGTGCGCTACTGCCGCTTGAGTCCGTGCAGAGCCATGCCCCCCCCCCAGCCCCCTGTGTGGTAATGAAAGGAACGTTATTGACCGTAGACCTTGTTATTGTTCCTCTCTCCCTAGGCCTTCCTGCACAGGATCCAGCAGACCGCGGACGACCAGCAGTGCCTCTCTCCCGAAAACGTGAAGGTAAACCTGCCGCTTTGCTTGTGCTGCTGTCGTTAACCTTGGTGAATCTGGCGTGCGCCCCTCCCCAACCCTGCATACAGTTTATGCAAAAATTCTAATTGCAAGATGCAAAGTGAATATCGATTATGCTGTTATTCTAATGACCGGTGACCTGTGAACTAAAGCAAAAATGAAGAATGGACTCAGTTTACATAAGTGTTCTGCTTTCTGTCATGAATAAGAACCGTACCTTTGTTCAACTCATATTTATCTGCATTCGTTTGGCCCAGATCCAGGTCATCAACTAGCGATTCCATAGTTGAATGTTCAAATAATCATATATTTGGCCTGGTTCAACTTCTCACTGTAAACAGTCTGTAGCCATCCCTTTCAGAACCACTTCCAGAGTTTATTTCTGGAAGGCAGTCCATTCCTTTGATTCAAAGAACAAAGTGCTATGCAGTTAGAACAAGACCCTCAGTTAAACCAGATCCTATTGGGATGATTTAAGGCTTTAATATTCTGAACTTGTTGTTAAGCGTTCGTGTCCCTCCGGGGTGAAGCCAAGGGCAGACACTGTGACCGTGCGACGGAGAGTAATCGTTTCCAGACGTCACTGTCCCGGTGGTTTTAACGCGCCGTAACGCGACACCGCGAGCAGACGGTGGGCGGGCCTAATGGGTCGCTCACTCTGGGTGGCTCGGGTTGACGTATCGCCGAAACGGAACCCGAGACCGTCCGCGTTTACACTGCTTTCAACTTCCTGAAAGGCAAGGATTCGAAACGATGGGCATTTCAGACTGAGGTTTTTTTTTCTTTTTTTTCTTTTTTTTTCTTCCTTTCCGTCAGGGCAAATTTGCGAGCTTAATGTGGAAAAATGAGATTTTGACACGGTCAGCCCACCATTTTTCAGACAGGTGCATTTTGTAAAGATGGAGTGTTTTCCTCAGGTGCTGTAAGAGGATCTGCTTGAAAGCCTCATAGAGCAGTTCCCTTTGTTCTGTCAGAAATATTAAGCTGTCCGAGGGGTAATAAAACAGGGACATAATCTTACTGGTAGAAAAAGGAAAGGACCTCAAGCAATGGTCACAACCAATGAACAATGCAGACAGTGACTGATGGACACTTCCTGGCTATACTTTATGGCTACCTGTGGGTATTATCCAGGAAGTAGTGAGAATGCAGCAAGAAAGTATCCACCAATGGCCTTTCTATTATATTCTATTGTTCTATTGATTGTTACCAACGTATTCTGATTGGTGCAGCTCTTATTTTTTCTCCCAGTAAGGTGATGTCACGACTGCCTTCTCTTCTTAATATATCTGAGCAGCCTGACAAAGACCACTCTTTATATTTATCTCTGTCCTCTCCCAACTGTTTTAGGCAGATATGGGAACAAGAAGTGACCTGAGTTTTTCTAGCCGCGTTGATGTGCAGGGCTCAGACGGAGAGCGAAACTGTGTGCATTTTTCCCCCCGCGTTGGTAGCATCCATATTAATGAGGCGCACTGAGGGCCAGGGCGAGAGGGAGCTGGGGGGAGAACAGCCCGCGCTTTGTTTCATGGCTCTGAGCTCCAGTACACACCACAGCGAAGAACCGTGTCACTGCGACCGTGTGAACCCTTTACCCGAGAGAGCGAGAGGGAGAGGGAGCGAGCATATGCAAGAGATGGTGATGCTTTGCCAACACTAGATAGGGCTTGTCATGCTAAGAAAGCATGTTTAGATCTTGCAATAGTCTGATAGCTGCCTATGACTTACACAACAGGGCACAGGGTTTGATCTGCAACAACACAAACTTTTAAAAAGTTTTTTCATTTTATTTTACAGTTTTATGAGACTAATCACAGGAGAGAGTTAGTGCGCGCGTGTGTGTGTGTGTGTGTGTGTGTGTGTTGCATGCGTGCATACATGTGTGCGTGTGTGTGTATGCATGCCTGCTTGTGCGTGCGCGTGTGTATGCGTGCCTGTGTGTGCGTGCGTGCCTGTGTGCATGCATTAGAGCTGTGCATGGTGAATTGGAGCAGCTAACAGTGGCCTCTCTGCCTTTTTGACTCTCTGATGGGCGCAGGTCCTGTTCTCCAACATCGAGGACATCCTCCACGTTCACCAAGAGGTGCTGGCGACTCTGGAGTCCAGCCTGCAGCCCGAGCCCCAGCCCCAGCATGCCCTGGGCCACGTTTTCCTCCAGTTTGTGAGTACACCCCATTCCGAAAGCCTGCTTCCTGCCAGGACCCTCTCCCTGCCAGGCCAGGCCAGGCCAGGCGTGGCATTCTCTGTAACGGATGTGCCAGTCTGCCTCCGCCCCCACCATGCCCCCTCTCCTCCCTCTCATCCTCTTGTCTTTTTGGACCCCCCCACCCCCATCCCATTACCGGGACAGAGCTTATGCATCGTTCAGCTCAGCGACCACTGTGCTCAGAGAAACGCATCATATTCCCTAAGCGAGCGCTGTGTTCACAGAAATGCCTCGCGTTGCATAGTTAGATTGCTAAAGCGAGCGCCGTATTCACAGAAACGCACTTCCGTAATTTCGGAATGTGAAAATTGGTGTGTTGAATCTGGGAAAAGGCTCTGTTGAGCGTTTGGTTGTAGGGCCAGCGGCTCCTCACTGCAGCCGTTACTGACTTAGTGAGTAAAGCCGAGGAGGAAAAACAGGCGTCTTTCTATACTATGAGGCAGACTAACCCAGCACTTAGAGATACATTTTTTTTTTAAAAAGCAGTAGTCAGCTCTCACTTAATATGTGGAGTACATGTGGCGTTTTTAGCTACTGTACACACGGCTGTTTCAGCTGTTCCTTCATTGCTGTGTGTGAAGTCGAGGGCGAAGTGCGAGAAGCCATTCAGTCAACTTTAAAATCAGTTACACGTCTGTCAATCCGTTGAATAGTTGGGCGTAATGTAAACCCCTCCCATCACCCCACCGCTCGTTTGGAAGTGTATGCCACCATCACCCCTCTCCCGCCCCGCCTCCCACTTCTGGAGGCTTGTAGATTTTGGTTGCTGGTAGAGGCTGTCCATAAACGCTGTTAAAAGCACGTACACATTTGCGTTTGTGGTTTCACGGTTCCGTGAACACTTGGGTATACACACACGTACACGCATGTGCACGCATGCATACGCGCGCACACACACACATGGCTAAAATGTTACACTTACTTAAATGGCTTGTTGTCAGAGTCAGAAACCCCAGGCTGCTTAAGTTAAGTTCCTTTTTTTTTCCACAGATAATGAAACCAATCTGGATCTAGAACAGACTGGCCTCATGTTTTATTTATAGAATAAAAGACAGACGAATGCTTTGTTAAAGTAAAATGGGAACAACGCAGCACAGTAGATTTGTATCGAGAGAAATGCTTACCGTAAATTCCACAACACCCTTAGCACTCTTATCTAAACCATGCAGTGTATCTGTGACAAACTTGAAGGAAATGGCAGCGTTAGATAACCACCATGGTGGCACGTCTCCACTTCTGAACATGGATTTATATGGATTAAGATCACATTTTAGTTGAGTTCTTGAAGACTGCAGTTCTTGAAGTCCTTGGGAGTCATTTGTGAGTATGTATAAATGCACAAGGCCTGCATTGTGTACTTCAATAAGGCCTACGAAAGTCACCATGAAAAGTTGTTGTGTCTCCGTCTACTCACTCTGCATTGCATTGTTAGTCACCTGAAATTGAGCAGCCAGTTAGAGTGTTGGACGGGCCCGGCGGGCACTGTTCGGCAGGAGACCCCAAATCCGTAACCCTGTACTCCAGAGCCCACATCAGCGATCTGTCGGTAGACCTCTCCCCCCAGAGGTCAGGAGCAGGCCGCGCTCCTCCGATTTGATTAACCCTGCAGACCCGCCCTCTGGGATGAAGGCGAGTAGTCAGCAGTACTGCCTGGAGAACCCATTCATCTGCTTCATATCCATTTTTACGTGGGAATTTTATACGTTTTAAAAACAGAGGGTTGGCGGTTTGCGGACTGGCATTGTGAACAGTTACAGTTCAGATCCAGAGTGGGCCACTTCTGCTACGTGCGCGAATCGCTCAAATCTATTTACAGAATTTACCGGGACCCCTACTGACATGAAATATATGCAATATATTTAAATATATATATTATCAATAGTCAAGAAGATATTGTAGCACCTACAAACACATACACATATGGTTATATTTGCAAGTTGCTGCCACTTTCAGATATTGTGATACTTTAAAAAAATACATGC
This sequence comes from Ilyophis sp. 1 JC-2022, assembly GCA_022702515.1. Classification (NCBI taxonomy): domain Eukaryota; kingdom Metazoa; phylum Chordata; class Actinopteri; order Anguilliformes; family Synaphobranchidae; genus Ilyophis; species Ilyophis sp. 1 JC-2022. The sequence continues at coordinate 12,934,936 of CM040402.1, forward strand.
ACTGTGAAATATATTAATCAATATCCATCCATCCATTTTTCTAAACCGCTTACTCCTGGGTCATTGAGGGGCTGGAGCCTATCCCAGCATGCATTGGGGGAAAGGGAGGCATAGACTCTGGAGTGGTCACCACTCCATCACAGGGCCCCCACACCATTCACTCATACTCTCATACCTACAGGCAATTTAGAGTCTCCAAATCACGGAACCTGCACGTCTTAGGACTGTGGGAGGAAACCGCAGTACCCAGAGGAACCCAACTCGGACATGCAAACTCCACACATAAAGGCCACCGGCCAGGATTCAAATTGGATATCATCTTGCTGTGAGGCGACAGGGCTATCCACTGCACCACCGTGCCACCCTATTTATCAATATATTTCCCAAAAGATTCCACCTATTTACAATATATGGCAGTAAATTCCATTTATATAATGGAGGTTGTGCTGGATAAGGGTATGTGCCATCTTAAGCAGATAAAAAGTGGAAACTATGCAACTCAATTCAAATATATTATACGATTAACTTGAGGTCAGGACGAAGCAAAGTTCTTTATTCTGGTTGTGTTTCTGTTTTTATATTCAAACGCTTAAATGGCTTAAACTCTACCCATATGGAAATGCAAAAGCAACATATACAGGTGCAGCTCAAAAAATTTTAATATCGTGAAAAAGTTCAATATTTTTTGTCACTCATTTCAGAAAGTGAAACTCATATATTATATAGATTCATTACACATAGAGTGAAATATTTCAAGCCTTTATTTCTTGTAATTTTGATGATTATGGCTTACAGCTAATGAAAACCCAAATTCAGTGTCTCAGAAAATTAGAATATTGTGAAAAAGTTCAATATTGGAAACTCATGGTGTCACACTCTAATCAGCTAATTAACTCAAAACACCTGCAAAGGTTTCCTGAGCCTTTAAATGGTCTCTCAGTCTGGTTCAGTAGGCTACACAATCATGGGGAAGACTGCTGACTTGACAGATGTCCAGAAGACAGTCATTGACACCCTCCACAAGGAGGGTAAGCCACAAAAGGTCATTGCTAAAGAAGCTGGTTGTTCACAGAGTGCTGTATCCAAGCATATTCATAGAAAGTTGAGTGGAAGGAAAAAGTGTGGTAGGAAAAGGTGCACAAGCAACAGGGATAACCGCAGCCTTGAGAGGATTGTCAAGCAAAATCCATTCAAGAATTTGGGGGAGCTTCACAAGGAGTGGACTGAGGCTGGAGTCAGTGCATCAAGAGCCACCACGCACAGACGAATCCAGGACATGGGCTACAAATGTCGCATTCCTCGTGTCAAGCCACTCCTGAACCAGAGACAACGTCAGAAGCGTCTTACCTGGGCTAAGGAGAAAAAGAACTGGACTGTTGCTCAGTGGTCCAAAGTCCTCTTTTCAGATGAAAGTAAATTTTGCATTTCATTTGGAAATCAAGGTCCCAGAGTCTGGAGGAAGAGTGGAGAGGCACAGAATCCACGTTGCTTGAAGTCCAGTGTGAGGTTTCCACAGTCAGTGATGATTTGGGGTGCCATGTCATCTGCTGGTGTTGGTCCACTGTGTTTTCTGAAGTCCACAGTCAACGCAGCCATCTACCAGGAAATTTTAGAGCACTTCATGCTTCCTTCTGCTGACAAGCTTTATGGAGATGCTGATTTAATTTTCCAGCAGGACTTGGCACCTGCCCACACTGCCAAAGGTACCAAAAGCTGGTTCAATGACCATGGTATTACTGTGCTTGATTGGCCAGCAAACTCGCCTGACCTGAACCCCATAGAGAATCTGGGGGGGTATTGTCAAGAGGAAGATGAGAGACTCCAGACCCAACAATGCAGACGACCTGAAGGCCGCTATCAAAGAAACCTGGGCTTCCATTACACCTCAGCAGTGCCACAGGCTGATCGCCTCCCTGCCACACCGCATTGATGCAGTAATTCATGCAAAAGGAGCCCCAACCAAGTATTGAGTGCATAGAAATGAACATACTTTTCAGAAGGCTGACATTTCTCTTTAAAATATCCTTTTTTATTGATCTTATGTAATATTCAAATTTTCTGAGACACTGAATTTTGGGGTTTCATTAGCTGTAAGCCATAATCATCAAAATTACAAGAAATAACGGCTTGAAATATTTCACTTTATGTGTAATGAATCTATATAATATATGAGTTTCACTTTCTGACATGAGTGACAAAAAATATTGAACTTTTTCACGATATTCTCATTTTTTGAGCTGCACCTGCATGAGCTACAACTGGCCTGTCAATATTAGCCTTATTACTGGTCGCTCCAACAGTCATTTAATTGTGAAATATCACAGCGAATATCACAGCAACCCCCCCCCACCCCCCCCAAAACAAAATTTTACACAGAAAAATACATCTCAAATCAAAGGTATGAAAAGATGCTATGAGCTGTCCTGAACTCTCAGCCCTGGAGCTCATGGATAAAATGCTGTGATGGGACTTGGAAATAAAGGTTTGCTGGACACATTTTTTCATGATGGGGGAGCGGGGAGGGAGGATCTGGGACGACTGTACCCATTTGGTCTCTGAAGTGCTTCGTTGACGTCCTGACACGCTTTGTTAGCAAGAGACATCTTTTGTCTGTCAGTTGTTCAGTTTTTATTTTTTTAGATGAGGAGAGAGGAGGATAGGAGAGAGAAACAAGTTCATGTTTTCAATTAATTTTTATAGTCTCGCTTTCCTGTACAACCCCATCCACCCCCCCCCCCCCCCCCCCCTCGCCAAAAAAAAGATGCGGTTTTGATCAGTCAGAATAGGACTGCCACACTTCTGTTGCTTCCACCAGAAAACCCAGAAAAGGAGATTTGGAACACTTTCCATAATGCTTTGCACATACCACACACGTTTAGCTGGGCATCACTGTGTGCATTAGTCTGGTGGCCTTGAAATTCCTGTCAAATAGCAAAGTGGACACACTGAGGAACTCATTGTTTTGTAGCCTGACTGTGTCCTCTCACAAGTTTGCTTGGAAATGTCCCAAATGACACGATGCAATCTTTGTTTCTTTTTTTATCCCACTGCTTTTGGAAATATGTAAGTACAGAGGTACTGACCAAACTCTAAGGTCATGATCACTTTTAGTGCAATACGTTACAAGACGGATGCACTGTTGTTTCATCTTTGTTGCTGCCATTTATAAAATAAGCACCTTTTCCTGCAAGGCATTGTGGGACACTTTGACTGGCTCCAAATGTTCTCAGAAACCACTGTGAGCATCCACACTGCTGAACTGTTGAAAGGGCGATACTCAGTGCAGGCGCAGTGGCTTTTGTGCATTTTCCATAGGTAACAATTAGTGAAAATGTGTATCACCTGCAAAAATCTGTAGCTCACAGTTGAGGTCAAACCCCCCAATGTACTTTCAATTGAACATGGGCCTGCAGTCAGATTGATTTATTCTTCTGTTGCCTAATAACTCTTATTGCCTCTGTACAATATCCTGTTACTGTGTGTGGAAATGAGCTGTATTCCTGCATGTATGATATCACATATCACTTTAGCTTCTGCTTTGGCAGATGTTCACTGTGTATATTCTGAGAGACTTTCCTTTTCACAGCATATGTTTGAACAGATGTTGAGCCTCGCTGAGGTAGATCTTTATTTAGCTGCCATCTGAGGTTTAAGGGCCGGAGCGCCGGGGGCTTTTTTTTCGTAGCGTTGGCCGGTGTTTACTGCTGAAACACGAGTCTGACGCGCTGTACACTCCCGTTTTGGAGACGGGAGCCGGCGACAGCGCTCTGCTGGTGTGTTGTGCGAGGCCCCTGCATGATATTAAAGGCCGATTTGTTGAGTCTAGAGTCAAGAAAAAGAAAACCCCCACAGCAGATATGGTGTTGTCGGTTTACACACAGACCACAGGGATGGGCAGCTTAAACTAAATTTTATTGGGAATACTGGGAATACTGCATGCTATTGATCATGGAAACGTTGCTTTTTCCAGAAGATGTTTGTGTTTTTTCTTTAAAATCTGCAAAATGCCTGAATGACTTTAAGGGTCCTGTTGTTATATTTTAGATAATTTTTTAGTCTGTTGTATTCAATTATCTAATTATCTAGGCTGTCTGGACCCAATCAAATATGCCAGATTGCCTGCTGTTGTTTTCTGTACCGTATTGCAACATACATATTGTATCGCGGGCTCGATTTACTCTGTTGTTGGTGAATTCCTCGAAGCTGTGCGAATGCCCGTACGTACACGCACTTTGTTTAGCGATCGCACCGTGGTCATTCAGCACAGAGAGTGAATGTGTAATGTATCCTTCAGGGGGTATCTTTAGATAGGCTCTGCCGACAGAGTAGGATTTCCTGTTCAGACCTGATCTGAATGACACTGAGGTTGGGTTTCTCAGCCCAGCCGCCCCAGAAAGACGTTTTGTTTGACCTTTTTTTTGTTGTTGTTTTGTCTATAGAAGGCCCTTAATGGAGGCTCCCACCGTTGTCGCAGTAGGTGGAATTCCAACGTTAAATTCAATCGTTCTGACAGAAGGTTTCTAAAGAATTTCCTTTCTTCTATGCTCATGCAAATGACCATGCGTTTTCTGTATGTTTCAATGCCGTTTCAGAAGGGCCGATTCTCCGTGTACGGGGAGTATTGCAGCAACCATGAAAAAGCACTCAGACTACTGTTGGAGCTCAACAAAAACCCCAATGTCAGGACCTTCCTGCTGGTGAGTTTTGGTTTACGCTTTTCACTTTCGCTCTCCTCTCTCTAATGAGATTTATTGTCAAGGGCAAGGGTGTTAGGTAGGCCGCTGAGATTGATTGCCAGATACCTGAACCTTCATGAAGATTGATTGCTGAATGTCAAAGTTCAGCTCACTTGGTGGCCTATTGTTCCAAAGGTTTCCCTGTGCAAGGACTACCTGTCCTTTCCTGGAGTGTTGACGCACATGAAACATGCTCAAAATGGATAAATGAGTTTTAAAAAGTAGCATTTTGGTCGTCATCGCTCTCCGTAGAAAGAGTCGGTTCCTGCCATAAGGGTTGGCTGAGTTCTAAAGGGCCACGCCCGCACCTGAACTGCTGGACTGCTGGCCGGCTCCACTGCAGAAATATGGGTTGTGGCGGGGGCCATTCTATATACAACACCAGCAGCGCTTTTAGGGAAACATTATCAGTTCAAGACTTGCTTATAAGCCTTGGTTCAATTTGCCGCTGTGCTAAGAGAACCTAGTCACAGATACGTGTGGTCGTCCATATTCATTGAAAATGCCTCCCGAAAAAATATTAAAGACGGCATTGCATTTACAATGAACGTGAGAAGACAGGACAGATCTTGTTGGAAGTTGTGGAAATAAGATGGATTGTGATTCGCCAGTCGTCTCATTCGACACGGTGGCGCGGGAATTCATACCAAATTGCTTTAAGAATACATGTATATTAATAATAGAAAAAATGAGCTTTAGTTCAATCTTGCGAGCTGCCACTCACAGTTGTCGACCTGGCAAATTTTGGCAGACATAGAGGATGCTTATCATGGTTCCTTTCTCTCTTCAGTCGCAATTGTACGAAAATTGTTCTCCAGATTTTACCGACCATGTGGGTGTTGATCTGTTGAAGTGGTGCTGTTGCTCACTCTCTTGCACCTTAAAAAAAATAAAACACAGCGTTTAGGAACTGTTACAACTCATTGTCATAATCCTACATTTTCTTCTGGGCCGTATTTACCATCTGGACCAAAAAGATATTTTTTTTTTCATATCCCAGTGTCTTTGTAATTGAAAGGTAGCTTATGAGATGGGCCTAAATGAGCTAAATGTAAGATTTAATATTTAATAATTGGCAGTTTAAGATTGATATTAATGGCAGCGATATTTCCTACCTTTCTAAGGAAAAGGACACCATCCTGACAATAAAGGCGTTTGCCGAAAGTTTGCCTGCTGTAAATTTTACAAGATGGCAATATAGCCTAGTCATCTTTGGTCTTCAGTTTCCATATTTATAAGAAATTAAGCATCTGCTTGAAAAACATGCGCTGTGTTGGTTGAATCACGGTTTTCTGAGCAGGTAGTCTATTCCTGTGGAGATTGCGTTTTTACATTACATTACATTACAGGCATTTAGCAGACGCTCTTATCCAGAGGTGAAGTACCTTGCTCAGGGGTACAACGGCAGTGTCCTATCTGGGAATCGAACCTGCAATCTTTCGGTTACAAACCCAGTTTCTTACCCATTGTACTACACTGCCATTGTACTACACTGCCGTTTTTAATCAATCTAACTCCAGGTAGCGTTCTGGCAGCGCCTTTTGTGAACCTCATCAAATCTATGGCGTTTGAGAAATGGTATGTCCACACATGCGCTGTGTTCTGTCTTCCACCAGGGTTATCATGTGCTGTGTTCTAGCAGGTACTTCCTGCCCTCCACTGATCTGTGAGTCTAAGATCAGGTGTGTGAAACCATAACCCGGGTTATTAATTTGTACATTTTTGTCCGTAGCACTGTATGCTTTTGGGAGGTAAGAAGACGTCAGATATTCCACTGGAGGGGTACCTGCTGTCGCCCATTCAGAGAATCTGCAAATATCCCCTTCTGCTAAAGGTAATGAGATCCTCTCTCCTTTCCCCTTTCTCGACTCAGTCACCACCTGACTGACACTGAAAGGAGTTGTATATCAAAATAAGGCTGTAACAACTTGTCTAGCATTACTGCAGTCGGCAGATTTGTTTTTATTGTATTTTCAATAACCGTGCTCAAAATACTTCATCTGGAGAAACAGGAATAATAAAAACATATATGGAGTTGCAAAACAATACAAGTTTAATAAAACAAATATGACCTGGGTCTCAGGGTTGCTATACAAAATTAGTAATGGATGACCAGAAAAACAAACTGACAGGATTGTAATATAAAGTAAATTTGACATCTTACCTTTCCAGAGTATTATAAAAATAAAGAAATAAACATAAATTGATTATTTATTAAATGTAACAATGTAATATTTTATTTTATCTTGGCCTAATTTCTCTCTTTAGCAAAATCATCCAGGAGGTGCAGTTAACATGCTCCTAGACCTGTACTAATTAGACAATGTGTCCCCGTATCACAACACTAAAGGTCTGAAAAGCCCGCTCGGGGGATTTCCAAATCCCTCATCACCAAAAACATCTGCTAAATTAAAAAAACATTTTAGAGAAATTGTAATGAGTCCACGTGTGTTTCTGTCAGTTTGTTTTTCTGGTCTTCAAACAAACAGAAGCAGCATTACCGCGTGAAGGCGGCTGTTAATCTCCTGCTGTGGGCAGGGCATGTTGATCTGTGTTGTACAAGGTGAGGGAGAGCTCATGGTTACTATTGGCTGGGCCAGAAGCTGATGTTGCGCAATATTTTCAGCATCTTGGTGGATGATGGGCTAGCTGTGGCAAGCACTCACACTTTAAATGTAAACCCATTTTTCATGCATAACCTTCTGTGATTGTGTACAGTAGCAACACAGCAGAGATATTAGAGCAGACACAACACAGGAAAATGTGCAAATCAAAATGCAAACGGTCATAACACAACAGATTTAAATGCAAACAAAAAAACAAAACAACGCAGCATTAATAACAAAACAACACACCACAAACACAACACAGCACTAATAACAAACACACACAATACAGCACAAACACAACACAGCACTAATAACAAACACACACAATACAGCACAAACACAACACAGCACTAATAACAAACACACACAATACAGCACAAACACAACACAGCATTAATAACAAACACACACAATACAGCACAAACACAACACAGCACTAATAACAGACACACACAATACAGCACAAACACAACACAGCACTAATAACAAACACACACAATACAGCACAAACACAACACAGCATTAATAACAAACACACACAATACAGCACAAACACAACACAGCACTAATAACAAACACACACAATACAGCACAAACACAACACAGCATTAATAACAAACACACACAATACAGCACAAACACAACACAGCACTAATAACAAACACACACAATACAGCACAAACACAACACAGCACTAATAACAAACACACACAATACAGCACAAACACAACACAGCACTAATAACAAACACACACACAATACAGCACAAACACAACACAGCATTAATAACAAACACACACAATACAGCACAAACACAACACAGCACTAATAACAAACACACACAATACAGCACAAACACAACACAGCACTAATAACAAACACACACAATACAGCACAAACACAACACAGCACTAATAACAAACACACACAATACAGCACAAACACAACACAGCACTAATAACAAACACACACAATACAGCACAAACACAACACAGCACTAATAACAAACACACACAATACAGCACAAACACAACACAGCACTAATAACAAACACACACAATACAGCACAAACACAACACAGCACTAATAACAAACACACACAATACAGCACAAACACAACACAGCACTAATAACAAACACACACAATACAGCACAAACACAACACAGCACTAATAACAAACACACACAATACAGCACAAACACAACACAGCACTAATAACAAACACACACAATACAGCACAAACACAACACAGCACTAATAACAAACACACACAATACAGCACAAACACAACACAGCACTAATAACAAACACACACAATACAGCACAAACACAACACAGCACTAATAACAAACACACACAATACAGCACAAACACAACACAGCACTAATAACAGACACACACAATACAGCACAAACACAACACAGCATTAATAACAAACACACACAATACAGCACAAACACAACACAGCACTAATAACAAACACACACAATACAGCACAAACACAACACAGCATTAATAACAAACACACACAATACAGCACAAACACAACACAGCACTAATAACAAACACACACAATACAGCACAAACACAACACAGCACTAATAACAAACACACACAATACAGCACAAACACAACACAGCATTAATAACAAACACACAACACAGCACAAACACAACACAGCATTAATAACAAACACACAACACAGCACTAATAACGAGCAAAAGCACACAACACGGCACTAATAACAAACACAAGCACAATACAGCACAAACACAACACGCACTATTAACAAACACACACAATACAGCACAAAATACAGCATTAATAACAAACACACACAGCATTAATAACAAATACGCACAATACAGCACAAACACAATACAGCAATAATAACAAACACACACAATACAGCACAAACACAACACAGAATTAATAACAAACACACACAATACAGCACAAACACAACACAGCACTAATAACAAAACAACACACCACAAAACACAACACAGCACTTATAACAAACACGCAACACAGCACTAATAACGAGCAAAAGCACACAACACTATTAACAAACACACAACACAGCACAAACACAACACAGCATTAATTACAAACACACAACACAGCACTAATAACGAGCAAAAGCACACAACACGGCACTAATAACAAACACAAGCACACAACACTATTAACAAACACAAGCACAAAATACAGCATTAATAACAAACACACAGCATTAATAACTAATACGCAAGCACAAAATACAGCACTAATAACAAACACACAACACAGAATTAATAACAAAAACAAGCACACAACACAGCTGTGTCCATACTGAGCATATAGAAATGTTTTCACATTCCTTCACTCTTCAAATAAAAAAACTGTCCCTTTTCTGTTCTACAGAGTAATGCACTTACCTAGAAGTCAAGTACACTACCTGTAATCTTGCAACAAAAACGGAAAGACACCACTGTAGATAAGGTTTTAGGAATATACCAAAGAAATGGTACTCAAACTCAACTCAGTTGCCACAGAAAGGTACACTATATAGACTACGCTAGCCATTAAAGGGGTCAGGTCACTTTCTGGAGTTGTTTTTTTGTTTTTGTTATATCTCAGTTTTATTGTATGTTTAAAATTGGCCCAGATAGTTTTTTGTGTACAATGGATATTTTTGATACTTAGTTTCCACTGACCTTGGCTGGTATAGGCATTCTGGCGTTGTCTGCTTTAAAGAAAAGAAAATGGTAACCCCAAACCAGCTTGTACAGTAATGTCATGTTTCCAGAGGCTGTACATATGAGCAGATATGTACCACAAGCCCATACTGCCGTGTCTCTGCCGACTCGATTGACCCTCAAGGGTTGAACGGGGGGTGCCCCTCGAACCTGCAGTCGTTTGGGGACAGTTTGGGTGAACGCTGTCCCCTTCCCCCTGCAGGAGCTGCTGAAGAGGACGGCGAAAAAGCATGCGGACTACCCAGCGGTGGAGGAGGCCTTGCAGGCCATGAAGGCGGTCTGCTCCAACATCAACGAGACCAAGAGGCAGATGGAGAAGCTGGAGGCGCTGGAGCAGCTCCAATCTCACATCGAGGGCTGGGAGGTGAGACGCCGCCATCGCGCCCGCCCCCTCGCTGCCGACACGCTGCCTCTGGTGCTCTCGCTAAAAGGGCGAAATGAAGACCCTCTTATAATGTGGTTGCCCACTCGAATCTTGTCAGTTAGCGTGTCAGTTAGCCTTTTCTATAGCACTGCTCCTTCTGTGTCTTCTATGATTTTGCGAGTTGCTTTAAATAGGAGAGCCGGCTAAATTACTTACGTAATGGGATGTAAATAAGGGGTATGCTCATACCAGGTGTTATTACCTGTTAGTAGACTGTTTATTAGGTTGTGACTAGTGAAATATTTGTACTTGGTTAAATCTTACAGAGCCCTTGTTGGCCACTAAGATTGTAGGCTGTGTCAGGACTTCACTTGCTGGAATTTTGTTTGCTGATGTTCCATTCCTGCCAAACATTTTTCGAAACACTTTTTTTGGTGAAGTGTTTTGGTGTGGCCCTGCCATGACTTCAATGACCGTGCGCAACATACCCTGGGATACTATGAGAGAGTGTTGTCCAATAAGAGGCAAGCATTTTGAATAACAGGGAAGCAAGTCTGCAGGCCTTAACATAGTCCTTGGGTGACATTTCCATCCTGTACCGCAACAAACAGGAAATGCAAAAGAAATCAAAAAAGGAAGACCGTTGATGTCAATGTAAATTTTATCACCAGCGGCTTTTCTCTTTCTCTTTCAACCTTTTTCTTGACTTTTGTACTTTCGGGCATGGTATTATCCAACCCAGAAACTGGCACTCCAGACATCATCTTTCGTAAAGAAAAAAGGTGTCTCCTAAAAACGGGACTTTCAGATCAGGCGGTTCGACGGTGTGTCGATAGCCTGATCAGGAGCTGAGGGCAAGGCCAGTACGCCCCAATCGCCGCCTTGTTTTGTCCTGTGGACAAACCACCCAGGGGAACAAACACAATTGACAGGGACGGGCACAGTGGAAACCCCGCCAATCCCCGCCTCAACCACCACACTGCAGTCCTAAAACCAGAGTTCTCCGTAGGCGGCATTCAGTCTGTACCCTTTATGATTAAAAGGTTAGAAGGTTAGTTCAAAGGAATTTATATCTGGGGAAACACATTAGCCGTGGGTGTGCTCTTTTAAAAAGCTCGGGTGAAATACGCAGTGACCGCCTGTTTCCAGGCACCACTGCTCATTTTAAACTCTAGCCTGGTGGATTTCAGGATTTAAAATAACATCAGGATGAATGAAACATGGTTTATGATTTGAAGTGCTCCTAGAATAGGTCCCTCTCATAACATGACCCTGCGTTCAAAAAAACATTTGTCTTGAACTTTGATTTACAAGTAAATGTAAATTTTTTACTTTTTCTTAACTATTTAGTTAGTTAGTGATTGCTCAACTTGTCAAACTCTATGAATTAAAAAAGAATGTAAGTCAAATTAAGGACAAAAATGGATTGAACAAGGACAGGTTTAAAGTTTAGTTCACCCATTTTGAAGAATTTTATATTATTGTACTTGACCCCAAAATGGTATGTAAGGTTGTAGTGATGCTGTCCTGGTCGCACTGTTGTAGATATCCTCAATTGGAGCAATGCTAGCAATTAGCATCTTGCCACTGGATATCATTTCCCCAGTAAGAAAGCCGGTAACATTTAGTATCAAAAGCAAGAATAGTGGCCAGCGTCACATCACGATACGGAAGCAGCTAGCGTTTGTTTTCTAAGTGAAATTTTGTTTTCTTCTTATAAAGAAGATACCGGAGTGGAATTTGTAGTTGAACCATACTTGTAAGTTTAAATGGACTTTGTCTCTGATATGACAACCGTAAGGATTGATTGATTGCTTATGAGTTATCCACTTCAATCGTTTTCGGTCACGGTCAAGCAAACGGCGTTCCCAAAATATGGGATTTCAACAGTCCACACATCGATATGGTAGATCACATTCCTAACCCATGTTTCGGGGGAAAAGATACAAACTTGTGTGCATTTATGATTACTGGAAAACTGGAATATTTTTTATACAAGAAACTGGATTTGTCTTCTCAAAATAATCTTTTTTGTTTTTCAGGTTTAGATTTTGTTCAGGATTATTTTAGGGAGTTTAATATATCTTCACACTACATTGATAGATTTGTCAGCCTCTTATTGACAGAAGCATGATCAGATTTCCCTCAATAAGATTTTCTTATCGTCTGCAATAGTTTGAGCATGACAGTAGTGTTTTTCACTGTTTAACATTTGACAACAACAAGCATTTATTTTAAAGAGGTCAATCCATAAAACATATTTTTTTTGATGGAAATTCCTATTGCACACCTTGGATTAGAAATGTAAAAAAATGATTTTCCGTTTATTAAATTTTTTTTAAACAAATGTGCTGAAATTAAACGTTCCCTTTTCGGGGGCTACAAGAGCATTCATTGAACAAAGCATCACCGGTTGAATGCAAATTCAACTTCTCTCAGACAGGAACAAATTACAGTGTGAAAGAACAGCTAATACCTTCATTCAGGGCCCAGCCGATTCAACCTGTCCGGCTGTCCGCTGTTATTTTTGGAAAGTAATTGGAAAAAGATAATGGCTGTGCAGCCTTTAAATTAATGTCTTTCAGATTAGATTTAAACCCTGCTTTTTCCCCCACTCCACTCTCAAATTCAGAGGCAAGTATGCAGCGCCATGGAGCCGTACGCAACTATGGGGGACTCTCTTAGGAACTGGTTTACTCTGTTACCTCAGTTAAAAGTTCTATGAGAGATAGCGGTGCATTGTGGGATGTGCAGTACTGCAGGAACATCTGCACTCTGTAGACTTGAGTGCGGATAAGGGTGTGCAGATGTCTTCGGAGACTGGCGTCTGGCATGCTTTAAAAGCCTTTTTGTTTCCATATTTAGAACTGCGCATTACCATTCTAATGTGACCCCTGTTGTTGGTTTTGGAAGCCGGCCAGCTGACCACCTCTTCAAAAGAAGGTTGAGAAACAAAAGCAGCCAGGGGAGCAGTTTGCCGAAAGGTCGCCGGAACTTTTTCTCTGAACGACTGCAGAGTCCGTCTGCGGCTGGTGTTGCGACATTTGCGTGTGTGTATGCGTGTGTGGTGTGCGTTGTGTGATTGTGTGTCTGTGTACGTCTGTGTGTGCATGTGTCTGTATTTGTGTGTGTTTGTATGTGTGTGTGTGTGAGTGTGTGTGTGCATACGTTTGCATGTGCGTATGTATGTATGTATGCGTGCGCTTGTGTGTGTGTGTGTGTGTGGTGTGCAAGTGTGGCATTATGCCAAGGCTGTTAATGAAATGATGAGCCTTTGTGGGGCACATACTTCCAAATAATTTATTTTCTCCTGTAGCTCTGTGTGTGGCCTGCAGGGTGTAAAATGGTCACTGTCTCTTGTAGTACATTGTGTGGCATGTAGGGTGTAAAAAAAATAAAATAAAATAAACTCACCTGGCTAACAGGTGAGTGCATCCGAGGAGTGAAACTGGAAAAGTACTCAGCATTCCATTTTTGTGATTTTTTTCTTCTTCACAGGGAACTAACCTCACAGACATCTGTACAGAGCTGCTCCTCCATGGCAATTTGTTGAAGATCTCTGCCGGGAACATTCAGGAGAGAGTCTTTTTCCTGTTCGACAATCTTCTGGTGTACTGCAAGCGCAAATCCAGGTGAGGGTCAATGTTCTGGTGTACTGCAAGCACAAATCCAAGTGAGGGTCAATGTTCTGGTGTACTGCAAGCACAAATCCAGGTGAGGGTCAATGTTCTGGTGTACTGCCGGTGCAAATTCAGGTGAGGGTCAATCTTCTGGTCTACTTCAAGCACAAATCCAGGTGAGGTTCAATCTGCTGGTGTACTTTAAGTGCAAATCCAGGTGAGTCAGGGGTTAACAGAGAGACCAATGAGTTGGGGGGTTGGGAGGCACACGTGTACGCGAACAGCACTTGCTTTAATCCTCCTCCAAACCTCCTCCTCAGGGGTGACACACCCAGGATCTGTCAGCCCACAATTCCTGTTTACATTTCCAAGTCCTTTTGAGTCAGTCAAACCAATTGGCTGCTCAACAGGCCGTCGGTCGGAAAACGGCAGTGAAAGCCACCTCTGTTCCTGTGTAACGGATGAGAAGTGAAATCAGCCGTTGTGTGCGATGGCACTTTGACTGATCTGCACCCCCCCCCCCCCAAATACACACAGGGTTTCAGGAAAGAAATCTACGAAGAGGACCAAGTCGATCAACGGGCCACAGTATGTGTTCAGAGGACGAATTAATACAGAGGTGATGGAGGTGGAGAACGTGGAGGACGGAACAGGTTCGTACCCACATTCTTACTCTGTGGGGGGGGGAGCTTTTGAATGAACGTAACAGGCACTTTATCTTCGGTTACCACAAGGACACCAGGGCTATCTGACTTGCCTATCCAGTTTATTGATCAGACATGATGGTTTGTTCATGCATATTCTCATTTTATGACAGCCAGTATCCTCCTTTATCATTAGCCACTGGAAGTATTACCTGGTGTCAAAAAAGCATAATTGCTAAACTGGTTGTGCTGGAGCACGCTAAACGTGCCCTATTCACACGGATTCACTTTGGTTACGGTGGCTAATGCTAAAGGAAGTAAATGTCTGTAGATGACAGAAGGTAATGGGGAACATGCACACAAAAATAAACCTTTTGAGTTTTTCGAATGTACATTTCTGGCGCTCTGAGCGACACAAATTTTGGACCCGTTGCGGTCCATTCTATCAGGGTGATATCATGGTGAGCTGCAGCGGATATCTATAAAACTAGTGAAATCTCATCTAAACTACCTGGATGGATAGATAGCACTCCGGATATATAGAAACATATCTTAATTCCATTTTTGGGTGAGCTGCCCCTTTAAGATAATGTTAAGAGAGACTGTGATGTAACCACCATTGGTTCCAAACCAGAATTGCTGCTTTCAAATTCTAACATGGCTAAAGTACTTTGGGTTTGACACCGGTAATATGATGGATTTAATAAATGTGTTCTTAGCTTTGACTTCCTAATACATACAGAAAACATTTTAGTCAAAAAGAGTTTGGTATTGATTACTGGACATACCTGACTGGAGTAGTGTAAAAAAGAAAAATATAACATGGCATTTATTTTTAAGTTATGGATTTGACTAAAGGCCACAGTCTGTCTCTGCCATAATTTAATTACTTTGCTGGGGAACAGAAAGGGAAGGTATCCATATTTTTTCTTCTAAAAAATCCTGAATTTTTTGTGGTTTTGTTAAAAGCAGACCTGTTTCTTATATATTACTGTATTTTGCTGTAAGCCATTATGTTGGCTCAGCTGTTCAATTCATCAAATCACATCGGTTCTGTCTCTGCTGATTCCTTTAGGTCACGTCTCCCGTAACTTGATTTGTTAATACGAGCTGTGCTCCGTGAAATGCTCTGGGGCAGTCCCCTTTAGTCGGGAGCGCCGTACGAAATGCAATTTTGTTTGATTGATTGATCAATTAATTCTATCACCACAGTGCTCTGGCACAAGATTTCAACCTACGGTCGTCAAGAGAGACGGGAGGGCTTGTGTCAGTCAGGCGGGTGTGTGTGGGGGGTTGACTGGAGGGTAGGTTTATGTGCACATGAAATGTTCTCCAGCGAGGACCCTTACATTTTTTATTTAAAAAAAATAAATAATGTTTTTAACCAGGTTTATTTATCGTTGTGCTTTATGTAGCTGGGTGAGTTTAACCAGGTTTATCTATCTTTGTGCTTTATGTAGCTGGGTGAGTTTAACCAGGTTTATCTATCTTTGTGCTTTATGTAGCTGGGTGAGTTTAACCAGGTTTATCTATCTTTGTGCTTTATGTAGCTGGGTGAGTTTAACCAGGTTTATCTATCTTTGTGCTTTATGTAGCTGGGTGAGTTTAACCAGGTTTATCTATCTTTGTGCTTTATGTAGCTGGGTGAGTTTAACCAGGTTTATCTATCTTTGTGCTTTATGTAGCTGGGTGAGTTTAACCAGGTTTATCTATCTTTGTGCTTTATGTAGCTGGGTGAGTTTAACCAGGTTTATCTATCTTTGTGCTTTATGTAGCTGGGTGAGTTTAACCAGGTTTATCTATCTTTGTGCTTTATGTAACTGGGTGAAAGACACATATTGATCATATTTTTGTCCAGGTAAGACATGGCCAATAAGACAGGTCAGTTTGATTCTGTTGTCACTGTCACAAATACAGGGAAATTGGGGAAGACCAGGCCTGAAACCCTCCAAAAAACAGGAAGTGAGGGCTGGGCTCCCTATTGGGAAGAAAAAAAGAAATAATAATCAAACAAGGAATTAAATCTTCAGAGGAGCCCAGGAAAGAGAGAGGGCGGCCATCCTCTGCTGGCCGGCCCGGTGACAGTAGCTATAGTTAGTCTGAATCATAATAGAGAGTGAATGGGGAATCTATCAGAGCAAATAGACAAAGTGGCAGATTAAAGCCCATTCGATGATGAAAGGACAGCCTAAGCAAAGGATGTGAGCAGTCTGAATACTAAAAGTAACACATAAAACCGTTAAAAGCACTTTTAATACAGAAAATAGTGCAGCAAATCTTTTGCCATTGAAAAATGCATATTAAAGGAACAGTGTTCATAAGGATTAGAGCATGAACAAACCCTGGAATTATAAGTGACTCTTTCACCTTAATATTTGTGTCGTACCGCAGCTGCCTGTTTACAAGGCCGGGGAGGAAGTGGTATCTCCGCACTGTTCGTCAGCGTTCTGTCACCATGACAACGCTGGCAGAGCCAGGTCGGGCACACAAACACGCTGCCACCCGCGGAAAAACCACATAGACAAACATCTCATCTCGCTGGCTTTCTGATGAAAAACTCAATGTTTTTTCACAATGTATAGCTTTTAAAAAGCGAGAGTCAAAGTGTCGAGTTTTTACTGCAGTTTGCTTTCTGTTTGATAAATATGAATACAGCCATATTATGAAAATACAAAAGAAATGAAAACCAGTCTTGCAGATTTAATTGCTTAAATGCTTATTTTCTTTAGTGCTGATGGAAAATCTTAAGGTCAAATTATTTGCAGACCAACAATTTACAATGAATAAGGAAGTTACATTTGCTGTGTTTAGATTAATTTCCTTTCATGATATCTCTCTGAATATGTTTGTTTTAGCACCACCGTTGGCCACGGAAATAAGTAAGGTCAGAACGTATTGGTAACAATTCCAAGAATGTAATCCATTATCTTGCAATTAGACAACTGCCACTCTGGCGATTTCTAGATCTTTGCATTTTTATGAGTCTATTGAATAAAAGACACATTGAGTCGATGGAAAGACAAAATGTTGGTGGCAGTTCTGTGCTACTCCAAAAAGGTTAAGCTTCAAATTGATGCTCTCTATAAAAAGACAGCCAGAGTTTGTCCTGTGTTTGATTTACCAAGCCCATTCCAAGCAGACTTATGTGACCGGAAGAGTTGACGTGAACGCTTGGCATGTGCCACCGCGCTAATTTCCTGAGACGTTTTTTACAGATCCGCATTAGTGAGCCTTTCCCCGCGTGTCATTGGCTTCAACACGTGAGCTTTCCGGGCCCTCTGAACAGACAACACATGTAATCTTTGGTGAATTGTGGTGTTCCCTTCTGAAACGGCCACGTAAATAAAATGAAGACGCTTTCTTAAGCAGTTTTTTTAACCCCCCCTCGGTGACATCTCCAGTGTTGAACAGGAGCGGCTTTTTAAATGTGATAATGAAAGATGTGGGGAGGGGGGGAGAGATACGGCAGCATGATTGGGTTGGAGCACCTTGTTAAAAATGTGAAGGGAATTCTAAAAATACCTTCATTCAGTCCGTCTGGGTCTGTATAGAGCTGACATTCAGAGCCCAATCCCAAGCGATTGCTGGTAGGCGTCAAAAACAGAATGTCATCCCATACCAATGCCCCTCTTGAGAACCTTTTCTTTAGCCGGATTGCTTTTAAGTTGCTATTTTCACACAATGGCCTGTTCTTCTATATGGGGGGAGTTTTTCAGTAATATATCACTATTAATGATCATTAGCTTTAGCCTCAGCTTATACTTTATTATCTATAGTCTCATTTTATAGGCAACTTTATTAGCTTTAGCCTCAGCTAATACTTTATTAGCTTTAGCCTCAGGTTATGCTTTATTAGCTTTAGCCTCAGCTTATACTTTATTATCTTTAGTCTCATTTTATAGGCAACTTTATTAGCTTTAGCCTCAGCTAATACTTTATTAGCTTTAGCCTCAGCTTATACTTTATTAGCTTTAGCCTCAGCTTATACTTTATTAGCTTTAGCCTCAGCTTATACTTTATTAGCTTTAGCCTCAGCTTATACTTTATTAGCTTTAGCCTCAGCTTATACTTTATTAGCTTTAGCCTCAGCTTATACTTTATTAGCTTTAGCCTCAGCTTATACTTTATTAGCTTTAGCCTCAGCTTATACTTTATTAGCTTTAGCCTCAGCTTATACTTTATTAGCTTTAGCCTCAGCTTAAGCCTCAGCTTATACTTTATTAGCTTTAGCCTCAGCTTATACTTTATTAGCTTTAGCCTCAGCTTATACTTTATTAGCTTTAGCCTCAGCTTATACTTTATTAGCTTTAGCCTCAGCTTATACTTTATTAGCTTTAGCCTCACCTTATACTTTATTAGCTTTAGCCTCAGCTTATACTTTATTAGCTTTAGCCTCACCTTATACTTTATTAGCTTTAGCCTCAGCTTATACTTTATTAGCTTTAGCCTCAGCTTATACTTTATTAGCTTTAGCCTCAGCTTATACTTTATTAGCTTTAGCCTCAGCTTATACTTTATTAGCTTTAGCCTCAGCTTATACTTTATTAGCTTTAGCCTCAGCTTATACTTTATTAGCTTTAGCCTCAGCTTATACTTTATTAGCTTTAGCCTCAGCTTATACTTTATTAGCTTTAGCCTCAGCTTATACTTTATTAGCTTTAGCCTCACCTTATACTTTATTAGCTTTAGCCTCAGCTTATACTTTATTAGCTTTAGCCTCACCTTATACTTTATTAGCTTTAGCCTCAGCTTATACTTTATTAGCTTTAGCCTCACCTTATACTTTATTAGCTTTAGCCTCAGCTTATACTTTATTAGCTTTAGTCTCATTTTATAGGCAACTTTATTAGCTTTAGCCTCAGCTAATACTTTATTAGCTTTAGCCTCAGGTTATGCTTTATTAGCTTTAGCCTCAGCTTATACTTTATTATCTTTAGTCTCATTTTATAGGCAACTTTATTAGCTTTAGCCTCAGCTTATACTTTATTAGCTTTAGCCTCAGCTTATACTTTATTAGCTTTAGCCTCAGCTTATACTTTATTAGCTTTAGCCTCAGCTTATACTTTATTAGCTTTAGCCTCAGCTTATACTTTATTAGCTTTAGCCTCAGCTTATACTTTATTAGCTTTAGCCTCAGCTTATACTTTATTAGCTTTAGCCTCAGCTTATACTTTATTAGCTTTAGCCTCAGCTTATACTTTATTAGCTTTAGCCTCAGCTTATACTTTATTAGCTTTAGCCTCAGCTTAAGCCTCAGCTTATACTTTATTAGCTTTAGCCTCAGCTTATACTTTATTAGCTTTAGCCTCAGCTTATACTTTATTAGCTTTAGCCTCAGCTTATACTTTATTAGCTTTAGCCTCAGCTTATACTTTATTAGCTTTAGCCTCACCTTATACTTTATTAGCTTTAGCCTCAGCTTATACTTTATTAGCTTTAGCCTCACCTTATACTTTATTAGCTTTAGCCTCAGCTTATACTTTATTAGCTTTAGCCTCAGCTTATACTTTATTAGCTTTAGCCTCACCTTATACTTTATTAGCTTTAGCCTCAGCTTATACTTTATTAGCTTTAGCCTCAGCTTATACTTTATTAGCTTTAGCCTCAGCTTATACTTTATTAGCTTTAGCCTCAGCTTATACTTTATTAGCTTTAGCCTCAGCTTATACTTTATTAGCTTTAGCCTCAGCTTATACTTTATTAGCTTTAGCCTCAGCTTATACTTTATTAGCTTTAGCCTCAGCTTATACTTTATTAGCTTTAGCCTCAGCTTATACTTTATTAGCTTTAGCCTCACCTTATACTTTATTAGCTTTAGCCTCAGCTTATACTTTATTAGCTTTAGCCTCAGCTTATACTTTATTAGCTTTAGCCTCAGCTTATACTTTATTAGCTTTAGCCTCAGCTTATACTTTATTAGCTTTAGCCTCAGCTTATACTTTATTAGCTTTAGCCTCACCTTATACTTTATTAGCTTTAGCCTCAGCTTATACTTTATTAGCTTTAGCCTCAGCTTATACTTTATTAGCTTTAGCCTCAGCTTATACTTTATTAGCTTTAGCCTCAGCTTATACTTTATTAGCTTTAGCCTCACCTTATACTTTATTAGCTTTAGCCTCAGCTTATACTTTATTAGCTTTAGCCTCAGCTTATACTTTATTAGCTTTAGCCTCAGCTTATACTTTATTAGCTTTAGCCTCAGCTTATACTTTATTAGCTTTAGCCTCAGCTTATACTTTATTAGCTTTAGCCTCAGCTTATACTTTATTAGCTTTAGCCTCAGCTTATACTTTATTAGCTTTAGCCTCAGCTTATACTTTATTAGCTTTAGCCTCAGCTTATACTTTATTAGCTTTAGCCTCAGCTTATACTTTATTAGCTTTAGCCTCAGCTTATACTTTATTAGCTTTAGCCTCACCTTATACTTTATTAGCTTTAGCCTCAGCTTATACTTTATTAGCTTTAGCCTCAGCTTATACTTTATTAGCTTTAGCCTCAGCTTATACTTTATTAGCTTTAGCCTCAGCTTATACTTTATTAGCTTTAGCCTCAGCTTATACTTTATTAGCTTTAGCCTCAGCTTATACTTTATTAGCTTTAGCCTCAGCTTATACTTTATTAGCTTTAGCCTCAGCTTATACTTTATTAGCTTTAGCCTCAGCTTATACTTTATTAGCTTTAGCCTCAGCTTATACTTTATTAGCTTTAGCCTCAGCTTATACTTTATTAGCTTTAGCCTCAGCTTATACTTTATTAGCTTTAGCCTCACCTTATACTTTATTAGCTTTAGCCTCAGCTTATACTTTATTAGCTTTAGCCTCAGCTTATACTTTATTAGCTTTAGCCTCAGCTTATACTTTATTAGCTTTAGCCTCAGCTTATACTTTATTAGCTTTAGCCTCAGCTTATACTTTATTAGCTTTAGCCTCAGCTTATACTTTATTAGCTTTAGCCTCAGCTTATACTTTATTAGCTTTAGCCTCAGCTTATACTTTATTAGCTTTAGCCTCACCTTATACTTTATTAGCTTTAGCCTCACCTTATACTTTATTAGCTTTAGCCTCAGCTTATACTTTATTAGCTTTAGCCTCAGCTTATACTTTATTAGCTTTAGCCTCAGCTTATACTTTATTAGCTTTAGCCTCAGCTTATACTTTATTAGCTTTAGCCTCACCTTATACTTTATTAGCTTTAGCCTCAGCTTATACTTTATTAGCTTTAGCCTCACCTTATACTTTATTAGCTTTAGCCTCACCTTATACTTTATTAGCTTTAGCCTCAGCTTATACTTTATTAGCTTTAGCCTCACCTTATACTTTATTAGCTTTAGCCTCACCTTATACTTTATTAGCTTTAGCCTCAGCTTATACTTTATTAGCTTTAGCCTCAGCTTATACTTTATTAGCTTTAGCCTCAGCTTATACTTTATTAGCTTTAGCCTCAGCTTATACTTTATTAGCTTTAGCCTCAGCTTATACTTTATTAGCTTTAGCCTCAGCTTATACTTTATTAGCTTTAGCCTCAGCTTATACTTTATTAGCTTTAGCCTCAGCTTATACTTTATTAGCTTTAGCCTCAGCTTATACTTTATTAGCTTTAGCCTCAGCTTATACTTTATTATTTTAAGTCTAATTTTATAGGCTACTTTATTAGCTTTAGCTTCAGTTTATACTTTATTACCTTTAGCTTCAGTTTATACTTTATTAGCTTTAACCTCAGGTTATGCTTTATTAGCTTTAGCCTCAGGTTATACTTTATTATTTTCTGTCTCATTTTATAGGCTACTTTATTAGCTTTAGCCTCAGCTTACACTTAGCTTTAGTCTCAGTTTACACTTAGCTTTAGTCTCAGTTTATACTTTATTAGCTTTAGCTTCAGTTTATACTTTATTAGCTTTAGCCTCAGGTTATGCTTTATTAGCTTTAGCCTCAGGTTATACTTTATTATTTTCTGTCTCATTTTATAGGCTACTTTATTAGTTTTAGCCTCAGTTTATACTTTATTAGCTTTAGCCGCAGATTATACTTTATTATCTTTAGTCTCATTTTGTAGACTACTTTATTAGTTTTAGCCTCAGGTTATGCTTTATTAGCTTTAGTCTTAGGTTATACTTTATTAGCTTTATCTATTCAATCATGCTCTCACCGCAATGCTCATCACGACCTCCATTTTCCATTTGGGACAGTGCAGGCAAACGTGTGCTCTTCTATGTGATGTTAGCAGCTGTGTCTGGTCACAGGACAGTGCGCAGGTCGAAGGAACGCACTTCATCTGCAGCTCAAAAAACGGACCCACGTGCGCCGATCGACTGTCAGTGGCTGCTGGCGCACGATGAAACGCCGTAATCTCAAATGCAACCCTCCAATAACTGGGTCATGCTAAAACCAGTTGTGCATTGCCCTGCGGGGCTGCCGGCCACAGTCAGTTGATAACAATTAGGGTGGGCCTCAGCAACCCAGGGTTCCTTAGCTAATGGCTAATGCCTTCTTAGCTGCTCACCCAGGTGTCTACAGGTATCGTCAGTGAGAGGCGTGCCTCTGCTCCTGTCATTGCTGACTCTACTGTAGCATGCTGCGTGGCCTGTAGTGTGCAATATGTCCATCCTGCTAACACTTTCTGCTTGTGTGTACGAGTTATTTGTGGGAATATGCTCATGGGGAAACTGTGAATTTGAAGCAAAATACAAATTTCCAAATACAAAAGTTTGCATCACTCTTGTTTCTTCTTAGAGGGACTGTTCGTTTACTGTATTTGAGCAATAAATTACTTAATATCTCTATAGTTCCATCTCTGTATAAATTAGTTCTACCCATCTCTTTCTCTGTGTCAGACAGAATTCACTTTGTCCCTTTGTTTTACGAGACTCCTGCCAATGATTAGTCCTCAGTTTATTGGGTGATATTGGCCTATTGTTACACTGAAATAGAAGATTTGTTTTGGTTTTTTTTGGTTCCAGACTGTATTTTATGACTGGACATAATTTGTGGTTTATTTGTGTAGGTTACATGCATTAATTGAGAGCTTTTACTTTCAGGCTCCTGAAGTAGTGTATATGTTCGGTATAGTTCAGCTATGTTAAGCTGGAGAAGGTTCAGATCCCATATCACGGCATTGCTTTGGATTATATCCATGTTAAATTCAGCATGTTTATTGTTGTAATCATCTCACACAAATGTCTTCTTTAGCTCTTGCATTGCATTGCTCTTGCATTGGAAAAAGATACCGGCTTGTTCCTGTCATTAATCAAGTTTCAATAAGGGCCACGATCCAATCCAGTTGCCCTGTGCTTCATCCATAACTTTAAATTATTAAATTAGTCTGTTGAGCTTTGTCTGTAACTCTCACTAATGAAATGGAGCAAAGTTCAGATTTAAAATGAATGAGCAGTGGTTTGCAAGTTGCTTTCTGAGACTTTTGTCCACCCATTATAGCTGCCCATTATGTATCTTTTCCATCTAGTGGTAAAAAGGGGGTACTGCTGTTTTTTTGAGGGAGCCGCTGTGGATTTAGTGACTGTATGAGGGAGGTGTAGATGCTTCTAGGGCTGCTTATTCTCTACCAAATATGCTAGAACTGGCCACTGACAGTATCCAGAGTCTTACCGACATTGTTTACGTCTGTGCCATATAAAATCAGTATTTCATATGTATACCTATATATAATTTTATAAATTTTTTTGGTCTGTGCATTGGACGGAAGGGTGTGCTGTGTCCATTCTCAACCCATCACTGTT
Source organism: Ilyophis sp. 1 JC-2022 (assembly GCA_022702515.1). Lineage (NCBI taxonomy): Eukaryota > Metazoa > Chordata > Actinopteri > Anguilliformes > Synaphobranchidae > Ilyophis > Ilyophis sp. 1 JC-2022. Next base: position 12,959,384 of record CM040402.1, read on the forward strand.
GTTCACTCGCAGCCGACTACCACAGCAATAACTACACTGTGACCAACGGCTGGAAAATCCACAACACGGCCAAGAACAAGTGGTTTGTGTGCATGGCGAAGAACGCCGAGGACAAGAAGAAGTGGCTAGATGCCGTCCTGAAGGAGAGGGAGCAGAGAGAGAGTGAGTAACTGTTTTTTATTTTATTTAAAAAAATAATAATAATTGTAAAATGCTTTTTTTTTTTTTACATGGCCACAAGCTGGCCATTTCACTGAAGAGGACGGACAGACGGAAAAAGATGTCACAAACATCACCATTGTGGGACCCTTAAATTTTGATTAGAAACAAGTGTCTACATTCATTATTCATTTTTTTTTAACTGCACTGTTGTCATTTACACAACTAGCACCCTGGTCATAACACACACACTTGATTGACAGATTACCATTACCCTACTGAACCTGTAACTTCATGGCTATGAATCCAGGCTTCTTCATAACAGTCTTGACTACATTGGTTCTTTGAGTAAGTGCTTTGAACATGCAGATCAAGTCTTCTTCATATTGTTCTTCTTGATACCACCCCACTGCCCCCACACACAGAATTAAACCCATTATTCTGGACCTGGTTCAGTCTGACTGCAATGTGCTTTGAGTAAGTGCTTTGAACATGCAGATCAAGTCTTCTTCATATTGTTCTTCTTGATACCACCCCACTGCCCCCACACACAGAATTAAACCCATTATTCTGGACATGGTTCAGTCTGACTGCAATGTGCTTTGTCCTTATCTCTGATTCAGACGTTTTTTAAAAAGTCTTTATTTTCCACGACTGGCAGAAGATGATTTACAGAATTCAGAGTTTACTGACATTAAGGAATAGGGCTAGAAATTAAATTAATGCAACGCGTACCTTAAAGAGACGAAGAGCACAGGCAGTACTTTTTCCCAATCCAGGTTTCGTAGAATTCTTTTTTTTTTGTGAGTTTTGGCAAGCTATGTGTCTAAAAAATTATAATGTATTTTCCTAGAGCACACTTCTGTGTAAAAATATCATCCAAACAGGTGTCTGTGTTAACCAGACCGTGTGCGGACTGTGATGTAATTTCTTTCCAATGCAGCCAGACATTTTTCGCACATTATGCTTAACATATGATGGGATAAACTGTAGCTGAACCGAGTGAATATAAAATACAGTTTACTTTTGCTTAATTTAGATGGAGGTGAATATTATCTTTTTTCTTTTCTTTTTTTTTTTTAAAATATACAAGATTTTACTGAGGGTGTGGACTGGCTCAATAGAAGTGAAGCTGGCAAGGCTTCCAGCTGTTTGAAGGAGGGTTGCTTTCCTCTCCGGGGAACAGGACAGGAGGAAAGGCAGTAGGTTTTTGCCAGAGAGCTTTTTCACAAACAAACCACGATGTGCTAAAAACGGACCGTTGACCTCCCCCCGGTCCTGAAATGAGCCGCGAGGGCTGCCCACAAAGCACAGGGATACACTCGGCATCTCGGTCGCGTTTGAGGTTTGCGGTTTATGCAAATATCTGATGCGCTGGGCGTAATATCTAAAAACCTGCTGAAGTTTTACTGAGTCAGCACTCGCAGAGCTGTTTCAGATTAATTGAAAATGGTGAACTGTATTGGCTTCTGCATTGATACGCTGTGATAATACTTAAATACCCAACTGAGCGGTAGGTAGAGCATGGGCTTTGTTGTCAGTATGCTGTGCGCTTATATAAAGCCAGCTTGCTTAAATGTTTTGAAGCTGTATTTTAAAATGTTATTTTTTTAAAAAGTAGGACAGTGCATTTTGATTAGTCTGAAAACACGCCCCCCTCCTTTTTATGATGTGAGCACTGAGTTCTGAGCGACACCTGTGCGTGACGTGTGACCTGGTGCGATCTGCACCTGATCCCTCCCCCCCCCCCCCCCAGCCACCACAGTGTCTCCTTTCAGGGTCGAGGGAAATTAAAAATGTTGGTGCTGAAAAGAAAATACACCTAAATAAAGTGACAGGACAGCACCCTCAACTATATTTCAAGATTTATAGTTTATCTCTCTCTCGCTTTCTCTCTCTATTATATATTTGTGTGTATATGTAATTTGTGTGTGTGTGTGTATGTAGGTATGTATGTGTGTACAGAATTGTGCATATGAATATAATTGTATGTGTATATAATTGTGTGTGCACACGTGTGCATGTGTATATGTATATAATTGTGTGTGCACATGTGCGTGTGTACCTGTGTGTGTGTGTGGGTGTCTGTGTCTGTCTGTGCATATGTATGTGTATATAATTGTGTGTGCGTGTGTGTGTGTGCAGGTGTTTGCGTGTCTATGCATGTGTATGCATGTGCATATATACATTGTTTCCTATTGGTCTCATGAGACTACTGTTAATGGGAGGTGTTTATTTTCCGCGAATGACCTTTCTCAGTAAAAGCATACTGTGAATTCTAAATTGCGTTGGGCTGTCTGGATGCGACACTAATGTTAGAGCGGCTCTCTCAGTCCACAGTGACACCACGTTAGAGCGGCTCTCTCAGTCCACAGTGACACCACGTTAGAGCGGCTCTCTCAGTCCACAGTGACACCACGTTAGAGCGGCTCTCCCAGTCCACAGTGACACCACGTTAGAGAGGCTCTCCCAGTCCACAGTGACACTAATGTTAGAGAGGCTCTCCCAGTCCACAGTGACACTACATTAGAGAGGCTCTCCCAGTCCACAGTGACACTAATGTTAGAGAGGCTCTCCCAGTCCACAGTGACACTAATGTTAGAGAGGCTCTCCCAGTTCACAGAGACACCACGTTAGAGTGACTCTACCAGTCTACAGCGGCAGTCTCTCACCTTCTCAGCGAGCGATCGCAGACGGGAGCCGAACTGGCATGGCGTCAGGCTCTGACCTGCAGACTCAGGGACACAGGGAGGCCCAAACAGTCTCTTTGTGGAACGGTCTATTGTTTCTCTGGGCCTCTGTTCTTTGGGAGAAAGTCTAGACGCGTCACGGTGTTGAAAATTAGGTATATTTCTACAAGACCTCAGGTCTCTGTTGTTTAGACTGGCGGCACAGAGGGTTCCCTTTACTGCATGCCAGGCTGGTGGCAAGTCATGCCCATAAATACAGTTTCTTGGCAGGAAGCTGGACAAGAGTTTTGAGCTGGTTTACGCTCTTTTTATATTTTTATTTATTTATTTTTTCCTGAGATGCAGGATCAGGGGAATATTGATTCATGTCTGCCGACAGTGAGACCAGGTGCAAAACGGGTGAATTTCATAGTCACGTTTCTTAGTCGTGTGTGTGTGTGTGTGTGTGTGTGTGTGTGTGTGTGTGTGTGTGTGAAAAGTCATTACACAGGTCATAAGTCATTACCAAGCGTGTACTGTTGAATTTGTTTTAGGTGCTTAGGTCTTTCAAATGCTGCCAAACACTTCTGGTTTGCCCCCCTCCACTCTCACCCCCATGGGTCATTAACCCCCCTCCCCCCACTACACAATTTGGGTGCAATTTAGACAAAAATAATTCATGTTGTTGAGGGGCTCCAAAAAGTCTCATGAAAAATTACTTGGAGAGATGCCAGAGTTCCACAAGAAACGCTCGCTTGTGAAAATGTTGGACTCTGGGTAAACTTTGGGTCGCAATGCTCCCTTTGTTTTTCCAAGAAAGACAAAAGCCAAGCTGGTGAAGTTACAGCTGGATAGAGTGTTTTTCTCATGTAAAAGTGGCACGGGTTACAGCGGCATTAACCTTTAGCTAAAAGGGATAAGGCCAGGATAAAGGGTTATTTCCAGTGAAGCTTCAGATAAATACAGCTGAAACTGGCATTATTTGACTAATTATTTGAGTAAGATGTACCTGCTGTATTTGATGATGTGATGGTAGCCATGAAATAAAAGACAAAGAAAACCCCCCACCAGATGAAGGTGTTTTTCTTTTGTTCGGCGCGGGGGGGGGGGTTTCTTGGTCACTCTTAATAATTTTTATTGAGATTTGCCAGGTTTTTACCAGAACAAAGGGAGTTCCTGATTGTCAATAAATTACCAACGTTGTTATTAACAGGTTCCGCCCCAACTAGTACTTGCCATACGCTGATCTCCTGCCAGTCTATTGCCTGATAATGAGAAAGCACCCAAATCATTAGCTAACTTGTTTATAGTTTACTGTTACTGTTACAAGAAGAGCTGTCTATCCATCTTACATTACAAAATGGACAAATCCATTAACAACAAAAAACAATACACCTAAAAAGTTCAAAGTAAGTTTAAAACTCATTTAGAAAATGGTATCTGATTTTAGCTCGACCCCGACACACAGTGGGGGGGTACATTGTATCAGTGGAAAGTGTGACTTATTTCTTACATAATAATACATAGTAGTTATTACAACTACTTCTAGAAAATCTAGAAAAAAGATTTTAAAAAGGCCTAATTGCCCATTTAGTTGACCCTGAGGTTCAACTGCATTTTGAAATATGTAAAAAAATAAAATAAAATAAAAACATAATAAATCAAATACATTTATATTTGTAGTTGAATGTACCAGTATTTTAAGCTAGATTTTAACCTGGGTCACAGAGAATATATTTTCTGACCAATGTACTCAGGAACTATGATAACTACCAGACTACATGTTTGGTGAAACACTGTATGTGGAGAGTGCTGGTTTCTCACAGAATGTTTTTTGGTGATGAATGCAGTGTGTTAACGGGAGCCATGCTTGTTGGTATCTCTGAGCCATGCACTTACTGTTCTGATGAGGGGTCTTCTCGTTTCATACAGGCCTGAAGTTGGGCATGGAGCGGGACGCCTACGTAATGATCGCAGAGAAAGGGGAGAAGCTCTACCACATGATGATGAGCAAGAGCCGTCACATGATCAAGGACCGACGCAGGAAGCTCAGCATCGTGCCCAAGTGCTTCCTGGGAAAGTGAGTTTGGGAAAGGGCTGGAGCCACAGGCTGAGCAATTTGTGGGCGCAACATCGAAGTGGATGCAATCATGTCACGTGACAAAGGAGAGAACCGGTGCTGGGAGGAAAAGCCCTGTGCCCAAACATATTACATGCAAACATATATTTTTTTTTATGGTGAACATTTGATGGATAACGTGTTTATTAACAAACGATATTAAAAAATAATTAAGTTCATTTTTTCACCTTCCCCAATGCTTCATTTTAAAATTGAGTGGATATTAACGCATATTTTGTTGGAACAGTTTTGCAACAGATTAAAGACTATGGGCCGGATTCAGAGATGGCCAACTTAAGTCATGCACTTAAGAGCATCTCCTGCTCGGATTTTACGCGAGATGAGATACGCCGTATTCTAACCTGCGCTACGCGGTGCGTTTTTCAAAATGTGGGTGGCACAGGGTATGATACTCTAATGACCTGATTCTTGTACCTGTCCTCTGGGTTGCCAGCATTCGACTAAAAATGTGTGTGTGGGTATACAATTTCAACGTGTCAGTGACAATGCCTTTAATAACCGCGTTAGCGTTTGTAAAATCCTACCTTTGTGCATCGTAGTGGCTCTTGCGTGACGGGGAAGGCAGTGAATGTATGAATCCGTCGCATTGATAAAATGATTATAGCTCCTATTGACGACTTGTAAATACCCATCACACAATCAAAATAAATAATCGCTGGACACTGGTTGCACGCAATATTATTAAGTAAACAAATAAATCGTTGGATTTACTGAAAAAAAAAAAATAGATTTAAAAATCTAATCTTTTTGTAAAGATTTACCTAATAAAGTAATGTAGCCTACGGTGGTTGAACACAATAGCCTATATGAGACTTTATCTACTTAATAATTTTGGAAAAACTGTGCTGACAAATCTTTTTTCTGTCAAAGCGAATATGATCCAGACACTGTCTATCAATTAATCCATCTAATATTGGTCTGGTATGATATACCATACGGTCAGTCATAGCCTACCTTTACTTTATTTTTTTATGACAGCTTTTTGATGATCGCAAGTTAGCTTATGTTCAAATAACATGCAGTCATTCTAATATCCATTTATGCGAAAGATGCTGTATTTTTCATAGTAATCTATTGGCGGCGCTAGACATGAAGCACATTTTTTCCAAACAAAGTTGCATGGAAAAAAATGATTAAGTGAAAACTCTGAATACGCGTATCTTGCACGAATTGCGGACGCGCATCAGTTTCATCAAATCTTCATCCCGCATGCATAATGCCGCGTATGTACTGGAGAGACACTTAAAACAGCGGATAAGTCAAATGTCTGAATCACAAATAGCTTGAGCTACGTGGAATTTCAGGAGTAAGTCCCATTTGTGTGTGCTTAACTCTGAATCTGGCCCTATGTAAGAACATTTTTCATTTTCGTCTTCGTCTACGTCTTATTCTATAATATACGGTGGGGATGGAAAGTAATCGGGCAGGGACACAATTTTTGTTTTTTTGGCTCTGTACTCCAGAACATTGAATTTGAAATGGAACAATGATTATGAGGTTAAACTGCAGACAAGTCAGCTTTAATTTGAGAGGTTTTACATCCATATCAGGAGAACCGTGTAGCAATTGTAGCCATTTTTATACATAGTCCCCCCCCCCCCCCCCCATTTTAGGGAACGAATGGACGAAAAGTAATTGGACAAATTAACATAAACTTAAATAAAGCCATCATATTTTATATTTGGTTGCATACTCTTTGCATGCCTTGACTTCCTGATGTCTGTGACCCAACAACATCAAAAGACTTTTGAAAATATTTTATTTTCTGGTATTCTTACAAGCGATACTATAACCTCTCTGAATTTGAATGGATCTCTATGGGAATTGGCGGGTGGGACTAGATTAAGCTGTGAATTACGCTGGAACTGTATGGAACACATGGTTGCCTAAATGGCTCTAAGTCATCAAGGGTCTGAGGTATCAAACAAGCCTCAAACCATCACTCTGCTGCCAGATATACAGTAGAAATGGATGGAGCACTTTAAGGGTTTCTTCTGCTGACTTATTTTTTCATAGGAAAATTATTCAGGAGAAACTAAGCTTCACTGCTTGACCCCCTATTGTTTTATACTGCCTTCCCTTAAACAAAAATGCATGAATCTTTACAAGTAGGCTACTGTCTAGTCCCAAATGATGAATATGGAGACAATTGTCCAAATTGTGGCGCTAAAGGAGCACTTAAGAATTTAATAAAAATCATTAAGCGATTCATTAAAATAATTTGTGCTTATTATGCTCCCTGCAACCTAGCGTGAATTTGTGACTAATGACGACCGTGAATGAATTGTGTCTCGCGCTATATATTTTTAACGTGACGTTACAGAATGTAAATTATAGGTTCAAATGAGAAAAATCTATTAGGGTCTACAATCTATTACAAATTACAAAGAATAGGCAACACAATGGGAAAAAAGAAATAACCACAGTTTTCAGCACAATGCATAACAATAAAGACTAGCGAACTTAAAACTCTGCGCCTCTTTTGAGAATTTAACCAGGTGAATCTGAGCAGATAAGTTAAATAGCCTATTCAGTGTGTGCGTGGAGAGTAGGCTCTAGGTGAGAGTTATGCACAAGTTAATTGCTTTTAAAAAAAATTTTTTCAATTTAAAGTCATGTAATTTTACATTGCAAAAAGCCTTGAACATCATGTATAAATAACATTATTATTATTATTACATTTAAATAATATGTGGATATGGGCAAATGTTCACACTTTTGTGATGTACAGAAAAACAGTCCTACCACTAGGACAGGGGTGGGTAACCTCATCCGCAAAGGGCCGGTGTGGGTGCGGGTTTTTGTGTTATCCCAGCACTAAGACACCTGATTCTACTTATCAAGGTCTTGATTGAAAACCATGATTAGTTAATTAGTTGAATCAGGTGTATTAGTGCTGGGCTAAATCAAAAACCTGCACCCACACCGGCCCTTTGCGGATGAGGTTCCCCACCCCTGCACTAGAGAATAATTTCATCTGTTGGTATTGGAATTCATATTTGGCAAATTAATTGCTTTATTAACCAAAGAAAAAACATGGAATCAACGATCAGTTCATAATGTAAGGTTTTTGCAACCCATATTTTCAGCTCTCTAGCCGCTACTGGTTTAATGTGAGGGCAACCTGTTTTTCTTTATTTTTTTATACGTATTTTCCCTGGCAAAGGCATTTGTCGCACGACAGTTGTATGCCGTTTACGTTCCCTCATGTAAAGAAATGAGTGAGAATTTTTATTATTATTATTTTTTTAAATATTTTGTTTCAGATTTTTTCCCATGTTCCTCATCAAACGTGCCATTATCAACAGCGATCGCAATCGGCCCGTTCCGTTTACCCCTTCTCCGAAACGTGTTGCTGAGGTCCGTATTAATTTTAAAGAGGAACCTGAGGCCCATTGTAATATTTAACTCAACCCAAACGATAATGTGACCATCAATCTTTCTACCACATAAAACCCTTCTCATTGATTGCTTTAATTCGTTTTTGTGAAATAGGATGTGTCCCACACTGACAGATCTGAAAGATAACTTTGGGAACTGATGTCACGCTGTCTGAATGTCCTCCTGGACTGGGAGTTATTGTACCAGTGACTGTTACCCCTAGCTCACAGTTCACTTCCAGTTAACAAAATATGAAGAAAATATGTTTGTTACTGAAGAACAAGATATATTAGTTCTTTAGTCTTTATAAAATAAAATGTCCCCAGTTTCATCAGCGGTTTTCACCTCTGACAAAATCTTAAGTGAAATTGATTAACCTTTCAAATCTGAGTCAAGATGTTGATAAGAGTTTTATTGGTCGAGCATACCTGCGATGAAACCCTCTCGTCTCCTTCACAAGCCGATAATATTTCCCTGTGTTTGGGGCCTCGCGCACACGTGCCAGCCCTTGTTTTTCCTCTTCTCTTGTATGAGAACACATCCCCAGTACTTCCAGGAACTGCACTCTCAAGGCTAATGTTGCCTGATACCATTACTGCCAGTAAATCTATACCATTGCATTTCTTTACCTCCCCTCCATTAAGACTCCACCTTTATTGAATAAGAGGCCTCCTAATGCAGATGTCATGAGTGTAAGCCAGAATCCTGCATTGCCCTTCACATTATTTCCAACTTAAAAGCAAGCGTACTGAAAATCAATCCGCCTGTGTTAACTCTCCAAGTCAGCCTCCAGGAATTGTACTCACAAATATATTGTCCAAGACTCAGGTCTGGTTGAGATGAGAATTGCATCATGCTATGTGTTTTTGTTAGGGGTGAATCTGTGTGTCGGTCCTTGCCGGACGTAGACGGCGGTAAATTTTCCAGAGCGTCACCGCGATTTTTATCATCGGGGACACGTTTTCCGAGGTCTGCTTCATTCTCTGGCCATGTCATTCGTTCGGAAGGCACTGCGTGCTGTTTTTCCTCGATGCCTGGTCCTAATGGAACTACAAGCTGTCTTCAGTAGCTTTGGAAGTTTTTTTACCCTTTATCAAAAATGAATAATGGGTAATCCAAAGTTTCTTAAACTCGGGGAGAGTTGATTTTGAATATGTGAATAATATAATAGCTTTTTTTTTCAAAGCCAGACAACTTCAGCCCTGGCTTAAAATTTAGAACACAGCTGAAGGTTGTGCCAGAAATTCACTGAAGCATCTTTGGACCAAAAGGTGGGTGTTTTGGTGGAGGAGAAGCTTGTATGCACAGGGCCAAAAACTGATCAAATATTTATCCTTCTCTCCTCTCCTCTCCGCTATTCTCTCCTCTCGCTCGCTCCTTTCCCATTGGGCTTCCAGTGCCACGTCGCGCTGTGTGGTTATCACGCAGTGAATATCTACGAGTTTCATTCGGGGAATTAATTATTTTTTCGTGATTGCGCAGACCCTCAGAGATCTTTGTGGAAATTAACCAGAGTCTTTCCATCAGTCAAGGTTGGCTGTGTACAAACAATTATGCCTGTTCTCAGTTTTTATAGTCTTTCAGAGAAGTGAGAAGAAATGTAGTGAGCCATGCTCATTTGAAGTGCAAGTAGCAAAAGGTGACATTAGCTGATGTTAGCCCCCTTTAAAATATGGTAATAAGTATTCCCTTTATGATCTTTCTGACAGGTGGTAGCAGATGGCTGAAGGTGACTGGATCTCATGGAAAAACACACATAATCACACACACACAGCATTGTACACATGCACATACACACACACACATACACACAAACAAATGCAGTATTGTGCACATGCACGCACACACACACACAGAGTATAGTACACATGCACACACATACACACGCAAAAGCACACACACACACACACAGGCGTTTAGGGGCTGTGATTGATCGAGCAGTGAGCGTATCTTCTCAGAATCTTTCTCTCGGGATTGGAAATAATGGCAAGTCTATAATTCAAACAGTTGGCCAGTGTCCAATCTCTCCTGGAAAAGAGACACAGGGACAGGGGAAAATGTTTTTAGTTATTTTAGGATAAAGCGCTTGTTGGAGACGCGTAACCGAATCACACAGCTTTCTTTCTGAAGGGTGTTTGCTTCTGGGCCGCTAGGGGAGCTTTCCTGTATTTGTATCTGGACTCTGTGCTCAGCACATCTGCTGCTCACTCTGATTTTTTTTTTTTCTTTCCTTTCAGCCAATCATTTGTGAGGTTTCAGACAAATTCTAAATTGTGCAATGGCTGCTGGGAGGACCAGGTTGCACTCGGAGTTAGTTAAAACTGGCTAATCCAGGGTGCGCAGCAAAAGCCAATCAGCTTCGAGATTTCATATTTTTGCCAGCTTCTCTTCTTTGTCATTTAAATGGACAATTCGTTCACTTGATCTAACATTGAAGGTGCATTTTTAAAAAAATTTACATTTTTAGTCTTTTATAGGAGTGAATCAGTACTGGTGTAACAAACCAGTACCGGGATTAATAACTGAAGCCAGGGAAACTGACCCTATGTCAAACCCTGCCAAAAGTCCTGTCCTGGATACTGTTACTAATTCTGTCCAGCTTTTGCCTTCAAGGGCAATTTCCATTGGACCTCACACAACCATTATTTTAATGTAATAAATCAAATGAAGCTTAAAAAAACAGTTTATTTATCAAAAAACTTCTGGGTACATCATGGTCACATTTCATTATTTATATCACTCAATATGTTCGCCTGGCATGGCGCTATCAAAGGTATAAAAAAGGGAGGTTACATTAAACAAGATGAATGTCACTGATTCTATCTGCCTTGAACGCAGCTGGCTAAGTCACTGACGTCATTTACTCCAGTCCAGATCAGTGACGATGTCGCTTGCTAGCTTTGTTTCCAGGAATCTTTTCGGAAATAACGGAAGCAGCATTCTGGCAGCAGCATCTCACTGTAAAAAAAAAAACTGGAATAAGTCAGTTTAACTGACACGTCATCTGATATCAGCTTGCTGGCCAACAAGCTCAAACTTCAGCTCAAACAATTACCAATAGTTTATTTTTTGAGTTCTTATCCCTGGTGCTCTGAACAAAAAATGTTTCGATGTCCAAAAATGTTCACTCACGCATAGCCTATAAAGCACGTGACTGTAAGTCATTCATTAAAACTTGCAAAAACTAGGCCTGCCATTAAAAGTTACAGCAAACAATACTGCCTATCGTAGCTCACACTAATTCAACTAGCTCTATTCCAAAGAAATGCTCCCCAATCTTTCTGAAATTATTTAATGTAACTTGGCCGTGTGTTTTGTCATCTTAACAGTAATTGTAGTAACTGCAGTAACCTAGCGAGGCTCAAACCCCCAATCTCCTGCATGGTAGTCCATTGCTGTAACCACCAAGCTATGGCTGCTTTCAGAGTTTGTTGGGTAGGTAGATAGACAGCCTATTAAGCATGTAGCCATAATATACTTTGAGATGAGACCAATTTGATCAAATGTTATCGGGTTAGATGTTGTTATCCAATGGGGAGAATTATTTTTTTGACGCCTTGGATAATTTTTTGCAGATTTGGTAGGAAAAAAAAAAGGAGGAGAAGAAAATGCTCAGATTTTCCAAAGTTTGGAGCTTTATTGTGTGGATGTGTGCAGTTGTACCTGAATTCTGTGTGGTTACATGAGGTAAGAACGTACAGAAGTTCATGTTTATAAGGGCTGAGATTGTGAAGGAAGAGTCTAGTGTTGAAGATTTTGGACTATAAAGGGACAGATGTAATAGTCTGTTGTAAAAAATAATTGTAAACAAAGATAAACCAATGCTTTAATGAGGTATATAATGAGGTCCAATTTACCATAGAGTATAACTAGCAGTAATGGATGGGGTGTGTTCAATTTATAATGCACCTCCATACTCCATGTTTGTCAGTATCTATGGTTGTAGGCTGCATGTAGGTAATGTCAAATAATTCTTTAACACTTTTACAAGAATCTGAGAATACTGCTTATTTCTCAAAATAACTCCCAACTTTAATTTTCATTTTGCCAAATTATCAAGGTGCCATTTAAATGAAACTTTTTCATCCAACATCCTAATAGTTGTTACTTGTTCAATAATTTCCAATGTTCAATTGTCCTCATTTCCAACTGTTCCCTATTTTTTTTGGCATTGGAAAAAAAGATGTACAGTATTGCTTCTCATTGGATTCCTTATTAGTGTGAGAGAGTATAATTATCTTAGAATTTCATTGAAAACTAACTGTAGATCTTTCAAAACTAAATCTGTATACTAGTGTAGACTGCATCATCACCATCTGTATAAATATATAAATCATATTTAGCACTATCTACATTATCACAGATGATCAATTTAATCAATTTAAAGGGTCTGCCAACTCAAATTGATGATTCAGCTTTTCAATGGTTAATTGTTGTCATCCTGGGGTGGAATAAACAAAACCCAAATATCAGTCAAGTGATGTGCCTATCATATCAAGTGATGTGCCTAACTTGAGATATGCCTTCCTTTTTTTTCTCAACATTGGCTGTAATTGATCAAGCAAGGTTTTGAGCGGGCGGGATTAAACCGGGACAAGTAATCTAGTCCTGTCAGAACCGCGGTCATACATCACTGAAGCGTTTCTGTGAATGCCACGCCCGCTCGCTCGCTCCTATAGAAAACACAGCCAATGCCATTTTTTAAAAATCCAACTTGCATTTTGCACGTTTGCCATGTCCAATCGGAAATCCCAAAGATGAGCCCTGTGGCTACATGTTCTTACGAGAAAGCAGTTGGAAGGAAACTAACGTTATATGGTGTCCTGCATCATATGTCTGCGGAAAGCACTTTTAACAGGTTAATAAACATCACATAATATGGATAGTTATAACTACAGGCTTCAACTATAACTGTCGCCCAAAACTTGAGCTCAATTGTTCCGATCGGGTCAGTGCAAACATGCCCTCGTGCTATGCTGTACCGGTGACGTTACTATTTAAAAGACGTCGGTCTCTGAGATTAACGTTAGTTAGTTAGTTAGTTAGTTCAGTGGCTCAAACATATGGCGTGGTTGCACCACGCACTTTCTTTTTTTATTTAGCTATCATTTGTTTTGCTAAACAGTGCTTGCATTTCCGAGTCTGCTCGTAACTTGTCTAGAGGCTCTTGGGCGTGGCCTGAATATTATAGCTTTCATGCCCACCCAGGCCTGAGAACTGCATAGTCGGTAGAATGTGACAATATTCAATCTTAATTTTTTTCAACTGTAGACGTTTTTTAAAGCCTTAAATCTTGGCGGATGATTATTTTAATAACGTGGAGTAATGTCAAATAAAGAAAACCACGTTTTAAAAACAGCTGTCAATCCCTTTAAAAATTGTGGAACGCCTTTATAAATCATTTTGTTAATCCACAAAAATGTAGTGATGCTCTTGCAACTATTAAACTATTGCAAGCAACAAAAAGAAATACAAAATTCACAATGCGCACACAGTTGGTGGCAACTACTCTACGAGGCAATAGTGACACCGTTTACTGTCTGGGTCGCGCTCATTAAGACATGATTTGTACTTTGAGGTATAAGTGGTTTCAGGAAAGGATGTACTTCACTTTTATGAGTGGCTGGAAGCTTGCCCTTCCTCACCTTAATGTTGATAAACACCCCATTCTCTCACATTTTATACAGCTCAGTGTATTTAACCACTGTGTCCCTGCTCTGGGATTTGCAAAAGAGCCCCCACCCCCTCTGGGTCTCACAAGATTCCTCGGGAAATTTTTATAAATGGTATTTATTTTATTAATGTTTGTTATTTGTGTCATTTAATTTTATAGCTTACACCGTGGTAATATCATAATCACTGTTCACAAAATATATTAAATAGTGACATCAATAGTAAGATGGTATATGTATTTTGTAGATGGATAGTCTTGCTCATCACTGCTCATCTCTGTCTCTCTTCCTCTCACCCTCCCTTTTTTTCTCCCTCTCTCTCTCTCTCTCTCTCTCACTCTTCTCTCCTGCTTTTTGCCTCCTACCTTCTCTCTCCCCCCTCACGTCCTCTCTCACTGTCTCTCTCTTTCTCTCTCTGCAGTGAGTTTGTGTCCTGGTTGATTGAGAATGGTGAGATCAGTAAGCCGGATGAGGGCGTGAACCTGGGCCAGGCCCTGCTGGAGAACGGCATCATCCATCACGGTGAGACCCCCCACCACCCCACCTCACTCTCTCCCCTCACTCGCCCTGACCGGAAATTTTCATGGTTCAGACTCTGCCCCCTCTTCACTTTCTCCCCTTGCTCCCGTGTCTGGAAAGGTCAAAGGCAGCATTGTCCTTGTCATCATGTGTCTTTACTTCTCACACTCACAAGTTCTCTGGTGATCAGGCTTGGCCTTCATGACCAATAGTACTGCTGGTTTTTTTGTCTACCTGATGGTTAACCGACTACTAATGTCAGGTCTGTCCCTGTTTACAAGGGACACCAGCAGTGCTAGTTGAGTATTCCTGCTGTAGACTACTTAATGCCACATCATTTATCTGCTTTATTGGTTGAGAGGCACTTATATGCAGGAGCTTAAGTCACACATCCATTTATGAATGTTTCGGGGTCTGTTTGGGCAATGTTCAACAGGAAATCAGCAGTGCCCTGCCTACGGCAGGTCCTTAAGCACTGCGGCCATGTCGTGTCATGTGAGAATGCATCTCCCCTCTCCCTGTGTCTCTGTTCCTCTCTCTGTGTCTCTGTTCTCCTCTCTGCATCTGTTAGTTTCACCCCTTTCTCTTTCCTCTCTTTTTTCTCCTCTCTTCTCTCATTCCACTCTCTTTCTATACCTTTCTTCATGTTCCAGAGAATGCCCCCAGCTGCTTGTTTTTATGCAAAAATAGTGTTTATAGTTGAATTGAAAGCGCTTCTGTTTTCTTCAGAGAAACCTTCAATGTTTCTGAGAGGAACAATCTGACTCTCTTGCTCCAAGTACTGTATAAAAAAAATAATAATAATAATAAAAAAATATATATATTTTTTTAAAACGACAAAAAATATTTGGGGAATAATGACTTTGAAACTGTCAGCAGCCCGTTTTCAGAATGTGTTTATTTTAAATCTCCAGGGCGATGTTTCTTTTGTGTCGCAAGCCGCATATTATAAGCCGAGAAGGGGGAAGAAAATGCACATGCCACATCCTTTAAATTATTTATGCACCAAACCACAAGCCACTGCGGTTTTTTATGAACTTATTTGAGCTTTTTTGCCCAAAACGATGAACAATGGTGAAGCCGCGTTAATTTAAAATACCTGCGCTGTGCAGGGAGGGGACTTCTGTCTGAACGAGTGAGTGACAGACCAGCTACACGTACCAACCGATATAACAAAACTGTTTTCCCGCCAAAATGACTGCAGCACAGCTAAGAATGAATGTCCCTGTATCTGGCTCAGTCAAGCCGTCGGAAATTTCACTGACCTGCACGTAAAAGACCCCGCAGGTGGAACGGAGATATCAAGGTGCGTGACCGAGGAACGCACGGAGAGGCGAAATCCGAGAGGCGTGCAAAGAAACGGAAAATTAATATGTCACTGCTCATTGTGCCCGCTCAGTGACGACCCCTTGATATTTTTGTCCGTGGTTATCTTAATGTTGGCGGTGGCGAAAGGGAGAGCGTGTCATGGCTCCACCCGCTCTTTCCCGTGTACGGCAGTCTCCCGGGTCACATCTGCTGGATGAAAAATAAATGGATTTCTCAGCTTTCCAGTCAGCCGTGACCACATGTGACCAGGTTACGCTTCACAGTTCATCATCACAAAGCTCGCTGAATGTGGGAAGCATGATTTTGGGTGGGGGGTGTACAGGAATCTTTTAGAGGATTTGTGTGTTCTGGGAAGATGCCACAGGCCTGTGAAAGGATAAAGCTGCAGAATGGAAGAAATATTCATGGTTTACTTTAGCCTGTGTTCATAGCTAGTGTTCTTTTGCGGTGTAATTTTGGACTGTGTGAACATACGCATACATTCATTAAATAAAAAAACTTAAGCAAGGGTAGCAAGACATCTGTCATTAACACCCTTTTGCACAGATCCCTAGTGGCCATGCCGCCGGTGCCATGAGACATTCATTGCTTCTGCAAGAAAACTACGAGTGGAAACGACAAACTCAGTATTCTAGCTTTATTAGTACATGATTTGTGACAACTCTGCCAAATAATGGGTCCGGAACTGGCTACAGGGTAGAACACAAAGAGTAGTAGTAGGGGGGGGGGATCTTATCTGAGCATGGTACTGTGGGAAGTGGAGTCCCACAAGGGTCGCTGTGCAAAACCATTTAGCACACGCAAAACCAATAACAAAATCATTGGTCATGTTATTGGTTTTGCTTATGCTAAATGGTTTTGTCCCCGCTTAAGGTTTTAGTGAAATAGGCCCTCAGAGTACTGTGGGCAGTTCTGGGCACTATTAAAAAAAAAAAATTTTTTTAAAGATATAGATGCTCTAGAAAAGATCCAAAGAAAGGCAACTAAATTTGTTCCCGGTATGAAAGATAAAAGTTATGAGGAAAGAAAGGGGATTAATAAAGTGAACTACAAGAGATTATTCAGGTTGAGTTCAGTGAGTAGAAGGAGAGGGAGCATCGATGGAAATGAGCAAAAGGTAAATTCCTTACAAACATTCGGAAGTACTTCTTCACACAGAGTAGTCACAATGTGGAATAGCGTGCCAGGTCATGTAGTAGAGGTAGAAACTGGATGCCATCTAATGTGTAGGGGAGTGCTAGGTACCCTTTTGTGATAGGACATTTTTTTGGGGGCTGAATGGCCTGTTCGTCATTAAGTTATGTTATGTAATACAGAGTTTCTAAGTGCCACTATTATGGTGTAACGCATTCATTTAACAAGCAACCGCCCAACCAGTCTCATCTGCAACTATACCGACTCATTCATGACCCAGTGGCATCTATCGGTGAGTTCATGAAAGTATTTTTCAAAAATACTAAAATTTGTATTCTGCCATAGCAACAAGATAAACCCAAAAATAGCCTGAAGGTATGTGAATACAGCCATGAAGAAACCTGCTCACTCAAATTACTACTACATTTTACTACTATCAATATGCTACTAAATTTTTAATAAATTTACAATCGTACCATTGGTTTTACACATAGATATGTCGCTTTCAGGATTCAGTGGTCATGTATTGTCTTGGACAATCCATTTGAAAATACACACCCTTTTATAATGCTAGTATACCTTCTGAAAACCCCATGCGTAAAACCCCACCAGCTGTTTGTGCAGCTGTTATGTATTCCGGTTAATTCTGTTTTAATTCTCATTTATCCAATAGAGGACATTATAACCTTCACAACTATGTTTGCAATGTCTTATTGAATGCTTTGAACAATAAATTACGGCCAGGCGTAACAGCATTTTTAGTTGTATCGGTAGAGTTTGACGCAAACAACTACAGAAAACACAGGGATGTGCATTTGCTTGCCGGGGTGTAATTGTTGTTTTCCTGCTGTTTTCGCACAATTTTACTAATTTCGCTTTTGACTCGTCAGCATGGCTAGAGAAAATTCTCACCTTGCTTACATGGATTTTGGGAGTCGGTCAGAAGAAGATAATCATAGTATTGATTCTATCGGAGAATATGCCTATGAACATGGCGGAGATTTCCTATTCAATATGCTATAAGTATTACTGCTTGTAATATTTAAATTAGGTACGTTAGTTCAGTGATTTTCAACCACTGTGCCGCGGCACATTAGTGTGCCGTGAGAGATCGTCAGGTGTGCCGTGAGAAATTATCTTATCCTATTAACTTCACTTAATTAGTAACACTTTTGGTTGGTGGTGTGACACAGGATTTTTTCTATGTAAAAAAATGTGCCTTGGCTCAAAAAAGGTTGAAAAACACTGCGTTAGTTTTCCTTCTGCCATATGTTTGATATTGTTATTTTCTCATTTTGAATGCATTTCACATATTGTAGTGTAAGCGTTCATAAGTGGCTCAGTCATGTTTTGTTTGATGCTCTGATTTACCATAAAGCTACATTATTTGCCAACATTTTCCTGATGGTGGAATATTATTTTATTGTGATCTTATCGTACATAATATGTCACACGTTTTATCATAAT
The DNA here is from genome assembly GCA_022702515.1 of Ilyophis sp. 1 JC-2022. Taxonomy (NCBI): domain Eukaryota; kingdom Metazoa; phylum Chordata; class Actinopteri; order Anguilliformes; family Synaphobranchidae; genus Ilyophis; species Ilyophis sp. 1 JC-2022. The sequence goes on from CM040402.1 coordinate 12,977,854, forward strand.
CAGTTGGAAGTCACTATGGCCATTTTCATATAAAATTATGTTTATGACAAAAATCTTTGTCAGTTTTTGGCTGTTTTATGGTTTCATGTTATTTTAGTAGAATTATGTCTTGGCTTTCATAATATGTATGACTTAATACCACGTTCAAAGTAAAGATATAGTTTGAAGCTTTTAAACATAAGTTGACAAGCGAGCACTGGATCTTTTCATCGTTTGGAGGCTATCAAGCTTTCAAATATCAGTCTCACAATAACATCAGCTGCTTTACTGGCGAGAAGCTAATGTATTGGTTTTCATCTAATTTTACTTGAAAAATGTCTTTGCTTTCATTATCTGTATGTGGTATTGTCACATTCAGTGTAAAAATATAGTTTTGAAGCTTTTAAACGTCAGCTACAAACTAGCACCATAGCTTCACTTCGTTTGGAAGCTAGCAAGCTTTTACCTGCCACCTATCACGTCATCTGCTTTCACGGGGACAAGCTAATGTATTGGGTTTCATCAGATTTTACTTATTGATCTGCATGTCTTAATTTCAAATTCAAAGTCAAAATATAGTTTTGAAGCTTTTAAACGTAAGATGACAAGCTAACACCGGAGTTTCGTTTAGACCGAAACTAGATTAAGCTGTAAATTACATGGGAATAGTATGGAACCCATGAACTCTATGGAAAAAATAAGTCTTCTATGGAGAAACAACCCTTCAAGTGATTCATTCATATCAACTGCATATCTGGCAGAGTGATGGTTTGAGGCTCGTTTGATACCGCAGACCCTTGATGATTTATAGCCATTTAGCAAACCATGGATTCCATACTATTCCCATGTAATTTACAGTTTAATCTAGTCCCACACCCAATTACCATAAAGATCAATTAAAATGCACAGAGGTTATAGTATAGTATCGCTTGTAAGAGTACCTGAAAATAAGATATCAAGAGTCTTTTGAATTTTTTTTATACCCAGTCATGATGGCATCACCTTTTTACCTGTGGAAAGTTATTTTAACTTTTATTTTATTTTTTTATTTTTTTTGGAGCATGTTGCAGGCATCAAATTCGGAATTAGTGTTATTTAAAAATTTATAAATTTGATAAGGTAAAACATTAAATATCTTTTCTTTGTACTGTTTTCAATTAAATGTATGTAAAAAATAATTTACCAATCACTGCTTTCTGCTTTTATGTGCATTTTACATACTGTTGAATTGAGGTGGTATTGTAATATTTGTTTTAGTGTGAATTTGCCAACTGCTATCAGGAATAGTGCTGTATGTGTTTTATCCCATGTAAAGAAAGGTGAAAGTGAAATTCGTTAATGAGTAGTGCACTTACTAGGAAGACTGAATTTTAAGCCAGGAGATAAGCTATATTTGTTTCTGATCTTTCATTCATTCATTCATTCATTCATTCATTCATTCATTCATTTCTTGGTTTCAGTGGTGGATACGCGGTTCCTCACCAGAATGAACAGAAGTGCTAACTACGGCCGCTAATTACCCATCTTTCTCTCTCTCTCCCCGTCTCCTCGCCAGTGTCCGACAAGCACCAGTTCAAGAACGAGCAGGTGCTGTACCGGTTCAGGTATGACGATGGGACATATAAGGCGCGCAGCGAGATGGAAGATATCATGTCTAAGGTAGCGGGACCCACCCCCAAACATTTCACACTATGTTCAATTTAACATGCAGTATTATACAGTCCTGCTCTGCATGTTCAATATTATTAAAGTGTAAAAATCATATTGCTGAATAATTGTCCATTTTATATTTGGTACCATTTTATTTTAACACAAAATCTGAACTGGGGTTGAAAATAAGCCTTTAAGTTGTAGTAGTTACATTCCATTGTCCGCAAATAAGCTATCACACTACAGACAAAGACAAGTTCATTTAGAGGTTAATAAATTCAGAGGGCACTGATAAACAAGCTTGGAGAAATTAAATTGTGAGAGCGGTCTGCCTGACCTGAGAGTTTACCCTCAGTAAAAGTTTTCAGGAGAATCCTATCTGTCTGTTAGGATGGCACATCCTCTGAAAGCCACTTACCGTCTGGGTTTTAAAGAAGGGGTCCGCGGACCATTGGGGGTTCTTGAAGGTACTGTAGGGGATCCCTGGCCGGACGTGATATGCAATGATTATAGATTTGGAACAATATTTCAAAATATATAACCCTTTATAACTTACGATGGAGGGTCCCCTGGATGCCTTTGAGCCTAGGTGGCGGTCCCTGCATCAAAAAAGGTTGGCACAGTGGAATCTGATGCGAGAATCTGAGTATCTGACCCCAGGTGGTAGGTGGCAGTTGTGCTGGTTAGCATTTAGTGGCTATAGAGGACTGGGGAGTGTAAAGTGGCATGTGTAAAGAACTGTGACTGTGTAAAGAACTGTGACTGTGTAAAGCACTGTGACTGTGTAAAGCACTGTGACTGTAAATCACTGTGACTGTGTAAAGCACTGTGACTGTGTAAAGCACTGTGACTGTAAATCACTGTGACTGTGTAAAGAACTGTGACTGTAAAGCACTGTGACTGTGTAAAGCACTGTGACTGTGTAAAGAACTGTGACTGTGTAAAGCACTGTGACTGTGTAAAGCACTGTGACTGTGTAAAGCACTGTGACTGTAAATCACTGTGACTGTGTAAAGCACTGTGACTGTGTAAAGAACTGTGACTGTGTAAAGCACTGTGACTGTGTAAAGCACTGTGACTGTGTAAAGAACTGTGACTGTGTAAAGCACTGTGACTGTGTAAAGAACTGTGACTGTGTAATGAACTGTGACTGTGTAAAGAACTGTGACTGTGTAAAGAACTGTGACTGTAAAGCACTGTGACTGTGTAAAGCACTGTGACTGTGTAAAGAACTGTGACTGTGTAAAGCACTGTGACTGTGTAAAGAACTGTGACTGTGTAAAGCACTGTGACTGTGTAAAGCACTGTGACTGTGTAAAGCACTGTGACTGTGTAAAGCACTGTGACTGTGTAAAGCACTGTGACTGTGTAAAGAACTGTGACTGTGTAAAGCACTGTGACTGTGTAAAGAACTGACTGTGTAAAGCACTGACTGTAAAGCACTGTGACTGTAAAGCACTGTGACTGTGTAAAGCACTGTGACTGTGTAAAGCACTGTGACTGTGTAAAGAACTGTGACTGTGTAAAGCACTGTGACTGTGTAAAGCACTGTGACTGTGTAAAGCACTGTGACTGTGTAAAGAACTGTGACTGTGTAAAGAACTGTGACTGTGTAAAGCACTGTGACTGTAAAGCACTGTGACTGTGTAAAGAACTGTGACTGTGTAAAGCACTGTGACTGTGTAAAGAACTGTGACTGTGTAAAGAACTGTGACTGTGTAAAGCACTGTGACTGTGTAAAGCACTGTGACTGTGTAAAGAACTGTGACTGTGTAAAGAACTGACTATTTCTCCTTCCAGGGTGTCAGACTGTACTGTCGGCTCCATAGCCTCTTCACTCCTGTCATCAAGTAAGTAACTCAGTTCAAATAGGCTTTATTGGCATGACCACACATCAGCATAGCGTTGCCAAAGCAATTGTTTACATAGACTGCAAAACAACAACAGCAGCGATGACTATATGAAAAATAATAATGTAAAATATAGGGGGCTTGGACTCTTCATAATAATGGGGTGGCTGGGTGGGTGGGGCTTTGTTAACAAATAAAATAACAGTAATAAAGAGCAATAACCATAAAGAATATTGCCTCTCTGTCTTTCTCTCTCGCTCTGTCTCTCTGTCTCGCATGGTGTGCATGTAGACACATAAATTAATGAGTGTAACATTAGAGATATGCTAGAACTCGTGCCAAATTCAGTAAGATAGCGTAATAACCATAAAGACTACAATGTAGTCTACCTCTCTTTCTCTCTTCTACTGTGACCAAATGATACACATCCACACACCCTAGGACATACAGTACATCCACACACTTCTACCTCTAGCCTTCCTCTCTGTCTCTCATTGTGTGCACGTAGAGACATAAATGAATGAGTGCAACATTAAAGATGTGCTAGAACTCGTGCCAAATTCCAGTTCAGATTCCAAGGGGTTTTGCTTTTGGCGTAAACAGCATTTCATTATTGCCGAAGCAATTCACATGCACCACATCTAAGAATAATGGTAGCGAGATAATGACAGTATCATGGAAGATAAAATAGCTAGTCATAATTAAATTCAGCACAATGGGAATTCATTTTTATATATTAACATATACATGTTATGTATACAATATTGCGTGTCCGTGTTTGTGTGTTTGTGCGCGAGTGTAATGTGCAGTGCAAACAATGAAAAGGCTATGGTGGTGAATTTAAAATGAATTACTTTATTCACTTATTCAAAGACAAGGACTGGTGCTGGAGATTTCTACCTCTTTCCTGACGCTTGAATGTTGGAGTGAGATGATTTCTGAGGAATCGGCGCCTCACAGTTATAGTGGGAAGCGTGATTAATTCTGCTCAGTTCTCTGGGCCTGCTTAATGAAATACAGGCAAGGATGTGTAATGCTATTTAAAACGCAGACACTAATTAGCCTGCTTTGAATTCCCTGATGCATGCTAGAGCAATGCTATCCGCTCTACTGCAACAGATAGGAGAACAGAAAGAGCATTAAAGCGTGCCCTCGACTGATGCCTTGTGCCTTCCGTTAGATCCCATTCGTCAGCTGCACATCCTCCCCAGCTCTTTGTTTCGCTTTTCCGTTCTCTTCACCAGAAGCGCATTTGTTTAGACTGAGGTGCGGACCTGGTCATGCGTTCATGGCGTGTTAAAATGGTGGAAGTTAAGTCCTCGGGTCACAGTGTAAGTGTGCGGATTGTGTCCTCGAGTTACAGTGGAAGTGTGTGGACAAGTGTCCTCAAGTCACGGTAGAAGTGTGTGGACATTATGTTCTGGGGTCACAGTAGCAGTGTGTGGACGTGTGTCCTCGAATCACAGTAGAACTGTGTGGACGTGTGTCCTCAGATCACAGAAGTGTGTGGACATGTGTTATCGGTTGCAGTAGACGTATGTGGCCGTGTGTTCTCAGGTCACAGTAGAACTGTGTGGAAGTCTGTCCTCGGGTCACAGTAGAAATGTGTGGACGTGTGTCTTTCGTCACAGTGGAAGTGTGTCCTCGGGTCTCCGTGCATTAAAATGCCAAAATTTACAGCCAAAATTTCTCTTAGATGGAATGAATTATGAAGATAAACTCATGTATACCAAAAAGACCGGATTGTTCCCAGTATTGGAGTATGAGCCTTCCCAGACATGTTTTTTGATGCCTGCATGTCCACTATTGGTCCCCAACCCTGTTCCTGGAGATGTAGGTTTTCACTCCAACCCTAACAAAGAACACCTCATTCAACAGCTAGAGATCTCAGTGAGCTGCTAATTAGTATAATCAGGTGAACCAAATTAGGGTTGAAATTAAAACCTACAGGACGGTAGATCTCCAGGAACAGGGTTGGGGAGCACTGAGTACTCCTTCTGGTCACGATAAGTTAAAATGGCAGAGTTTGTTAGATTGTAGTGCTCATCATTTTGCTCAGCTTGTCATTTTTTAATCATGCATTTGAATTGGCTGTTTCTAATTATGCTTACCTACCTATTTTAGGTAAGCTATCAATAGCCTATAAGGGAATGGTGTTGGAAATCATCTCTGGCAATGTGTATGGTGCCACTTCAGCATCATATCAGTGTTTCATTTCGCTTGTCCCCAGTAAATACACTAATGAATAACAGAAATGTTTGAGCTCTGATTCCGACTGGAAAGAAATGAGCTCGGAAAATAAGAGCATGTCTTCTGCAGTTTAAAAACGTGACTGTCCCCGGCGGGTTGAGGACGAGAGGGAACATCGTCATCAGCCGAAAGATTTCGCACCAGAGCAGGTGTCCCGCAGGAGATTTCCACAAAAATTTCTCATTCACTTAGTATGCATGTTTTAACATGCTCCCCTCGTTCGCCTCATGCGCACGCCTTAAAATAAACACCCCCGGGTTATAGATATGCACGTTTAACATAATTCATTTTTACATCTTGCAGGGACAGAGATTACCATCTGAAAACATTCAAGTCTGTGGTTCCAGCCAGCAAACTGGTGGACTGGTTAATATCTCAGGTAGGTTCTGCTGCCCTTGACCCTGCAGCTGAATACAAAATTGTGATCAAAATAAAATGACTTAAATTATGACATGGGAACCCCCCCCACACACACACACACACACACACACACACACACTCTCTAGGTGCTCTCTTCATATTTAATCATAGCAATATTGGGGACAATGGTCCTATCGGTTGTCATCTTTAGTGTCGTCTTTAATGTAATATTCAATGTTCAAAGAAAGTTAAAGGAATTGGTTTTTTTGCCTGTTTTTTTTAAATTTTTATGTAAAAATTATTTGCTGTCTATCAATCTATATTTCTGCTGAGCGTCCGTCCGTCTGTTCACCTGTCTCACACCTGGTTGCTGCACATGCCCCAGGTGGGGTACCATTCCATGCACAGATCAGATTCCTGTATAGATAGTTTAGGGTTATCTGGTGCTGTGTGTATTGGTCAGATCTTAGTATGGATCTGTTTGTAAATTTCCCTTTTTAGTTGATTAATTTTGGACTAAATAGCCTGGTTGCTTGACAGGGCGGTTTATACCTAGCAATATAACACAGTGGGCGGAACTTCTGGTTAGTTTGCCATTCCGTTATGAGATGACAGCTAGTGGAAAGTGTTAAAATAAGCAGCAGCTAGGGGAACACTGTGGACATCAGGCTCGAGATGCATTCGCCAAAATCAACTCTGGAAATGGGCCTGTGAATAGAATCCATGTTCAAATGTGGAAAAGAGAATAAAAGAAGAGATAAAAAAAATTCTAAAAATTAACCCTCAGACAAGATGTTTAATTGTTCAGTGGGATGCTGTTTCTGCTAAACCACGACAGTAATTCAAGTTGTCAACAGTAATGAACTGTGTACAGTAATCTGTTGTCTCTTCACACCTTCACTTGGAATGTTTTCAATAGATAAGATGTCACATTTATAGCCTCCAAAGGTAAACACCAGCAGGTAACGGATAGTGAAGAAAATGTGTCTGCGTCTGTTTGCATCATTTTATTTTCTTCCTTTGGTTTGACACCCCCCCCCCCCCAGATAGATGGAAATGGGAGTAACGTTGTGTAATGTTACTCCCGTTTCCCTATGGTTAATTTTTCCACTTTGTGTGTACAATGTAATTGCAAAAAGATCGCAAACTTTAGTTCTGAGTTAATTACGCTCCTAGGCTTTTTTCATTGAATCATAAAGCCATGGTTTGTAGTGATGGTAGACTCCACTGCACCTGCAGGCTATCGTTCGCGTTGGCTCGCTTCAGTGTTATAAGAATGGCTCCCGCTGTCCCCATTCTCACCGATCTCACATTTACATGTAAGGAAGATGTGATCTTTTTCGGCGGCAAGTTCCAGCTCCTGTTAGCTGAAGATGACATTACCATTAGCTAGATTAGTTATTCACTTTCCTGAGGTAACATAACCAAATATATTATTTTGCGTGTGGCCAAGGAGCCATTCGTAGTGAGATTACCGTGAATCAAAACACTGTAATTTCATACTTGGGGGGTTTGTTACTAACCGAAGAGAGTGCACAAAACGCAAATCTATTGAAACATTGGGTTTGTGACCCGTCTAATGGTGTGCTTACGCTAACAAATGTTCTTTTTAACTGATTGAAATTTTTTTATTATTTTTTTAAATTACATCGCCAGTTTATATTTTTAGGCGGTATTGTAGGGGAAACACTGCTATTATGACTACATGTTCTCGTGGGAAAAATTTATTGACTTTGTATTTTGTCCGGATTTTATACCATTGACTTGCATTGAAAAAGGGGCCTGAAAGACCTATACTCGAGCCAACCGCACTGGCGCTAGTCAGCAATGTCTCAGTCAAACCAGGAAGTGAGCTTCAAAAACAAAGCCCGGGGTGCGTCCCAATATTCTTCACTCCTCTTTTTCTTTCCTCCACTCCCCGACTACCACTCCTCTCCTACCCGGAAGTGTGCAAAACTGCCTGTATGTTTCAAGTACAAATAGTTGCATGTACACTATACAATGTACCTGAAATTGCGGTTTGCGTCAAGACATTAATTAATTTGTAACCATTAATATGTAATCGGCAACATGAGATTAGGACACAAAGATCTGTTTCCGGGGCACGGAAGAGAGGAGGTGGTAGTGGAGGAAAGGAGGATGCATTTTTTGAGTATTGGGATGCACCCCCAGTTTTGTCCCCTTGGACTAACCATGTGACCATTTTACCATGTGACCATGTGATCGTGTGACTATGTAACTCTGTGACCATGTGATTGCATGTCCCTGTTTGTTTTTGTGATCGTGTGACCATGTGATCATGTGATCGTGTGACTGCATGATCGCGTGTACGCGTGAGTTTAACCATGTACTTTGTGCCATTTTCTAAACCACAGGGTGACTGTTCCTCCCGTGAGGATGCCGTGACGCTGGGTGTCGGACTCTGCAACAGTGGCTTCATGCACCACGGTCAGCAACTTGTCAAAAATGTGTCTGTCTGTTAAAAATACCTTAAATAATTTTGGGTATATGATATTGGCCGACCCTTCCATTTTCAACATAAACACCATAAGCAGTGTTCATTGTTCTCTGTTTTGTGTTTCAACATGAATCCAAACCATCTTTTTAAAGGGCTGCTTGGCCTAGGGGCGTTCAGGAAACATGTCCCCATTGCATCATTCATCCCTCACTCACTTCATGCGTGTGCCTTTATGGAATGAAATTAATTATGGCACCTGTAACCACTTGATATAAATGTTTGGTTCGGTCCTGATATTTTTCTCTTCTTTCATGTGCCACTGCCCTTGCGCTGTGTTGTCCCTGTGTCACTAGCCAAAATGGCTTTAAATCTCTCTGTGACGTCCTCCTAAAATAGAGGTTGTAATGATTTTGAGCAATAAAAACCATTGGATTCCGGCACCTACTCAACTTCCAAGCAGTAATTCTCGCCCACCACGCGCTGGTGATGCTGTCTGTAACTCAGGGTTCATTTGGCTTAAATTAAACTTTGAAAATGCACATATAATTGGTGCTTGAAATGATAAGTATGTCAGTATGTATTTGAAAAGTATCCTTGGGGAAACTGTTTCTTTGGAAGTACCAGACACGCACGCACGCACGCACTGGGTACTGGGGGGGTGGGTTTACCAGGATACATGGTTTTATATTAAGACTGTTTCTCTGTGGGTTACTGGGTTTACTTCATCACAGAACAACAGTTACTGCCTTTTATACATATTTCTCATTGCCCTTTGGCAAACGGTTGCAAACAGGAGCTGTTGGTATACTCAGTATACTGAGCATGTGGGGGCAAATTCATCACAAATTCAAAGTTTGCCTGTGCTGTTCAGCTTATCCCGGTCTGCTTATACTCATTAATCATTTAGCTTTATGAATCATACGAGGTCCAGATTCAGATCTGACTGCCTTGCGGATCAAGTTTCATTCTGACTTACTATCTATAACATGGGTTACAGTCAGTTGAGCAGCCATCATGATTCAGTTAGGTATTTACGTTTTTTTTTTTTGTGGGGGGGGTTAATATAAAGTTCAAGGAGAAAGTGCATTGCAGTTAGATTGCATCCGTGTTGCAGTTCTGGTCTCACATGATGCAACGCAATGTTTGACTGCCCTGTGCCAGGTAAAATAATATAAAGGTTCTCAAGGATATATCTGATATTGCATTAGCAGTCCGTGCTCTTCGCTCTGGATATTTTTTGACCAATGAGAGGCCTCTTACGGGGGAGGCCTGGCTGCCGGGGCGCAATGCCAAGGTTGCCGCTGTGAACCGGGTAGATTCCGCGCTCTCATTGGCCAGCGTCGACCCGCTGCTCCCAGCTGGGCGTAACCTCCGCCCCCGTACCCGGCGGGTCACGTGACCACGCGCCCCCCCCCCTTCTCGCTCTGCGGGGTGCACAAGATGCAGGATTTCTAAAAGGGCGCAGCCCCGCAGTCTCGAGCATTAGGCCTGAGGGCTGCTCCAGTGCAATGTCGCATTTCCACTCGCGGAGCCTCCAGGGCCTGTTTTCATTGGAATCGTTTTGGAGGACGGCCGAGAGAGAGCGAGAAAGGACGCGCTGTGCTTCCAAAGTCTGCAAAAACACGCAGGAATAGGAAATGACACAATTTCAGATCCTCAAACAGAAGACCGTGTTTACTGTGGAGAGGAGAAGGGTGGGATTATGTTACTCTGGCTTTTCCCCCCAGCTGTTATTAAAAGTGGAGCTCACTACGCTGCTTTGCCATAATGTGCACTATGCTGTTTTTCCAGCTGTGCGCGTGTGGAGAAGCTGCCAAGGTGCACTGCATCTGGTGCTTTTCCCTTTTGCATTTTATCAGCAGGTAGTTCTTGTTAATTGCTCTCTTGAGAAAAAGGTACAGCCCAGTTGAATCTGTTCTCTTTAGAATGACTAATTCACGTCATAAATATCCACAGGGATATTCTCCTGGAGTACACGAAAGCAAAAAGACGAGGACAATCGACATTTGTCCTCAACTCTGACTCTGATTTAAATGCAAATGTCAGTTATTTTTCTCACAAACCACTTTGGTGATTTGAGTGACAACATAAGATATTCACTATAACATAAGAACACATAATGAGGAGAACAGGCCGTTCATCTCATCTAGAACATAAGAGTGCGAGAATACATGAGGAGAACAGGCCGTTCATCTAGGCTCATTACTTGCCTACAGACTAAAGAATATCCAGCGCCCCGAGGGTCTCTGTCTCTACTACATGATCTGGAAAACTGTTTCATGGATTCACAAGAAATACTTCCTGATATCAGTGTGTAATTTATTTTGTGAGCTAATTTCCACCTAAGACCCATTGTTCCGTTGAGAGAACCCCAAATGGAAAAATCTGTTTGTGAGCACTCTGAACTGTTAAGAAAAGAAAGCTACTCTTGCAAAGTCAAAGTTTTGGACAGTTTGTGCGAATCCAGGCCAAGCCTCTTGAACTTGCCGGCTGAACTTGCACTGTGGCTGCTCACTTCTTTCCCTCTTTCTCTCTCTCTCTCTCTCTCTCTTCTCTGCCAGTGCTGGAGAAGAGCGAATTCCGAGATGAATCGCAGTTCTTCCGCTTCTACGCGGACGAAGAGACGGAAGGCACCAGCTCCAAGAGCAAGCAGCTGCGGAACGACTTCAAGCTCATCGAGAACATTGTGGCCAAGTCCCTGCTGGTAAGGGCCCAGCAAGCCAGTGAGCGCCATCCGTGCCACAAAAGTGATAATTGATACACGACACTCCATTCCGCTGTAATCACTGAGACACACACGCGCACATACGCACACACACAAACACACACATACAGGCGCACGCACACTTTTCACTGTCCCTTGGTGCAGTGCTGTGTGTCTAATTTGCGATCGCCCCCGGATGCATTTCTTGTTTTGCCATTTTCTTTCCCTGTCAGAATTAAAAGGTTATGTTTAGATAGAAGGTAGAAATCCGCGAATCCCATTTCATCTCATTTTAATTACTGTTTTTTTTTTGGGGTGTTTTTGGAACGGACTGGTTATTTTTCCTGATTTTGCGTGGTCCTGAAGGACACTGCCCTGTATTTAACAGGATACTGTGTCCCGTATAACCCTCATGTTGCCCACCTGACTGTTAAGGGGACAGGCATTCTGTTCTGGGACAGGCAGCTAAAGAGGTGGTGTACTGTACCGGGACGTCCAGCCCAGGACATGAACCTCCACACACATTCATAAATACATACATAACCACACACAGAAATATACAGGGCTGCTAAAAACATAAAATACATAAATGTGCATATATAAATATACCCTGAAGCTAATGTGAACTCAGTGGCAGTCAGGGTTTGACCAAGCACAACAATAGAGAAGACGTGTATGTGTTTATCTTAATTGCAAGACCAGTACTCAACCCTCAGGTTATATGCCTCCCACAGAGACAAAATGGACACTTCTGTCCATCTTCCAAGCCAGAGACCACTCAAACTCCACAGCCGAACAGCCCCCCCCCGTGCCCGGTCAGACGCTGTAATAATATTACTGTATTTTACGTCGGTTATACATGGCTTTTCAATGATGCAGCATCACAAATTTTGTCTCGTACGAAACGGCTACTTTCACGTGCGTCAACTGTAACACCAGCGCTAGTCTCAGGGCGCAGAACAGCAGATGAAATGTGATGCGTTTAGGTCTGGTTCTTCTCGTAGCATGATTCTCATTATTTGACACATTTTCCCGCCTGCACGCTGTAATTATAAAGTGCTCCCAGGGCTGTTCACATAAAAAAAACTCTTCACCAGTTATCTCATACCATGTCTGCTTGAGGATCATTAGAGAATAATTAATGAATGGTTGTAGTGGAAAGTCAACAGTCACTTTAAAGTTAACCGCAGTGATCTGGACAGACTAAGTACACAGGAAGTTAAGTGAATTGTTAAAAAAAATCACTCGTGTCTTGACAGTCACAAACTTACACACAGTCACACACTCTTTCTAGTGTCCATACACAGTCACAGTCACACACTCACTCTAGTGTCCTTACACACAGTCACACACTCACTCTAGTGTCCTTACACACAGTCACACACTCACTCTAGTGTCCTTACACACAGTCACATTCTTATTTAAGACTGGTCGGTCATTAAAAACATCTGGCAGGTGGAATGCAGTGCGTGGAAACCAGACAGTCTGCTCCAGCCAATGTCTCAAGACGGGAGAAAACATCTTTCATATTATGAAGAGAAAAACCAGCCTCGGGTAACCGTTCCAACTGTTTAGGTCTGGTGGAACAAAGCAAGTCAGACATGCATCCTCACACATGATCTCAATCTTCATAATAACAGTCTGCTTTAGGGCAAAAATTATAACATCATTGTTAGACAGCGGTTCCTTTTTGTACAATATTCATATAGTACAAACCACTCAGATAAAAGAAAGTTGAACAGAAGTTTGCCCAAGAGCTAATCTGATTTCCATGCTTGCCCAAATGAGGCAGTGCTGTCCCTTTTGATGCAATTGACAGTTAGCCTAGCAGTCATTCTGAGGCCTGTTCAAATCAGGTTTGTTTGTCTCGGGATAATTCCGCGTTTTCCTTTATCCGGGAAGGCAGACAAAAGCTGGAATAAGCGCCGTTCCACGTCCGCGACTCTGGATCATCTACACGTCTTCAGCAAGTTCCACGTTTGCACTAGTAAGACCAGCTCCAAGGCTCCAGGAATAGCCAGGACCTTCAGAATGCTAACCTAAATTTCAAACCTGTGTGGTCAGTAATTACCTTGACCTTTGTAAGCGGTCAGCAAAGCCCTCTCTTCTGCACTTCAACAGCAGCTGCGAGACATTTCAGAGAGACTCCTGTGTAATAATATGCCTGCAGTGGCCACAGCCCAGCACCCTGCATTTTCTTTTCCACAACTCTTATAGTTTTCCTACAGAAACGTTCCTTGCAGAGCTTGTGAATCCCTCATTCGGGAGAGCAAACGCTCAGACGTGCACCACAGCAGCATGCTGGAGATCTCCGTTAGTTCGCGTAGGCAGGCTGTTCCCGCTAAACTGTTTGTAAAATGAATGGCCATAACAGGGTGACTGGCTGCTCCTATATAGGAAGCACGCTAAACAAAATAATCGCCACTGCGCTTCTAACGCAGTAAACTAAATAATTACAGCGGACTGTGCCACCAGCCACCACGCACGGCATTTTCAAACCTTTTACAGACAATTTAATCCTGCATTCTTGACCCTGTGGTCGTGTGTTTGTTCTGGGAACCTTACTTGAAAAGGGGTGTGTTTGAGAGTTAAGATAACATCTTTTTTTGCCCCTGATTGGCTCTCATCTGCATGGACAGACCGGAATAATTCATAAAATGTTTTCAGTGTATTCGTTTTTAAATGTGAAACTGTTTGCTTTTCAGTGAAATTAAAAAAAGGGACATGTACTTGAGATAACAAGGAAGCTGTGATGAGATTGTCCGTTAAACAGGAAGATGATGCTCACAGCATGCGGCAGGGCTTGGAGTCTTACGCCTGCTTTATCATTGCGACGTGGCTTTGATTGGTAGTGCAGTGTTTTATAACAGTGGAAAGCTCTCCGTCCTGCCCCCTCCTTTGTGGTTTGAGAGTGTGCGGCTCTGCTCTGTATATGGATTATAAAACCTCGCTAATGCCCTACACATTTACTGACGTTTAGCCGCAGGTGTATGAAGAAGGGAGGGCGGGGTGAATTCGGGAGATCAGAAGAGGATGCTTCATTGCGTCTGAAAATATCTGCGATTTAATGGCACGTCCATGGCTCTAAATGACAAAGTGGGGGGGAACAGACATTGTTCAGCACTGAAAGGTTGAAGCGTTCTGCCCTAATATTGATTGATTATAAACCCCCTGCGCCCCCCCCAATGTCCCTACAGACTATTGAACCAATCCGCTCGATATTTATTATTGTGTCCCCTGCTCTGCGGCTTTTATTGTGTTAGCCCTGCTAAAGACCCTCACTTTATGAAAATAGGAGATTCTGGAAGATGTCCGACCTGTTAAATTTTACAGAATTTTGCCACGTTTCTGTCGTGAGCGGTAGTTTTCCGTGTCGACGTGTATATTTCCGGAAACTTCTGCGCACTCCCGGGCCATGGCTGTGATCTGAGATTTTTGGACTCGGATATTCCCGATTCGGAGAAGTGGACGGCCATGTCTGGTACTTTATGGAAAATTCCTGGACAAGAACACTTCCGTGCGCGGGATTATGTCAGTTTCCGATGACAGACACGAGTCCGCAAATAGCCAGATACAGTCCGTTTTCGGATTTGTGCGCTGTAGTGTCCGCCCGGTAAACGCAGCTCTTCATGCAGTGCCTATGGATTCTCTTACTAGCAGAGTCTTATCTGAGCACCACAGCAGTGGTAACATTCCCGTGGACCCCATCTCATCCAGGACATATTTTATTTTGCAGAGTACTGCTTTGTCCTTAAAATGGACCATCCAGTAGACTTAAGAGAATGATTTATGGAAATATGGAGCTTACTCTTTCTGTGAATTAGGTTATTTATTTATTTTTTTACATTGACATGATTTATGCATCGTCTTCATCAGATCCACCCGCAGGAGGAAGACTACGGCTTCGAGATCGAGGAGAAGAACAAGGCCATTGTGGTGAAGAGTGTGAGCCGGGGTTCCCACGCAGAGGTGAGAACCAATCCCTGTCTAATCCCGAACAGGACCCGCCCCCTTCTTTTCATCTCTATAGCATGTGATAGGTGGAAATACTGGCCCTGCCTTGCCGTTAAGCTGCAAAGGCCTCAGGGTGAAACTCCTTCAGTGGCTATAAAGAGAAGGCAGCCAGGGGTCAGAGGTCACCTCTGAGACTCATGTGGACGGCTCACAGCTGTGGTGCAATCATCTCCCACCGCCTCACATAACCGATGCCCGATCAGAGCGCAGTTAGACACATGCGGCTTTGCTGGTTTATCTCTGTCAGAGCCTAATCAAGCCGGTACACAGCAACACACACACACACAGCTACACACACACACACACAGCTACACACACATTACCGATATGCACACACACACACACACCATTCCTTAATGTTTCCGAAACGCTTGGAAAGGTAATTAGGCATGCTGCCTCAGATTTTCATGTGCCGTGGAGTGGTGGGGGGGGGGGGGGACAGAGGAAGTGACAGAGGGAGAAAGTCTGAGAAAAAGCAATGGAGAGTGAGAAAGTGAGAGCGAAGGAGAAGGAGAGAGAAAGAGGTGTTGCTCTGCCACGATGACTCTTCTGTTCCCTCCTCGGTCCGAGAACAACGGTGGTCCTGTCCGAGGACAACAAGGTGCCGGGCAGTCGAATCCCAGGCGGAATTGAAAAGGTTTTAATTTGAGAGCAGGAGAGACCAGAATGCTAAACGCTTCCAGAAAAAGCTGAGTCTGTCTTTCTTAGGGGCTGTCAGCTAGGCAACCAGAGCCACATCAGGCAACAACAGGCCAGTGTGAAAGGGCCCTGACCCAGAGCCTGAGAGAAACACAACAGAGCTTCCATTATCAGCACCCCCTCACTTCCTCCACTGATCTCAGAACAGTAATCAGAGCATTCATTATCAGCATACGTTCACTTCCTCCACTGATCTCAGAACAGTAAACAGCCTTTATTATCAGCACACCCTCACTGCCTCCACTGATCTCAGAACAGTAAACAGCCTTCATTATCAGCACACCCTCACTGCCTCCACTGATCTCAGAACAGTAAACATCCTCCATTATCAGCACGCCCTCACTTCTTCTACTGATCTCAGAACAATAAACAGCCTTCATTATCAGCACACCCTCACTGCCTCCACTGATCTCAGAACAGTAAATAGGCTCCATTATCAGCACACCCTCACTTCTTCTACTGATCTCAGAACAATAAACAGCCTTCATTATCAGCACACCCTCACTGCCTCCACTGATCTCAGAACAGTAAACAGCCTTTATTATCAGCACACCCTCACTGCCTCCACTGATCTCAGAACAGTAAATAGGCTCCATTATCAGCACACCCTCACTTCTTCTACTGATCTCAGAACAATAAACAGCCTTCATTATCAGCACACCCTCACTGCCTCCACTGATCTCAGAACTGTAAACAGCCTTATGTAGTGATTGATTTCTTGCATGATGTTTTTAGGTTTAATATTGCGGTTAAACTGTGTGGAAATGGTTGGAAAGAGTCTTTTTTTAAAATCCTGTATTGGAAACCCCTGTGTGTATGCGTGTGTGCGCGTGTGCATGCATGTGTGTGTGTGCTTGTGCATGTGTGTGTGTGTGTGAGAGAGAGAGGTTGAGTTTTGGCCCTGTCGGTCTGTGCGGTCTTTCTGACGAGGCCCCTTTAACCCCTCGCAGGAGATGGCCCGCGGCGTTCGCCTTTTTACGGCCGTAACGCGAGCCGGGAGGCCCGCCGCCCGCCCCTAGGCTCTCAATTTTCGGATGTCGTAAATCACGTGCACTGGACCGCCATGCATGCTCTGTATAGCAGCAGGTGCTACAGTAAATGCGCTTTAATCATTGAAAACGGCAGGTGTGACTGGGCATAGATCTGCTTGTGCTCTGAGAACACACTCGTTACGCTTGAGGCCTTTGGTCTGAATTGCGTCAGTATATAAAACAGCTGCGTCGTAAATGCATGCGTTACAGGTGGATGTCTGCCGAGCAGGTAAATGACATTCATCACATTAAGGTTGGAATTAATTATGGTTCAAGATCTCTGCAGGGTGCTTATATGTCTTAAATTATGTGTATTTATGTTGGTATGTGTGTGTGTGTGCTTGTATGTATGTATGTGTGTGTGTTTGTGTTTGTGGGGTCCGCGTGCTTGCAGATGGCCGGGTTGCAGGCAGGGCGGAAGATCTACAGCATTAATGAGGACCTGGTATTTCTTCGGCCGTTCCCTGAGGTGGAGACCATGATCAGCCAGTCCTTCTGCATTCGCCGATCCCTGAGGCTTCTGGTGGCAACCAAGGCCAAGGAGTAAGTTTGTACCCGGCCTGGCCCTGCTTCTCATCCGCTGCCTCTACCCTGGGGCCCCCGCTCAAACACTGCCTCTACCCTGGGGCCCCCGCTCAAACACTGCCTCTACCCTGGGGCCCCTGCGCAAACGCTGCCTCTACCCTGGGGCCCCTGCGCAAACGCTGCCTCTACCCTGGGGCCCCTGCGCAAACGCTGCCTCTACCCTGGGGCCCCTGCGCAAACGCTGTCTCTACCCTGGGGCCCCCGCTCAAACGCTGCCTCTCCCCTGGGGCCCCCGCTCAAACGCTGCCTCTACCCTGGGGCCCCCGCTCAAACGCTGCCTCTACCCTGGGGCCCCCGCTCAAACACTGCCTCTCCCCTGGGGCCCCCGCTCAAACACTGCCTCTCTCCTGGGGCCCCTGCGCAAACGCTGCCTCTCCCCTGGGGCCCCTGCGCAAACGCTGCCTCTACCCTGGGGCCCCTGTGCAAACACTGCCTCTCCCCTGGGGCCCCCGCTCAAACATTGCCTCTACCCTGGGGCCCCCGCTCAAACACTGCCTCTACCCTGGGGCCCCCGCTCAAACACTGCCTCTACCCTGGGGCCCCCGCTCAAACACTGCCTCTACCCTGGGGCCCCCGCTCAAACACTGCCTCTACCCTGGGGCCCCCGCTGAAACACTGCCTCTACCCTGGGGCCCCCGCTCAAACACTGCCTCTCCCCTGGGTCCCCCGCTGAAACACTGCCTCTACCCTGGGGCCCCCGCTCAAACGCTGCCTCTCCCCTGGGGCCCCTGCGCAAACGCTGCCTCTACCCTGGGGCCCCCGCTCAAACACTGCCTCTCTCCTGGGGCCCCCGCTCAAACGCTGCCTCTACCCTGGGGCCCCTGCGCAAACACTGCCTCTCCCCTGGGGCCCCCGCTCAAACGCTGCCTCTACCCTGGGGCCCCTGCGCAAACGCTGCCTCTACCCTGGGGCCCCCGCTCAAACGCTGCCTCTACCCTGGGGCCCCCGCTCAAACGCTGCCTCTACCCTGGGGCCCCCGCTCAAACGCTGCCTCTACCCTGGGGCCCCCGCTCAAACACTGCCTCTACCCTGGGGCCCCCGCTCAAACACTGCCTCTCTCCTGGGGCCCCCACTCAAACGCTGCCTCTACCCTGGGGCCCCCGCTCAAACACTGCCTCTACCCTGGGGCCCCCACTCAAACGCTGCCTCTACCCTGGGGCCCCCGCTCAAACGCTGTCTCTACCCTGGGGCCCCCGCTCAAACGCTGTCTCTACCCTGGGGCCCCCGCTCAAACGCTGTCTCTACCCTGGGGCCCCCGCTCAAACGCTGCCTCTACCCTGGGGCCCCCGCTCAAACGCTGTCTCTACCCTGGGGCCCCCGCTCAAACGCTGCCTCTACCCTGGGGCCCCCGCTCAAACGCTGTCTCTACCCTGGGGCCCCCGCTCAAACGCTGCCTCTACCCTGGGGCCCTCGCGCAAACGCTGTCTCTACCCTGGGGCCCCCGCTCAAACGCTGTCTCTACCCTGGGGCCCCCACGCAAACGCTGCCTCTACCCTGGGGCCCCCGCTCAAACGCTGCCTCTACCCTGGGGCCCCCGCTCAAACGCTGCCTCTACCCTGGGGCCCCCACTCAAACGCTACCTTTGTGCCGCAGTTTACACTCTCATTGGGGACATCAAACTGGATGCAGGATATTTTTTCTATTTTGTAGACTTTTTGTGGCTGTGGGCATTGTATTCCCCTCTGGAATATCAACGTTCACCCCATACCCCCCAGCCCCTTCAGCAGGGACTCTCCCTTGGCTAAGAGGGTCCAAAACAGTCGACCGCCCAGCAGGTTCAATGGCCTTTCAGGCCATAGTCCAGCCCTCCAGGAAGTAGCTCATTTGATCCATCCCTTCACGTTAAAAGTCAAAAAACAGAACAATGCCCAAAAACTAGGCTCCCAATTCACATCACCTGTATTTCTTTTTTTTTTTACATTATGACTTAAAACTTTAGTTCTGCAAACCAGGCGTTTCGAGGCGTGGTTGTAGGAAGTGAGACAGGCACTGTGGAAACCAAACCCGTCTCGCTTCCTCTGTGGAAAAGCTCACCTCCCCCCCCGCCCCCCTCCGTCCTCGCACACATGGCCTCCGTGCAAACAACCATTTACCTTACATTGCACTTGCTTGCAGTAACAACCATTGACATTATATTATCACAATTACTTACAGTAATAACATTTATATTACATTACAATAATTTATAATCACCCATCACTTATAATCATATATAATCACTTATTTTTAAACATGCAGTTTAGGTATTTTTAGAAGTTTGAAAGGCACATTTTCACCTACAGTATTAACCATTTACATTACATTAGGCCCAAGGAATATTATATACATCAAATCATCTCTTGCATTGACATTTGTTCTTTTTAAATGTATATATTAAATAATTTCTAAACTTAAATTGTAATAAATGCTTTTTGCAGTAGATTGCATTGACAGTAGAAATGTATAAATCAGTGACTGTACAGTCTCTAACGTTAACCTGTTTGCCTCCCTTTCGTTCAAGGATTGTGAGGATACCAGACTCTCCGCACTCTCTGTCCTTCAAAATGTATGGCTCCGCCCCTCCCTATGTACATGCTGTGAGAAAAGGTATGAACACAAGCCCAATTTGGTACGGCCAATCACATGGTTGTTACATGTTTTGTTTCGGGTTCCTGTGTCCAATTTCACCCTGATGGCTGTCGAGCCTGGGTTTTCAACAGGCAGTCCATGGACCCCTGGGGATCTGTGAAGCTATTGTAGGGGGTCCGCATTCACACTCTCAATCTCTCGGTCCCTAATCTTTCCAAAAACCTCCCCAGGATGCCTTTAAGCCTGGGTTGAGGTCCCTAATCTTTCTAAAAACCTCCACGGGATGCCTTTAAGCCTGGGTTGAGGTCCATGCGTCATCAAAACTGACTGAAACCCCCTGCTGTAGAGACCATCTGATTTAAGGAGGTTTCATCAAAAGATATCTAATGGACTGACCCAATCTTAATGATTTCTGTCCAAAATCCAGTACGCACATAACTGCGCCTGGTGGCAAAGCAGATAACACAGGTAATTTATCTAAGGCTGCCATTTTGGATCCAGGGCCGTAGAACGTGAATGTTGAGCTCTTCTTCATTTGCCTGTCTGCATGCGCTGGTTATCCATTATACATTGAGCAGCGGTCTTTATGTCAACTGCAGGGCTAATCCAGCTCACAGCATAGCAATACGGCTGCGTTTGTGTGTGACGGTGTGGTTTACGTGTCCGTGCGCTGCGTTTCAGTGTTTCTGTGTGTATGTGTCTGTGTGTGTTTATGCACATTTATGGGTCAGTTACTGCATATGTGGTGCTTTTGTATGTTTGTTTGTTTTCAAATGTACGTGCATGTGCCTGTGTGTTGTCAGTGTTTGTGATTGTGTGTGTGTGCGTATTTGTGTTGTGTGTTCTTGTGTTGTGTGTGTGTGTGTGTTTCTGTTTCTGTCACATTTGTGTTGTGTGTGTGCGTATGTGTTCGTGTGTGTTGTCAGTGCTTGTGATGGGGTCATTGTGTGTGTTTCTGTCGTGTGCGTGTGTGTGATGTGTTGAGATGCAGCACAGCTGACGTTGAGGAAGTGAAGAGTTCTGTCAGTGCAGCACTAAATGGCGGAAGTCGCTGTGGTTTTTCTGCTGCAGGTGTCACGGAAACACCTCTTAGCTGCTCCCAGCTAACTCTTTTGTGAGGCTCACTACATCACACCCTTAGCAACCTCAGGCTCACTACATCACATCCTTAGCGACCTGAGGTTCACTACATCACACCCTTAGCAACCTCAGGCTCACTACATCACACCCTTAGCAACCTGAGGCTAACTACATCTCACCCGTAGCAACGAGCTCCTTTATCAGCTTTAGAGTATGGCCCTCAAGTTATTGCTCAGCAAGAAGCCATAAGCCGCATTTACCCAGTTTCATAGGTCACTCTAATTCAGGTTATCAAATGCCACAGAGAGTGCTTAGGCGTGGATTGAGTTACACTTGCCATCCCTGTCCACTAAACTTGGGTTGAATCCCATGCAAACTAATACATTAAATCATTCTTCTCTCCGGCAAGGCAAGATAAATGTATTGCAGACTTCCAGGAGACTTGCAGGAGATTCAGTTCCTGGAATCTAATGGCATTTTAAAAAAATTATTTTTGATTCTATCAACCTTTAGTGAGGATTAAGAAGTTTAATTATCGGGCAGAAGATGTTACTGGATGTGTTAAACAACTGTAGTCAGGGGGGTGGGGGTGGGGTCAGCCGCTCGTCCTTTCACCCGACACAGTACAAGAACATGTGGCAAATACAGTCAGTGAACGCAGACCGCATTTGGATCACATTTTAACACATTCCGTCGACTGCAAATGCTCCACGCCAGCATTTCCTCTTCTCGCTTAAAAATAGCTGTCGACAATGAAGGCTTTCATGCTTGTTCTGATATAATTATATCTTTTCTGCATCTGAGTAGAAGGTAGTTGCTCATTTTGGTCAGTATGTCTTATCATTTAGAAGCCAGGAGGAAAGTAGCAGGTGATCTTGATTCTAAACATATAATCAGTGAAGCTGACACCAAAAAGAGGAAGGTCAAGTTTGTTATGAAGGGCAGTCATTACTGATGGTACACTGGGTAAATTATATTCTAGCGGTGTTTAATTTGATATTTTTAAAACCATTAATTTGTGTTTGTCACTGGTCCTGGGGAATACAGAGCATAATATGTCTAGTAAGAGAGTAGAGCCTTTATTAACATTAAACTGGTTTTGTGTCCAGAAACCTTTGCATTGAATTTTGTGTGAAATAAAGTGATTTTTCTAATGACAAACTGACTGACACTGACACTGTGTGCATAACACAGATCAACAGTTTGAGATGCTGATACAATTGTGGCCAGAAAATTCAAGTCAGTGGATAGAGTCTGAAGGGAGAGTGTGTTAGCCTAACTTCATGTGAAAATAAAATTGCTGTTATCAGGCACCTTTACTGGAGTAACCCAGAGCTGAGATGGGAAGTGTGTGTTCCTGCTACATTTAGTCAGCTTGAGACGAATGTCTGTAGATTTGCATTAGAGGGATTTTTGGTTCAGCAGTGTAGTATGATGGTTATTGAACTGGGCTTCCAATGCCAAGGTTGCCGGTCTTATTCTATTGTCATGTAAAAAGGCGCAAAAAGGAAGTTCTCTACACAGTTACACTGATGTAGCCAGTACATTCCTTGGATTACTTTCCATCACTACTGCTATCCCAAGTGTGTCATTCAGTAACACATATAGATGATCCTCTTAGCCTATGATCTTTGTCATTTATATAAAAGTCTTGAAACGTCGTTTCTGCACAAATTAAAGACATGATCAAATCGAGGGTAGGTCAGATAACCGTGCTGCGTGGAGTAACCCGTGTTGCCCCTTTCACACCAAAGCCGAGCCGTGTCTGACCCGCATAAATCCCAGGTCATGGACCCGAGTTGGATAATGCAGGTTGAACCATTCACACCAACGGCAAACACAGGTTTTTTACAGGTCGTTGCTTCCGTGTGAAAGGGGTATTAGTAACTTGTGGCCATGCTAACCCAGGTATTTCTTTCAAGATCGCATATACAGATGAGCAATGTCAAATGGGACTCACTTTAATAAATAAAGGATAAATA
Organism: Ilyophis sp. 1 JC-2022; assembly: GCA_022702515.1. Taxonomy (NCBI): domain Eukaryota; kingdom Metazoa; phylum Chordata; class Actinopteri; order Anguilliformes; family Synaphobranchidae; genus Ilyophis; species Ilyophis sp. 1 JC-2022. The sequence goes on from CM040402.1 coordinate 13,001,064, forward strand.
ATAAACACAGCTTTGGGATTCAGCAATACTGATAGGTGAGCAACTGTGAAAACGTGGTTATGTGATTTAGTAACACATTCAGGATAGCGAGCATGCTAACCCAGGTATTCAGTAACACATTCAGGTTAACGACTAGGCTAAGGCTAACCCAAGGCTGTGATTCAGTAACATACTCAGTTTAGCGATCGTGCTAATGTAGGCAGGTATGCGATTCAATAACGCATTCAGTTTAGCGACCATGCTAAGCCAGGTATGTGATTCGGTAACACATTCAGGTTAGTGACCATGCTAACACGAGTATGTGTTTTGGTAACATATTCAGGTTAGCGACCATGCTATGTGATTCAGTAACATATTCAAGTTAGTAGTCATGCTAACCAGGTACAATATCTGATTGAGTAACACATACAGGTTAGCGACCATGCTAACCCGGGTATGTGATTGAGTGACATATTCAGGTTAGCAACCATACTAACTTGGTTGTGTCACTTCCTGTCTCAGGGTCCAATGCTGCGTCCGCTGGTCTCCAGCCTGGACAGTGTGTTCTCAAAGTCAACGGCAACAGTGTCAACGCCGACAGCTACCTGGAGGTCCTGGAGCACTTCTCAGCTCACCGCAACAGTCGGCAGCCTCAGGAGCAGGTGAGAGCCCCAGGAAGTAGAACAGGACCACTGCATGAAGCCTACTTTACATGAACGTGCCTACTTTACGGTGATAACTATAAAAAAGAACAAAAATGTTAACCAAGGAAACTGTTCATATCACTCTGAGACTGACTCATTTTTCAACCCACTGTATGTGTGCTGTCTGTACCCTCAGGAGGCATATATGTGAGTTGTCTGTACCCTCAGGAGGCGAATATGTGTGTTGATTCACAGCTTTGTACAGTAATCAAACCTCTCCTGTAGATGCTAATGAATGACTTACAGTTGATGATAATATTTATCACCATCATTCTGGGTGTAAACGGGCCTTAAGACTGAAGGAATTTTCTGTACACTTAATTTATAATTTATTTTATTCATTAGTTATAATCTTTATTTTTTGTTATAGGATTATAGTAACATGCCTTTCATGGCCACGAATGGTTTATTTTGCTTGGCGGTAAGCATTGGCTGATGAGATATTGGCTACTCTTTGGAATTACTTTGGGCTTTCTCTTTACTGTTTAATTACAAAGTTTTAGCAGGCATTGCATTTCTTTCCTTAACACATAAAATATAAAGAATATGAAAATGTCAACTTTAAAATAGTAAGCCCCACACTTAAAACTTAAAGAAAACTTTTAAATAAGTTTTATTCCCTTTTCTTTCACAACATATTTTGTTTAATTGAGTGACCCCTGCCACTTCCCATTAAGGCTGGAGTACGCAACTGGAGTACTAAGCATGAAAAAAAACAATATTCCGTTGTTTTTTTCATGCTTAGTTGGTAGCAATCAGAAAGAACTGCTGTGAGTGAAATCCAGCACCATACATATATTGTGTTCATACCCTCAAATTCTGCATTCTAAAACCAGTGATTCGGCCCAAATTTTTGTTTTCAAAACAAAGTGGCTCATGACATAAACCATTCGAAGTGATAGGTCAGTTCACATTGCGAACCAATCAACAATGAGATTAACCTTGCGCATTCACCAGCTAGAAATCTTCACCAACAATGGCGGAGAAGCGACCCATTACACCGGCGCTATTTCACGTTAAGAAAAAGGAATTGGATAAAGCTTGCTCGAAAACTAGAGTAAACATAGGTGCTCATTTTAGAAGGTGGCGTGATGTTGGGGAGCGAATTGGTTTAAAGACAGATGTGGAGACTCCCATTGTTTCTACTGGACAAGTAGGTCAAAAGTTTCAACCCTAATTTAACTGGACTTTCTGCTTGCCAGCCAAATGTAATTAACTATAATGAATAGTAGCTAGGTTGCTATTTTACTAATGTTACTTTATTTGGCGGCTAGTTCTTGGAAGAAGGAAATGTTTGCTAATGCTATCTGTTGTATAGATTGCGTTAGCTATAACCGGCTTCTCGGCTATGGCCCTGCATGCCAGCTGTAGCCAGATAATGCCTCTGTGATGTAACAAAAGATTCCGTTGTTTTACCTGGACTCTTGTAGCTGACGTTTTTACTGTAACGTTAGCTATACCGATCTGTAATCCAGCAATCGTATTTAGAAAACTTGTATGCACATTGATGACGAGGTCTATGGAAGCAGTGGGCTGGGGTGTGTGTCTCTTTCTCTATGGGCAGGGCCAAGGAGTGGTATGACTTATGTTATGACAGCAAATGTGACCGTTGAGAAAGTTGCGTACTCCAGGTTTAAGTAAAAAGTGTAAAAGAGTAAGACCATTTCTTTGCTAAAGCATAATGCAAGTTTATGGTGGGTAGATTGAGAGATAGAGGCCTGCGTTCTTAATTTTCCAAGCCATGGAACATAATTAAAGGTACAGTTTTCTATTGCTTAGCCGTAGTGGCTGTGGTGCGTAACTCTAGCAGACGTGTTCTATGGCTCTGGGCGTGACTGATGCTAAACTACATACCGCTCTCTCTGCCGTCCACACAGGGACTCTCCCAGTGGGTGTACAGGACGCTTGAGGACGCAGAAGAGCAGGGAGACCTGAAGCCTGATGTATTTGGGCCGGGCTCGGAAACGGAGGAGGAAGATGACGTCGCGAACGGAAGAGGTACGTGGTCAGGCACGCCCCTGCAGCTCTGAAACAGGAAGTGGTTGCGGTCATGTTGAAAAGAAAGAAATGACTGCTGAAGGGGGAAAAAAAGACACATACAGAGCATGTTCCTGTGTGCATACAGCTGAGGTTGGTGCATAGGGGAATAAAAAGGGACACCATGGGGGTGGCAGAGGTTAGTTGTTGTGAACATTGGGCTTTTATCCAGAAAGTTGCGGGTTTGAATCTTGGGTTTGACACGTGCCCCTCAGCGATGCCGTTAACACACAAATCTTTTAGCAGCTTTACTGCTGTTTATGAGAGGGAACAATCACATCAGCATAGTTAAGGAGCCATCTGTAAAATCCTGTTTTTCTCACCTAATATTCTGCAGGCTGCAACATTTCTATCTTCTGTTCTTTTTTTGGTGTAAAAGGAAAGGCTTTTGTTCACCCCTAACAATGAGTAACCCAACAAACACTTAAGCTGATTGAGCTGCCTTTTGCGGCCATTGTGGTGTGAGGTCTGTTTTTGCAGTGCCAAGACCTTATCGGGCTGCTGTGAAATTTACATGCTAATTTACATAATTTACATAATTTACATTGGTGTCCCACCATGAAGCTGTAAATATGGTCAACTTTATGGACTGTTCACTTTTTTTGTTTTACTGTTCTATCCCCTTGGCCTGGATTCAATCAACATTTGTTCTTATCTTTGGTCTGGATTTAGTCAACATTTGTCCTTAACTTTGGCCTGGATTTAATGTTTATTATGCTTGCGCTTTTCTTCACAGAAACAATCTAGCAAGTTAACTGATCACAAAAATGTACTTCCTAAACTGTGTTTTTATTGAACAAGTAACACCTGTATTTAATTTAAAATAAAGTTAAGTACAAATGTTGATTGAATCCAGGTCAAAACATATTCAAGATCTTGTCTCGTTTGGAGCAAAGGTGACAGAGGACATCTTTTGTAGCATGGTTTAAAGAAATGCCATCAGGTCATCATTATTAAGGCAAAAAAAAATTATTGAGATGTATAACACAGCTGGTGTTTGGTTTAATTGTTTTGGGCATTTTGGGATGTGCTGGACTACCGTGAGTTCTCTCAGACTGAATAATTCCCAGCAGTAGTGTCATTTTTCCCCATTTTCATACTTTCAGTGTGTGCTGCAACCACATTATTACAGTACTTTACTGGTGTGATCATCCCTAAAACTGGAAGCTTGCAATTTGAAGATTTTTTTTATGACTTGAATGGAGGATGTGTTATTGACATTATGTCTCGGAGAGAATGAGTTGAACACTTTCTGGTTTATCATTGTTAAATTATTTATGTTCATATTTTCCTCTTTGATTGGACTTTTGTTTGTGTTACAGGAGTCTGTTAAAGGTACATTATGCATGTTTATGTTTACCTTGAAAACATCATAAAATAATCATGCTCAGTCATATCAATGATGCACTGACAATCTCTGTCTTTGTGCACATTAGCTGAATCCATGCTCCTCTGCCTGTATTTATTATTCTAAGATGTGTTTGGGGCATTTCTGGGTGCGACACACTTTTCTGTGTGGGGCGGGGTGGGTGTGGCCATAGAATAGAACCTGTGGGGTGGGATCCATTTTCAGCGGAGCGTTAGCTAGCTACTGCAATGGCAGATGCGAAGAAGCGAAGTTTAGCAAGGGGATGAAAATTGATGGGGAGTTGGCGTGTTTTTTGTTAGACTTGTAAGTAACGTTACCTCTCGCTATCCAGCTAGCTACATTATATAGGTAGTTAGATGGCTGTAGTCAGGTATCTTGAGTGGGCGGGGTTGAGGAAGGTGGAGGGCACTTCATTGATTGTAAACACAGGACCACAGCCAGGCTAATAATCCTGCATAGTGCACCTTGAATTGTGTTGTTGAAATACTGGTTTTTATATCTGGCTCCCTTCAACCAAACCCAATATGACTGGGTGCAATGTTTCCATGAATTGGACTGCTTTACTGGTGCATAGATTAAAAACATCAGTCACACCCTTGTGTGTGAATGAATTTCTAGAGAGTGAATTTGAGAACTGGAGGTCTTTAGAGGCCCATCCAACCAGGGAGTTCTTGTTGTTGTTGTTAGTTCTCGCCTTTAATTGGCTATCGATGACGCCCCCCCTTTCTCATTCAGAACCGGTGAATGGACTGGGGCAGTTGTCCATCTTGGACAGCGACAGTCCTCTGGTCAGCCTGACAGTGGATAACGTGCACCTGGAGCACGGCGTGGTGTACGAGTACGTCAGCACTGCGGGGGTGAAGAGCCACGTGCTGGAGAAGATGGTGGAGCCCAAGGGATGCTTTAGCCTCACGGCCAAGGTACAAGGCCCCTCCCCCAACCACAGATTCTCCACAGTAACCACATGGTCAGCCCCAGTCAGATGGTGTTTCTTCTATTTAGTTCCTTACTCCAGGAGGTGGTGACAACTGGAGATTCTGGCGGTATATCACTGTTTATAAATATTCATGAAAGGGCATGCCCAAGGACAGAACATAATTGCTTTGTGCGTATTGTCCTTGGCCACACCCCTTCATGAATAATGCATAAAATTAGCTGTAAAGTTTACATATCAATGGTAGAGGACCACCTGTTAAGAATGCAGAGCTGTCCATCTGGTTAATATGTGTATAATCTGTCCCCAGACCCCAATCCCTGCACAGGTCATTTTTATTTTCTGTTCGAGGGAATCTCTGTGTGTACTTGGCGATCTGAAACCTAAGTAAAGTTGTTCTTCTTTGACTTGCCTGTCAGATCTTGGAGGCGTTCGCCGGGGACGACAGCCGCTTCGTGACGAATTGCAGTCAGCTGATCTCCCAGAGTGACCGGCTGGTCTCTATGCCGCAGTACGAGTTCCGGAACATCTGCGACACCAAGCTGGTCAGCATCCACAGACGCATCTCCAGCTACCAGAAGGTGACTCCCCAAACCCCCCAAACACCCCCTCCCCGGTCCCCTCCAGCATCACATCATGACGACTGAGCGCCATCAATCTGCAAAGCCTCATTTTATGCCATTTATCCACTCAGCTGAATGAGCCAAATTGCTAATTTCTCCTCTTAGAAGATTAAGCAAGTGGTACATTAAAGGCGTATCTGTTATTGTACTAATAATTTTGCTATTATTTTTTTTAACATAATAGAGATAAATAGTTTGCTTATGGATCTTATTTTCTAAGTAGTTGTACCAAACGCCTGGTCTTCAGCTATCTGTGTAATGCTATCAAATTTTCTGTTATTGAAATGTACTACGTGGTCATGCCTTGGCATTAAACATTTAATTTACCTGTAGGACTAGGATGATGTCATGTCGCACTGGTGTCATTTTTTTCCAGAATTACTATAATCAAAAGTACTTCTGATATGGCCTAAGCCCTGTGGCTTTGAATATAACTGCTACTTGTGCACATAGGAAAAATACATTCACATACTATAAAGAACCACAAACACTTCAAAAAGTCTCGAAAAGGAACGCCGTCAGAAGGACTTACCCTGTGCGTATGCCATTTGGCATCAGTTGGACTGATTAAGTCATAAAGGGACTAACAACTTATCAGCACTTAAAGAGAAGAAGAAGGCCTCCATTACTGGAGAAAGATTGGTTGCTGATGAGGACGGAGGCAGGACAGCGGAATGGGGGTGGGGTCCTGGCGTATGGGAGGGTGGACTCTGAGGACAACATAAACCGAAAAGGAGATAAAATTGTAGCACTTGTAAAATCACCAAGTAAAATACGTTCTAATATTCTAATAATGGTCAGAGCTACAGAAGTGTCTAACGTGAGGATTTTTTCTGCTAGTTCGCTCAGGAACTGAGGGGGAAAGCCTGCCCCACCTTTAAGCAGGCCACCAGTAAGCCCCACCCCCTGGGCTGCATGGACTTTGTTCCCACCAACTGCCACATCAACCTGATGCAGGTGTCCTGCCCCAAGAGCACCACCTCGGCCGGCCGCACATTCAGCATCCGCTTCGGCAGGAAGAACTCCTTCTTTGGCCTGGACCCCGACCAAGGTGAGGGGCCGTCTGTGCCGTGGGCTGCGATTCCGCTGGGAGCACTCGAAGCTTCAGTGCACCGGCTTCAGAGAACTTCAGTGTTCAGACTTCAGACAGCTGCAGTGTCTGGGCTTCAGAGAGTTTCAGTGTTCAGATTTGAGAGAACTTCAGTGTTGAGGATTTAGAGAGCTTCAGTGTTCATGCTTTAGAGAGCTTCAGTGTTGAGGATTTAGAGAGCTTCAGTGTTCATGCTTTAGAGAGCTTCAGTGTTCAGGCTTTAGAAAGCTTCGGTGTTCAGGCTTTAGTGCACTTCAGTGTTCAGGCTTTAGAGAGTTTCAGTGTTCAGGCTTTAGTTCAGGCTTTAGAGAGCTTCGGTGTTCATGCTTTAAAGAGCTTCGGTGTTCAGGCTTTAGAGGGCTTCAGTGTTCAGGCTGTAGAAAGCTTCACTGTTCAGGCTTTAGTGCACTTTACTGTTCAGGCTTTAGAGGGCTTCAGTGATCAAGTTGTAGTCTTATAGTGACAGATGTTCACTCCTGTTTAATATACAGTATGTGGTACTGTGAATGGAATTATAGTGAATCATTCTCTATATATATTTCTCTCAGTCATGTAATTATTACAACAGTCAAATCCTGCTTTGTTATTATCCACACTAAGAAACATTTTTCAAACATGCTGTTACAGGAATGAACCACTTTTCTGTTTCAAATGAAGGGATCATTTTAACTAATTGACATCAGTGGGGGGCTTGTGATTAATTAGAAGCCATAAACTGGCAATTATGGTTAAAGAGGTGTTCTTGAGAAGAAAGGCCAGTGATTTTGGTGCTTTAGCATTTTAGCAATTCCTGCCATAAATAAATAAGCTTCGTGACTAATCCGCTCCATTAGGTTACATTTCACATGCAAACCCAGTGAACCACACCATTTATGTTTGTGTGCGCTCTCGATTGTATGAATGCTGTATATGTGTGTGCATGTGTGTCTTTGTTTGTTTGTGTGTGTGTGTGTTTTTGTATTTGTTCGTCTGTGTGTGTGTGTGTGTGTGTGTGTGTGTGTGTGTGTGTGTGTGTGCATGCATCTGTGTCCATGCTGTGTGTGTGTGTGTGTGTGCATTTGTATTTTTGTGTGTGTACATCGTTGCATGCGTCTGTGTGTGCGTGTGTGTGTGGGCTGAACTGCGCACATTCGTCAATGCATGCTGTCTGTGTGTCCAGAACATGTAGACTATCCAGACAGGTGCGTCTGCGGCCGTCTGGTTGTGTTTCCACCTGACGCTCTGGCTCACCCTAGCAGCACTCCCGAGCCCTGACCGTGCGGCTGCCATTTGTATCGTTTCAGATCTGCTCCGCAGCGTTTTCTCGCTTAGATATGTTATGAATGTTTGCTTCACACTCAATCGCTGCAGGTTTATTTTCAGTGACATGGCTAATCTTTGAACCTTTCCCCATACTGATGCACAGGTATACACCTGCCGTTCGGGAGGCATTTAACGCGCTCTCTGAAAACACGAGCAACAGCTTCCATTTCACAGCACTTTGTCACTCTGATATTAAAATCACATGTGGGTTTGGCTCTTTTATTCAGAGATCCCTTAAAAAAACTGCATTCTTCCTTGGTATTGTTCGTTTTTTATTGGACATTATTCTTAATCTGAAGTTTTATGGGGGGGAAAAGTTCTTGGGAAAATGCCCAGAGCAACTGTTTAAGTTGGACAAACGAAGTCAGTGACCCATAAAAGAGCGGTTCATACCGTTCATGCATTCTTAGTATGGCCAACTAATCACAGTCCCTCGGTTTTATTTTAAGCTTTGAGGGGAAAAAGGTGGAAATATAATTTTTCACATAAACATCTGGGCTTTTTATTGCCTTGACAACCTCATAAGTTGCTCTGGATAAGAGAATCTGGCAAGTAAACGAGTGAACAAACATAAAATAATGTACACTTCTGTGTGTTTCAATACATTGCAGAATATACCGCAATATATAATATATATTGGTGGCAGTGGAGTATAATGGTTAAGGAACTGGTCTTGTAACCAAAAGGTTGCAGGTTCGATTCCCAGGTAGGACACTGCCGTTGTACCCTTGAGCAAGGTACTTAACCTGAATCGCTTCAGTATATATCCAGCTGTATAAATGGACAATACGTAAAAAGTTGTGTAAGTCGCTCTGGATAAGAGCGTCTGCTAAATGCCTATAATGTAATGTAATGTAATATATACTATCAAGATCAGAAAAAATATTGGAACATTTCACATATCCATGCCATTAAAATATCCATGTATATTGCATTTTATTTTATTAATACATCCCTGTGAAATATATTTATCATCATGCCACACATATGCAATATATTGCAGTATATTCCATTTCCATGACGGTGATGTCAATCTTCTTATGTTAAGAATAAAAAATGCAATAAATAAATAATATACGGAATTGTTGCCTTGAATTGTTGCCCCCCCCAGCAAACCTGAACCCCATGTGCCACACGCAACACTGTGTGACCAGCATGGCTGCCCCGTCCTGGACTTGCAAGGCCCCGGAGGATGAGGATGAGGACGGAGGTGGGACGGCGGAAGGGGGCGGGGTCCTGGCGGACGGGAGGGTGGACCCTGAGGAAGGGGGCGGGCTCAGCTTCCTGCTGAAGCAAGAAGACACGGAGGCCCTGGACGCCTACATCCACCTCTTCAACCGCATGGACATCGCTGTGCGAGAAATGAAGCAATACGTAGCCCAGATAGACGTGTGAGTAACCCGGGTAAAGCGCCGCGGCAGCGTCACGGCATCATGTAAGACGCACACACGGGTGTAGTGACACTTCACAATGGTCTTTCATCAAATCCCATGCATGCCTGGGGTGGCCATGATTGGCTGTATCGTTGGGGGTGGTGGGGCGGTCTGTATGCTCCAGCTGCGCATTAGCTTCACTCCTGGGCCCCACGGTCTGGTATCTGTTAAGGCACTGATCTGTAGCCTGGATGGGCTCCACGGTCTGGTATCTGTTAAGGCACTGATCTGTAGCGTGGATGGGCCCCACGCTCTGGTATCTGTTAAGGCACTGATCTGTAGCGTGGATGGGCCCCACGGTCTGGTATCTGTTAAGGCACTGATCTGTAGCGTGGATGGGTCCCACGGTCTGGTATCACTGTGTTAAGGCACTGATCTGTAGCGTGGATGGGCCCCACGGTCTGGTATCTGTTAAGGCACTGATCTGTAGCGTGGATGGGTCCCACGGTCTGGTATCTGTTAAGGCACTGATCTGTAGCGTGGATGGGCCCCACGGTCTGGTATCTGTTAAGGCACTGATCTGTAGCATGGATGGGCCCCATGCTCTGGTATCTGTTAAGGCACTGATCTGTAGCGTGGATGGGCCCCACGCTCTGGTATCTGTTAAGGCACTGATCTGTAGCATGGATGGGTCCCACGGTCTGGTATCTGTTAAGGCACTGATCTGTAGCGTGGATGGGCCCCACGGTCTGGTATCTGTTAAGGCACTGATCTGTAGCGTGGATGGGCCCCACGGTCTGGTATCTGTTAAGGCACTGATCTGTAGCGTGGATGGGCCCCACGGTCTGGTATCTGTTAAGGCACTGATCTGTAGCATGGATGGGCCCCACGGTCTGGTATCTGTTAAGGCACTGATCTGTAGCGTGGATGGGCCCCACGGTCTGGTATCTGTTAAGGCACTGATCTGTAGCGTGGATGGGCTCCACGGTCTGGTATCTGTTAAGGCACTGATCTGTAGCGTGGATGGGCCCCACAGTCTGGTATCTGTTAAGGCACTGATCTGTAGCATGGATGGGCCCCACGGTCTGGTATCTGTTAAGGTATCTGAAATCTTGACTGTGCCGCCAGGGCGACGCAAAATTGTCTCTAGCATCGTTCAGTGATGGCAGGGTTTCAGTCTGTCATGATGACAATGCTCCATCGTGCACCAGCGCCCCCCGCAGGTCTGTCAGGGTCCCGCAAGTCCACCCCTTCAGCTGCACACGTAATATGATGTACTCTCCACTGCAGGTGAGTGTACTCTGAGTGGAGGAACAGGCATCGGTGGTTAAATAGCGCTTGTCCTTATCACCCCAAAGTTCCACAGCCTTAGCTGCCAGTGAGTCCCTTGTTTTTGCCAGTCTGCCTGCGGTATTTTGTGTTCTGGGCTTCACAGAAGGGTATCGCACTCTAAAAGTGTCTTGACCGAGAACAAAGCGTCGGCATCCGACCCCACTCGCCGTTCCGCCAAGTTTCAGCATGTTCTTTGTACTCACTCCTAATTGTGTTTTTGTTTTTTTTGCGACCTTCCCTTACTTTTATTCTTGCATTTATCTCCTTCCCGCTTCCAGTCTTCTGTCCTCCATTACGGAGCCCACCCAACCCGAGGGCTGCGATCTTCCCGCCCCCGATGAAGCCCCGCCCGTCGCCTTGGTGCCAGAGGAGGCGGACCTGGACAAAGTGGAGTCCTGCGGGATCAAGAGGGTCTCCTTCAAAGTGAATGAGGACGACCAGGAGGACTCGGGACACGACACCATGAGCTACAGGGACTCCTACAGGTGAGGTCTGGTGTGCCTTCGAGGATCAGTTAGACCCATATCACTGCACTCTGAGATGCTGTTGGGATTTTCAAAATACTTCCAAAAAAGAGATTAAGATCATCTCGGTATCGATTAAGAGGTGATGTTAAGACTGGAAAGCATAAATACACAGCCGGTAGGGTGTGAAATTAACACCCACCACTAGCCAAATACAGGATAAATTAAAATTGTGGCTGGTAAGTTTTTCTACTCTGGTTTTCTTACTTTGGCAGGTAACCAATCAGGTTGTGTTATATTGTCAATGGTAATGTAGCTGGTAAATTGTTTAAAATGGCTGGTGATTTTTAGAATCCACAAGCAACTCTGGCCAGTGGGTGAAAAAGTTAATTTCATGCTCTGCCAGCGAGGCACAGGAACACAAGCATGATATAACACAAATACCAGGTGTCGTTCTCTTTTATGCAGGTCACAGGAAATGCAGGAAATGCCTGTAATGTAATGTAACACCAGCACATTTACATAAATTGACCCCCCAGTTGTTCCCCGCCTGATTGGTTCTGTGACACTGTGTTTACAAAATGGCCAGACACCAGGGTGGTGTCTGTGCAGTCTCTAATATGCAAACATACAACACCATCTATGTGCTCTCATATCAAATGTCACATTTCTTATACATACTTGAAATACTTTCTCACAGTGCATTAACCAAAAGGATGCACAAGATTGGATCGCTCTCAAAAAATCAATTGAGAATTCTCAGACGTCTTTTTGCTTTTTAAACTTTTAAACATTGAAGACCGTACACAGCCCCCTTTACAGTTGTAATGGCTGACAGATGGCCCGAAGCTCAATCTAAAAGGCAGCGCTGCACATGCTGGCTGCATTAATGCGGTTGAAGATGTTTAAAGGCTAGAAATATAGCCGTTCATTCAACCTCGCCATCCCAGCCCGGCCTGTTTGTGCTGTCCTTAAAATTTTTTTAAAGTCGCTTTAGATGTTTAGATCTTTGTTTTCTTTAAGCCGTGTTTCCCTCCGTCTTTTCTCAGCCCCCGCCGACAATACGTCGCACCGTCCGCCTAAATAAAACACAGCGTAATATCCATTTTACGTTTCCCGTGTTTCCGTACAGGAAGTGGCTCATATCTGCAGCCCAGCTTAACATCGCACAGTTTTTTTTCCAGCTAGGCAGGCATTGTCTTTGACTGCCAAATTAGGTTCTTTACCTTTAATTTAATGTCAGTGCAGCTAGAGGATGTCCAGATTGTGTCTCGCAGGTCCAACTGAGTCACAATAGTTTCTCCCTGCCCTTGAGACCTGGCTTGACTCGGCTCGGCTCGGCTCGGCCCGGCCCAGTTCCTTGGGGACCACAGCCAGGGCAACGTTCCGTGGGGCACTGCTGACGGCAGGCTCTGTTTCTGGCTGTGGTCGGGGCTAAATTTGGGAACCCACGGCCCACGCCCAGAGGGGCATTGTGGTAAAGCGAGGCCAGGCCCATTTAGAGATTGCGTAATCCTCTGCGCGATTCTCCCTGCTCCGGAGAAACCAAGGTCGCGACCCAAGCAAAAATCCTAATATTTTTCCTTTCGCCACAAAACTGGGGGACAGAGGGCCCCATCTTAATTTTTAGTCCTGTACACGGACTTCTCCAACACTCAAAAACGTGTTACGATGGCAATTAACTTTATGATATAGGTGTAGACTGGTGACACTGGTGGTTTTGTGTCATCTGGTTGCTGTGTAAAGGTTTGTGTGCATTTTTGTATGTTGCCATGGGTAAGAGTGTCTGCTAGATATAAATGCAAATGTTCTGTTAACAAAAAAGTACTGTAGTCTTCCAGACCTTGGTAGGGAAGTGTTAAAAAAAAATATATAATAATGTGCGGAATACCTAAACACCCGCAACTGTCATTTTGTGTCCCGCAAAAGGGTCTGCTTAAGGATAAATTGTGTTGATGGAATATGTTGTAGTTTCTCCACATTCTTTGATAAAGAGCAGTGATTATGGGTGTGCAATCTCACATTATAACGCTTTCAGACAGTGCTGGTTATTCCACGCCGTGTTATGTGCATTCTGAATATATTACTATAGTAATGAATGTTAAGAGCGACTACTGTAAAGACAATACTTGAAATTACAGTACAATAGTTGGTAAAATAATGATAAGGCAAAATAGAAAGCAATTGTTGGGAGATAAGCGACTTGGGTGATGGGTTTTTGAAAGATGGTTTTTTGAAAAGGACATTAAAGTAGAAGACTGTGCAGCTGTGATAGTCCAACAGACCAACAGTTCCCTAGTTTAAAGGACTGAATTAGAGGCAGCAGGGTGACCCTTTGTGTTTAAGGTTTTGGACACAGAAAGATGATCCAAATGCTTCCTCAGTTCAGCAATGTAATCGGCCTCTAGTTAAAAGCATTTATGCTCATCAATAAAATGTTAAAATCAATTCTAAAAGCAGCTGCTAGCCAGAGTAAAAGTGGGGTAAAAAGTTGAAGGTGAATGCTGTGATTGCTGAAATACTGAGGTTCAGCTCCAGACACTGTACCACAGTAGAAAGACTATGCTTAGTAGTACTGAACCATATAAACCATATACATATAAACCCATCTGCACTGGAATAACAGGGAACCCGGATCCCTAGGGGTTCAAAAGTGTGTTCAAATCATGTGGTTCCTTATTGAGAAATCTCAAATATATGTATGGTGTGTCAGTGCCACCCCTCCTACTCTTCTTTTCAGCACTTAAATGATCTGTGTACGGACACGCAGAGGGCAGGCTGGGGAGGGAGGCATGCTTGTGTGTGTGTGTTTCTGTGTGTGTGTGCGTGCGTGCTTGTTTGTTTCTGTGTATGCGTGCATTTCTGCATGTGTGTGTGTGTGTGTCAGTATAAGCATGCATTTGTGTGCTCATGCATTTGTGTGTGTCTGTGTGTCTCTGTGTGTCTGTGTGTGTGTGTGTGTGTGTGTGTGTGTGTGTGTGCGCTCCTGTGTTTGTAGGTATGTGTGTGCGTTTGTGGGTATATGCGTCTGTTTACGTGTCAGTGTCTGTTTGTATGCGGGCATCCCGGCGATTACTGTGCCCTGCAGATCTTATGCCTGAGACAATGTGTCCAGTGTTTCTGTTGTGAAATTCCTATGGTGCAGCTGTCAGTGCGTGAGGTGTGTCTCTGTGGGTTGAATTAGCACCATCCGCTTATCTGTCGCCCCCTGCAGTCAGGTCCTCACCCGCTGTCAGGTCCTCACCCGCTGTCAGGTCCTCACCCGCTGTCAGGTCCTCCTCCTGACTGTTACCTTCGCGTGACTTTTTTCTCCTTTTGGATTATGTCTGGATTATGTCATGTTCAAAATATGGGAATGTATGTTCATTCAAGTATCACCATTTAACCATTTAGCGGCGTCGCACATTATATAAAACGTGCCCAAATGGATTTCCTTCTAAAACCGCATTTGTTTGCTGTGTCTGATGCAGCTGGCATTGTATCGTCTTGGGAGCTGTTATCTAGAAGCAGAATGGAGAAGATAAAGCAACAGTCCTGATTTTATCTTGCTTTCATTTCACTGTCACTCAAACACCAGGACAGATTACAAAGCGCTGCAGACTGCTGTAGTTTTCTGCGCTTCCTCTATTCTCTCGGGCCACACGGGGGTCTGTCGGTCCGAATTGTTTCACAGCACTGAATTGATCAATTGGAGCAGTTGATTGTGAAAGTATCTCACCTCACCTGATTTCTTAGGGCTAAATTGGTTTTTGATTTTAATGTGAAAAAACCAGCAGAACTCGCAGATCTCCAGGGCACGGGGGTATTTTCACAAAGCGGGATTAAGGAGTTAGCCAGCTAATTTATATATTTTGTAAAGATTTTGAAGTAACAACTGACTTTTTTTGCCCATAACTAACCTCTCCCTTTTTATCGATGTGCACATTTTTTTCATTTCTCCTCAAGTGAGTCGCTTTCATTTATCTCGCCGCCAAATAAGGTTGTGCGCTTCAGGGCGTGCGGTGAATTACTACATCGCAGGAGTAGTAATTCATGAGCAGTGTGTCCTCGTGGCTAATGTGTTCCACACACGTTTCCGTGTGGGGTTTTATTGGAAACACTGGTGATATAATCAATTTGGCATCCGGTACACAAAGACATCAAACACGCAGATCTAAAGTTTAGGTTACTGGGCACGTGACAGAAACATTCCAGTATCATATGAGAGAGATGCTTATTAATATCCACAGATGCTGCATTAAACCTGCTGTTGAGGAATGCAGTAAAAGAAGCATTGTTGCGCTATCTGCTAATTACACAACTCTCATTTTACAGGAAGTGAGTAAAACATAAGCCTACTGTAGTTCTTTTGTGAATTGCTGCTGTAGGCTAATCTTCTCCCCCTGTTCCAGTGAGTGCAACAGCAACCGGGATTCGGTACTGTCCTATACCAGCGTCCGGAGTAACAGCTCCTACCTGGGCAGCGACGAGATGGGCTCAGGTGAGGCACGCCTCTGTATTTAAGCACTCCCATGGGCATTAAGGGCCGTCCACACTACGACGATAACTATAAAAACTATAACTATAACTATGAAACATTTCTCACGCGTCCACACTACAACTTTCTATCGTTCCTAATTTCCCGTGAATTAAAACAAACAACAGGAAAATTGCTGACAAAGAGCTGACAGACCTGTCCTCCTACTAGCTAGCAGCTAGCTTACATTAGCTAGTTTGTTTTCTGCTGTGGCTTGGTCACAAGCACTTAACCACTCAAGCCATATTTCTCCCCAATCGCTGCCCAGATGTCCTCCTTCATCCTCTTCTTCTTGTAGCCCGGGTGGTTGAGATTATATAGAATCGGGTCTTTTTCTACGATTTGTATGAGTTCCTCCATAACGAATAGGAATAACTACAAATTTTGTTTTACGCGCCGCGTCTTTTTAAACTTTTATGTAACAGAATGTGATTTTTCATTGGCTGGAAATTGTCTCGTTTTACCATGAAAAGGTGCTCTGGGAGCGATCCCAACGATAGGCATCTTTATCATTCTGGCTGTTTTTTAGTTGTCATTGTAGTGTGAACACATCCATTCACTTTGCTTCGGACTATTTATTTATTTTTGTAGTTATTGTTATCGTCGTAATGTGGCCCTTTAATGCTGCATTATTGAATGCGTTACTGGTGTCTCAGTCTCTGTATCTCACTCTGTTCTGATCCCCCTTGTGTCTCAGTTTCTGTATCTCACTCTGTTCCGCTCCCCTTGGTGGCTCAGTGTCTGTATTTCACTCTGTTCCGCTCCCCTTGGTGGCTCAGTGTCTGTATTTCACTCTGTTCCGCTCCCCTTGGTGGCTCAGTGTCTGTATTTCACTCTGTTCCGCTCCCCTTGGTGGCTCAGTGTCTGTATTTCACTCTGTTCCGCTCCCCCTTGTGTCTCAGTGTCTGTATTTCACTCTGTTCCGCTCCCCTTGGTGGCTCAGTGTCTGTATTTCACTCTGTTCCGCTCCCCTTGGTGGCTCAGTGTCTGTATTTCACTCTGTTCCGCTCCCCTTTGTGGCTCAGTGTCTGTATTTCACTCTGTTCCGCTACCCTTGGTGGCTCAGTGTCTGTATTTCACTTTGTTCCGCTCCCCTTGGTGGCTCAGTGTCTGTATTTCACTCTGTTCCGCTCCCCTTGGTGGCTCAGTGTCTGTATTTCACTCTGTTCCACTCCCCCTTGTGTCTCAGTTTCTGTATCTCACTCTGTTCCGCTCCCCTTGGTGGCTCAGTGTCTGTATTTCACTCTGTTCCGCTCCCCTTGGTGGCTCAGTGTCTGTATTTCACTCTGTTCCGCTCCCCTTGGTGGCTCAGTGTCTGTATTTCACTCTGTTCTGATCCCCCTTGTGTCTCAGTTTCTGTATCTCACTCTGTTCCGCTCCCCTTGGTGGCTCAGTGTCTGTATCTCACTCTGTTCCGCTCCCCTTGGTGGCTCAGTGTCTGTATTTCACTCTGTTCCGCTCCCCTTGGTGGCTCAGTGTCTGTATTTCACTCTGTTCCGCTCCCCCTGGTGGCTCAGTCTGTCTAACTCACTCTGTTCCCCTGGTGCCTTTCAGGAGACGAGCTGCCCTGTGACATGAGGATCCCGTTAGACAAACAGGACAAGCTGCACGGTTGTCTGGAGCACCTCTTTAACCAGGTTCAGTATTACTGCTTCCTTATAGCTCTTTACTAATGTTTCTGCCTGTTATAATAACTGACTTTCTTATTACCAGGAATACAACTGGTATTAATGCATGTATGCATTGTCAAACCCATTTTCAAAATCCTACGAGTCAGATGAGTCGCTGGAAGTCCGCCCATCACCATTTTTGTTTAAGAAAGGTGAAATGTGGCAGCGCCTTTATCAGAATCTCAGGGTTCCAGAAATTGTGGCTAACGGTAGGGATCATTGGCGCCGATCTTGTGGGTGCTAAGGGGCCTGGGCACCCACGGGCAAATCGTATTTCAGGGTGAATCATATTGCAGAGTGAAGTTATAGTTTGATGCGGGTCATGTGTGGTTTAATCTGGTTCAATGCACACATGAAGCATGTGTAATAAACGTGAAACAAGCAACCAATAAAGCGCTATTTGTTGAGGTATCCTACATACTACGTGGCTCTCTAGAGATGGACAAGTTTGTAAAAACATTTTTAAAGTTTTTTAACCGGCTAGAATGTAGCCAGGCTATATCTTCATAAAACCAGAGGAAGAGATGAGGGATGAGAT
The DNA here is from genome assembly GCA_022702515.1 of Ilyophis sp. 1 JC-2022. Classification (NCBI taxonomy): domain Eukaryota; kingdom Metazoa; phylum Chordata; class Actinopteri; order Anguilliformes; family Synaphobranchidae; genus Ilyophis; species Ilyophis sp. 1 JC-2022. The sequence goes on from CM040402.1 coordinate 13,018,995, forward strand.
ACGAGAACTGTTGTATCACCTGTCAGTGTGCTTGTAACGGATTGTTCTGTAGAACTGTTGTATCACCTGTCAGTGTGCTTGTAACGGATTGTTCTGTAGGCTATTGTAGGCTATTGTTGTCTCAGAGCTTGTTTTTGCACAGAAAATGGGATGTACTGTTTTATCAGACGCTTTGTCTCAGACATGAAATATGTAGGCTACAGTAAATGATCCAGAATAGTTATAGCCTAAATTGCTTTGGTAAAAGACAGCAAGTGCACAAATAGATTTAAATAACATTATTATTTCTCAGTCATAGCTTACGAGAATGAGGAAAGAAAGGCAGCTTGCGTTTTAAGGTTTGAGCTGTTCCAGTTGAAAACTTGTGCCACAACTATAGCTGATATTTTAGTTATTTAACGGAAGCATTGAACTGTATGAACATAGGATAAAACGTGACGTATTGCAGAGGCTACGTACTGCAAAATGAAATATTGTTTTGAAAGGACCGGGGTTAACGTTATGCATTTAAGGTTGTGTTTCTTATGCAATAACAATAACAGAATTATATGGGAAACAAAAACATCAGAAATATTATGCTTACGCACTTAACTATAAGGTTTTGTTTTTTTTAAAGTTTTTTTTTGCCTGTGGCTGAATTTTTTTTAGGGCACTCCCTGGTAGAAAAAAAAAGAAACCCGGCGCCTATGAACAGGATGCTTGGCTTGCAGATGTTACTGTAATCATCTAGGCACATTATCCTTATAGGAAAAGCTTACGATGCAGATAGTGCACTTAATTTTTTACGGCCATATTTCCCTCTAAATCAAACAACCAAAAGGTCCCTTTAACTGCTGCATATTTAATGACGCAGATCTAGATTAGTCTGCAGTACTCCCTTTGGCCAGGGCAACAGGCAGCGACTGCATTACGTTTTTGGTCAAAGCATTAAGTGATTAATTTGATCAATGAATATGTTCATCGTTACATCCCTAGTTATTACAAGCATTATTATAATTTATTTGTCTGTTATACTACCATTAATTACATTTACCTTCGCATCATTGGGCAGACACTCTTACCTAGAGAAACTTCTGAAAGTGCTTTGAACTTCAGTATGACAAGATAGCTTTGCATCCACATATTAGCAATTAAAATCTCAAACAAATAACTTCTGAAGACAGTTAGCACTAAGTACTAATGAGACAAAAAGAGAAAGTTAGGGTTAAGGGGACATTATTACCAGTATTACTGCCTATGTTACAAACAGTTATCCGAGCAAAATTATTATTATCTGTTTTATTGGCAGCTTTATTACAACTAATTTATTACCAGGTCCATTGTTAATACCTGCATTGTTTTTGCTATTCTTTCCATAGCCCAAAAGCTTTTTTATTACATTAGCTCCAAAGCTATGCTATTACATTAGCACCAAAGCTATTAGGTTAGCTCCAAAGCTATGCTATTGCGTTAGCTCCAAAGCTATGCTATTGCGTTAGCTCCAAAGCTATGCTATTACATTAGCACCAAAGCTATTACGTTAGCTCCAAAGCTATTTTATTACATTAGCTCCAAAGCTAGGTATTACATTAGCCTCAAAGCTAATTTATTACATTAGACCTAAAGCTCTTATTACATTAGCTCCTAAGCTAGGTTATAACATTAACCCCAAAGCTATGTTAATATAATATCTCAAAAGCCATGCTAAGCTATTACATTAGGTCCAAAGCTGTGTTATTGCATTAGCACCAAAACTAAGCACCAGAACGCTCACCACAGCTGAGGTTATACCATTAGCCCCAAAGCTATGTCATTACTACTGTAGTATGTATATTTCTGTCAAGACTCTCTGCTGTAAGTAAAGGTTCCTGAGCTTCACTTCTTCCAGCGCTTGACCTTGTTGTGGGTCAATTAGTCTTCCCCCTCAGACAATTTCTGGAACCCTGAGATTCTGATAAAGGCGCCGCCACATTTCACCTTTCTTAAAGTTTATCACTTCACCACTTTTATCTCACAGTGCGATTCTTTTTGCTAGCAGCCCAGCTGAAGCTTTTGTACCCAGAAAGGGACCTTGCCCCCCCCCGATGTCTCCTCTTACCCTATCCAATGTTAACTTTTTATACTGCGCACCGTCAGAGCAAGAGTAATCTGGACCCTATCAGATAGCCAGTAGTCTCTCACGCCGTGGCCATTGTCCAGAAAAATTGGGTGGCGGCTATTTTTAGTGGTTTGAGTGTGGGGTTGTTTACCGTTAGTCTTTCTTCAATCTCCTCAGGTCGATTCGATTAACAGTTTACTCAAAGGGCCTGTCATGATCAAAGCCAGTGAGGAAACCAAACACTTTCCAATGGACAGCAGTCAACCAGGTACAGCAAAAGCAAAACTTTCCAAACTTTTTCTGTTTTCCTAATATTTAAGATTCAAAGGATATAATGCCGTATTGGCGTATTATTGAATATATTATCATTCCATCATTGAACTTTCACATTATTTACTGATGCAATTGATCGTTTATCACCTCATATACAGTAAATGAGCTTGTTTCCCCGGCTGCATAATCATTGTGGCTTTTTCAGGATGCGATCTCAGGAATCAATAGTCAAATACCTATTCAGTATACATGAAGTATAACGACAGAGTGTTTTTACACAAGCACAATGTAATTTCTCAAACTAAAAGAAGACTCTGAGCCATTTCATGATTATAGTGTTTTTGTAGCCTACTTCTCAGGACTAAGAAATAATCTTTTTATTTTTGAGGTTTTGAGTAGATTTGACTCCCTGCATGGTATGTTACACAACATTTGTTCCTGCACACAGTAAATGTCCATTGAATTCTGATTATTGTGCAGCTATTTCTAATTTAAGTCAGTAAGAGAATGAAATTATCTTGTCTGGTATTCATGTGAAAAGGTCTCCACAGTGTTAAGCAGAGTTCCTCTATGCTTCTCTCACTCTCTCACTGTTGGATTGCTTAGGACAGGGCTATTTAACTGCAGCCCCAATGCAATGTTATCGGTTTTCGAGTTTTTTTTATACCAGGGATCTCAAACACCAATCCTGAAGAGCCGCAGCACCTGCTCGTTTTCAATGTCTTGGCTTTATTTTAAGCGATTGTCTGGCTAACACCAGCCACCAGTACTCATCTTGTTTCCGAGGCCTATATTAGCTGTTGATTGAAATAATTGTCGTAGAAACCCACAAACACTGGAGCTTGAGACCCTTGGGTTAAACCATTCTTACCTTGTAGAAAGGGGGAGGTGCAAGCTAAACTGCAGTAGTCACAGTAATCTGGCAGTTAAGATCCCAGACTGAGCTTCAAGGCTTCCAATAAAAGGCCTTTGTAGCCCATAACTGGGGGAAGGAGCTAAAATGTAATGTAAGGATAACCCCTGTTAAAGTGGAGAACATACACTGGTCTATGAGTATTGTTAGGCCAATGTTCCTTATGTAATTTGTGTTATCTTGCATTGTCAGTCAGTTAACTAAATGTAATGCAATGTTATGTAGTACTCACACGTCCCTCCGTCCTGTAGAACTGCGACACACGGACGACTGGACAGCACGCTGTCGCTACGTGATCCACAAGAACATCCAGGAGGACCCCTGGAACCTGCCCAGTTCAATCAAATCCCTGGTGGAGAACCTGCAGCGATGTGTGGAAGGTGGGCCGCACGCAACCGATGAGTTTAACCTCCAGAACAGCTGTGGGATTCAAATTGTCCTCCTTATAACACACAGATTCCATTACTAATGGGGTTTTTGTTTGTTTAAATCCACAGATGGGAAGAACCAGCTTCTGCTTGCATTGTTGAAGTGCACAGGTAACTGCCTTTATAAGAGCACCTTCACCTTTCATGCACAAAAATATATGAAATTGCTGAATGGAATCCTGCCATTTTGGTTCTATTAATTCTGGACATTCTGTGTATGTTCTGCATCCTAAAAAACGTATCTCTATTTTTGCCATTTTTGAGTTTTTCACATGAATAGAAAGCTTGCAACCCCAGTTGTGTACTGTCAGTGTTTCATGGCTCTGTAGCTAAAAAAGATTTATTCAAAACACCATGCAACTAAAACCTGTCTAATATAATAAAGCGGGTTTCCTTATATTGTCTTTTTGTAGATACAAGGTTTTGGTTTGTGATGCAAGCAATATGGATATAGTTTATTTTTTTATCTGTAGGGTGGGTGTGCTCATTGAATCTTTTATCAATAGTCATCATTTTAATTCTGTTGGGGGCATGAGTGGTGAGGACATACAGATTGTAAATGAGTGATAAAGTTTGTCCCGTGAAATCAGACTCTACTTTAGGGAGTCAACAATGTGACATGTTGAAGCTGTTAACGTTCTGGTATTGTGCCGAGACAAGTTCTTATGTCTTAAGATTATACCAATACATTACTGTCAAGGCCTGTTAGTCAAACTGTGGTCCTAAACGGTCGAGAACTGCTGGTTTTCCACCAACTGGGATTTAGTATGGCACTAATTGTTCAGTTAATTACCTGGGAGAAAGAAAACCAGGGATTGGTTAGATTTGAGGGCCAGATTTGAATATCCATATATTCAAACAAAGATTCAAACTGATAACTGTCAAGCTTGCTGCCATGACCAGGTGGTATGTGTGTTTAAGGCTAATGGTGTTTAATGCTGTGGTGTCGCACAACCACATCCGCAGATACTCGCCTGCAGCTGCGGAGGGACGTTATCTTCTGCCAGAGCGCGGTGGGGGCGCTCTGTACCCTGTCCGAGCAGCTGCTGGCCGCCGTCAACTTCCGCTACAACAACAACGGCGAGTACGAGGAAGACAGCAAGGAGGTCAGCAGGAAATGGCTTGAGCAGATTTCCGCCATCGGAGTCCTTTTCAGCTTCCAGTCCACGCTGTCGCCGCACGTGGTGAGAGAGGCTCCCCCAAAACCCCATGCACCATTCACCTGATACCCGCCCCAAAGAGAAATATGCCTTTTGTGTGCTAACATCCTTCAGCTTCACAGCTTTTAAAGTTTAATTTCGTTACTTCAGTTTTTAGCTATCTAGCTGACTAACATTGGCAACAATATTGCAATTACAAACCAAAAGATGGTTCCAAGTACCAGCGTTGGCTTAACAGACTTAGTCCTGAGTTTCCACTGTCTCTTGTATGGCATTCATTTGGTTCATAGGCACATCATTGGCACATTGGGGTTTTCTTTCCACAGGTCAGCAAGTAGATCCTCTTTCAGTTTCTATTTGAAAACAAGACTAGCTATCTTGTGATGAGCTTGGTTAAAAAAAAAAAGAAGACTTTTGGTGAAAACTTTCAGTCCGCTGGGCACTATGAGCTCCGTTGTTCAAATGAGCGCAAGCACAGGTGTTACATTAGGGGCCATGACTTCCTGTTTAAAAAAAATAATATTTGACGGAATCAATTGCCCAATTTAGAGCCCCTTTCACACATGCAACTTAACCCGTAAATGTTCCGAAAATTTTTCGTCTCGGCCTCGTGTGAACAGAGCGTTGATTTTCTGTGTCAGGATCTAGTAAGATTTCAGGAAATCTTCCGCCACGGCTCTAGTGTAAACAAAAGCAGCAACATTCCCAGATAAACCACACAAAAGGTTATAACGTTCTTACGTAAAACTTTTTGTTTCTGACTCAATTTTTAAAAATAAATACTTTACTGAATCTGCCCTCTCAACAATTCATGCACAAATAAGAGACTTTGCACATAGACGATATTGGAGCTGCATTGTGTGCATTTGGGCAGGAGTGTTTTTTGATTGGTTAATGAATTGGCTTCCTCCCCGCAGAAAGAGGAGAAGACGATGCTGGAGGATGCCAAGGCAGCATTGCTGGACCTGGACAAAGTCACCGTTCACTTTCGCCAGCTGGAGGACGAATGCCTGGTAGCAAGTAAGACACATCAACGCACCTCTTAGGCTGGAACTAACAGCGGACGCGTCGGGGAAGTTTAGCATGCAAGTAGTTACACCAGAAGCATACTTATATGCGTGGTCCACCAGCAGATTTTTGTGGGCTGCTCCGAAACGTGGTTAACAATCCTTGTACATCCTTACACATTATTGCTAATTTAATTTTTGTTAAGATGACAATTAATTACATTTTTAAAGTTGGGTTAATGTTATTGTTAGTATGCATTGCTTTTGCTGCTAGAATTTTTTAAACACTTTAAAGTACTTTGTCTAAGTATATTTAATGAACAGGACTATTTCTTCTGAGGGTAGTTTATTTAGATTCATGTTTTTTTCATGGTAAAACCAAGTAGATTAGTGCCACTATTGATTTCACTGCATATGCAAAGATTGTGACAGCATTAATAACACGCCACGCAGAGATGTTTATAAAATCATCCTGAGGAGAAATACATCAATACGTCTCTGAATAGGCTTTCTACATCTGGATTTTTATTCTGGAAGATTCCATTCCTTATGCAGCCCATTCAGGAATTTCAGCACGGAGAGCAAAGATGGCTGCCGGTGTCAGGGCCACATGTATCTTCTCTTTCAGATTAAAACAAAGAGGGAAACCCTCAGGATTTTCTTCTCTTGCTAAGCGGCAATCATAGTCACTAATGTTGTGCCCTGGAAATAAAGAGTCCATTTACAGTTGTCCTGGATTTGGAGTAAACTAACATGCTAATTTTGTGTGCAGACAAATTGTGGTTATTTGTGATTTACATGAATATGAATTAGGCTCAGATTAGGGCAGGTGAGTTTGAGAACAAAGGGTTTATCCATGTTAGCGGTTAGCACAGAGAAAACATTTAAAGAACATGAACACAATTGGTCGGTTAACATGACGTGTTTGAATGTGATTGGTGAGTTTGAGCAAGGGGGGCTTTCCATCTTAGCAGATAGCTAAGACATTACATTACATTAATTTAGCAGATAAGCTTATCCATAGAAGCAATGCAATGTTCAAGAACATACATGCAGCCACCTGAGTTATGTATTCAATAGTGCCAGACCTGGCTAACAACATTCCCAGATAATTTAACATGAAGACAAAATGCAGTTTAATGTGACGTGTCTGTATGCGTCTTAGTTAACCTAGAGGTCAGCATGGCCATAACCTTTACAGACTTCAGTTAATGTCATGTTCAGTCTTATTGTGTCTTCCACAATTAGGGCCTCATTTGCTAAGACCTTTAGCATGTGCAAAACCATTTAGCACACGCTAAACCAATGATTGGCCATGGTATTTGTTTCGCACCAATAATTGGTTGTGTTAAGCCAAGCACACGCTACACGACTTTAACATTTTTACAAAATCCCGTCCGAGGAGAGCAGCTCGCATCTAACGACTGTCAAATGACAGTAAAATATGCTGCCCAATACGGCGAAAGCCCAAGGCTACGGAAGTATGGATCATTTCAAACCGTTTTTCGTTGCGTTTGTTGTGCGCTGTTGACATTCTAGTAGAACGATGCGTCACTGCAAGTCAGCCAGGACTCCCGACAAAATCGAACCAGTTTGAAAAGATCATGGGCTCTCCCGACGAGGTCCAGACTGGTTCACGACAGAAATAATCGCATCATTATTTCTGTCGTGAAATCGCTAAAAGGTTTTGCACATGCTAAAGGTCTTGGTAAATGAGCCTCTTATTCACTACAGGAAGGGTTTGATGGTGAATGGTCTTTTATTAGGTTGCTAAGTTTGAGTTTGGCGTGGTGTCCATGTTGAAGAGGTAACAGGTTTCTCATCTCTCAGACATGCCAGTGTGCTACCAGGTAGAGGGCACCAGACAGGCCCTGCGGGTCACTCTGTTCCTGGACAGCTGTCACTTCTCTGAGCTGCCCACCAGACTGCAGAACGGGGGCAGCCTGAAGCTCCACACCGTGCTCTTCACCAGAGGTGAGCCGGGACACGAGCGCACGTTGGTCACTTCCAAACGCGCACCGCCGCTTCCTGGGTTAATGCACGTAACTGAGGCCTCCTCAGTCGTTGAGTGACACAACTTCAGAAGTAGCTGCATTTTTAAGGAAACGTCACTAGTTCCTAATAGTCCAGAAAATAAGGTCATACTTCTCAAAAGAGGCTAGAGAGCAGTCTTTCGTTTTTAGCAACAAGTACTGTAGATGACAGAACACAAACAAAATGGCTTCCTACAGGTTTATGACATTATCAGTCATTTTTATAGGTGAAAATTTTCACTGTTAACTTCAGTTATAATCAAAGTCTGAATATGGGTGGAAGAGAAAATGCAGCGGTGAAAGCCAGTAGCCACTGCTCAAAGCTGAGGATGAAGCGCAGAGCACGGGGGTTGAAAAGCCTCCTGTATGGAAAGAGGATTTTACATGGATAATGTGCAGTGGCAGCACAAATGGGGAACCCTTATAACAAATCTGAGGCTGAGCACAGCAAGTGGAAGGTTGTCGCCACCTGGTGGCGGACACTCAACGGTGCATCTTCAGTACAGCTGACTGCATCGGCATTCTCTTCCTGGTTTCAGTATCTTAACGCCCACAAACCGTTAGCAAAGAGCAGTGACATAGATTTTTTGAAAAGTCCCAAACCCCGCCCCCAGAGCCCCAACTGGTAAATAACTAATTTAGAATATTAATAGGATAATTCTCAAAAGGTCTCGAAAGGCTTTTGGCTCATTCTCAAAGAGGTAGATTAGGTGGGCTCAAAGGTTTATATATATCTTCTGAAAATGATGCAAAAACATACATCATGTCACGTGGGAAATCGTTTTATATTTAAACTCGAAATATGCATGCTTCTACCAAACTTGCAATTATTTTATTTTAACAATGTAATACGGTGTAATGCTGTAATGTGGTGTAACATAGTGCAATGCTGTTTCAGGCCTGGAGAGGCCGGAGAGTGTGTTGCCGCAGGACGGCGTCTCTATGGATGAGTTTCAGCAACGCACCAACGCCGTCTCCCTGGAGAAGGTCAAGGCCTATTACAGGAAGCTCAGGTACTGTTCCTGTAGCTGGGATCTCACCTGGTTTAACCTCAGGGATCTCATCTCATTGAGACTGATGAGTGATATGGTGATAAGTGTAATTGGTAATTCAGGAAATTACACTGAACACTCTTTTGAAGTAACTGTATTAGTTGCAAAGCTTATTTAATGTTTATTCTTGCGTCGCTGATTGAATGTGCTAATTTATGGACTGAGTGACATGCCCGGTGTGGATGCAGTGGTGTGGCTCCTATTGAAATGCTCACGCTCTCTTCTAGGGCCTTCTACCTGGAGAAATCCAATTTCCCTTCAGACTCCAACACCACTGCCATGAAGATCGACCAGGTGTGGTAATATCAACTGACCTACTTAGGTTCTGTCTGTGTCTATTGAGATTGAGTTTTAATTTAATTGAAAAACAGGTTTGAGACCTGAATTGCCACACCTTCCTCAGAGTGCACCAGCATGCTGTATTTCACTGTTAAAATTGTAAAACCTTTCATCCGGTGAGGATGCCCCCGGAACCCCCTAGAAGGTTATGTTTTCGAACCGGTCACCTTTTTCAGCCCTCACAAGTTTGCAGCCCTGCCGGCTGTTTTCCTTTTTCCCGCTCCAACATTGCTGCTTTCTTGACCCAACGGTATTTCTGTAAGTGCAGGCAGCTGCAACAGATCCTGTTTTTTCAATGTGTGGGGGGGTTCCGGAACGGACCGGGATTTCTACATTTTACTCTTATGAGTAGCGGTACATATTTTACCTCAAACACTGCCCCAGACCCCTTGCTGACCACCCCACCCCCACGCACACACAGCTCCTGAGGCCGCTCAACGCGCTAGACGACCTCTGCAGGCTGATGCAGTCCTACGTCAACGTGAGACCGGGCGTGTCAAGCGGCTCGGCCAGCCACCCGTCGGGTGTGAGCGTCCTGCCCATCTCCTCCGAGCTCTGCAGCCGGCTGGGCGCCTGTCACATCGCTGTGTGTGCCACCGGCATGCAGAGGTACGCGCCCCGCAACAGCGCCCTCTTCTGTGGTTCCAGGAAACATTTCAATCCCATCTAAACATCTTGAAGTGGCAGTTCTACCTGGTCATTAAATTGCTCCTCTGTACTTGAGAGATGATTACGTTATTACATTAATTTAGATGATTACATTATGATGACTTATGATATAGGACAAGCATAAGTGCAGCCACCTGATTAATGTAACTTCGGAACATAAGACTAAGAAGGTGAGACATGCAGTTGTCTCACCTGAATCAGAACAAATCCGTTTTCTTCCCTTCCTGTTAAGGGTTGGGCAAGGTGGGCGGAGCTCTGTGATTGACATGTCTCTGTACCTTGCAGGTGTACTCTGAGCGTGTCCTTGGAGCAAGCGGCCATATTGGCCAGGAACCACGGACTCCTTCCCAGGTGCACCATGCAGGCCATGGACCTCATGCGCAAACAGGTACCGCCCATGACCCAGATCTTCAGCACCAATCCAAGCGCCGCGGCATTTTTCTCCTGGAATGTGAAGTGTCATCAGTACTGTGTGATTGTGCACTTTACCTTGTGGTTAACTACTATTACTGTAGTTACATGGTCTGTGGACTGTACCATTTGAAGAGTGTTTTTCCAAACCTCACTATGTCCAGTTTTGATAAACCATGTTTTTCTAGGTGGGTATTTTTTTCTGATAAATAAATGTATAAAAATTTGATTTTTTTGGGCAAAATTGGTAAAAGTGAGCTGAGTGAGTTTTGTAAATACACTCTTCATTTCTGATTCTATCCTCAGAGTTTAATTAATTGGACTGGTGTATACTGTAAATATATTGGAAAAAATACCTGGCATGATATTGCAAAACTTCACAATGTGTGGCCAAATAGGTTCATTATTACTGCTTTCAGATATTTAAAATATATTTATTATATACAGTGCACTCCAGTGACACAATTTCTGTTGTTTTTGCTCTGTACTCCAGCATATTGGATTTGAAATGGAACAGTGACTATGAGGTTAAAGTGCAGACTTTCAGCTTTAATTTGAGGATTTTTGCATCCATATCAGGTTAACCGTGTAGCAGTTGTAGCCATTTTACAATTTTTTTTAATGCAGGAGAGTATTCACTAGGCTTTGCGACCAAACTAAATTTAAAAGAAGGTTCTCCACCTTCTGTAACAATGAACCAGTAAGCAGTATACAATATGCTAGTACGCAGGGCGCATTAGATAGGGCTCTGATTCGGACAGATTTGTAAACACACTGCGTGCACCGACGTTGATGTGATGTCACGTCGCTTGTCAATAAAATTTTGAGTGGGCATGTATTGGTCACTTGGGATAGTCCCCCCAGTCAAACGAGGATTTCATAGCTTTCGTGAAAAATAGGCAAAGAAATGCATGCTTATTTCAGTGGTTTCTTCCAGAAAATTAGCGAAAACAGATAAATCGACATTGGGAAACATTCATGCAGGGTTTATCATATTTTGAGCCACCGGAGTAGAACACATGGTTGGCTAAATGGCTGTAAGTTATCAATGGTCTGAGATATCAACAAGCCTCAAACCATCACTCTGCTGCCAGATATGCAGTAGATATGGAAGGATCACTTTGTGTTGTTTCTCCTGACTCATTTTCCTATTGAACTCTGTAGAAAAATAACGTGTCACTGTCCTAACGCTTTTGGAGTGCACTGTATTAAATATTTTTGCCATTATATTTTCAGTAAAGTCCATACATTTACAGCATTTCGCAGTAGATTGAATTCCCATACAGGATATGTACAGTGCTATGTTAACCCTTTTGTTTAAAGTGACTGAGTGGCTCCCTTTTCCATAAGTAAAATAAAGGAAACGGATGTTATGTTAATGGGTCATGTATGAATAAGAATCCAAAGCCTGCTCTCATTCTGCCGAAACGCACCCACTGAAACGCTAATGGGCCGAACGTGTTCCCACAGGGCACCAGGGTCGAAATATCTGCCAAAAACCTCAAAGTAATGGATCAGATGCCCTTGTACGCACCAAGGTAAACGTCCGCTTATGCTAAGGGTGTCCAATCTTACCCACCACGAACACTCCTGATTCAACTAATCAGCTAATCACAGGCTTCAATCAGCACCTTGATTTGTTGAATCAAGTGATTTAGTGCTGGACTGGAACAATAGCCTGCACTCAAACCGGTCCTTGGGTAAGATTTGAGCAGTTGTTCAGGTATATGGTATGATTCCAATAAATTATGGTTCTAAGGATAATGGCTTTGGGATAATGCCTCATTTATGGCCCTTTTCCACCGGGAAGTAGGAACCAAAAAAGGGAAGGAACTCCCCCCACAACGGGGGCTACACAGTTCCTGTAGCGCGTTCTTGTTTGCGTTCCCAATGCACCTCGAGAACCGTGAAGATTCGGCAAAGTAGAAAAAGCTTTGGTTACGTTTATTCGGTTACATTTTGTCACGGGTATCTGTGTGTGCATCAGTGACGCCTCCGTAACCAGCATCCATGCAAGTTACCCGCTTTGAAAAATGCGGCATGTTATTATAATATTTTTTTGTTCATTTGTTTGTATGTTTATTCATGTTTATACTTTACAACAACCATACAGGTTATTTTAAAAATAGTAATCTTAACCTCTTTTATTATTTATTTTGAATTTTTAAAAATGTAATCACTTGCTCCCTTGCTCTCTCGCTGCTGCTAAATGTTTTTCGGTATTTAAAAATGTCGCTTGGTCTGATTGGCGATTCTCCAGAGTATTGCATTTGAAGATGTTCAGTACTGCGAGCCGAAAAGTACTACCTCGCCAGCGAGTGGTGTGCGAGTGGCTCAGCTATTGTGTGGACATTCCTTATTTAGAGGAATAAGCTGGAAAACAGAAGTGGGGTACTTGAGTACTTTAATATGCCGCTCAAATGCTGTGTGGAAACGGATCATTAAATCTGATTCAGCTGCCTTGTCATGACTCCAAAGGCAACCTTTCATTTTCTCTCCTTGTGAGGTATCTCTGTACAGCGCCAGCCCTCATAAACAGCAGTCAGTGGGGATTTTGAAGATTTTTCACAGTAATACAGTATGAATTACGGTAGATGCTGCATTAAGCAAAATGTGGGATAAAGACGCCAGCTGTGTATGTTTCTTTTAAATTTTTATTTCATATCTCATTTGTTTCATCTGTTTCTTTTCCCTCTCCACAGACTGTTCAAGTTGTGCTTGCCACCCAGCGATGGAGATCTGTGAGAAGGGCCATTTTAAGGATGTACTGTGGTTTAGTTAACATTCTTGGTTGGGTTCACATCTGTGGCTTCTATGGAGGTGGTGGAGGTGGGCGACGGGGGTTTGTGTAGAGGAAGAACAAGGGATACTACATTCTCTCCGTAAATCAGCCTTTGGTGAAATATGGATACGTCGATCCGTCATCCATCACCAGGGAACACGTCTAGAGACATTCTGGATCATTCTGGGTAAATCCGCCCTCACCCCCGCCCCAGCGCTGGCTTAGGACTTTTGCCTATCCAGACAAGAAGTCCCTGCAGTGGAAATGTAGTGGGCATCGCCATTGCTGGCCTCATGGGTTCAGTTGGAGCATGCCCAGTCAATGGAGGCCTACCTGGAGTACAGCACACATTTACAGTTTACTCCTACCTTACGGCTACGTGTTAGCTGCCAGAACTATAAAAAATATATATGTCAATGGATATCAGTGTTACTTACTTGCCTTGGACTGCAAATATCACCTGCTGTCACAGTCACGCTCACATGTAAAGTATTTTTCTGTCCTGTTGGACGCACGTGGTAGCGCAGATGGGCGGGGCCGGGTGGCGGATCGGGGCCTGGACTCCTCCCTCTACTCTCCTGGGACAGCTTTGAGTTGGCCGGAGTACCGCTGGATGTAACGGGCCAGTCTGCGCTGATAACCCATAAAATATTTATTGTGTACATCGAAATACTGAAATATGGGGTAGCCTATGATATCCCTCGGTTAAAATCAGGTATTTAAAAAAAGGGGAAACTAGAAGCATTCCTGGCCGAATATCATGTAGCTAGCCTATAAAGTAGCTTTTTTAAAGTATTTTTTATTTTACGTTCATTTTTACACATTTTAGTTGTTCCTGTTTTATTAACCAGTGTTGATGGTGTCAGATAATGTGGAATAGTTCAGAGAGTCCAACTGTTAATCACAGTAACATAGGCGCTATTGCTAGGCCTACACGATAAGTATACATTCATCAAAGCACAGTAGCATTCTGAAATCTTGTGTAGCACATTGTTGTTATCTTAACCATATGATGGCGTTTAAAAATGCGAAAAATGAAGATGGAAGAATAGGCCAGTGTCTGTCGTTATTGTCGGAATATAGCTTAGCCTACTGTAAGGTACAGGAAATATGAGCAAAGGGATAACTTGGGTGCAGAATAATTATGTTTTAAGCATTATATTGTAATTGTCTTATTTTCTTGTATATATTTGCATAACAACATTTTATTTTTGCAAAGAGGACCAACATATAGCTAGTAGCCTAGCCTATGCTGTTTGAAGGAGAGCAATGCTATTAAAAAAAACAAAAAAAATAACATAGAGAGCGTTAAATATTATATGTAAAACCTTTAATACATTGTAATAATGATGTAAACTTGAATGATTTGATCAGAGGAGTTTGACGACGGCGGTTGGTCGGCACGGACGTGATCTGTGTTTCGGTCTCCACCGTTTCTAGACCTACCGGGTGCTGCCTCGTCAAAAGCGCTTAATTTTCTGTTATTTGTCGAAAAAATGTTGCCAGTATTGTTTAAACCCGGGTGGAATTTCTGCCTGTACCTCACTGTCTCTGTAGAAACACCATCCGCTATTTTACTAGGTCACTGAACCTGAAGCAGAATTCCTTGACTCTGGGTAAATTGAGGTTGCCAGGTTTCCGCACCTTTCCAAATGGACCCTCAATGTAAAATGAGACTCCGTTGATCTCAATCGAGCAAATGTTCTCAGTTTGTAAAATTTTGTACCATCAATTTTTAAGTCCTGCTGTGTCCTAGGTGCATTATAACTGCAGTACGGTTCTGGTTTTAATAGCATTATGAGGTTTGGATGTTCCATTTCATAAATGTTCGAGGTTGAGGTCGAAAGTAAACTGAACTGGTCCTTCTTCATATCAAGTTGGTATTTCCCACACAAATATTAGTGTTGCCATTTCTGTGACCTAAACAGGCATTAGTTTCAATGGTTATAATCCAATGAAATCCAAAATAAGTTCTGTAATCCATAGTGTAATTCTGCAGTCTCTCTCAGGGCAGGTCAATGTAAGAAAAGGTTTTACCCTTGAAATTATTTTTACAATTAATGTAGTTCCAGAAATGCATATGCAGTGAATATTTTCCCAAATGTTTACTGAAATTGAATTGCTTTTTTTTTGTCCATAAACTTTGGTTAAAGGGTTCTATGCACGTGCTCTTAATCTTCACTTTAAATTCTGTTAATTTCCTTAATTCTATTGTCTACATTTTTTATTATTTATTGTTGCTTACAAAGATAAGAGGCTTTCTGGTGAAACAGTGCTTAACAGAGTCTTTGCCATGTCTTCTGGGTGTTGGTGTGCGCTACGTTTTTCTCTGGGATTCATTTTCACACACATTGGGACTCATTTTACTTTCTGAAAACATTCAAATTTGGTATTTTATGTCAAAACTGTCATTTACTGCAAGCTGCTGATTAGTAAATGTATATTTTTCCAAAATAGCAGCAGCCTTTAAGTCCAAGTGCAATAGTGACATCTACAAACCCCAATTCCAAAAATGTAAATAAAAACAGAAAGCAATGATTTGCAAATTCTTTTTGACCTTTATTCAATTGAAAACAGTACAAAGACAAGATATTTAATGTTTTGACTAATCAACTTTATTGTTTTTTTGTAAATATACGCTCATTCTAAATTTGATGCTTGCAACACATCCCAAAAAAGTTGGGACAGGGGCAATTTTTTCCCATTCTTGCTTGATATAAGACTTCAGCTGCTCAACAGTCCGGGGTCTCCATTTTCATATTTTGCACTTCATAATGTGCCACACACATTCAATGGGAGACAGGTCTGGACTGCAGACAGGCCAGTCTAGAACACGCACTCTCTGACTACGAAGCCACACTGTTGTAACTTGCAGAATGTGGCTTGGCATTGTCTTGCTGAAATAAGAAGCGACGTCTCTGAAAAAGACCTCATCTAGATGGCAGCATGTTGCTCCAAAATGCATATCTACCCTTCAGTGTTGATGGTGCCTTCACAGATGTGCAAGTTACTCATGCCATGGGCACTAACACACCCCCATACCATGACAGACGCTGGGTTTTGAACCTTGTGTTGGTAACGGTTGGGATGGTCCTTTTCCTTTTTGGCACGGAGAACACGACGTCCATTATTTTTACGAAAACAATTTGAAAGGTGGACTCGTCAGACCACAGCACACGTTTCCACTTTGCGTCAGTCCATCTCAGATGAGCTCGAGCCCAGAGAAGTCGGCGGTGTTTTTGGATGTTATATATGTTTTGGATTGATATATGGCTTATGCTTTGCGTAGTAGGGTCTTAACTTGCATTTGCAGATGCAGAGATTAACTGCGTTTACTGACGACGGTTTTCCGAAGTATTCCAGAGCCCACGTGCTTATATATTCATTATCAGAATCAGAATCAGAATTCCTTTATTGTCATTGTACTGGGTACAACGAAATTGAGCAGCAATCCTAAATGGTGCATCCACACATACAAACAGCAATTAAAAATACAGTTAAAACTAGAGTGCTAAAAAAAAAAAAAAAATATATATATGGGCCTATAAACAATAAGATATAAAGACAGATATAAAGACAGTTAACTGAAATGAAATATTGCACTTCGGGATATTGCACATCTCTGAATTGCGGTGCATGAAGCATGAATTACAGAAGCATGTTGGTTTTTAATACGGTGCCGTCTGACGGATCGAAGGTCACAGGCATTCAGTATTGGTTTTCAGCTTTGCCCTTTACACACTGAGATTTTTCCAGATTCTCTGAAACTTTTAATAATATTATGGACTAGATGGTGAAATCCCTAAATTCCTTGCAATCGTGCATTGAGAAACGTTCTTAAACTGTTGTACTATTCGCTCACGCAGTTTTTTGCAAAGTGGCGAACCTCGACCGATCCTTGCTCGTAAATGCCAGAGCCTTCGTGGATGTTCCTTTTATACCCATTTTTTGTTTACCTGTGGAAGGTGTTTTTTTGAACATTCCACAACCTTCCCAGTCTTATGTTGCCCCTCTCCCAACTTTTTTGGAACGTGTTGCAGGCATGAAATTCGGAATTAGCATATATTTACAAAAATCAATAAAGTTGATAAGGTAAAACATTAACTTTTTTTTTTTGTACTGTTTGAAATTAAATATATGTAAAAGAGGATTTACAAACCACTGCATTTTACATACTGTCCCAACTTTTTTGGAATTAGGGTTTGTACACTGCTCAAAAAAAGTAAGGGAACACTTAATCATCACAGTATAACACAAAGTCAATTAAACCAAACCGGTCATGCTGGATGATGTTGCAGGCAGCATAACATTTGCCACGGCATCTCCAGACTCTTTCACGTCTGTCACATGTGCTCAGTGTGATCTGTGAAGAGAACGGGGCACCAATGGCGAACCTGCCAATTCTGGTGCTCTCTGGCAAATGCCAATCGAGCTGCACGGTGCTGGGCTGTGAGCATCAGTCAGGAAGGATAAGGAGAAAGAAATAGTCTGTGGCCACCACCTGCAAAACCATTTACTTTTTGGGGGTTGTCTTGCTGTTGCCTCTCCTGTCCATCTGTTGTCACTTTCATTTGCACCAAAGCAGGTGAAATTGATTCACAATCGTTTACGCTTCCTAACTGGACAGATCGATATCCCAGAAGTATAATTGACTTGGTGTTATACTGTGTTGATTAAGTGTTCCCTTCATTTCTTTGAGCAGTGTATTTGTCACAAAGGCACAGATGAAGACAACTCATTGATTTAAAAAAGAAAATAATTATTTAATAGGGTACCCTTACTAAGGTATAATTGGACTTGAAATACAAGTAAAATGTGTTTACTGCAGGTCAGCGAATCCAATTTTAAATGTTTTCAAGGTAAAAACTATAAGGTAAAACTGTAAGCTTGTCTATGGTCTAAGGACGAAAGTGTGAGTGTTTTTCTAAGTCTGTAGCTTTTTTTTTTCCCATCTCACATCTCTTTCTGACAGTTTGTGAACCTGTTATATGAAATGGGTGCAGTTCATTTGATTGTCAATGGCCATGTTTTATCCTTGCTCTCTCCCGATATGTTCCACCAGAGTCGATAAATTTGGAGGAGGCTGTTTGGGGACTTGCCATACTCAAGGGGCAATAAGAAAAGCTTGTTCCTTCTGGCAGTTTTTCTCCAAGACCTTGGGAAATTGAAGACCTGCCATTTGATGCGGGCTGTCATTTAACATTAGTTAAAAAACTAAAATAAAGAATTTGTGAATTTAATTTTGAATTGTATTCTTGAGAAGTTAAGACATATGGACAGTCAAATATACTTGATATTCTTCAGGCAAGCCACACATTGTGGCAATGGGACAGACCTACACTTAAGGGAGAAATTCTTTTGCCATTCCAAAAATTGGGAGTGTCCAGTTTTTCCTTCCAGGTTCATACAGCCCACAAAATGGCTACTACCAGTCAGTGAATGTAGCTCCTTCTATGACATTGATTTCTCAGTTGTGTGCATAATTTGATCAGTTAATATTTAAAAAATCTCATTCTGTCCTTGTGTTTTTAGTGGCTGAAATGACAAATTATTTGTTTAAACTTTTGCAATGTTATTAATTTATTTTTTTAAAATGAGGTCCCCCAAACTGATTTTGGTATCAGTTGAGCAGTATTGTTATTTTGTTTTATTTTATAGTATTTTATTTTGAACCAAGCGATGCCTAACCCAGAGAGAATATTCACTCTGCTTGGATATCTTATGTGTAATACTTGTCATTTTTTCTAAAATATTCACTGTTGTACATAATTTGTTTGATTTTAGTTTATGTGCCCTAAAAACATTGTACAGAAAAAGGTAAAAAAAATTTGCAAGATTGTTATTAACCTCTATTTGCTAGTTAATAAAATATTCTACAAATTATAGTGCATTTTTGTGGTTTTCTGAGGTCATTCTGATGCTGTCGTGGTAACCATAGAAATCCAGGCAGACATGATCCTTCCATTTTCCCAAACCCTGGTCCTGGAGAGCCGCAGGGTCTTATGGCGTCCCCAACCCTGGTCCTGGAGAGCCACAGGGTCTAATGGCGTCCCCAACCCTGGTCCTGGAGAGCCGCAGGGTCTAATGGCGTCCCCAACCCTGGTCCTGGAAAGGCACACAGGGTCTATTAGTTTTCTTTGTAACTCAGTACTTAACTGATCGATTAAAGCACACCATTAACTCGCATTACCTGAATTAGTTTCTGATTTCAAACCAGCAGGCCTATCCTGAGTGTCCTGGCCCAGGATTGGTCAATTTGTTACCACCACACACTTCTGCCACAAGTCAGCAATTGTATAGTGAAATACCCTCTTTGAAGCCAAAAAAACGGAAAAGAAAAGGGCTATGCTGTTGGTGCATACCGGTTTTTGCCAAATCTGGTAGTGAATCCGGACCATGCCGGGACTGACTGTGATGTAACTGACCATGCAAACTTGCGTGGTGGACACAGAGTGAAAGGAAGCAGCAGCTGGACATGGTGTATTTCGGAGAAGAGTGAGGCTGTGTCCGAATCAGCACCCTTCCATACTATTAGGTAGGCTTGTTGAGTAGACAGGACCAGAAAGTTAAGTAGGCAAAAAAAATTCTAAATATAGTATACTTAAAACCCCTGTGTGATACACTTAGTTCCGGGGTTTCGCTGAGTAATGAGGTGCAGCTTCGCTGACGTTTTCCTTCAATAACAACAAAAACTATTTGTGACATGGCCGTGGAAAAGTGGGACGTCTACGACACTTCCACAGTACGATTGGAAAATAGTATTGAGGATATTTTCTTTGCGTACTGCACATTGCATGCTAAACAGTGTACATTAAACAGCACACTTCTGTCTATAGACTGCAGGAGACAGGGTGAAGCAGATAGGGCTCTGATTTGGACACAGCCTGAGTCTGTGCTTGTCTAAGCTGTCCTTAGGGTCGCAGTGAGGAGCACAAAAGCAGCCAGGCTTTCCGAGTCAGGACAAAATGGGAGTAGAAAGTCCCGCTTCCCCTGTTGCGTGTGTGGCGGCCTCCCGATTTGTTTCGGCTCTGCGAGAGGCTCCGGCACTTCCATACGAAAGGCCCTCTTAATCAATTATTTATTTATATTGTGCATTTCACAACCAATTGTCACAATACGCTTCACAGAAAACCTCGGCCTAAAGCCAAAGGCAACAGTGGCAAGGAAAAACTCCCCAAAGTGAGCCTTTCGTATGTAAGTGTCAGGGCCACGTTTCGGTCCCCATACAGTCTGGAGAAGTGCGGCTTTATGATGGTTGCTATAGCGATGGAGAAGTCCAAACAAAGCAGAGGGAAGCTTGCTCAGAACAACGGAGCGTCAAAGCCAGAACATGTCCAGTGTGCAGCTGGGTCTCTCAAGGGTACTTATTTAGTTGTGTTGTGACACCCTTTTCTCAGAGAAACCTGCGTTTTGTCCGTCTTAATGACAGGAAATTGACTACTGGCTGTTCAGGGTTAGCTTTTTCCCTGGAGTACAATAGCCCTCCTGGGAAACAAACCAGCAGCCCTCTGGTTAAAAGCCAGAAATGAAGTGACACGCACGCTCACACACACGCACACAAACCGCGCACCAAACCACACACGCATACACATATACAGTATGTGCGCACACACAAAAAATATCTGAAATGAAATCGGTCTAAACACTGGTTTTAATGGAGCTTTTTTTTACGTTATAAAACTTTTAGTACAAATGACCTTATGCATTTCAAATGTTTAATTTATTCAATTCAATTTTATTTGTATCGCGCTTCTTACAGAGAACTGTCACAAAGACACTGTACGGAGAAACATTCATTCACTTATGTGTTTTTGAGGGGGAAGGCCATGGACATTGTCATTGTTTTCATCTTGTAAATCTAAACAAGCTTCTTCATTTTCGGTGACTTTATTCAGTTAAACATGTGTAACTCACCTGGTTAGTTTTAAGGTGACACCATACCAGGAGACCTTGTGGCTCACCGAGATCAGGGTTGAAGACCACTTATATGAAAGAAACACCACAGTTGACATTTGAATCTGAGTTTATGCTATTGAAAATAAACTTCCCATAAGAAATACCCTGATATTTATATAAATAATTGACATATTGTAGCCATGCAAGAAAACAGATTATTTTGTGGTGGAATAATGAAGGTCGTGTCTTCTGTACTGCCGTAATCCGTTTTCTGTTCCAGCAATCTTCTGAAGTCGGGTAACACTCGATCACGGATGTGTTCCAAAATTCAATACCAGTTTGTTGCTGTCTTACAGGGTAAGTCTAATCTCATGTAAGAACTTGAACTCTAATTGATATTGGCTGACAATATTTTTGCCACCTGCTTTTACACTGACCACAGTCTCATCAGTCTTTGTCAGAACCAAGATCCAAGTTAAACATGAAGCAAAGGATAACATTCATGTCTAATGCTCAGGCAAATTGATGCTATTTCACAGGGGTCCAGAGTCAATCTGGCCCCAATACTTTTTAACATTATCTTTTGAATTCATGGTTGTTTTTTAAAAACATGACGGTTTTTATTTAATACACGTATTTATTTTTATTTAGTTTGTAGTACCTTTAGTGACTTACCTTGGAAACCTGTATTTCAGTTCCTATCCTCTATGTGTCACTGTACGCATCAAACCTGCAGTCATAAGTGGTGAGAAGTCAAAGAAGCACAACCAATTATTCTAACTAACTAAGTAACCACCTGAAGAATTTGTTGGTGCAAGTGATGTGTTTGAATCAGCACCTTTCCATAGAGTGTACTTGCTGAGTATACTGGATGAGAAAGAAGAAGGTGAAATTTTGTCTCAATGTAGTGTACTTAAAATCCCTGGATGATATTCAGGAACATACTTTTCAGAATGTAAAAAAACATTTGTTCTCATAAATATGATGCGCAGCTTTGCTTTAAAAATGAGGTGCAGCTTCATTGATGTTCTATTTCATACCGGTCAACACGCCATAGTATGGGTCATCCTCATTGAGAGAGTGAGCTGCTAGGAGACCGGATAGCAAATTAACCACCACCATGAGGCAGAACCATGTCACACCATAAATATGGTGCGTGCACGCCGGCCGTCCTCTTTTTGCCTCCTTGAGTTTGAGCGTGAGACTGTGTTTTTTTTTTTGTTCTTGCTGGACCCGTGGAATCGCGGCATTTCTTGCCCTCTCCCCCTGCCGACCGGAACCTCTACTTCCTGAGAAGGAGTATGCTAACCGGGGCTTTTCTTTTTCCCCAGCAACGCATTTAGCCTTTTATTGCTGTCCTTTGTTAACCAGTAGAGTTTGTTTCCGTTGTTGTATGGCAGTTTGCTGCGGCTCTCCATTATATCAGTACGTATACTACGTGGGGAATTGCCCTATAGTGCTAGGCCCACTGGATTGTAGAGACAATTTTCTGTGACGTGCCTCCTCCCACAGGCATGGTAGCTCACTCCACTCGAGGTGTAGCTTCCTTCTGGGATTTATTACATGGCGTCCAGCTTGCTGACATTTATGGAGTGGCGGGCTGGGCTTCATCCCTCACTTTCACCAGGTTTTATCACCTGAACGTAGTGTCCTCGGGGCAGCGGAGCGACCTAGACTATGTTGTATGATTTAGGGTTTTAATCACCCGGTGGTTATTTTCACATTTACACTTTATGTTTTCTCTCCTAGTAAATGGATTATGTTGGAACCGCACTCTTATGACATGTGATCTTAATTACCCCACTACATTCCACACCTGACTTTATCTGGTATCCTGTGACCCATACTATGGCTTGTTGACCGGTATGAAATAGAACGTATGGGTTACGTATATAACCCTGGTTCTATGAATAAGGTCAACATGCCATGCTCCGTGGTCATGCAGGGGAACTTTTACGCCCTTCAGTTTGCAAAAAATGTGGGCATGCCATATTTATGGCATGACGTGGTTCGGCCCTGTGGTGGTGCTTAATTTGCTATCAAGTCTCCTAGAAGCTCACCCTCTCAGCGAGAATGACCCATACCATGGCGTGTTGACTGTATTCATAGAACCGGCGGTTACATTCGTAACCCATACGTTTTCCTTCAACAACAATAAAAACAGATAAACGTGGCTGCTTAAGAGCGGGATGTCTTCCGACACATCCACAGTATGGTTGGAAATATATTTATGGATATTTTTCACATACTGCATGTCATGTACTAAACGGTAAACAATACACAGTCTGCTAGTACACAGGACACAGGCCTTGATTCTGATTCACCCACAACCCTAGTCTTATCTGAAAAGGGCTCACGTGCAGGTTTTTGTTCAAGCTCAGTGCTAATATTTCTTATTCAGCAACTAAAATGTTTTGATTGATCACCATGAATAGTGATTTGCTGAATCAGGTGTTTTAGTGCTGTCCTAGAACAAAGATTTGCGTCCACAGCCTAGCCCTTCTTGGATTAGGTTTGACACCCCCATGTGGAAACTGAAAGATTAATTGAGGTAATTAAGGTGTTGAGAAGTGGCTTTTCAAAGTCCTGAATGGACTTTGTCATGTTGGAGAACCACAATTAAAAAAATAAACCTGCTTGAAAACCAGCAGACTCACTCGGACCAGGGTGGGAACCCCAACAGACACTGTGGCTCTCCAGGACCAGGGTTGGGGCCCCATGCTATAGAATCACAAAACTCTTTGTAGGAAGCCATAGTTACAAATAAAAAAAACGAATTCAGGATTTTACTTGGTGCAAGTTTTCAGTGAAACAATTGTGATGACAGATAGCAAAATATATATGACAAGAGGTAAAAATGGTATGATTTTCACTTTCATACTGACCTATCTACATGAATTTAAACAAATAATTTGAAATTAGTTCAATGTTTCAGTATTATTGGATTCAATTTTTTTAAGATCAATTAATTAAAATTATAGGGCAAGTTATCCTTTGTCATGGTGTTTTTTGTTAGTATCATTGTTGCTATACTTCTACTACATATTTTATTTTTTATGGCTGTTTTGGTCTACGTCGTTTATTAAATGTAATAATTTACAAGTTCATATGTCAGTTGATGGTCCCTGATTGATTTTAGGCGATGCTATTTTTATTTTATTTATTTATTTTTTTGGTCGAGTGTCAGGTGGCCGGAAGAACCCGAGATGAGAAGACTGTGCACATCGCAGATTCGTGTGCGCTACTTAGCCGGCTTTGCAGAAGCAGCAGCAGAGCAGCGCGCGACAAGACTGTAACCGGGCTCCTGCGTCCCTGCACGCCCAGCCTGGCAATGGTTCCACACGGCAAAGGATCCAAAACATCTTCAACTGGCTCTTCGTGACAGCAGACTTCAAGGATGGTGCAGAAGTCACGCAACTGCGGCGTTTATCCGGGTCCAGTCGGGGAGAAAAAGCTCAAAGTCGGCTTTGTTGGACTGGATCCCGGTGCTGCCGACTCAAACAGAGACGGGGCACTGCTCATAGCAGGCTCTGAAGCAACGAAACGGGGCAGCATTTTAAGTAAACCCAGGTCCAGCATCTCCATTTCGGGGAAACCACCCAGGAGAACAGCCTTCTATAGAAAACTACAAAATTTCCTTTACAATGTATTGGAACGACCGAGAGGGTGGGCGTTTATATATCACGCTTATGTGTAAGTACCAAATGGTTTACATTTCAAATACCTCTCAAGCATGAACGTGACTATTGAGGTTTATGCAGGGACGAATATGCTCCGTGGTGATAAACGGGGGATTTAGCCTTTGGGAAGTTGTATGTTGATTATATTGCTCAGTATGAAATCTCATACTAAACTTGCAATGTATGCAATCCAATCAGAATTTTTTTTTTTGAAAAAGAGAAAACATGTGTAGCACATAGCTATGGGGGAGCGTGTGCCTAGTCTTTATGAATGAGTTCCAATTTACAGTGAAAAATAATAATACACATGTTTACATAATAATTCATGTGGAACACACCTATCTGCCTGATATAGTTTGTAAACGTTCCATTCGCTGTTCCGCTCTTGGTAGTATATTTGCTGAAACAGTATCTCGTAGAGAAATGGTGCTTTCATTTCAGGTCGATATGATGAGCTGATGTAGCTCAGCCTTGGAGTCGGTCTCAGCTGAATCATGACAAATGTGTAGTTATAATACTGGTGCCACGATTGCAAATGCAAGCCATGCTCAGTACATTTTAGCGTTTTTAAACGATGCACCTTAAGTTCCTCAGCGGTTTAATCGCGTCGAAGCTGAGTAATCAATAAACTATAAATCAACAAATCAATAAAATTTGTATTGAGATCAAATATTTTTTAGTTAATGACAAGTGTTTGACGGTAAATTGCGTTTTTTTTAGTACCCTCTGACATCCAACTACAAAATGTAAAGGCTTCAGTCTACGTATATCGGAGCACACTCTTCCCCGGAGAAGCGGAGTTATTTCTGTCGATCTAACCTCACATATTCAGACTAGCTAAACTAATTGAGCATACTTCAGCACCAAAAGCTTCTGGACAGCTCCACTGCCTCGCCGGTGTTGTTATTACTAGCCACTGCACCGACACTCACGAAGCGGCGAGCACTTCTAAAGGCGATTATAACAAAAACACGGGTCTGAAATTACGGGTCGGCTGTTCTTCAAATGTAGATGTTTCATTTCAAGAGCAATACCAGGAGAGAGCGTTATAATGTTCCTTTATCAAAAGAACTCCCTCAAAAAACTCAATGCTGAAGCTCTTAAGCTCAAGTAACGCACAGCGTACTTGATTCTTGTAAGATTCATCATTAGCCTGTACGAGAGTTTATCAAGGTAGACAATAAGCACAGTTATTTGACATGCGCACTGAGCTGAGCAGCTGCTTTCACTCTTCTGAAAGACAGCCCTGAGTTGGCTGGAATCTGTCATGCAGGAGAATGTAAGTGGCAGGTGTTTGACGCTCTTCCCTGTGGATCCTATTAATAAATGGTTATATAGAATGCACTTGATTGGCCAGCCAGTTAAACTGGACTTTGATGGGTGCTCAGGTGCACTTTATACATTTATTTTCATTTTCCTCATGGACTTGTGAAGGACTGAGGTTGTACTGTTATACGTATCATTTTGGCTTTAAGTGTGTGCCGATCAATCCAACCGCATTGTGCAGACCTTTTGAAGAATAACAAGAGAAGTAGCTATGAAGAGCTGGAGAGATTCATCGGCACTGATTCATAATTTATACCCCCTGTCCTTACTTCGCCTAATCTCCACGCTCTTGTATTCTGTCCAGCTTCTGATTTATAAAAGAGCAGTGTGCTGACTCTTGGTCTTGTTTCTTCCCCATACAATCTCTAAATGCATAGATTGCACTTAGCAAGCAGAAAAGGAAGGGAAAAAAAACTTCCCCAGTGTAGTTTACCAAATGAAGGCAACAAGACTCAGTATCTCCATCGCCTAAAGCTTTGTGTATTTCCCAAACACACACACATGCACACACACACACAAAAACAAACAGAAACACATGCACGTGCACACACACACGCACACACACACACGCACACACACACAAATGAACACGCACACACACAAAAACAAACAAAAACATGTGCACACACACATACATATACACACTCACGCACACATGCATACACTCAGAGGGCTCTATCTTGACAATCTTAGCACTTGGTCTAAACGTCTTGGTCTTATTTGAGCGCTAAGTATGCCACAAGGTGCAAGTGGGCTGAACTTAGTCTCTTCACTAATTATAGGTGTGTCTTGGGTGTAACATGCAATAAACCAATCAAAATGTCATATCCCATTCTCTTTAAAAGCTTGCTTTTCCACCTTGGCAGATTGCTTATAGGATGACAAAACAGACATGCTTGTGCGTGTATAGTGCGAGCAAGGAATAGGCTATATGGATCAATAGTATTCGGACTAACCATGAGGACACGTTTTGATATACACAATAATAATCTTTAACGTTAGGATTTAACACCGGCACGGGTTCCCGGTAATTCCCAACAGTGCTGTTATTTTAGAAAATATATGCAGTTAAATTCTGTTAAAATAACCTGCAACATCTGAGAATAAGCTACCAGAATATGGCTTCCATCTCACCTTAGAAAATGCTAAATTAGCCTGCTTGTTTAACAAATTTAGTTTGATTATGCAATGAAGCATTGTCAAACATCAATTCCATGTGGCTGCTCTCATGGACTTCTCGAGGTTCAAGATTCTTCCGAAGTTCATCACGTGCATTCTAATATTTATTAATAATATAATGACCATTATTTTGCCTTAAAGATTACACTAAATACACTAAAGCTGTCAGGTTGGTAACCCATAGGTTCACGCATATTTTCCCTTGTTTTATAATGTCCTGCTTATGGAAATGTGACCAACCTGTTTTACTGGTAGCTTAATGCTGTAAAACAAGTCCACATTCCCAGGAAGACCGTGAAAAGTGTGTTTTACAGCAGGGGAAACAGACCTGCTCCTGCATAAAGTTAAAGCGCACATTCAGAGAATACATATCATTACAATTAAGTGTGAATTAATTGTGTAATGTGCTGCAAATTTGTTTTTGTTTCTAATTCTCTTTAAAATAATTTTGCTCAGTTATGGTATAACAGGTGAAATCAGCGGGGTTTTAATAAACTGAGAGTATGGAAACCTGGTCACTGTAATAAAAAAGATATGAAGTACAAAGAATAAGGTTAAAATTCAGTTAACATATAATTTTTTAACCGTAGGCTATCGGAAAAAACGTATGTACAGCGAATCCTGGGGACTGTAGCCTAGGCTATTTGAAAAAACTATTTAATACAATATTCACTTGACAAGGTTTTGAAATTTGTTCAGTCAAAACCATTCTATTTACTTACAGGCTATAGTCCTAGATGGAGAGCTGTAATGACATCTGAAGCGCATTTTCAGAACTCAAATGTTCGTCTATTGCAGTGCGTGTGTTTTTCATTGAATGACAATTCACGCATTAGGCTTGATATAGGTGTTATCAGCAGTTTTTAATGGACAGCCATTGTCCCATAACAAAAGCTTGTCCCCCCAGAAGATTACAGGAATTATTGGCAAATATAGGCTAAGGCATAGCTTGATCCAGGATAATTGCGAATAGTCTACATGTAACCTACATGTAACGTACCATCGCACATCGCCTGGATGTTGATGGAGTGGGCTGAAAGCAATTTAATGAGGCATTCCCCTTCCCTGAGGGACAGCTATGTGGTCTTTGACCTATGGACCCTTTTACTATTAGCATTTTTTTATATAGCCTACACAAGGTCACTTGGTATTTAAACGACGTGAGCACTGGGCGCTATAATTTATTGGGGTGACAGTGGTGCTACAAAATGAAACACCCAGGTCTCTGCTACACATTTGGCATTAGTTTGGGGTGAGCTTCTCCTCGTCCTGGTAAAGCATTGATAGGAGAGTAAAATTTCCAAACCCAATTATGATTGGAGCTACAGTGAGCTGTCAATCACTGATTGGGTGTAAGATGCGTCTTGTAGAAAGTTCCCCCCATGGCAACATGTGAAACATTTCAATTGTCTGGGGAATCTGTTTTCACCTCCCGTTCCACAATATGGAGAATATGTGTCTTTCCTGACTGTCCCGTTCCGGAATATGGAGAATCTGTGTCTTCCCTGACTGTCCCGTTCCGGGATATGGAGAATCTGTGTCTTCCCTGACTGTCCCGTTCCGGAATATGGAGAATCTGTGTCTTCCCTGACTGTCCCATTCTGTAATATAGATACCCCAGGCTGACTGTCCAAATGTACTCCTGTCACTAGAAGACAGCCTTGTTCCATATCCCTCCCCCTCTCTCTCTCTCTCTCTCTCTCTCTCTCCCCCTTTTTCTATCTTTCTCCATCTCTCTCTCTTTCTCTCTCCCCCTTTCTCTATCTTTCTCCATCTCTCTCTCCCTCTCTCTGTCTCTCTCTCCCACTGCCTATTTCCTCAAGGTGTTGCTCTCCTCCAGTCCCATGTAGAAGCCCCGGTGGGTGGATGTGTGGAGAGGAAGGAAGGGGCATGCACACATGTCCCCCTGGCTTTTCCGCTGACTCACACATTTCCTCAATGTTAAAAAGGTTTTGATTCCTGCCGTCCTGTTGTGACCTACTTCCAGAGTGGGCTGAACGCCTATCTCCCAAATGCAGGTTGGGCATTCTGAGCACTGCTGAATAACTTGGCCGTCCGAATAGCAGAGGTGACCAAAGCAATGGAGTACATCCATCACGGTGCATCACTGTCCTTACCAATCGCTTATGGTGAGGCCCACATCTGATTTTTATAATGTAGTACTACATCAAAGTTGTAGTAGATCTAATACTGTTGATGATGATAGATTTTGTTTATCTATTGCCTTTTACCAAATTGCTGTTCAGTATAGTGATGGCAGGGCACGGCTTCATGTAAACAAAAATGGGTGGAGCTAATGCATGCGATCAGTGACTCAATGCAGGTCCACTCATAAATGGTTCAAACAAAACAGTGATTGAAAGCTCACTCTAGCTCCACTCATAATAGGTAAATCAGTGATTAACAGCTTGCTCTAGCTCCACTCATAATGGGTAAATCAGTGATTAACAGCTCACTCTAGCTCCACTCATAATGGGTAAATCAGTGATTAACAGCTTGCTCTAGCTCCACTCATAATGGGTAAATCAGTGATTAACAGCTCACTCTAGCTCCACTCATAATGGGTAAATCAGTGATTAACAGCTTGCTCTAGCTCCACTCATAATGGGTAAATCAGTGATTAACAGCTCACTCTAGCTCCACTCATAATGGGTAAATCAGTGATTAACAGCTTGCTCTAGCTCCACTCATAATGGGTAAATCAGTGATTAACAGCATGCTCTAGCTCCACTCATAATGAATAAATCAGTGATTAACAGCTTGCTCTAGCTCCACTCATAATGGGTAAATCAGTGATTAACAGCTTGCTCTAGCTCCACTCATAATGGGTAAATCAGTGATTAACAGCTTGCTCTAGCTCCACACATAATGGGTAAATCAGTGATTAACAGCTTGCTCTAGCTCCACTCATAATGGGTAAATCAGTGATTAACAGCTTGCTCTAGCTCCACTCATAATGGGTAAATCAGTGATTAACAGCTTGCTCTAGCTCCACTCATAATGGGTAAATCAGTGATTAACAGCTCACTCTAGCTCCACTCATAATGGGTAAATCAGTGATTGACAGCTCACTGTACCTCCAATCATAATGGGGTTTGGAAACTTTACTCTCTTTTTTTTTTTTTTTTAACTGTCATACCGACAGTTGTGTCCTACATCTGTCCATACTGGGAAAAGGGTAAATAGCCTATGGAAATACAGTATCTCATAGAACAAAGTTAACTAGCCCACAACATGAATACACAGGAGTTGAAATTAGAGGCCACATGTACGAAACGTAGCCTATACTCAAAATTGCATCCATCTGATATTTCTTATTATGCATTGTGCCACTTCTATTTGAGAAGAAGCCAGACTGAAGAGAAAGCAAGCAGGCGAAAAAAGCACTAAATGTTTATTTTTGGATTAATTCATTTTTACTCCAGTTTTTTTCTCCTCCCCAGATTGGTTTCCTGCACTGCTACAGGCAGCAATTTTTACAAGGGACTAATTACAGGAATGCTACCGGCTCGTTAGCGTCGGACAGCTGCAACTGCGAACTGAAATGTTAACTGTGTCATCCGCACGTCCATCCACCTCCGGGGACAGGGCAGCTGGCTAATGAGGGAGGGAAATGAGCTCTCGCAGTTGGCCAAAGGAGCTCAGAGGTCTACATCACCCTCATTGACTTCACTGTCGGGTTTAACTTTCATGTTAGGGGGCCGAAATCGTAAATGTAAGCAATTTTTTTGTGGCGTCCGAATCTCCCAGAAGTTGCTATTTATACCAGGCCGTTGAAAATCGAATAGCCTACAGTAGCTATGCCTTCCTCGCCATAGGGAGAAGGATTTGGTTCGTGAAGCAATGTAGAGTTTCCTTCTGTTCCTCAAGGTACTCAAGATACCGAGGCACTTACCAGTTGCCACGCACGGTTGGCTAGCCAGACCTGATTTAATGCAGAATGGATATATGTTAACCGTGCAGTTCTAGCCCCACCATTCAGTTCAGATTTAAAGCGCGTTCAGTGCGCCAGGATATTCTTTTTTGATCTCAAATGAGGGGGGAGGGGGGGTGGGGGATCATATGCTTAGCAATAGCATTATGCTCTCTTCAGTTTCATACATGTTTTTTGTTTGTTTTTGAGAAACTGACTATATAGGGTAATTAGGGTGTTATCTTCGGTGTTGTGTCACATTCCCAAACTGGAATTTGACCCAGAAATTTGACCCCCCTGAACTTTTCCCTGATGCTTAATTGGCTAGACACCCCACTGCATTCCTGTGGCCATACTGTTTTCCCTGTTTAGCCCTTCAGAAGGGAGATATTGTGATGGTTTCCAGTGGCGGAGAATCAAATGCAACGGAAGTGGAGATCAGAACAAGTCACTCACAACGGTGAGGACCACAAATAGATTAAACCCCAAAATGGTAGAAAAGAAAATGAATGATCCTAGAAGCTAAAACAGCCAAATGATAATCAGCCCAGAAAAAACAGGGTGAACTCGAAACACAAGTAAGAACACAAAACTAAGTTTCCCGAGCTCAATACTAGAGCTAACACAGGAAACTGGAAAAGAAAAGAACACCTTCGGCACTAAAGAAAAACTGTCTCAGTGAGACAAGCACGGACAAAATAGCACAGCGAACCTAACAGGAGGAGATAATTCTATACCTGAAATAATAAAGCTACGAAGCAAGTCCCTCGTGAACATAAAACAAGTTTAATATCACAAGGTCGCTTGTGCCTGGCTATAACTGGCTCAATGTAATGTAACAAGGAAGCACCAGGGAAGTGGAAGTGAGGAACTTAAATATCCCGCAGGTAGTAGCACAGGTGAAATCAATAATCAGCAAGGTGAAGCAAAACCCCAGAACGGAACGTGAAAAAAGTCAGATGGATTCTCAATAGGAGAGAAATTATGAGAAAAGAACCGCAGCGGAAAAGAAAACTCACGAACCATGACAGATATAGTGTGGGCTGAACTTCCAGAGTGAAATGCACGGCTAATAAAACAGGTTTATGACAGATTGTGATCCGCTTAGAGCCGAAAACATGAAGAATGATGTACCCAAATGATCAGTTTTTTACCACAAACTTTTATAAACTGAGTTATAAAAGGTCAAATAATGGGAAGAGTGTTTCATAGTTGTGGTTATAATAAAGCAGAGTGACTCACAATAAGTTACCTACCAGATGAGCAGATTTTGTATCTAAAAAATTAGTTCCGTGAACTCATTTACAGTACTACTTGGTAGAAAGTAAGGCCAATATTGACATCTTTATTTTGGCTGCTGATGTACCTTTTCATTAAGACGACCCTCCAGAATGAGACTTGCCCATCCCAGAGGGCATGTGTTGGGTCGCCCAGTTCCCATTTTTCCTCACAATTGCTTGGAGTGGAAGAATATTTTTTAAATGACAAATGGAGATATAGTCCTTGAATGTGGAATATCAGATCTGAGAGAGTCATGCTGTTGATAGTTTGTCCAGTAACATTAATGTAACATTAAGAATATGTGACAGGGTGCCCTGCCTTCTCATCTTCAAGGCCAGTGTCTAGACAAGCTGAAATAGAGGTCTATAAAAGGCTCACCGATTGGTCGATAACAAGTTTAGATTAGGGCCAGTGGGCCATAATTGCTGGGCATTAATGGACACTTTCATTATGCATTCAGGGTGTCAGAGCTTTTTTTAAAAAGGCATAGTTCCCTTTATGAAAATTTTAATGTAAACATAATTTTTTATTTTAGTGTGTGCTTTGAACTGACCCAGAGAGTATTTGTCAGAGAGTATTTGTGTGCTATAAAGGATATTTTAGATATTCAGAGACGTTCCTGAAGGCCATCTTTACAGTTGCTAGTATTGGAGCATTTAGGTGTACATGGTCTAAAGCAAGAAAATGCAGTTCAAGTAACTCCAAAGCAGCTTGTACAGTGACTTTATGATTCAGTGGTAAACGTACAGTGAGCGCCATAGTTTATTGGTTCTGTACTCTAGCACTTTGAGTTTGATACAATGACAATGATGTTGAAGTGCAGACTGTCAGCTTTAATTTGAGGGTATTTTCATCCATATCGGATGAACCGTTTATAAATTATAGAACCTTTAGTACATAGTCCCCCCCCCCCCATTTTCAGGCATCAAAAAATATTGGACATAATGTACAATAAAGTAATAATTTTTAATATTTGGTGGCATATCCTTTGCATGCCATGACTTCCTGATGGCTGTGACCCAACAACATCAAAAGACACTTGATATCTTATTTTCTGGTCCTCTTACAAGCGATACTATAACTTCTCTGCATTTAGATGGATCTCTATGAAAATTGGGGGGTGGGACAAGATTTAGCTGTAAATTATGCTGGGACAGTATGGAATACATGGTTGGTGAAATGGTTGTAAGTCATCAAGGGTCTGAGGTATCAAACGAGCTTCAAACCTTCACTCTGCTGCCAGATATGCAGTAGATATGGATGGATCACTTTAAGGGTTGTCTCTCCTGACAAATATTCCTATTGAACTCTATGGAAAAATAAGTCAGGAGAAGAAACCCATCCATATCTACTGCATATCTGACAGCAGAGTGATGGTTTATGGCTTGTTTGATACATCAGATACATCAGACCCTTGATGCCATTTAGCCTTCCAGAGTACAGAACCAAAATAACAAAAAATTTGTCCGTGTCCAATGAATTATGGTGCTCACTATGTATTTTACTCAATTATTCTTCAAAAAAGTACATTTAGTATTATTTTTTAATTGGAACAATTTTCTATGGCGCAATGCGAACTGAGGCTGCTGCGCTCAATAGAGGAAGTAGCAGTACAATATAGTAATAGTGTAAAATTGTGAATAATCTCTATAAATTAATCTGTCACATATGCAGCCAGCTGGTCCTCCCTGGAAATCACTGTAAGTATCTAAAACATCCTTTGTTGCACATAAAAACGGTCTAGTCTAATCAAAAACAAACACTAAAACTGAAATATTATCAAAATTGAGATGGGTGCGTGAGGGTTGGACCCTCGCTCACTAATGCACTGATAAACAGGGGCAACAATTTTGCAAAGAATAGACATGAACACTGAGCTTAAATGCAGGTGTAGACAGGTGCAGACACTTGGCTTGAGAGCAGCATGCGAATGGAAATCAGGTGTGGAAGACTGACAAGGTAACAATAAAATTAGTACTCGTTAGTAATAAACCTATCCTGACCTAGCGTTAGTAAATTAGTAAATGACATGCACGAGAAACATAAGGTAAACATGAACACATGTTAGAGAGTTAGTATTACCAATCCTAATCTAACGTTAGTAGATTAATAAATAGACACGGGAGAATGAAACAATTAGGGAAGCGTGAGCGACAGCAAGAGATGGAGAAACAGCATGAACGCAAGGCTGCGTAAAAACACGGAAATGTGTATGCTTAAACAATGAATGGGAAACGTAACATGAATCAAATATAAAACGTGACATGACAAGACAAGAAAATAAATCGTAACAATAATCAAACATGAAACGTGACATGACATAAAGATGAAACGTAACAAGAATAAAACATAAAACGTGGCGTGACTAGACTAAACACAATACGTGACATAAACAAGAAATCTAACAAAGACAAGAAAAATAAAATAAAACGTGACATGACAGTAGATTCGTGACAGAAATTCCCCGAAAGTGAGTGATTTAAACACAGTGGAAAATTCTAAAACAATTATTATTTTTTTAAACCAATATTGTATGCTTATTCAAAAGCAAACACGTTTTGTATTGCATGAAACACAGTAAAAGTATAGTTGTATATTTCTGAGGGCTGTGATGGGATGGATCAAGCCTTTTCCCAGGAGTGTGATAGCCTCTGACAGTGTGGTGCGTGCATGTGTGTGCGTGTGTGTGTGTGTGTGTGTGTGTGTGTGTATGTGTGAGATTCTGTGTGTGTGCTTGCATCTGTCAAATATGAATATCTGCAGATCAGAGGACGGGGCATGTTGAAAGAAAGGGGGGTGTCAAAAGCTATTCTATTGGTCGATAATTTCGTAAATTACACACATGCGCATTCTCCACAATTCCGTCACACCTTTAAGCACTACGATCTATGTTTAAAGCATCACCTGTGTTTATGTCTTTCTTTATTTTCCAAGGCGAATGTTTCAGAACCGCAGCAATTGCAGAGAATCGCTACATTTATACCAAACGAACTGTATTATTTGACATACAAACCTTCAGCTACCAATAGCTTTTGTTTGTTGTTTTGTGATGCGAATGTTGTATGACATGTTTGATAATAAAATGTTTTCTTGTATCATAAATGAATCCTCCTATTTGCGTTTTAATGGAAAATAACATTAATAACCATTCATGGAACTTCCCATCGCAATTTGCAATGTTTTACATTATTTAGGCTAAACTATTGTCGTTACAGTTGCCGTAAAGCCTAGACGTACTAGCATCAAATGATGATTGCATACCAATGAGCCTAGTTATCTTTGTTGAGTAATTGTACAGCAAATTTTCTTTCAATATGCTTATATTTTATAACCCATTCATATCAAGACACAGTTAAGGTCCCATGACCAATAATATCTGACTTTTTAATAATCTCATTCATATTACCAGTATAGTATATTACTCCAGCAGCCTATACAAGTTAACAGATTGCAAACATTTCCAGCATTATTGCAAACAAGCTTTCTTACTGGAGCTTGTAGAACCATGACTACTTTTATGATGTTGATGGACTTTCCTGTTATTTTTTTGGTTTGATGACAGTGATAAAATCAAATTGATGTTTGAAACCTAAGTATTAATCAAATAATAGGATGCTCAAAATAAAGTGTGCATTGAAGGCTGCACCTATTTCTCACACATGTGTCTACTACAAGTAATATACTAGTGGTTTGAATTACAACTAAAAGAAAGTATACATGTGATGGGCCACCTATTCATGGCAGGATGTAACTAGAAATAACCGCCTTGCGGTTGTATGCCTCCGCCAACAAGTCAAGTTGCAGTTTACATCCATGTCTGTCCAGACTCATAAAATATATGTAGTGAAGTAAACGTAAGTAAATGTAGTAAACGTTGTCGCTGATGTCACAGTGAAGTTTACCTTTGAACTTTTGGATATAAAATGTTATCGCTTCCTCATTTTATCCTATTTGTGTGAAATGTTGCCATAAATAGCGTAGGAATAGCGTTGGCTGTCGCCGGTGCGGAGGCATGAAAATAAACCATTCATTCATCAATATGAAAACCCAGGTCCACATGACATAATCCTTTTAAATATGTACTTCATTCATTTCAACAGATAACATACCTTTTATTTTCAATTCTTGATCTGTCTACAATTCTGACCATATTCCTTTGTATTTACATACCTCAGCACCCTAGTTGTAGTTACAGCAAGTGTTAAATGTGTTGTGTGAGTCCACTGGCCATAATGACACTGTTAAGGAACCAGCAGGTTACTTGTTCCAGGGCCCAAGGCTGTCTCATGGATAGAGACGTAGCTTACAGATCATATCGTTTTGGGGGGGGGATACAACAAAGATTAACTTGTGCATTTTAATAAAAATATGAATTTGAACATACAGTTAAGCCGGAAAGTCTGCACGCCCCTTTCACCTTCTCCACGTTTTATTACGTTACAGACATATTCTACAATAAATTTAGTTAATTTTTTGTCTCAAAATTCTACACAAAATAGCCCATAATGACAAAGTGAAAACAGCTTTTTAGACATTTGTGCTAATTTATTAAAAATCAAAAGCCTGAAAAGTTGCAAACTCTCGGTGCTGTATAAATATGGGGCATGCCCCACCAAGCTGTAACTTGGTGGAAGGCATATCTGTCATTCCTATGTGTGTGTGTGTTTATGTGTGTGTGTGCTTGCATCTGTGCGTGCATGTGTGTGTGTGCGTGTTTTCTTGTGTCTGTGCATGCATGTATGTGTATGTGTGCGTGTGTGTACGTACATGTATGTGTGTGTGTTTGTATGTGTGTATGTTTGTGTGCGTGTGTATATGTTTGTGTGTTCATATGTGTGTGTAAAAGAGAAAGTGTGTGTGTGTTTGTCAGCATATGTGAGAAGAAATCAGTGATCTTACAGCTGCTGAATAGCCTAGACTATCTGTCTGCCTGCCTGCCTCTGTATCTCTGTTATCTTTCATTCTCCCTCCCTCCCCCTCTCTCTTGATGTGTGATATATGCTATTAGTATAATTACTCATTTGTAATATCCTGAGATTTTTTAATTTATCCCTGCTGTCTGGTTTTGTATTTCAATACAAAGCTCACCGCTGGCAGCTTGAATTTAATTAGATAATACCTGCTTAAAACCGTTGTTAAACATTAAAACCGATCATATCTTCACAAAGAGTTTAATTGTAGGTTGTTGGTACATCTATGTGGTGTTTCCCATCAATTCTGTTTACATGCACACCGCCCAACCGTGATTGGTCAGGCCAATCAGCTTCCGCAGCTTCCAACAGGCAGTTCTCATTTCTGCCAATGCCAGCTTTTACATGAGCGCCGACAGATATATTTATATGAACATCTGTCAAGAGAGATTAGGCTAACTGCAATGAGCCTCAGCTGCCACCCTGTCTAAGCAGGGCCAGTGCTGCCCCCTGGTGCTGGTGAACAGTGCCCCATCTCCCTTCCTGGCACCACAGCTCCTAATTAGCTCATGTGTGGAAACATTAAATAATCGCTGTGGAAATGGAGACGTTGCCGGACAATTGCTAAATTAAACCAGATTAACTATTCATAAAGAAATTGTAGGTGTGGTTGCTTCGCAGTGGTATCAGTTGCTGGAACTGGTATAAAAAGATGGTAATATGGTATAGTGTGAGGTGGTGCATAAAAGATGGAAATGGTATGAAATGGTAATGAGCTATAAAGGGATCTTGTCAGGGGTAGCGTTAGGAATGAAGGACCAGACACGACAGTAGGGGTTCTAGAAGTGCTCGACTGAACACCAAAAAGCGGGGGGAAAATACCCGCAAACAGGGAAAGAAAATGATAAACTCTCCTTACAAAGAGAGATACCGCTACCAAACTCAAAGCGACCCGTATAGGGCGAAAAACTCTAAACTTGATATTACAAACAACAAAGAAAAACCTATAGCTCACAACTAGGGAGCCGAAAAACACAAACAAGAGGTAACGGAAGACGACGAAGACAATCTGTCTAGGACAGAGAGACAGAGGTGAAGAAAAGAGACAGGATAGAAACAAATAACCTAAGCTAAGTTTCTAATAAACTCTCAAACACCTGCAACAAGTCCCGTGGAATCACAACAGGTTGAGGTGATACGGTCGTTACAAAATGTCAGTCCTATACCGTGGATTACCGGCTTTCCTTGTCAAAAGATTGGCAATATGGAAGCGTCAAACAAAGACTACGCAAGGTTTCAATAATGACAGGAAATACGGAACAGGTGAACACACTGAGTAGAAAACCCAAACACATGAAATGGACAAAGAAAACAAAAATAATAGACGCAACACGAGCGCTCCCCAGGGAAGTGCCAACAAGAAAAGAGCAGGCTGAGAAACCATGACAGATCTAAACCAGATGAAAGTGTTAAAATGTGGTGATGTATTTTGTGGTAAGTAGTCTAAAAAACCTGGGAGTGATACAAAAAAGTAATGAATTGTGATGAAAAGCAGAAAAAGGTCATTTCAAATCAAATCATCTGGGATAGTATTGTTTGGTCATTATAGTGTTGTAGAAGAAGGCATTGTGATGTCATAAGCAGTGTAATATCGTAGTGGTTCGCGGCTGTTTTTTTTTTTTTCTTTTGCTCTCGTCCTGCTTTCACGATTGTGAATCTATTGGATTTTTCTATGTTCTGTTTCGTGGTTTGTCAGCCTCATTATTGTTTCCACCTTTGCTTCTACCTGCAGGGTATTTAAGTTCCTTACTTCCGCTTCTCCGGTGCTTGATTGTCTTATGACATTGCATTCGAGCCAGGTATAGCCAGGTACTAGCGACCTCCTGATATTACACTTTGTTTATGTTCAGGGGGGACTTGCTATAGCTACTTAATCAGGTATAGAATTGTTTTCCGCCTGGTAGCATTTGGTGCTATCTATTTTGTACTTTGCTGTTCTCTAGGAGACGGTTTTCTTTTGTACTTTCGTTTTGGTTTTACACTCTACCGGCTTTGAGCTAAGGTAGACGAGAGTGTTATTTTTTTTGCTAAATTTCCCATTTTAGCTCATTACGTGAGCTTGGGAGATTTAGTTGGTATTCTACTAGTTTTCTAGTTCGCCCATTTTAGTGGGTTGATTTTCGTTTTGGCTGTTAGCCTTAAGGAATTAGTTCCTGTCTTTTCTTTCTTTTCTTTTTTTTTTCTCTCCCTATTATTGGTCCTCATGGTTGTGAGCTGACTCCCCCACCTTCGCATTTGAATCTCCGAAACATTTAAAAACCCATTACAAATATGTTACAGCATCCACATTCTATTGCATCAGTTTTCAAAATGTGCCCATTAACTCGTGTGTTAGCAGGTCTGTTCTTAAAGGGGTATTTCACATATTTCCAGAAGCTATTTCCACCTAGTTTCTACTAGTCTTATGTAAGTGTCAATATCTCAAAAAATATTCACTGCGCATCCATGGTTTAAAGTTCAAATTGAAGAAGAGGCTGTATCATTCAGAAATTTGCAACAGAATACATTTATTTCAGAATAGTGACATACAGTATATACATAATAAAATAAGTAGCCGAATGTATTTAAACATTAAAAAAAAAAACATACAAAAGCTTGTGTGCTTTTATATAACAGCAATGTATTTCAGCCCTAAGTACGATAGGTGGTCGCTGTGGAAATGTTGACTGTATCGGACTTTGACGAAATGTAACAAGATAAACTCTTCAGGGTTAATCAGAAAACAGTTGTAGCTGTAGGATATTTGGTTTTATAAACATATTTATACGAGAGATTTTAGAGGTGTCTTCTAAACTGAAAGTGCATCAGGTAATGTATATAGTACAGTAAGCAAAGGAAAACGCTGAATGCTTATTTGTACAACATTTTAAAAAATATTATTTTTTCTATATCTGAGCATAATTTTCTTAGCGTGTGTAAACGGTGCATTTTACAGTATGTGGCTGTGGCAAGGGCGCTTTGGGCTATTGATAGCAATTTGGGCTATTAATAGCACCCTGCTATTTTATTGCCCTGCAGTGCAATAGAAGAGGCTGATGTTTTTGCAAGCAGTGACCCTTTTAAACAATCCTGTGTAGAAATTTTAGCGATTTTCTTAAAACTGTAGTTTATCATTTCAGACGAACATGAATATGTAATTGGGATGGATACATCTACCACTTGGGGGCCAACGTGGATTGGGTTAAAGTCAAATTGGACAGCATATGATCCATGAAAATGGTTGATTGGCTTTTGAATAGGTTATGATCATGCATGCATTGCTTGGGAACCCTAAAATTAACAACTCACCATGCGATTTACGCCAAGGTTTTGAGTAGGCGTATGGACCAAAATTGTACTGAGCTCCTAGTGATCTGTGACACACCTGACACAGTGGCTTTCCTCCCACTTTGGCACATGGTGAATCAAATAGGCTCAGCCGTGTGAAAATCCATGACAAAATTGCCACTCGCCACACGCCATGCACTGGCCGGAAAATAGAGCCATGAATGTTTATTTTGAATGTTTATTTTTACTTTTAAATAATATATAATTGTTCCTTTTCGGAACATGATTTTTTAGCCTGTAGAAATGTTTTTATTGTCTGTGACTGTGGCAAGATGAAGGTTGTAAACAATGGTTTGGGTTGTTAGCACACTGCTATTTTATTTTCTTCGAGAGGCTGATATTTTCGCAAGCGGTTTAACAATCCTGCATCAGAATTTTGGAGTTTTCTTAAAGTTGAAATGTATCATTTCAGAGAAATATGAATACTTTAATTGGGACATCATCAACTACCACTAGGGGGCCACTGTGGTTAGGGTTAAGAAAAAAATATGAAAGAACGTAAACCCATGTTCAACAACCTAATTGTGAATAGTTGAATGCTTTCTCAGATACAGCTAATAGGTGTGTATGGTGTGTTATGTCACCACTGATGCACTAAATGACGTTTCTATGACATACCAAATTACACGCATGCCTATTTGTGGTTATTGGCATAAACGTTTATGAATTTCTACGTAGTGCATATGAAAGAGTTATATACAAATGTTTGTGGTTCTTACGAAAGAACATTAAAAAAAAGTGTCACCAAATTTGTACTGTGTTCCAGAGAGATTCTGTGTCAAAAACACCAAATTTCACCAGAATTGCAGCAGACCTGATAAACCAACAAGGTTTGTGGAGCAATGTGCAGGGAAACCCTACTGAATTAAAGGGCATATTACAAGTTAAATAACATATAGAAAAATTATTTAAGAAACAACTGTGGTAATTGGATGTTCACATCATAATTCAAATATACAATATAAATTTAGGACTTTTTTGGTTTTATTCTACCGTCATATACAAAGGCCTGTATGTCTCCTAGTCCGGAAGAGACGCAATGTGAGGTACACAAACAAGCTAATCGAGTCTAAATAGAATAGTCAATCTCAACCACTGCATATATTAATATTATTTATTTTAATTTGTATAGCTATTGTCTAATTTTCTATCTCAATAAATGAGAAATGCTACACTTATGTACTTCGCTATATATTATATATACAGTGTATTTTTTTTTTGTGATGACCACAATTGCATGCTAAAGTTAGCTAGATTTTATGCTGCTGGTCAAAAATAGATAACTATCAGTGTTGGGGAAAGTACTCTGAAAAGTATAGTTGACCAATTACTACACACCGAATATAGTTGAACTACAGCCAAGCTACTCTAAAGCTGGTGAAACCGCAATTACACAAAAAATGTAGTTGAAACTACTTGTAGTCTAACAGCACTACAAAACTATTAGGATAACCGCACTACAAAAATCCAAGCCACTCAATCTCTAGTGATATTTCACAACAGAAAAGCGCACCAACACATCAACAACAGCTTAATTCATCAGGGTACCATGCAACACATGCCTTCGTCAGTGTATTATGAAA
This sequence comes from Ilyophis sp. 1 JC-2022, assembly GCA_022702515.1. Classification (NCBI taxonomy): domain Eukaryota; kingdom Metazoa; phylum Chordata; class Actinopteri; order Anguilliformes; family Synaphobranchidae; genus Ilyophis; species Ilyophis sp. 1 JC-2022. Next base: position 13,061,294 of record CM040402.1, read on the forward strand.
TAGCCAAATAATAAAGGCTGTTTAATGCCTACTTTTTGAACACAGGGAGAACCACAGCTGAGTTGGAAGAACCAGCAATGTGTGCTAATTGGCAGTTGACCGTTGGCAACTATAGTGGAACGGAGTGCTTCTCACCAATCAGGATTAGAGGGAAAAGAGAGAGAGGAGGTGGTATTTGGTCAAAGTTTTGAAAAAATATTTTTGGTATTTCCTGCAGTTAACTACACCTGAAAAAGACAAAAAAAAGTAATTAACTACTACAACTACTACATGGTACATACATTTGAATGTTGTTGAACTACCAACAAACTGCTGAAAATTTTAATTAAACTACTAATTTAACTACATGTAGTTATACTACTCTCCAACATTGCTAGCTATAGCAAACAAATCACTTTCAGAGCTTTGACATGAATGAAAATGAGTTCATATGCAATCCCATATCTCCATTTAAGAAGTCAGTCTCAAGGAAATGTGCACTGCACACCTTGGTGTTTTTGCGTTAACAGAGCTGGCTGTAAAATCCTTTCTCTCAGTTTGGAGAAATCTCACCCAGGAATGAAACACTGGAGACTTTCTACTAGGGAATACATGGCTACTATGCCCAGAAAGACTCTAATTATTGCAATCACCAAGAAGACACACACATTTACAATATTTCTAAGATATGATTTTTTTTTGTGTAACTGTAAGTGTTTAGCTAATATACGCGCCCCAGTCGCAACCCCCCCCAACCTCCTCCCATGTCACCCCCCCACCCCCTGACCCCACTGGCTACCCTGTGATACCGGCCCCAAATCATCAAAAATTGGTGCAAAACATTCAGCAGTCCAGGCAGTGCCCCCCCCCCCCCCCCCCTCCTCCTCTCCCTCATCACACCCTACCCTACACCCTGCTCCGCCTCTTCCTCCTCCTCCGGACCCCCCCCCCCCCCCCCCCGCACCCGCTCTACGGTCCGGTCTGTCTGTCTCCCCCCCACGGTGGTGGTGGTGGTGGATCCCCGTGGAGAACAGCAGAAAGCAGAAAGTCTGCTTTCAAGCAGCAATTGAAGAGACTCACCTTTCACCAAGCTGCACCTCTCTCCCCCCCCTCCTCCCCCCCCTGTGTATAAAGAATTGTGTGTTCCCCCCCCCCCCAAAAAAAAAATAAAAAAAAAAAACCCCCCAATCATGACTGACCCTAGCGTTAGCTTAGATTCGTGTTTTTTTTTTAGGATTGTTTTAACGCACTTGTTACTTGTTTGGAAATGCACTATGTACGTCGCTCTGGATAAGAGCGTCTGCTAAATGTCTATAATGTAATGTAATGTAATGTAATAGGCTTGCTAGTGAATTAATTATTTGTTTAGGCAATGTTACGTCACACATTCACATCACACGGTCACATGAAATACCTAAATACTTGTGACAGTGTGATAGTTACAGGAAAATAATACATAAATTAATAAATAAATAAAACGATGATGGATGCTCAGAAGGGTTTTATAATATTATACAATTAACTTATATTAAAAAAATTATATGCATTTTGGGAACCAGCCATATGGCTTTTACTTCATCCATTTCTTTCTGGACAACTTTAGGGCCATTCAGTCACATCAGAACTTTTTGGCCCACCACAGCTGGAACCGGCACAGTCAGAATCTGATCCACACCATTGCGATGGCAACAACAGTTCTTCTTTTAGATGGAAAAACACAATTGTTATATGGAAAGTATTTTGTTTGTCTCTTCTCTTTTTTTCTTGTTTGAAAACATGCTTGGAGAAGTAGTGCATTTCTTTATGACTTTCAGAGATTTTTTTAAATATGAAAAATGATTTCACTTTCTTCAACAGACAGAGCCATGGAGCGGGTGTTCACCGTGACTTTGTTCCAGATGCGGCCCTGTGCGCTTACGAAAGACATCAGCAGTACATAATTTTGTTTTCAAACCAACAAGGCACAGGGGGTTTAAATAGCTAAAACAGGCGGTCGGAAACTGCGATAAAGCTTATCTGAGGTGCGTTCTGGTTCATTCTGAGGGTGTAAATATAGCCTCTTCTTTCATCTCATCCGAGGACACAGCCCTCTCTGTACCATAGGAAACTCTGGGGTTTAGCGTGCTACACTTTCTCCTGGCTCTCTAGTGGCCTCTGCTCTTGTCGGTGAGTCACGTTAGGTCTTTTTGAGCATGGCTTTGTTCCGTGTCATGTTCAAGCTGCTCGACGCGCACACCGAGACGCATTCAGCAGATCCCTCCCAGTCATTTGGCTGCTATGGGGAAGCTTCGCTGAAACTACTGGTCGGAATAATTAGCCGTTATCTTTTGTATTATAGCTTTAGCTTGTTCAGATAATGTTTTTTGCAGAGGCTGCCATCCAATCCGTTAAATGTTCTGCCCTCCTGCACTTCCCCTCGCCACTTCCACTTGGGGGAATCCCTTTAGAAAGCAGAAGTTGGGCGTTGCCAAGGGCGACTGCAGTCCAATCCGATAGAAATGCCAGTGAAAATGCACATGAAATGAGTCCCTCGACCCTCGATTTGGCTTGAGGGAACGAGTCCGCAAGACTGCAGACTTCAGGAAGTGAAATTGCTCAGAATGCTTTACTGTAACCCTAAGCTACCTGTTTTGAAATTTAACCCCTTTTCGTATCTCCTGGGAAAAATCTGAAAAAGTTAGAAAGCGGCACCAAAGTATAACAGATTATTTTAAAATGTTTTATTGCGTGACTGAAATGTTGAATAAATTAGAAAATAACATTGATTTAGTGGTTTCATGAAGTCACTTTAAATCTTATCTCCAACGAATAGTTTCATGTCATAGCCTACTAGGATGCAGTATTAGAATTATTATTTTAGGATAGTTAACGATAACTAGCTACATAATCAGCTCGTTACAGTTCAACGAGTATCCAGCCAATGAGCCAGTGGAAGCTTACATGGGCAATATTACAAATAGCTAAATTTTGCTTGAATTTCATATTCAATACAGGTTGCTCATGTTTTATACTTCTGTGCCACCTGCATAGCAATCTATGCATCCACCGTTATGATTGCAGTGTATTAATATAATTGATTGGGAGGTAGTGCCCATTTTGTAACATAAAGTGTATTATTCCCCATTTCTGCTTATGAGGTATTTTAAAAAGCTGTCTATCAATAAATTGACTGTCAATCATTTTCTAGTTTGCTGACTGTCAATCATTTTCTAGTTTGCTGTTTTGCCAGAATAAAAATTGAGATGTTGGTTGGAGCTTGCTGCCTTATGCAATTTATTGGAAAGTTTTTCACAAAGTCATTTGTCAATGGTCTGCCGGCTTCACTGGCTCTGGCGAGTTTCCGAGTGCAAGTGCGGTCCAACTCAAAAATAATTACGCTCTCTCCATTGCCCCCTCCCCCCCCCCCCCTCACATCCTCCCAAGTGAAATTGGAGAGTGGAAGTGCAGAAGAACAGAATATTTAATGGATTGGACCACAGCCAGAGTTTTAGGCTGCTACAAGACTTTTTAATCATGATCTTGAGAAATAAGCCAAGTAGGCTCCTCACTGTTTTTTTGCAGTGTTTTTTGGGCACCAAGACTTTACTCATCATCTTGAGAAGTAAACCATGTAGGCTACTCACTCTCCAACTTGATTCAGCAGTGATCAGAGCAATTATTTATTATTATTATTATTTTATTTTTTTAATTCCAATTTTATTTCAGATTTTTTCTCCCAATTTAGTAGCCAAATGAACCCCTATTCTAAATCAATTCCCCCTGTGTAGCAACCGCGAGAGAATCACCACTACACAACCCCGTCAGCCGGCAGTAGGACGGGAGGGCGTGACTCCTCCTAAGAGGACTCCTCCTGACTCCAACTCACTCAGGGCCTCTGGGGTTCTTTCCGAGCCCCTCCCCCCACCCGGAAGCAGCCGCCAATTGCCGCTCCCACAAGGCGCCGGCCACGCTCGGATCTGGCAGGACCGGGGAGCGAGCGTTGTACCACCGCAGCGGCCCAGAGCGATGATATTTTCAGTAGCTCTTTTTTGAGCACAGCTCAGATATTTCTTCTTCATTTTAGATGACTAACTAGGCCTAGCGAGTTACCAAAAACAAGTAACAGCCGCTGTTTTGAATGTTATACGCACCCATTCACAATTAGTCAGCCCCAGAAGGGTCGGTTCTACTTGGTTTAAACCAAACAAGATTCGACAGTGCCATGATAGACATGTGGGGGGTGGGGGTCTATTTTCCTTCTATAGAGGATAGAGGCCCCTGCTTGTCTATCAATACTACAGTCGCCTTGTTCAGTCAAATAAAAAAATAGCCTAATAATAAAAATAAACAAATCAGACTAAGGCAGGGCCCTCATATATAACCTTTATATTTTATTAATATAATTAATAAAATAGAAGTGTGACGGTTTACACTGCAGAAAAAAACTTTGAACTCTTACCTAAGTTATACATTCTATTCCTGTATTTTTATGTGGAACTATTATGACTGGGGGAAGAGGGTAAACTTACTTGGATGGAGGATGATTAATATTAAGATTAACGTGATCGTAACATCATTAAGTCTATCATCATGACGTTCACAGATTTAACAGTTACATGTCTAAGCTATAAAAAGAGCATATGTCTGTGAATGGTGTTCAGTGTAGAATGAGCAGAAGGACAGTGAATAGTGGGATTCAGCCACATAGCGGAATGGGAACTTTGGGAAAGTTAAGGCGCAATTGTGAAATGCTAGCAGTAGCTCAAGGCGCTGGCGAAGTCCATTTTCGGCAATTTCCTGACTTTAGCGCAACAGCAGCGCAGTTGTAAACGAGGCTGGTTCGATAGAAATAAATTATCAGTTGGTGTGACGGGGGTTTGGTTTGAAACCCCCATCGGATCGCCCCATTTTTCCCCCATAAAAATCGGTGCCTTAGCACCACAGCTAACGGCTGACTGCATCACTGCCAAAGAGCAAGCGTGTTATGAGAGGCTCCATTACGAGCGCCTCTGTGAAGCAATACTCGTTTTCATTTTAATATTTATTTTCCCCCTCCAACAAAACATATTTTCTATTTATATGCCAAGTTCTAAAAACTATAATAATTGATTCCCATGTACAATTCTGCAGGGTAAATATTTACAAACTTGCCAGAAGCAGCAGGCAGCTGGCAGAGACAGTTGGCCTCTCCATCGTGCTCCTGCCGCTCCCGTTTCAACTTGACAGGCATCACACTTCAAATCAAGGGGACGAGAAAGAATACGGCGCTTTTATACTTTACTATAGCTTTTTTGTTTCTTTGCTGAAAGTTTTTGTTTATCGCCGCTATTTAAAATAAACCGAAAGATCCACCACTTCAAATAAGTTTAACTCATTTCAGACATGCACTTGATAAGATGAATGTACACTCACAAGGGAAACGGCTACGCGGCCGACCAGTCCCTGCCCTCTCGTGCACTCTGTGCCTCAGTAATCTCCATCGCGATTGTCACATGCGACTCTGCCTCTCTCCGTTTGCAAGTCCTGTTTTTCCACATCCAAGGTTACACTACATGGCCAAAAGTATATGGACACCACACCTGCTCGTCCAATATCTCATTCCAAAATCATGGGCATTAATATGCAGTTTGTCCCCCCTTTGCTGCTATAACAGCCTCCACTCTCCTGGGAAGGCTTTCCACTAGATGCTGGAACATTGCAGTGGGTATTTGCTTTCATTCAGCCAGAAGAGCATTAGGGAGGTCGGACACTGATGTCGGGCGAATAGGCCTGGCTTGCAATTGATCTGGTTTTCAATTGATCCCAAAGGTGTTTGATGGCGTTGAAGGTCAGGGCTCTGTCCAGGCCAGTCAAGTTCTTCCACACAAATCTTGACAAACCATTTCTGTATGGATCTCACTTTGTGCACATGGGGGCGGGGGGGAGCATTGTCATGCTGAAGTAAGGGCCTTACCCAAACTGTTGCCACAAGTTTGAACACACAGAATCATCTAGAACAAGGCTGTCTTCTGAGGGCCAGATTATTCTATTACTGGATTTTATCACTTACATGTGAACATGAAAAACAACACTAAATACCCTTAATACTGTGCTTCAAAAGTGTTTACTAACAACTTGTTTATGTAACATACATGTCTAGAAACCTATCAAACATCTCGAAAACAGACAGGAGCTACCTGTTCAAGAAATCTGACACACACACACACACACACACACACACACACACAAACAGACTTTCTCACTCACACACACACACAAACAGTGACACACACAAAGACCCTGACTCTTCCATTGATTTGTCTTCTAATGACTGAAATTGACATGGCTGAATCTGACATGGCAAGTGCTGCAAAATTAGACTCGTGAGAACTAAAACCAATCTGCAGACAGGTCACCTGTAAAAGAGGAGCGATTGTTAGTTTTTATTGCATTCATAAGTGAGAAGCTTGTCTCACATGTATACGTGGTACCAAACATAGTCAGAAGAAAAGGCACCGACCTTCTGGTGTTTGGGAACCGGACCTGGTTCGGTTCCACCCAAAACCGCTCACATCGATCCCGCACGTTTAAGTGCCTGCTTCAAATCAGATGATGCTTGGATGACTGTTAGTTCCAATTGCAGGGAGCCTTCATCGAGTGACCTGAACACCCGTTTGGCTTTCGTTGCAAACTCTCCTCCTGCATCAATAGTAAACGGGTCCTTTGTAAATTGCGTCACTGCCGTGAGTATATTGAAGTTGTCAAACCTCGTAGGAAAGTTCACACTCCGTTTTTCTGAAAATTCTGTGATTACTGTGGTAATCTGTGCAGATGACGAGTTGTTGATGAATTTCGCGCACTGTTGGAAAGTGCAGTCATATCAGTATAAAGTCCAGTTTATTTTTAAATCTATTGAGTTCTTCCACAAGGTCGGCGACCGTTTTGTCCTTTCCTTGCAATCCCAGATTAAGTCAAGTTCAAGTGATAGAAAATACACGTCTGCCATTAACTTTTCATCCAGCATTTGGGACAGAAATGTGTGATGCCAGCCACGAAAACATGCAACAATCTCCTGCCTGAGTTCACAAACCCTTTTAAGTGCATTGCTGACATATCTGATAGGAGTTTGTGAAACAAGCGGTGCTGTAGGCTCAATGTTATTCTGATGAAATTGATTATCGACGTAACACTGTCCGTTGTTCTTTTTAACTCACCACTGAGTTTCATGCAGAGAACGCTTTGATGTATCAGGCAGTGCAACGACTTTATCGAAGGTGCCAGTGCAGACAGGCGGGCAGACAGGCCCTTCCACGGTCTCTGAGTCAGTCTTTTCCGAGAATCCACGCTATACAGAGGGAGGCTGATAGCCTTCTCTTGCTCGGAACATGATCGCACCATGATAGCGCGTCTCTGCTCGTAGTTCACTGTTAGGCTCTGGGCTTTATGTTGGCCAGTTTCCGAGCCTGCAGGAAAATTTGTGTCAAAGTTTGAGTACTCTACAAGCGCCTTCTTAAATTGTATTCCCTAGTCACTGTGATACACTGGTTACACAGCAAACACATATTTACAAATAGTTTACTATAGAGTGGACTGAAAAATACCTGTCTGTTTTCATTGTCAACTTTTCTCTTCTTCAAGGTATAGAGGGACATTTTGCAGCAAATTTTTGTAGCAATTTGTAGAGTTCACTAGCTTGGCAGGCTTTGCGTTGGGAGCATGCATATAGAATCTGACAGCACTCAGGAGCGGGACAAAGAGGAAAAGCTTGACTCCTATTGGACGGGAGTGCATTCTTGCTCAGAAACATCTTTTTTGTGGGGGAAATGCATTTGGGCCGGACGTGGGGCACTATTTGAAGAACCCGGGGGCCTCATTTTGTCATGGTTTGTGGGTTATTGTTTTCCTTTTCTGCTGCGGTTCTCATCCTGTTTCCCCGATTGAGAATCTATCTGATTTTTTCCACGTTCCGGTCCGGGGTTTTGCTTCCCCGTGCTCGTTAATCATTTGATTTGGAACTCAGGGGCCTAGCCCGAACCATGAAGCAGCCCCAGACCAAGAGGTGGCCAGATACTTTTGGCCATGTAGTGTATATAGCTATGTAGAGTAGAACCCAGCACGCCACAAAGAATGCACTGACTTTCCGAGGGCTCTATTGTAATGTAGCACCTGTCTAAACATCTGAAATGCATTTTTTACATTTTAAAGGTTTGCTCAATCATGAACCTATTCCTGCCGAACACATGATTAAAAGCACGTTGCGTAGCGGTAAAAATTGAGACTTTCAGTCAGGGGTTCGAACCCTCGTCCTGCCAGATCTGAGTATATGTCTTGAGGGAGTGCCAATTGGCGGCTGCTCCCGGGGTGGGGGGGAGAGAACTGGAGAGAATCTTCGCGCATAAGACAGCCCTGGGCAAGCTGGAATCACGGTCAGGAGCTTGAGGAGTCGCGCCCTTTTTTCTACGTTGTGCAGCGGCGATTCTCTAGCGGTTGCTACACGAGGGGAATTGAATTACATAGGGTCCAATTGGCTACCAAATTGGGAGAAAAAGAGAAAAATCGGAAAATATATATTTTTTAAAGCAAGTTACCAGTGTGTTCTGGGTTCAATGTATAGAGTAAGTAGCCACGATTTTAACATATGCCTATCTTACTATTAATGGGTATATGGCCATCCACCTTCTTTATGTCTCTCATTCAAGTACCTTAGACTATTAAGTCCATATAGATGCATTGCCTAAATTGGTGACATTGGACTGCATAACTGAACACAGCTTGCATTTCAAATAGTCAAATTTAAATAAACAAAATATTTCTTGCATATGTGTTATGTGTTTATGCATTCATAGGTGCGGCGCATTCATAACGCCACCAAAATAGCTCTTACAAAAAAGTATTAAATACAAATGTACTTTTTAATTTACTTTTTTGTACATTTAAGTACATCAAGGTTATTTTTAAAGTATACTTTAAGTACATATAATACTTATACTTTATAAAACTAAATTGGCCAATTTTACGCATACTTAAAATATTTCCTGGACCTATACTTTAGAATACCATTTATGAACTTCTAAGCTTGTAAACTAAATTGGTAAACTTTAAGTATACTTTAAACCGTGAAAAAAGTTTACTTCTGGAAAGTAATGTGAAAGTGCCCTTTAAGTACACTAACTGGGATTTAGTTCAGAAAATGTATACTTAAGGAATACTTTTATAAACTACTTTTTTGGAAAGGAGCACAATGCGCCGATGCACCTTGTCTGAGTGTGATTAAATGCAAACACATTGTCCAACACCACACTTGCACAGCGCTGAACTTTTCTATTGAAACCTCTCTTATTGCACCTCCCAATCTACGTCAACAAAAAATAGTTTACTGCAGACCACAAAACTACCAAACCTGGTGTGTTTGCATTGTCACAAAAATAGGGCCCTCAATCTGAAAAGAAAATCAGCGATGGTTCTGTTGCTTTTTGTCTGTAAAGGAAATAACATAACATAACATAATGATGATAACAGGCCATTCAGTACTATATCATTAAACCAGGGTACAGGCTAATGAGTGAGGATTGTGTTTTTGTCTTTATCTGAAAAGGAAATTAGTGGCGATTCTCTTTGTCATCAGAAAATGAAATCAGTGACGTTTCTGTTTCTCTTTGTCTGTAAAGGAAATCAGTGATGCCTCTGTTTTTCTCTTTTTCTGGAAAAGGAAATCAGTGGTGATTCTATATTTCTCTTTCAATCTGAAAAAAAAATCTGCAATTATTTTGTTTCTTTATATCTGATAATTAATCAGTGACGTTATACCTTCTGAACAGCCCCTCTCTCTCTTTCTTACTCTCTCCCTCCTATTCTATCTATCCCCATTTCTCTCTCTCTCTATCTATCTATATATCTTTCTGTGATATATACTGTCAGTCAAATCCCTGACTTGTAATATCCTGTGAGGTTTATTTATTTATCACTGAGAGGCTGCCGCTATCAGTCTGCATTTGTATTTTAATACAAAGCTCCCTGCTTTAGAGCTTTACATAACTGAAAATAATATCAGTCTCGACGCGACTGAATTAAAACAGAAAGCAGCATTTCTGTTTTCTGAGTGACGTACAGAAGCGGAACGACATCGGCTTAACTCTCCAGAATACAAAAGACTTGGGAAGCACGACGGGGGAATCCAAATTTGTGAGGTAAGACTATAATCTTTGCGACTATATTCCCGAAGATGTGTGTGGTGAACTCAGAGAGTCTGAGCAGAGCCTCTCATTCTATTAAAGAAGGGTCACGCCCACATGCAGTCCTTAAGTATTTGGACAGTGACACAATTTTTTTTTGTTTTGGCTTTGTACTCCTGCACATTGGATTTTTACTTACGGACTGCAAGTGTAAAACTGAAGGTCTTGAGAGTAGAAAGGTAGGGCTGTCCACAGAAGTGCATGAGGCACTGAAACAAAAGATCTCAGAAAATAACATGCAGGCCCCTGTTTTCCCTCTCAGCAGATTGGATCTGGTGCCATATAATGCTCACATGTTCTAATGTTCGCATGATCGCATCCTGTGAAGCACTGAATCGGACTCTCTCTGGACTGATGTATTGATTTATTTTCTTATCTGGTGTTCACGACGCTGAAATTTTTTTTTGCCTTTTGACGTTCAGAAGGCTGATCTGTCTTAACTGGTTGATGGTGAAGGGGCCCTTTTCTTTAGGTATTAGAATCTCTCCTGCCCTGCGCTAACTCCTGCGTATAATCCCTTTCTCCTATGCCATTGACATTAATATGAAACAAATATATCAGAACCTCAGGTTCATTGTTATATAGCATGTAGGGTATGCCATTATGTGAAAGTAAGATGAAAATAAAGAAATAATTCATAATAACAACATCAACAACAATAATACTATTTTTAATTTATTCATTGTACAGTAAAAGATAAAAATTTGGGCAATTATTGAGAGACATCTTTACATATGTCATGAGCTTCAGATTGGCAGCCTGCCCTGAAATTACCTCAGCACTGGCTTGGAGTTAGTAGAAAAACAAGCACTGTGTGATAGCACAGGCTTTGCACTAACAGCTGTTAGACCTGTGCTTCGAGGTCACCGCGCTATTTCAGGTGCCACAGCTGAGAACCCAGGTTATCGGGGGGGGGGGGGGGCATTATCAGAACCCCATCCTCAGCCCCACCCCCACTGCCAAACCCCATCCTCCACCCAATCCGGGTAAAATTTAGTGTAGATAGGCCACATGGTCTGCTTTCTGTTAAGGCACTCTTTGAAGTACATTTTGTGCTTGCATCTTATGGCAGTGCATTCTCCCTGCTGTGTTGTGGTGCAGTCTGGGTAGCAATGGTTGGTGTGTACTGCTGGGCGGACTGACTCTACAGCAGTATTACCCTGGCAGGCTGGCCTTTGTGGAAGTTCCTGCTGTAGCTCACAGTCAGCTGTAGCTTGACTAATGCATTCTGGCTGGTTCTTTTCAGAACATTCTCCTGACGCACTGATAGGCAAGGAAATGACTCAGCTACAGAATAATGATTGGCCCTGTCCTATACCATAATTAAACTGGTAATGCATTCTGAGCTGCCCATTCCAAAAACAAAGAGGTAGAAGCAAATGCTATGGAACTGAACTTGCTGGATGTGGAGATTTCACGTAATGATGTTCAAAAACATTCTGTAATAGAAGCATTCACTCATCCTTGATCATGTGTTCTTGTCAATAACGGGTTAAATAATGAACTCCTGAGTGGAGCAGAGTTGTTTTACACTTGTGTGAGCATCAAAATATACCCAGCCAGAATATGATTTTGAAAAAAAATAATGCTATATCTGCTTTTTCTTCCCAGTTTGGAATGGCCATTATTAGTATGAATCCGCTCCCACTGCTGTTCTCCACTATTGATTTGGGAGAGTGCAGACCAGCATGTGCTCTCCTCTGAACCATTCGATGTCAGCTGCTGTTTCTTATCACACCGCATTTAGCAAGTCAGCCCAAGTGAAAGAATAGTATACTTAAAGGGGCAGTTCACCTAAGAATTACATTTTGATATGTTTCTACATACTCCAGATAGTTTTGCTGAGAACTCACTAGTTTTGTAGATATCTGTTGAAACACCCTGGCAAAGCGGCAAAAATTAACATTCGAAAAAGAAAAAAAAACATCCACAGACCTTGTTGTGCACGGTTTTCTCGAAAACTACTTTCTACCAAAGTACGCCATCCGCACAAAGTATCAACAAAAGCACGCCAGTATTCTAGGGTGCACTGTGTTGACAGTTCCCCCCCCCCCCCCCCTTTGTACCTAGCTTCTCCACTAGACTGTTCCACTAGAATCTTTTAATTTTTTTTAATCAAAATCAAAAAATTTTCTATCTTTTAAGTCTTTTTAATTTTTTAAAGCCATTTTATCTTTTTTTTTATTATATTTTATTATTTATTATTTATTTTTTTTTTTTTTTTTTTTTTTTTTTTTTTTTCTATAAATTGATCTTACTGTTAATGATGTATGTCAAATCAAATCTCTTTTTTTGTCCCTTTCATTATTCTGTGAATTGATTTGCATGCAAATTATGTGAATATATGTGCTATACAAATAAACTTGACTTGACTTGACTTGACATAAGCCCCAGAATACTGGCGTGCTTTGGTTGATACTGTAAGGGATCTCTGTCAGAGACACGGAGGGAATATTGGAGATCCAGATGCGATAGCTGGGAAATCTTAAAGTGTTCCTAAGAATACCACTGGAACGGACAATGATCCGTAATGGGTAATGGAGAAACAAATAAAATAAAAGAACACAAACCTCGCAATAAAAACGAGGAGCTCGATAATCGAGCAAAACAAAGAAATAAGCAATAACGCTTATCTAACTCCCGTTTGTGGAGTGAAACAAAAGAAACAGAGAACTGAAAAGACCCCAAAAACTTTGGGTGAGACACTCGTAGGTTAGAGTAGAAAACAAAAGAAAACGAAAACCTCTGCTCTGAAATAAGAGCGTATTAAAGAGAACTGCTTTCTTTCTAAGGTTGTACTGCTAACAAGTCCCGCGTTGCTAATCAAAGCGGTCGATAGCAATACAACTTCCTATACCCTTTTTTACCAGCTCGAATGTTATGTGAAATGAGAGAGGCCGGAAGCGGGGTATAAATAGTGAGCGGACATAAATGCCAGGTGAACTCACTAATGACGAGGCGAAAGCAAAACCCGTGGCGGAACACAGGAAAATCCGAAAGATTACCGGTAAACGATAAAAACGAATAAAGCAACGCGGAGATAAGGGAAGAAAGGTAAGATCCATGACAGATACTTTGCACAGATATACACAGTTGGCGTTCTTCAGTCGAAAGTAGTTATCGACAAAATTTGTGCACAATCTGTGGGATATGGCTTCAATGATCGTAGTGTGTGTAGGCTGGCCAGCTGAACTAATCAAAATTTTCGCCCAGCCTCGTTCACCATCCCCCAATAGCCTACACCCTTGCTTGCAATTGATCAACAAGGTTTGACTTGCTGAAGCTGTTCAAGGATATATTCACTTGTATGACTGTGCAAGCAGAGACAACAAGATTCCATCTTTAAATATACTCCTTTTTACAATTTATAAGTAGATTTGACTTTTTCTTAACACTAGCGTTGCCAATTGCCCCATAGATTAGCGTTTTTTTACTATTATTATTATTATCAGGGTTTATGCTATGTTTCCATTCTGCTGCAAATTTTTCTACATAGCAATACTGCAAATGCCAGTGTTGTTATAATTATAAAAGTAGGCTACAAAAATTAGTTTCATGTTTTTTTTTTCATATGAAGGACTCCTCCTTGTGAGGGGAGTGTTGGGTTCGGAGGACCAGGCGTGACAGAGAAGGAATCTAAAAGTGCTCATCATAGTGATAACACCACTAAAGCGGAATAATCCGCACAAGGAGTGGGAAAAAAATAAAGACTGGAAAAAAACTCCCGGCGTGAGCCAAATGAAAACAACCCAGAAAAGGTGGGTGAAACTCGAGACTCGAGTAGAGCAAGGAAGAAGAAAAAATACTCTCGCCCTCAATACGAGAGTGTGCGGTAAACAGTGGTAAATAAACAAAAAGAGAAATGAAAGCGACCCAGATGAATGGGCAAAGAATCTCGTAGACTCGAGTAGTGCAAAGGAAGGAAAAAAATACCTCTCGCTCTCAATACAAGAGAACAATAAATAAAAAGGTGAAAAGAAAACGGCAACAAAGATGACTGTCTCAGCGAAAACAGAAAGGAGACCAGAACGAGGAACAGAAATAGCAAAAGAGAAAACAAATCCTACAAAGGAACATTAATGCAAACTAGAGGCATGTCCAGCGTTACTTTAAAGCAGAGCAATAAAGTGAAGTAGTCGCCTATACCTATACCGTACCGGCATCCTGGCAATTAAACAATGACAACACGGAAGCGCTGAAATAGGAAGACGCAGGGCTTAAATAGCCGACAGAAGACGTTAACAGGTGAAGGTACTGAGTGCCAGGTAGCGGAGAAAACCGAAGCTGCAAAAACAAATACAGCTGAGAATGAACGGCAACCTGAGAAACCGTGACACTCCTAGTATTGTTATTGCACATTGGTCCAAGTGTGTATCGTTGTCTCTCTCCTCCAGGAGCCACATTGATCTATTTGCGTAATAGGAGCATTAGCGCATTGAGACAATGATTGTGATATCAAAACTTGTAGCAAGTTTCTTTTTGGACATGTTTTTGTACCCATAGATATCTATCCCCCTATGCTGGTGAAAAGATAATAATTCCCACTTGAAAATTATGCAAAAGTGAGTTTCTTGAGTCAAATCAGTTGATTTGTATTTAAGTATATGATTATTTTATATATTACATTACATTATCTGCATTTAGCAGACACTCTTACGCAGCTTTTTGCAACCTTTCCAAATATAACACACTCCCGCCCATTATTTTATGATTTACAGCAGTGAAAAATGTAGCCATTTTGGATAGATTTGTAGAGACTCAGGGACAAGAGGCTACACTGCTTGCATTTTGTATCATATTTCTTTAGTAGCTCTGCAAATAATCCTCAGATTTTGCACACTTATGGACAAGGTGCATATGATTCAGGGAATGTATAGTTTTACCTGTTTTACATAATAGCTCTTGGTATTTCATTGCAATCTAAAGAAAAACAAATTTGTTTTTAGCATTTTTGGCACTTTATTTTTACTGGTATTATGAAGATAAACTAATCTAAGCATTGTAAATGGTACAACTGTCTTGCTTCATTTAAACCATTTTCAAAGTGTCTGTGATGCTCACACCTGGAGTTATAAGGCCTTAAACCGAACAGTACATAAATAGGTGATGATTCACAAAATGTGGCATCTTTCTGTCCGTCATGTCCCATCCCCTTATCATACTGTATGTTTGGGAATGTGATACTGTTCACTTTGACAGTACATTTTTTATGATAGGTCAGTGTTTATACTACAGAAACAGGAAGTAGAAGGATTTATTTCTTATCTTTTTTGCATCTGTTCCTTGGGCATTTTCACATTACCAGTGAGTGTCTGCATGCCTTCACACTGAAATCCATTTTACTTACTGTCAAATATATACAACAAAAAAAACAAAGCATGCAATGACATCGCAATATTTTATTAACCTTTCCAAAAATAAGTCCTCTGCACTCATTTATAATGCACTCTGATTCAATTTTCTATAGTGTAAATTAGTCATCATATTTTTGCACTTCCATTAATCTTTTGCTCAATCACGATGCACCAGAAAGAGGCAGTTTCAGCTGCTGACTTGTGTCAGGCTCCTCATCTTTTAAACACAAAGTGGGCATGGGCGTAGCCTCCCATTCTCCATCCCTATCATTGGACAGAAACAGGTTGTCTATCTGAGTGGCTGGCACTGAACCCTGAAAGGTGAGACAGAGGCAGAGCTAAAACATTCTCTAAAAGGGAACTAAATAAAAGAAGAAGACTTGTGGCGTGTGATTTGAGACACATTTTTGATGCCGTTGGCTATTTTAAAACTTGGGAGTATTATAAGTGGGTCGGTTATGGGGAGTGAGTTGAGTTTGGGTGGGGGGCGGGGCGGTTGTGTTTCTGTGCTGGTGCAGTCAGCTCAGCAGATTCTGATTAATCTATTGCACTCGCGTGTAAGCCTACAGCATCCCAGCGGGCTCTGCTGCTGGCAGAACCCTGTATACGCTGCTTTAATCCGCCCCTTCTGGAGGATAGGAACTGAGCTTTTTGAATGATACAGTATAAACAGCCAATTTTTCATTGTCTTTGTGCCTGTGAAACAAAGAGGCGCATCCACTTGTGGACAGCACACACAATGCAGCGTATGAGCTGCAGCATCGCTAATGAGACACCGCAGTGTTAGTTTATTATTTCACGTATGCTGCACATTTCATGTGTGCCCAATTTCTTTTCAAACATATGTAGTGGTATGCAAACCACCAAATAAAAACGGATCCGATTCAAATAATAATTGCCTTTTGAAGCAGGGATGGGAAATTCCGGTCCTGGGGGACAGGTGTGTAGGCCGGTTTTTGTTTCCACTAATTACCGTGGCTAAACTAACTAATTGGCTGTGTACACCAACACTGGTTCACTCGTAGATTACATCACAGTAAAACGTTTCATATAGGGACATAAGAACAGTGTTCGGTTGTCATCCATGCGCTTATCAAGAAATGTAGCAAAAATGTCAGATGGCATATATGTTAGGGCTAATTAAGTAATTAAGGGCAGAAGTTTGCATGAAAACCAGAAATGGCCCTCATTGCCGACCTCTGCTTTAAAGGGTTAGTTCACCTGAAAAATTTATATTATTCCAGTGCTTTCTTATAGTCATAATGTAATATTTTATTTGGGAATATCCACCATTAACTGCAGAAACATCAATTCCCACAAAAGTAATAGTCATTGCGATGGTAGTTAGGAAAAATGCTCATTGGACATCCATTAAGTAAAAATGAATGTTGAAATATGTAGATTTCCCACTGAGCCGTTCAATGACACCTGTCATTATTGTGCTTTGTAAAATAGTTTACTTGCATCTATGGATGAAGATCCAGCATCCAGCTGAGCTTCTGTCTTAATTTCTTTGAAATGGCAAAAATAATAAAAATGTCATCACTTGTGAGAATGTGTATTGTATTTCTTGTGGAAATAAAATTTTTGTTGATGCATTAATTAGGCCAAAAGACATTCCTGAATTAATAAGTAATTTTTAGGGTGAACATCCCTATACGGATCCCGTCTCCACATTTACCTTGGAGGTGGATGCGGACATTTGAGTGTTGATGGTGACTGATGATCATTCTCCCTGCTTTCATTTACCTTGGTGTTTCTGACAGCTTTTACTGTCTGTTTTTTCTCTTTCAGCTTTCTGTTGGTGTTATCCTGTCTGGTTCTCTCTGTCTTTTCCACCATAAAAGAGTATGAGAAAAGCTCAGAAGATGCCCTGTTCATCCTGGTATGTGTCTTCAGTGTGAAAGATCAGCTCTGGCCTGCAGGTCTTCTCGTTGAAGTAGAGAGCCTTAGAGCAGAGTGTGCTGGGGTTTCCAACCCTGGTCCTGGAGAGCCGCAGGGTCTGCTGGGGTCCCCAACCCTGGTCCAAGAGAGCCACAGGGTTGACCAATTAAAGCAGACCCAACTGGCCTGGTCTGAACCGATCTCTGATTTTAAAGTGAAAAGTAAACCCAGCAGGCCCTGTGGCTCTGTCAGACTAGGGTTGCAGATCCCTGCATTACAATCTAGGCAAGACAATGGCCTGTTCGTACCATCAAACGTCCTTATGTTGTTATGTGCTTAAGGGCATGTGCCCTCGAAACCACAGCCAAATCAGGTCCTAAAATCTATCCAAAGCACAGATTTACAGGTACTTCTTATATGCTAGGCCACAGATGCCAGATGAGGCCACTGTGCTATGCGGTCACTGTGCTATGGTCACTGTGCTATGTGGTCACTGTGCTATGCGGTCACTGTGCTTTGTGGTCACTGTGCTATGTAGTGAATGGACAAAGAACATGCATGCAGAAGGACTCGTAATTTTCCAAATTTTTGCCAAATTAAAATTTTAGTAAAAGAAAGTGAGCTTAAAGCACATGTGCAAAGAGACTAACTGGAGCTGTGCTGGGGAGACCATCACAGCGTCGCATCTTTCTCTCCAAACAAGCCTGATGAAGGCAGCAGCAGTAGCCAATCAGCCTCAGCCTTGCATGCCTGTGGGAGAGCCTGTCTGCTCCCAGCATCACACAACACTGCAATAAAAATTTATAAATGAGCCGTTATTATCTCAGATTGGCAAGCTCCATTGTAATCGTATGAAACATGATGAGTGATTGTGTCATATAGTTGATGGTAAAGAACTGCACTGCAAACACCTGCTTTGTACAAAAATGTACAAAAATGTACAAAATGGAACAAAGAGAACTTTGCTGCAAGTTGGTGTGTTCCTCTCGTAGGAAATTGTGACCATCGTGGTGTTTGGGGTGGAGTACATCGTGAGGCTCTGGGCCGCCGGGTGCTGCTGTCGCTACCGCGGATGGAAGGGAAGGCTGAAGTTCGCCCGCAAGCCCTTCTGCGTGATCGGTGAGAGAATGCCACTCGCCCCCTCTCGATGACATCCCACGTCCCGCCCGCCTTCCTGGGCCACATTCCACTGGCCGATGCCTATGCATGCCATGAATAATCTTGAAATCTCCCGGGTAGCTCATCTCCGTTTGCTGAGCTGATCCACAAGATCGTTGCATCTCTGCACAGACTTGATGTGAATCTGACCTAGTAGAACATGAATGTTGCCAGGCATGATATGAGTTTTCTGTCACAATTCAGTATGCAAAATGACATTACATTCATACATACATTACGTTGCATTGCACTTGAAAACATCAGAGTTACCATCAGGGAAGGCGCAGCAGGCACGTCCATAACCTGTAATTGGGTGATTGAGCTAACATTTAGCAACGTGAAGGGCAGTGGTAATGAAGCCCAAATACATGAAACAGGCCGTTTAATAGCCTAGCCTTCATCTCCACTGACACCCACAATGCAGTGCACTGGGCCTATCCGTGGTGTTCCATTGAAGGCATTAGTCATCGCACACTCCTGGGAAATTAGCGAGGTAATCTCCCCGCCGCCTCAAACCGCCACACGAGCTGCCTCCGTGACATTCCGGCCTCTCCTTGTTCTTTCTGCGAGAGTGGCTAAAATGGTATTCTGCTCCCCCCTTCCCCCGGCAGACGTCATGGTGCTGATAGCCTCCACCTCAGTGCTGGCGGCAGGGACCCAGGGGAACGTCTTCGCCACCTCCGCCATTCGGAGCTTGCGATTCCTGCAGATCCTGCGCATGATCCGAATGGACCGGCGGGGCGGGACCTGGAAGCTCCTGGGATCGGTGGTCTACGCGCACAGCAAGGTAACCCGCCAACCACCTGCTGTGGGGACACATTCTTACGTAGTTTTATTTAGAGTGTGAAATGTTCAGCGTTAATTCAACTCTAAGCGAGTCCATTAGGG
Organism: Ilyophis sp. 1 JC-2022; assembly: GCA_022702515.1. NCBI lineage: Eukaryota > Metazoa > Chordata > Actinopteri > Anguilliformes > Synaphobranchidae > Ilyophis > Ilyophis sp. 1 JC-2022. The sequence continues at coordinate 13,080,747 of CM040402.1, forward strand.
ATCAAACACACTCTATCATCATAAAATCAAAAAGTCACACTGCTAAAATACAAAAATGTGAATGTCTTTGTTTTCCAAGATGTATCGTTTCTTAGGGTGGTTGTGTAGTATAATGATTAGGGCCCTGGGCTTGTAAATTCAAGGACCGAACTACAATTCCCAGGTGGGGCACTGCCATTGTACCCTTGAGCAAAGGTACATTAACCTGAATCCCTTCAATACATATCCAGCTGTAGGAATGGATTGTATGTAAAGAATGGAGGCTAATCTGTGTGAATCACTCTAGATATGAACATCTGCTAAACACCTGAATGTGAAATGTGCCCCAGGAGAGCTCAAAACATTTTATGTTAATGGTTTTTGGACCCTTTTGTAAACAGTTTTGTTGAGGATCTCACTATATTACACCTTCCAGTTAAAACAGCATGGTAGAGAAGAGTGTGTGCTTTGTACAGATGTGGAACGTAGCGAAGTACAAATACTCCGTTACTGTACTTAAGTACAATTTTCACGTAACTGTACTTTACTTGAGTATTTATTTTGTATGGGACTTTTCACTTTTACCCACTACATTTAAAATAAAAAACTGGTACTTTCTACTTACAACATTTCTAAAACAGTGTCATTACTTTTTGCTTACAGCGTTTTTGAAAAGAAACATTTTCGTCCATTCATTAAAATGTATTTAAATGCAAAGGAAGCGGTACCAAGTCGACCAACATGCGCGCCTTCAAAAACTTTTTATTTATTTATTTATTTATTTTCAAATGTGCGTCTTCCTTCTATGACCGTTGATAGGCTGCTCATTGCTGAATCTCTTGTCGCTGAAAGAGCGCAGAGGCAGGGACCATCATTTGTTGCAGTGCAGAGAAATATTTAATCATATATGGATGAAGCCATTCATCATCCGTGGCCTTATTTAGGCGAACTGTTCAAAATTTCTGGTACAAAAAAACGATTCCTACAGATTATGCTGTCTCCTGTGCCTGCCAAAACAGCACGAGAGTCTATCGTTCAAGGATTCATCTTCGAATCTTAAAACACGTCAAGGTAATTTATTAACTAACATTAGGCTATTAGCTGGCTAGCTACACTATGGATGTTTGTTTTCTAGTCAGATAACGTAGATCATTGGCTTTGTGCTATCTTCTACACAGAGCACAGTGCTGCCACTAAAATTGCACATAGCATGATGGTTAATTGAGAATTAACCCTGCAACCACAGGACACAGAATAACAAGGGACATGATTGCGTCTGTACAAAAAGGACCTCATTTATATAAGGGCTACTGGAGGGTTTCACTAACTGTCCATACACAAGAGCCTCAGAGAACTGTAAATGTACGTATGCAAACACTTATTTTTTACACTGTGATATTCAGATGTTTAAGGATGTGTAATCACTTATTTTCCTGAGAAAATGGCTTAAAATGATTCATTAAATGAGGCAGAAAAGTGCATGAGCAAAGAACAGCATGCAAATGCTGAGGCAGTGAGGCAGCCTGGCACAGAGCTTGTTAGCTGCTGTAGTGCTCAGAAGCCCTGCTGTAGTCTAACTGTTCAGAAGCCCTGCTGTAGTCTAACTGTTCAGAAGCCCTGCTGTAGTCTAACTGTTCAGAAGCCCTGCTGTAGTCTAACTGTTCAGAAGCCCTGCTGGAGTCTAACAGTGCTCAGAAGCCCTGCTGGAGTCTAACAGTGCTCAGAAGCCCTGCTGTAGACTAATAATGCTCAGAAGCCCTGCTGTAGACTAATAATGCTCAGAAGCCCTCCTGTAGACTAATAATGCTCAGAAGCCCTGCTCAGAAGCCCTGCTGTAGACTAATAATGCTCAGAAGCCCGACTGTAGTCGTAACAGTGCTGAGAAGCCCTACTGTAGTCGTAACAGTGCTCAGAAGCCCTGCTGTAGTCTAATAATGGTCAGAAGCTCTACTGTAGTCGTAACAGTGCTCAGAAGCCCAGTCAGTCAGCCCTAGAGTTCCCAGCACATAGCCTAATGTAGGCACAAGCTGGGACAACTGTACATCCTCTTTGCATAGCGACTTTAGAGATTAAGCTGCTGAAATTCCAAATCAGTAAATTGCAGGTTCAAATCCCTTGAAAAGTCTGCTGCTACAGCCTGCGTCAGATAACATTCCACCATATTTGTAAAATATAGATATCATATGAAGTTCACCTTGGATAATGATTTCTGATAAATAATTCAAGGTTATTTAAATAAAAATTCAGACCACAATGAGTTATTTTCCATGGAACACTGTTGTTTTCCTGAGAAAATGGCTTAAAATGATTCATTAAATGAGGCAGAAAAGTGCATGAGCAAAGAACAGCATGCAAATGCTGAGGCAGTGAGGCAGCCTGGCACAGAGCTTGTTAGCTGCTGTAGTGCTCAGAAGCCCTGCTGTAGTCTAACTGTTCAGAAGCCCTGCTGTAGTCTAACTGTTCAGAAGCCCTGCTGTAGTCTAACTGTTCAGAAGCCCTGCTGTAGTCTAACTGTTCAGAAGCCCTGCTGGAGTCTAACAGTGCTCAGAAGCCCTGCTGGAGTCTAACAGTGCTCAGAAGCCCTGCTGTAGACTAATAATGCTCAGAAGCCCTGCTGTAGACTAATAATGCTCAGAAGCCCTCCTGTAGACTAATAATGCTCAGAAGCCCTGCTGGAGTCTAACAGTGCTCAGAAGCCCTGCTGTAGTCTAACAGTGCTCAGAAGCCCTGCTGTAGACTAATAATGCTCAGAAGCCCTGCTGGAGTCTAACAGTGCTCAGAAGCCCTGCTGTAGACTAATAATGCTCAGAAGCCCTGATGTAGACTAATAATGCTCAGAAGCCCTGCTGTAGACTAATAATGCTTAGAAGCCCTGCTGTAGACTAATAATGCTCAGAAGCCCTGCTGTAGACTAATAATGCTCAGAAGCCCTACTGTAGTCGTACCAGTGCTGAGAAGCCCTACTGTAGTCGTAACAGTGCTCAGAAGCCCTGCTGTAGACTAATAATGCTCAGAAGCCCTGCTGTAGACTAATAATGCTCAGAAGCCCTGCTGTAGACTAATAATGCTCAGAAGCCCTCCTGTAGTCGTACCAGTGCTGAGAAGCCCTCCTGTAGTCGTAACTGCTCAGAAGCCCTGCTGTAGTCTAATAATGCTCAGAAGCCCTGCTGTAGACTAATAATGCTCAGAAGCCCTACTGTAGTCATAACAGTGCTGAGAAGCCCTACTGTAGTCGTAACAGTGCTCAGAAGCCCTGCTGTAGTCTAATAATGCTCAGAAGCTCTACTGTAGTCTAATAATGCTCAGAAGCCCTGCTGTAGACTAATAATGCTCAGAAGCCCTGCTGTAGACTAATAATGCTCAGAAGCCCTACTGTAGTCGTACCAGTGCTGAGAAGCCCTACTGTAGTCGTAACAGTGCTCAGAAGCCCTGCTGTAGTCTAATAACGCTCAGAAGCCCTGCTGTAGACTAATAATGCTCAGAAGCCCTACTGTAGTCGTAACAGTGCTGAGAAGCCCTACTGTAGTCGTAACAGTGCTCAGAAGCCCTGCTGTAGTCTAATAATGGTCAGAAGCTCTACTGTAGTCGTAACAGTGCTCAGAAGCCCAGTCAGTCAGCCCTAGAGTTCCCAGCACATAGCCTAATGTAGGCACAAGCTGGGACAACTGTACATCCTCTTTGCATAGCGACTTTAGAGATTAAGCTGCTGAAATTCCAAATCAGTAAATTGCAGGTTCAAATCCCTTGAAAAGTCTGCTGCTACAGCCTGCGTCAGATAACATTCCACCATATTTGTAAAATATAGATATCATATGAAGTTCACCTTGGATAATGATTTCTGATAAATAATTCAAGGTTATTTAAATAAAAATTCAGACCACAATGAGTTATTTTCCATGGAACACTGTTGTCATGGACACGGCTATGCGTGACCAGCAGTGCTCTGTAACTGTAGAGGTTAGGCTAAGGTCGGTAATTTGAAGGAAGTTGGCTCTTCTCTTTTTGCCATGACATGTCCAGGACCAGCAGCTGCAGGTGAGAGCTCCAGAGCATTCCACGCTTTGAGGCCTGAACTTGTGACACTACTACCACATAGAAAATGTTGTCAGAAAATATCCTTGCAAAAATGTGGATAGGAGTGCCGTTAGCAATCCGCTATAGTGCCGATATGAGTTTGCTCACTGGTTTGTTAGCTTGTTGGAGCTGTGTATGACGGAGTGATATTTTTGTGCCCTGAAGTTTTTTAAAACTGTGGGGAGCAGCGTGTCTGTTAATGGTCAGGTAACATGTCAGTTAACCTCTTCTCTTGCACAGCCAAAGGACGATGCTCCCGCACAACGTGCCCCACAGCTTTCTGCGAAAATCATATGTGGCTCAAAAAGCTGTGAAATGTCGGTTCGTGCGAAAGACTCTAACAAAACATTATTTAAAATTCCACACAGGAGCTGATAACGGCCTGGTACATAGGCTTTCTGTGCCTCATCCTGGCGTCCTTCCTAGTTTATCTGGCCGAGAAAGAAGACAACCAGGAGTTTGCAACCTATGCAGATGCACTGTGGTGGGGATTGGTAAGTCTCTCTTTTCATCAATGAATCAATTAATTTGTGTATTTTACTTCTGTCTTCTGTGATGTGGAGATCACACACAATAAAGAGCACTTTGCCAGTAATTAATTACAGTGGATTTGACTGAACACAGTGATTCGTATTTCAACAATGAGATCACTGTCCCTTTACTCTACCTTTACTCTACGTTACAGTACTGAACACAGTGATTAGTATTTCAGTAATGTGATTACTGTCCCTTTACTCTCTACAGTGCTGAACAGTGATTAGTATTTCAGTAATTAGATTACTGTCCCATCTCTCTGTCTCTACAGTGCTGAACACAATGATTAGTATTTCAGTAATTAGATTACTGTCCCATCTCTCAGTCTCTACAGTGCTGAACACAATGATTAGTATTTCAGTAATGAGATTACTGTCCCTTTATTCTCTACAGTACTGAACACAGTGATTAGTTTTTCAGTAATGAGATCACTGTCCATTTATTCTCTACAGTACTTTACACAGAGATTCATTTTTCAGTAATGAGATCACTGTCCCTTTATTCTCTACAGTACTGAACACAGAGATTTGTTTTTAAGTAATGATATTACTGTCTCTTCTCCCTCTACAGTATTGAACGCAGTGATTCGTTTTTCAGTCATGTGATTACTGTCCCTTTATTATCTACAGTACTGAACACAGTGATTAGTTTTTCAGTAGATTACTGTCCCTTTATTCTCTACAGTACTGAACACAGTGATTTGTTTCCAGTAATGAGATCACTGTCCCTTTATTTTCTACAGTACTGAACACAGTGATTAGTTTTTCAGTAATGTGATTACTGTGCCTTCTCCCTCTACAGTACTGAACACAGTGATTAGTTTTTCAGTAATGAGATCCCTGTCCCTTTATTCTCTACAGTACTGAACACAGTGATTCGTTTTTCAGTAATGTGATTACTGACCCTTCTCCCTCTACAGTACTGAACACAGTGATTAGTTTTTCAGTAATGAGATCCCTGTCCCTTTATTCTCTACAGTACTGAACACAGTGATTCGTTTTTCAGTAATGAGATCACTGTCCCTTCTCCCTCTACAGTACTGAACACAGTGATTCGTTTTTCAGTAATGAGATCACTGTCCCTTCTCCCTCTACAGTACTGAACACAGTGATTAGTTTTTCAGTAATGAGATCACTTTCCCCTCTCCCTCTACAGTACTGCACACAGTGATTCGTTTTTCAGTAATGAGATCACTGTCCCTTCTCCCTCTACAGTACTGAACACAGTGATTAGTTTTTCAGTCATGAGATCACTGTCCCTTCTCCCTCTACAGTACTGAACACAGTGATTCTTTTTTCAGTAATGAGATCACTGTCCCCTCTCCCTCTACAGTACTGAACACAGTGATTCTTTTTTCAGTAATGAGATCACTGTCCCTTCTCCCTCTACAGTACTGAACACAGTGATTAGTTTTTCAGTAATGAGATCACTGTCCCTTCTCCCTCTACAGTACTGAACACAGTGATTAGTTTTTCAGTAATGAGATCACTGTCCCCTCTCCCTCTACAGTACTGAACACAGTGATTAGTTTTTCAGTAATGAGATCACTGTCCCTTCTCCCTCTACAGTACTGAACACAGTGATTAGTTTTTCAGTAATGAGATCACTGTCCCTTCTCCCTCTACAGTACTGAACACAGTGATTAGTTTTTCAGTAATGAGATCACTGTCCCTTCTCCCTCTACAGTACTGAACACAGTGATTAGTTTTTCAGTAATGAGATCACTGTCCCTTCTCCCTCTACAGTACTGAACACAGTGATTAGTTTTTCAGTAATGAGATCACTGTCCCTTCTCCCTCTACAGTACTGAACACAGTGATTCTTTTTTCAGTAATGAGATCACTGTCCCTTCTCCCTCTACAGTACTGAACACAGTGATTCATTTTTCAGTAATGAGATCACTGTCCCTTCTCCCTCTACAGTACTGAACACAGTGATTCGTTTTTCAGTTATGAGATTACTGTCCCTTCTTTCTCGATATTGCTGTATGTTAGTGTCACAATTCCTCATGGAAGAAAAGAGAATATATGATAATGAAAATGTCTGATAATGGAGCTTAATAGATCTGGGCTTCCTCAAATGTGATGGATCACCATAAATATTCAATTATTTAGTAACTATTACAATACTAATTCTCTGTCTTCCTCTTGTTTCCTCTCTTTCTCCCCCCCCCCCCTCTTTCTCTTTCTCTCTCTCAGATCACTCTCACTACAATAGGCTATGGTGATAAATACCCCATTACGTGGAATGGGCGGCTTCTCGCTGCGGCCTTCACCCTCATAGGCGTGTCTTTCTTTGCCCTTCCAGCGGTACGACAGAGAAAACTGGTCCTGAATAGAAAAGAGAGGCTTTGTGTCAGCATTTTGATTGGTCAAATGTGTCACTGATTGACAGCACATGGTAGCCATCCAGTTTTTGGGGTTTAGAAAGTCTCCCCCTGCCTTCATTACTCCTGGCTCATTCAAAAATCTTGTGAATTGGAAAGTCCCTTGGCAGTCAGTCAATTAAAAAAATCAGTATAGTAGTATTCATCACATATCAGCTTATATTTATCTAATGTAATTGTGGTGTAAGTCTTTCTGGATAAGAGTATCTGCTCAATGCCTAAACATAAAATGTAAATATATGCCAGGAATTGATTAGGAGGTGTTGCTGTGATGTTACTGGTCTCGAATGCAGATATTAAACTGTTGAAAACATGCAGCTGCTTTATTCCTCTTTCACAGGGAATCCTGGGCTCTGGTTTTGCCCTCAAGGTCCAAGAGCAACACAGGCAAAAACACTTTGAGAAGCGCCGCAATCCTGCTGCTGGACTGATCCAGGTAAGATAGCACAGCACTGTTCTGATTGCTGTCTGGTACAAGTAAATATACCACAGCACTGCTCTGATTGGTTGTCTGATCCAGGTAAATATACCACAGCACTGTTCTGATTGACTGTTTGATCCAGGTAAATATATCACAGCACTGTTCTGATTGGCTGTCTGATCCAGGTAATTATACTACAGGCTCTGTACTCCAGAACATTGGATTTTAAATGGAACAGTGACTATAAGGTTAAAGTGCAGACTAAAGGCAAAAGGTTAAAGGCAAATAAATGTAACAATATAGCAATTACCTCTTAACTGTTTAAATTATACTTAGCTAGCATGTACTTTTTCAAGCAGTCGAACCAGTCGAACACAGTGCATCCCTGCATGCTTTCAAATGTATCCTATAGGTCACCAAATATGACATTATTGACATTTTTCCCCCTTTGTACCCTATTGTTTAAGCATTTGTCTGAATAATTTTGGGTAAAATACAGCCACACTTTAGACAGTTTCGCTAAATATATAACTGAGTTTAACGTTAGCTGGCTTGCTAACAGTACCTGCGGTCACCGACTGAGCAGTCGTTAAATAACTTTAGCAATCGGAAGCTCATGCATTGGGGGGTGTAACTAGATTTAGCTGTAAATTATGCTGGAACAGTATGGAATACGTGGTTGGCTAAATGGCTCTAAGTCATCAAGGGTCTGAGGTATCAAACGAGCCTCAAATCATCACTCTGCTGCCAGATATGCAGTACATATGGATGGATCACTTTAAGGGTTGTTTCTTCTGACAAATTTTCCTATTGAACTCTTATGGAAAAATAATCAGGAGAATAAACCCTTCAAGTTTTCCATCCATATGGTATCCAGATATGGATGGATCATTTTAAAGGGGAACTGAAACGTAATATGAAGTGAAGGTGATATTATGGATGCCTTTTCGGTCTAATACATATTCCAGTTCTCAAATCTGACAAAACGGTAATAATGGAGAAAACATTAAGAATAGTTTATTGTTTTGCCGTTAGGCCGCAGCTATATTTAGTATTAGTTGCCCTTCTACGGCCATGTCCAGCTCTCCTCGTGTAATGGCCCGTCTCCCGGTATCTCCTCCACGCTCTTGAAGCTGTGCTGGGAGACACAGCAAACCTTCTTGTGACAGCACGTATGGATGTGCCATTCTGGAGGAGCTGGACTACCTGAATGGGCTGCAGGTACCACCTCATGCTACCAGTAGTGACAAGGGCACTAGCAAAATGCAAAACTAGAGAAAAATCAGTCAAGAAGAATAAGGAGAAAGAAATGGTCTGTGGCCACCACCTGTAAAACCATTGACTTTTTGGGGGTTGTCTTGCCGTTGCCTCTCCTGTCCATCTGTTGTCACTTTAATTTGCACCAAAGCAGGTGAAATTGATTCACAATCATTTACGCCTCCTAACTGGAGATCGATATTCCAGAAATAAATAAATAAATAAATAAAACAGATCGATATCACAGAAGTTTAATTGACTTGGCGTTATACTGTGTTGATTAAGTGTTCCCTTAATTTATTTGAGCAGTGCATTACCAGCCGGGTTCGCGGAAAAACAGCAAAATGTTTACTTATTTGCAACAGTAAATAAAAATGGGATAAATATCAGTAACACCCTGTACCTAGTTTTGTAGGAAAATTTCCTTGTTATCCTCCATAGGCTATTTTCTTCAGTACTTCCGTTATTTTTCGTAAATATCCTGGGCGGCAGTGTGGTATAATGGTTAAGGAACTGGGTTTGTAACCGAAAGGTTGCAGGTTCGATTCCCAGGTCGGACACTGCCGTTGTACCCTTGAGCAAGGTACTTCACCTGCATTGCTTCAGTATATATCCAGCTGTATCAATGGATACTATGTATAAATGCAAAATAAATGATGTGTAAGTCGCTCTGGATAAGAGCGTCTGCTAAATGCCTATAATGTAATGTAATGTAATGGACGACCGCCCGTTGTAGCATTAGCTCCTAGGGGATGTGTACCGATCACTCCTCGTGATTAATGCCGCGTCCTTTATTTTTCTCAAGTGGAGCCACTATAAGCCATAAAGTGAGCATGCATTCAACTCTATGGTATTTTATTTTCTCAAAAATAGGTCAATGATCCCATGTACTCGCCAATTTATTTTGTAAGACAACATCTTCACCTGTGCCTTGTGGAAACACTGGAAGCTGACAACAGCCTACATGACAAAAAATCTTTATGACAAGTCAGCCCATTGTTTCTTCTCAAACGCCTTTATTAATTGGCCAACTGATATAATTGACACGTTAAAAATACATTGAAACGTAATTCAATTATTGCATTAATTGCATTTCAGCATTATAATGGAGCATGATCATTGTAATGGAAATTAGGATCATGTTGTAGAAGCGCCTTTCTACAAAAACAGTAGCATTCATACTCACTCAGAGCAAAGAAAATGTTTCATATTAAAAATGATCAATCACACAATAGCCTGCATATCTTGCATTATTTAAAAATGTTCTTTTCTTCACAAAACGTAATCCAGTCCTTTATAAAAGGTGCATTCGTGTTTGTACCATTAACGTCGAACAGTTAAAGTTAAACAATTACTATCCCCTATCACTGTGAATGGATGTTTAGTCAAGGCTACGTTGTGTTATGGCCTGCATTGCCAATTTCACCAGGAGAGGGCACCATTTACCAAAATATAACGGTAGTACTTGCATAGCTATGCCCTTCAGAAGAGTAGGTTATCTATATTTTGTGAAATTACTTGCAAACCATGCCTTATGTAGCCTACACTCCTTAACTGGATAGTTATTTATGGTTAGCTCCCCTAATCTACGTTAGCTAACACATGCTGAATTTGGACTTGTCCTAAAAAGATTAAGATTGATAGCCTACTACTTACGTGATCTCCCTTGTCGACTCACAGCCCTCTCCAAGTTTTGCATGTGGTAAAAACAGTATTTTGTCCAGGTCACATTATGATTTGTTAAAAAAATCAGACCGGGCCAGCAGTAACGTTAACACTTGTTTGCCTAACGACTCCCTGTTAGCCAGCCCACTTGATCGTAGCAATTGAAACACCGTTCCCATTGCAAGTTTAGCCGGGTCGAACGATAGCTGGCCTGCCTTCACATTTCACTTGGGTTTTTTCTAGCTACAAAAGGCATCAAACGCCAACAATGTCTCCAATTTCATCCATGTTACAGTAGCACTGGCTATGACAGCTGAATTAAATGCTTAACTTGCTAAGATACCAAAACAGCAAGCCCACAAGTGAAAAATGCTAAATAAATGACACAATTCACTCCACACTTGCTCTGAACGTTGAAAAAAAAAGGACAAATCTAAATGCATACAGTCACTGTCAATATAGGCCTACTACAGAGCTCTCAAAGTCAGTGTCAGTGTTTTATCAAGTGCACAGTATAACACAAGGTCATTCTGAACAATGAAATTCTTAGGACATGGCAAGCAACAACTATGTAGTAGGAATTAAAAAAAATAAAATAATAAAAAAAATATAAATAAATAAATAAATAAAAATAATAATATATATATTAAATTGTTAAAAAGAGTCAAATAAGGGCAAGAATAACATAAATATACATAGCAGTAAAACACTAGCAGCAGTTCCAGATATGGACAGTAGGAGTAGGAGTATTAAATATAAAGTGTGGAGGTGCCGATAGACATGTACAATAAATTAAATTAAGGTGATGTACATTGAATGTACATAAGAAGTGCCTAGAGCATACAATGAGGTGAGATGAATGAGATTAATGTTGCTGGTTGAGAAGCCTGATGGCCTGGGGGAAAAAACTGTTTGTGAGTCTGGTAGTCCGTGCCCGAATGCTCCGGTAACGTCTACCAGACGGCAGCAGCGAGAACAGTCCATAGCCTGGGTGGCTGTAGTCTTTTATGATTTTCTGTGCTTTCTTAAGGCATCGTGTGTGGTAGATGCCTTGCACAGAGGGGAGGTGGCAGCCAATGATGCGCTCCGCTGTCTTCACCACCCTCTGGAGGGCCTTGCGATCAGCAGTGGAGCAGCTGCCATACCAGGTAGTAATGCAGCCAGTGAGAATGCTCTCAATGGTGCACCTGTAGAAGTTGGTGAGAGTTTTGGAAGACATGCCAAACTTCTTGAGTCTCCTCAGGAAGTATAGGCGCTTTTGGGCAGTTTTTACTGCCGCGACCGATTGCCTGGACCAGGAGAGGTCATCACTGATGAACACACTGAGGAACTTGAAGCAGGAGACTCTCTCCACTTCAGCTCCATCGATGTGAATGGGGGCGTGACCCCCCCCCCCCCCCTGTCGCTTCCTGAAGTCCACGATAATCTCCTTAGTCTTGCAAACGTTGAGAGAGAGGTTGTTGTCCTGGCACCATGTTGCTAAGATGCTGACCTCCTCTCTGTAGGCGGTCTCATCGTTGTTGGAGATGAGACCCAGGATGGTGGTGTCATCTGCAAACTTAAGTATGGCGTTGGAGTTGCGCGTGGCCACACAGTCGTGTGTGAACAGGGCGTACAGCAGGGGACTGAGTACACAGCCCTGAGGGGCTCCGGTGCTCAGGGTCAGTGCAGAGGAGAAGCGGTTACCCATTCTCACCACCTGGGGTCTGCCCGTCAGGAAGTCCAGGATCCAGTTGCAAAGGGAAGTGTTAAGACCCAGGATCCTGAGCTTGGGAATGAGCTTAGCGGGCACAACTGTGTTGAATGCTGAGCTGTAGTCTATAAACAGCATCCTCATGTATGTGTTACCCTTATCCAGGTGGGAGAGGGCGGTGTGAACTGTCAGGGTGATGGCGTCGTCCGTAGATCTGTTGGGACGGTATGCGAATTGAAGGGGGTCCAAGGTGTCAGGAAGGGAGGAGCAAATGTGGGTTCTGACTAACCGCTCGAAGCACTTCATGATGATGGAGGTCAGTGCTACAGGGCGGTAGTCATTCAGGCAGGTGATGGAAAGTTTTACAATCTCCACATTTACAATCTCTGATCGACTGCTCTCAATTGCAGGTCTGAAAAAAATTTGTGTCAACTAACGTTAGCTCACTTTTTTGGTTGAATTTGTGAATGAGTGGGAGGGGTAAATCAAACAGACACGACATTGCTCAGTAAAATTAGTGGCATGAATTAATCTTGTTCGCTTTTGTCCTCGTAGTCACTCATATTGACCAGCGCTAATTCGCAAAAAACAACTAGCTACTAGTGTAGCAAGCTAAATTGACAGAAGTTCAGCTGGACGAATCATGCCAGTGACATCATCATGTACGTAAATTAAGATGGCGGCGCTCCGACTAAGCAAAACATGAAAATCTGGTTAAGAAATGCGATATATTTCAAAATTTATATTCGTTTTTCAGATATTTTTTTTGATAAATACTTTAAAATACAATAATAAATGCATTATCAATTTGGATATGGATGTTTCAGTTATTTTTTAAGGGTTGTTTCTCCTAACACTTGTTCTATTTAATTCTTACTGACCGCCAGAGGCAGTGCTTAACACTGGATTTATCCATCTCGCAGCACGCGACAGGTCGAGACTTTATACCAACAAAGTCATGTGTGACCCAGGATGACGTTGGACGTGACATCTCCTCTATAAAAACCCCTGTCATCCTGGGAACTGTCCCTGAGCGGTCTATCCCTAAGAGGTCTGGGAGGGAAAAGAGGAGGGAGGTGCCGTGGTGGACAGAGGGATGTAAGGAGGCTGTGGCGGATAGGAATAGGGCGTTCAGGGTTTTGAAGAGGACGCATCATTTTCAACATCTAGTGCAGTTTAAGAGGTCGCAGGCACTGGTCAGGAGGGTGGTTAAGGAGGCTAAGAGGTCTTATTGGAGGGGGTATTGTGGGACAATAGGGAGGAGCACGCCGGTCAGGGAGGTCTGGGGTATGATTAAGCGGATGAGTGGGGTGAGAACTATCCAGTGCTGGATAATGGAGTGAGGACAGCTGTGAGTGATGTGGAAAAGGCTGAGATGCTGGCTAAGGCCTTTGTTCAGGTACATAGCTCAAGTAATATGACGGCGGAGGGGAGGAATGGGAGGGAGGGGACTAGGGTGGCGAATATAGGGGTGTTGGGGGTGAGGGAAGGGAGGGATGATGCGATGGATGCTCCGTTTACATTGGCGGAGGTCAGGAGGGCAGTTAGTAGGGCTGGGCTGACGTCCCCGGGGAGGGATGAGGTGTGTTACATGATGTTGGCACATCTTAGTGATGTGGCACTGGGGGTGGTGCTGAGGTTGTTCAATGAAGTGTGGGCAAAAGGGACGTTGCCGGGCAGTTGGAAGCAGTCGGTGGTGGTGCCGGTGAGGAAGGACCCTACGAAGCCGGGTAGTTATAGGCTGATAGCGTTGATGTCTCATATGTGTAAAGCAATGGAGCGTATGTTAGCGGAGAGGCTGTCATTCTACCTTGAGACGGGGAGGTATATGTCACCATGTCAGAGTGGTTTCAGGAAGGGTAGGGGTACAATGGACCCTGTGTTGTGCCTGGAGTCGGAGGTGAGGAAGGCACAGGTAAACAAGGACGTGGTGGTGGCTGTGTTTTTTGATGTGGAGGGAGGGTCTTTTGATCAAGCTGGATGGGATGGGAGTGGGCGGCAGGGTGTTTAATTGGGTGAAGGATTTCCTGACCTGTCATTCCATTCAAGTGCGGGTGGGCAGGGGGTATTCTGGGTGGTATGTTGTGGAAAATGGTACCCCTCAGGGGAGTGCGATTAGTCCTCTACTGTTTTCTGTAATGATTGATGATGTGTTCTCCGGAATCCGACAGGATATTGGGAGATCTCTATTTGCAGATGATGATGCAGATCGCTCTGTGAAAGAGGGGGAGAAATATGGGGCATACTGTCAAGAGGGTTCAGGAAGCAATTGATGGGGTTGAGGAATGGTCATTGAAATGGGGGTTCAGGTTTTCGGTGGAGAAGACCCAGTCACTTTTTTTTACGAGGAGGAAGGTGGGTCGGGGGGTCAGGCTGAAGTTGTATGGAAGTGAATTAGGAAGAATGGTGTCCTTTAGGTTTCTGGGGGTATGGTTTGATTCTCGACTTACTTAGGCGGTGCATGTGGAGGCAGTGGTGAATAAAAGTAAGAAAGTAATTAATGTAATGAGGTGTCTAGCGGGGTTGGGTTGGGGAGCGGATAGGACAGCGTTACAGGCTGTGTATGTGGGGTTAATTAGATCGGTGATGGATTATGGGAGTGTGGCATATGGATCTGCGTCTGCCACTGTGTTGGGGAGGCTGGATGTGGTGCAGACAAGGGCTTTGAGGATTTGCTGTGGGGCTTATCGCACCACTCCTGTGCCGGCTCTATAGGTTGAGGTGGGGGAAATGCCGTTGTGGTTGAGCAGGGCTCAGCTGGCGATAAGCTATTGGGTGTCTTTGAGGGGGCATGGGGAGAATCACCCGATGAAGGGTATTTTGGGGTAATGCTGGGAACAGGGTAGGAGGAGGATGAATAGTTTTGCTTGGGTGGGGGATAGTCAGGCTAGGGAGATGGGATTATGGGGAAGGGAGTACAGTCCAACTGGTGGTGTTTCCGGCGTGGTTGTTGCCGCAGCCGGATGTGGGTCTAGAGCTGATGAAGGGGGTGGGCGGGGGGTGTCTCTTCGGGAACAGGTATGTGAATATCTACAGAAGTGTTTTTATAGTCATATAAATGTGTTTACTGATGGGTCGAAGGATCCGGTGACGGAGACGGTGGGGTGCGCCTTTGCGGTACCGGAGATTTGGGTAGCGGTGGGGAGGAGAGTGGCTGATCAGCTGTCGGTGTATATGGGAGAAATGGTGGCAATTGTTCTGGCACTGCAGTGGGTGGAGGAGGTGAGACCTGATAGGGCAGTAGTGTGTTCGGACTCCAGTGCTGTGTTGGAAAGTTTGAAGCGTTTCCGCTCCAGGTGTAGGCCGGATCTGATTTGGGAGGTGCTACAGGCTACAGGCTTTGTTTAGGTTGCAAAGGATGGAGCTGGTGATTAGGTTTGTGTGGGTGCCGGCGCATGTGGGGGTAGAGGGCAATGAGATGGCTGATGCCTGGGCTAGGAGGGCGGTTGACTACAGGTGTCTCTTTAGGTTTGATCCCCTCTCGTCGAGAGGTGGTGATGACAGACACCTCTCTCTCAGGATGGGGAGCTGTCTGGAAGCACAGGACGATCAGGGGGCTATGGTATGAATATATACATATATATACATAAATGTGTGCTCCCTGCCGTACCAGAGGAACAGACATGTTGTTATACGAACAGACAACACCGCAACGGTTTTCCACATAAACCACCAGGGGGGCACCAGGTCTGGCCCATCTCTGCGTGTGGCACAGCAACTTCTGACGTGGGCCTTCCCCCACTTTGTGAGCCTCAGGGTCATGCATCTTTTTGGTGTGCAGAATGAAGTGGCATATTTTTTGTCCTGCCAGAAACCTCCCTCAGGGGAGTGGAAACTCCACCCAGAGGAGGTAAACATTATATGGCACCGTTACGGCAGAGCGGAGGTGGACCCCTTTGCCTCAGGGTCCTCGACCCACTGCCCCCTCTGGTTCTCCTTAATGGAGAAGACCAGCCCACTGGGTCAGGACGCGCTGGCCCATACCTGGCCAGACTGCCTCCTTTACGCCTTTCCTCCAACTCCCTTAATCCTGGCGACTCTACAGCTATTGTGCCCAGTACGGACCCTTAAAGCGTATATTGATCTAACATCGAGCTGTCGCCAGTCTGATCAGCTTTTTGTTTGCTATGGAGGACCTAAAAAAGGCTCTGCTGTCTAAGCAGAGGCTTTCCCACTGGGTTGTGGATGTGATCGTTCATGCCTACGAATGAAATAACCGTCCTCTGCCCTCTGGTGTGAAGTGTCTATGAATTCTGGATGACCGCCAGAGTTTCCTCTCACTCGGAATCTTGGCGAGAAGATTCTGTTGGGACAGTTCCCAGGATGACAGGGGTTTTTATAGAGGAGACGTCACCTTCCAACATCATCCTGGGTCACACATGACTTTGTTTGTATAAAGTCTCGACCTGTCGCATGCCGCGAGATGGATAAATCCAGTGTTAAGCACTGCCTCTGGCGGTCATCCAGAATTCATAGAACCGTAGTTCCATTCGTAACTTTCGTTCCATTGTTAAAGTTAACTATTTGCAATCATGAATTTATGGGGACATTTTTAGCCAATATAGCTATCTTAAAACTATCACTCTTCAACTGTGTTGTGTTGTTAGGATTTAGTCTAACTTTACATCTCTGACAAAAACTATATTTGGCGAAATATCTGGCTAATACCTGCATCACTTTCGGTAACATTATAATCTAACAGAGCGGTCATGTCCAGACTCAATAGGGAAAACCACTCACATCATAAAATGTCTTCGTACCGTGAAAAATCCCAGACTTCAATCTGTTACCACGGCAGCACTTTCGCTACAAGTCAGCAATTATATAGAGAAATACCCTTTTTGAAAACAAAATTTTTTATAAAAGGGCTAGCATTATGCTGTTACTGCATATGCCTAACTATAACTTTGGGACTAAACCACTTTCTAGTTCATAAAACTGAAAAGTAGGCTAGCTTAGATATCCAGTGAGTACAAGTGGCTAACATTAGCAGTGTTGGTGCCATTCTGTCAAAGTTGTGTGGAACTGTTGATCACTGACATGGCAAAATATATTTTAAGCAAACTATCCACCTTGCTCTCTCGAGTTGATTTGTCCACACTTGTGATTCAGAAAAATGTTAAAACATACCAAAAAATTCAAAACTTGCTTTGGACATTTAGGTTAAAAATAGATGGTACGGCCGGTATCTGTGCTGTGGCAGTTTAATGAGAATGCCAAAAACAGAGCAAATAAATTTATACTCGGGACTCAGAATAAATCTCACATTGCATGAGACTGCTGTTCAACGTTCAAACTCTCAATTAGCCTCCGGTTAACTATATGAAAACGGCTGAACAGATATTTTCCATATTTGTTTTATGACGAGATATTGATAAGATGAGTTGCCAAGTGGCTTGGTAATTGGTGCTAAAACAGCTGAGATATTGATGGGTGCTACCGCTTCACCCTAATTATGCAAAAAGACACATGTATTGTAAGCATACATACTCACATGCATAGCCTACAGTGTAATAACAATAATAATAATAAATAAAAGTCAATTTTGTTGTAGAGCACGTTTCTTGCACATATATACAGCACATATACAAGAAACAATTCTGAAAGATTAATCTTGCAAAATTATGAAAATATTTCAAATATGGAAAATAATGACAGGCATATTATAGTATCTTACCTTAACCTCCCTCAGCTGGCTTAGTTGTGATAAAACTATCAGTAGATTCTTTTTATATTTTTGTATTTGTTTTTTAATAATCTTTTTGTATTAGTGTTGTAGCAGCTCAGTTTTATTAGTTTTCTAATACTGTTTTTGAGAACCCAAACGCTCATATCTGGTTACACCCACCTTTTCAAGTGTGCATTGACAAAAAACATTTTCATAAAAATACATTCACTGTGGAAAAGGACTGGCACATAACCGCAAACGTTACTGCGAAGACAAAGCTCCATGAAAACCACATGCATAAAAAATTACAGATTTATTAGTAGTTTTTTTTGATAATTTTCTTGGCGCGGGTGCATCACCCATCATCCTGACACCTTTATCTGGGACTCGCCTGTAAGCCGTGTGCGATTCTCACAGGCCTCAGTCATCTGCTTCCAAATGCAGTTAGCTATTCCTATTCGTCAGACAAAGTTACATTACATTACACTACAGGCATTTAGCTGACCGTCTTATCCAGAGCAACTTACACAGTTTTTGCATTTATAGTACATAGTATCCATTGTATACAGCTGGATATGTACGGAAGCAATTCAGAACCTTTCTCAAGGGTACAACGGCAGTGTCCTACCTGGGAATTGAACCTGCAACCTTTAAGTTTCAAGCTCAGTTTCCTTCCCATTTTGTTCCTTACCAGTTTCCTAAACAAATGACTGCAGTTCAGGCACCTCACAGTCTCAGAATCAAAAAAAAGGAGAAAAACAGGTTGTCATTCCTGCCTTCTGCAGATTCATGGTTTTTACACAGGAGTGGTTGTCATTCTCTGTTAAGCGTAGATCTTGGTGAAACTTGAGACAAATGTTGCCCTCGTGGGTCCCCAGAAGCCTCTTCTAGTAAAAGAGCAAGGTCACAGAGGCATCTGATTGGGTTACAGTTTTCTCATCTCTCACTCGACCATTCACATTAATTTAATGGATTTTGAAGAGACTCTATTCCCTATCGTCGTTTCCTGGAACTATCAGCCTTTAGAGCAGAAGCCACGGATATTGTTTTGGTGTTTGCCTTTAATAACCTGGCCAATTACGCATGGCTTTTTTTTTTTTTTTTTACTTGAACAATGAAGTCTTTACCTTGCTCTTTGTTTATTACAGGTGGTGTATCGGCCTTTCAAATTCATACAGTTTACAAAGCCCACAGAGGCCCACACTCAAATGATTAATCAAGCAAGAGATTTAAACTTATAATAGTTTTATTTTTGTTTCAAGGCTGACATGTTTCGGGGAAGGGAGGTTAAAAAAACGATTCCCTTCACTGCAAAGCTCTATTGATTTCTAGGTCACAATGAAGTTTAACATCACAACTTCTGTTAAGTTTTTGATCTAAAATCTCTGCCTTAGACATGCTAGCTGGATTTGAAAAAAAGAACACACATTGCACAAATGTCCTCCTCTCTGGTGGCAGAATGCCATTGATCTTCAGGCTAAAGAAGCTAGATATTATGGCCACAGATGCTCTGATTTTACTACAGTTTTAATGACAACAGTTACAGTTCCTCAACTTCCCCATCAAATAAAACAGAGGCCTACCTATGCATGGCAACTCGAAGGTTGTGGGTTTGATTCACAGGTGGGCCACTGTGGGGCCCAATGCAGTAATTTAGGTTACTAATAAAATGCTAATGGCATACAATGAGCAATAAGACAAAGTACTATAGTGTAGTATTATTCTCCTAATAAAAATAACAATGAAAAGCACTTCAAAAGGAAAAGTAAGGATTTAAAATAAGTTCCTTCCTTTGTCATCTTTGTCTTCCATAATTCATTCTTCTTTTTTGCTTTTGATATTATATCATTTTTGTAGTCCTTGCGCAGCTCATCACCATGAAAACAAACTCATCACTCACTCATCGTTTTTAATTGGTGCTCACTTGTCAGGTAATATGCCAGACCTAACAAATAGTACAAAGAACAAACAAATGCCAGACCACTTACTCATCACTGTGACTTATATGCCATGGTGCAGTGGACCTCTTTAGACACTAGGAGGCTGCGACATTGGTATGTATTTTTATATAAAGCTGTCATTGGTTTATTACCCTCTTATTTATGCTCGTATCTGGTAAGACCATTCTAGAGTTACAGTCTTCGTTCACAGTCCTTGTTGACATACACTGTACCAAAAGTGAGAACCGAGATGGGGAAATTAACCTTTTCCCACAATGCACCTTCATCCTGGAATACACTGCAAAAGACCCTCAGTCTAAGATAGACAGTGAGTTTAAGGCTCTGATTGATCACCATATATGTGACAGCTGTAACTGTTTTTAGGATTTAAATTATTGTGATTTTATGTTGTATTTATTGTATTGTCGTAACTGTTATTTGCACATGCCACTTTGTTTTACTGTCCTGCTGGCCTTCTCGTCAGGCCACCCTCGCAAAAGAGGTTTTTAACCTCAAGGCCGTGCCTGGTTAATAACGGTTAATAAATAAATAAAATATATTGAAAGAATAGTTAGCTAACATTTTGCCAAATAAACCATGCCTTGGAAATGGTTTTGTCTTATTGTAATGTGGTTGGTTACAGTAAAAAAAAAAACGAAGAGTACCGTGATCCACTGAGGTACTTAGTTGCCATGCATGTCATTTTTGTTGATTAGCAACCAATTACTGAGTGGGCCTTTTGTCAGGGCGTGCTGGGTCAGAGAACCAGGCAGTGGGAATCTTAAAGCGCTGGAAGCAGCGCCACTAGAACGGAGAAACACTGATAGGGAAGAGAAAAATCTAAAAGAAAACCAGACTCCCTCTCTCATGTAGAGAGGATATTTTAGGGGGAGACTGGAAAACACAGGGATAATGAAAAACAACTCGCAGTAAGGCGAGCGAACTCGTAAACACGAGATATGAGCAAACCTTCACTATGAGAGAAGAAATGCGATAAATAAATAATAACCCAGAGCTTGCGATGAAGGCTCCGAGATATAGAGCACATGGAGAAATAGAAACAAAAAGAGAACCTCTCTCAATAATAGAAAGCAATATAACTGAGAGGTAAAAACAGGAAAGGCGAAGAGAACTGTCTCAGACTAGGGAGACAGATAACGTAACAGAAAATAAAGGCAGAGGATGGAAAAGAGTAGAAGACCTCCTAAATAACTGTAAGATATCCGAGTCAAGTCCCCCGTTACGTCAACAACTTCGTATTGAGGATAATGAGGTCCAACTCGAGCTATCTGTCCTGTACCGTACCAGCGTTTTGTGTCAAACAATAGACAACATGGAAGCGTCGAACAAGAAAGACATAAGGTTTAAATAAGGAGCGTAAATGCGGCACAGGTGAAAACACTGAGTAGCAGGACGAGCAAAAACACGGGACGGATAACAAAAAGCAAAGAAAGAGGATGCTACACGAGCCCTCCACGGGGAAGTGGCCAACTCACGAAGAGCAGGCTGAGAACCCATGACACCTTTAACTTAAATTGCTGCAGTAAAATATCCAGCTGTATAAATGTGTAAAAATGTGACCTCTGCATATTGCTCTGTATGAGAGCATCTGCTAAATGTCTAAAATATTAAATTATTAATGATTTGACAACACTAGGCAAAATGTCCAGTGTAACCTCAACTGTGATCGAGTACATTTGGAACTACTGGAGTCATATAAACTCTGTTAGAAGATGTTGCTGTCCTGCTTATAATTAGCATTTAAGTAACATGCTTTCAGACTTATTCGATATCTGCATGATGCTTTCTGAAACTGTCAATCCTCAATGCTTTTAATACACCCACTCAACCTGTGTACCCATTTTAGGTACGTATTACGTGTACCCATTTTAGGTAGGCTATTTCTTGTCTGGAAGGACATTGTCGGTAATGTAGTGTATTGTGTTTCTTTTTATCCAGGCTGCATGGCGGTTTCATGCCACCAACCTCACACGGACGGACCTGCTGTCCACCTGGGATTACTATGAGCAGACTGTATCAGTGCCCATGTACAGGTAAGGAATGCTATGCTCAGTATCGCGAAACCTGAGACACCGTTCACAACAATTTGTGATTCAAGGCGTACGAAACCCTGTATTTTTCAGTGGAGAAAGATGGCACATCACTGGAACACTTTTATTACTTTGAGTAATGAATTATAAGTAATTAATATATTTTTATAACTCTAATAATCTGTGCGGTTTCATCTCTTGGTTAGAACAGAATTTGGGCCATATGTTTTCGACATGCAGAATTGCTGCAGAAAATGTATTTATTTGTGTCTTAAGAACTGAGAAACAGCCTGCTGAGTAATGAGGTATACAGTTGAAGTCGGAAGTTTACATACACTTAGGTTGAAGTCATTAAAACAAATTTTTAACCACTCCACAGATTTCATGTTAGCAAACTATAGTGTTGGCAAGTCAGTTAGGATATCAACTTTGTGCATGACGCAAGTAATTTTTCCAACAATTGTTTACAGACAGATTATTTCACTTTTAATTGACTATATCACAATTCCAGTGGGTCATAAGTTTACATACACTAAGTTGACTGTGCCTTTAAACTAAACAATGCCAAACTTCCAACAAATTTCATTAAATTATGTCATGGCTTTAGAAACTTCTGATTGACATTATTTGAGTCAATTGAAGGTGTACCTGTGGATATATTTGAAGGCCTACCTTCAAACTCAGTGCCTCTTTGCTTGACATCATGGGAAAATCAAAAGAAATCAGCCAAGACCTCAGAAAGAAAATTGTGGAGCTCCACAAGTCTGGTTCTTCCTTGGGAGCAATTTGCAAACGCCAGAAGGTACCACGTTTGTCTGTACAAACAATAGTACGCAAGTATAAACACTATGGGACCACGCTCAGGAAGGAGACACCTTCTGTCTCCTAGAGATGAACGTGCGAAAAGTGCAAATCAATCCCAGAACAACAGCAAAGGACCTTGTGACGATGCTGGAGGGAACAGATACAAAAGTATCTATATCCACAGTAAAACAAGTCCTATATCAACATAACCTGAAAGGCTGCTCAGCAAGGAAGAAGCCACTACTCCAAAACGGCTATAAAAAAGCCAGACTACAGTTTGCAACTATGGGCGGGTTAATTTTCCATTGATGGGGATTTGATTGGCTGTTTTAAATAAAGTGCGGCCGCAGGATTAATAACGTTAATGTTAGTTCGGCCAGAGAAACAAATATACTAATTAAAATAGTTGGACCTGCGAGATTTGTACTTTATACTTTGAAGGTCTGCATTTTAAATGTAAAAAGTATGTTTTTTTTCTCTGAAATGTAATTGAGTAAAAGTACAAGTATACAAAATAATACTAGAGTAAAGTACAAATCCCCCAAAACAGTACTTAAGTATTGTAACGATGTACAATTACTTAAGTACTTTACACCCCTGGGTATACGTAATAATGGCATATACCTCTACCCTTCCTCATTTTTAAAAACTACAGTGGTGTCAGTGGGTAAGTAAATTGAATTTGGAGATACCTCCCACACCTCCCAGGATGCATTGACCAGACTCAAAGAGAGGTGCTGGGAACCTTCTGTTACAACTGTAAACAGTATTCGCTTGTGAGCTAGCTCAAAGAGTTCTTCCCTAACTTACCAATTATTCCAGTACAATGGACGATTTTGTGGACTACACACTAGAGGCCGGATTCAGAAATGGCCAACTTAAATCATGCGCTTAAGTGCCTCTCTTATGCAGATTTAACGTGAGCTGACTTCTAACTTGTATTCTAACTTGTGTTGCGCAGGTGCTTATCTCAAAATGTGGGTGGTACAGGGCATGATATTGTAATGACCTTGTAATGACCTGTTTGCCAAAAAAAAAAAAAAAATTGGGGGGGGTTTTTTTTTTTTTTTGACAGTACTTTTATTTTTTTTTTTTTTTTTTTTTTTTTTCCGTTTTTTGCGCATTGTTTTTCTTTTTTGCGTGGGGGTATAGCATGCATTAAACGTATATAATACATCAATACATAAAAAAAAAATAATTTGACTGGACTGGGATATATACCCATCACACAATCAAAAAAATTATTGCTGGACAGTGGTTGCACGCAATATTACTAAGTATACAAATACATTGTTGGATTTACTAAAATAAATGAGTACGATTTAACCTACCTAATAAAGTAATGTACGGTAACATAATAGCCTAGATGCGATGTCTTCCACTTAAGAAGTCGATAGGTATACTCACATATACTTAATAATAGCCCATTACTTGCAACCACTGTCCAAAGATTTTTTTTTGAGCGCATATGTCACATGCTGGAAGGATGTGGCCAGGAAGGAGAGAGATTTTAGCCTGGAGCACTGGTAGATCTACACTGCGGGGAGTTACTTTGTGCTTCCTAATAATTTTGGAGCAGCTGTGCTCACACAAGTAGGCTCCAAAATCATCTCTCTGTCAAAGCGATCCAAACACTGTCTATCAATGAATCCATCTAATATTGGTCTGGTATTATATACCAGACCAGGGGTCCTCAATCTTATCCAGAAAGGGCCGGTGTGGGTGCAGGTTTTTGTTCCAACCAAGCAGTTACACACCTGATTCTACTAATCAACCACAAGAGACTTTGCTAAAGACCTTGATGAGTAGAATCAGGTGTGTTACTGCTTGGTTGGAACAAAAGCCTGCAGCCACACCGGCCCTAACTGGATAAGATTGAGGACCCCTGTACCAGACAGTCAATCATAGCCTACTTTTGCATATTTTTTTTTATGACTTAAAATTGTAAGTAGGCTAGTCAAAGGAAAATAAAACCAATATTTTTTCCAAAGAACATGCACTCATTCTAATATCCATTTTTGCGAAAGATGCTGCAAAAATTATTAAGAATATATCTTGCAGACACGCCTCCTTTTCATCAAATTTCCACCCTGCGCGTGTAGTGGCACGTATGCACTGGAGAAACGTTTAAAACAGCAGATAAGACAAATGTCTGAATCACAAATAGCTTAAGCTATGCGGAATTTCACCATCCGAGAAATCTTTACTTGAATTGGAGGTAGACGGCTACTGTTTAGAGCCAGAATACATGGCCGAGGAGATTAGCTGAAAGCGTGAGTCGGCACCTTCTCATACTGTAGCATTAGCCAGAGCTGAACGTGCTGCCAACCCGAGACTGCCTTGGGTAAATGATGACTGGTGGTGTATGTGTGGTAACTGCTGCAATGCCAACTGAAATGGAAATGTTTGCTGCAATGAGTGGGACCAGGCACAGTTTCATTTGTCAACTGTGGAGCAAGAAACAGATGAAGAGGGAAGAGCCTGTCTGATTTTGAACATGACATGAATTATGGTGTTTTGGAGACATTCTTCTGGATTCTCAAAAATCAACCGCCATAAGGCACCCAGACCTAAATTAGAGGATCAGGAGGAGAAATTAGTAAGTGTCGCAGACTTCTGGTTAGGCTAGCTAATATGTTTTTACTATTCCAAAAGTAGATAAATGAACGGCTGTGTTTTTCTTAATGAATGGCTGTATTTTCCCGTTTTTTTCTGGAGACTCCAGCTAATGGTGGTCAAATTTTCAGTAGAACTGTAGTGGCTTGTCAGAGAGTGATGTTAGCCTGTCTCGAAGAACCGCTTCCAGGACTAGTAGTAACGCCCAGCCCCTCCGGTTGTATTCAGTGGGAGTGGCAACCTGTGACTGGTGTTGTTTTTGCCCACCCATAAACTGTAAGCGCTGTTGTAGTTCACAGTTAAGCAGGTACTTGCTACATGTGCAGCAGTTTGGGGCTATATCTCTGATCTCAGTACAGTTAGTTTGTTGGCTGAGAGCTCATTTTAACCAGGAGGACAGCTACTCTTCTACAAATCAAACATAGTTATTTGGTGGAATTCCCCTTTAATGAAAAAAGGTACACCACACTGTTAACTACTGTGTTAGCTTTCAGCACAACCTGCAATAAAGGCGATCTAACAAAACCTGGGCTTCAAGATCATGTAAATAAAAAAATCTGCATATAAATATTCTCCTAGTGTGAGTGAGGAGAATTATGAATAGCCTACATGTATCCAGAATTTTAAATAATGTCGATAAACTGTGTACAATATTTTTATTGCTCTCCTAATAGCCTAATTGAGAGCTGGCTATATGTGATTGTATTGAATATTTTGTGAATGAATCGCTGATAATCAAGGAAATTGATTGAAAACAGCTCCAATAATCAGTTTAAATCTTTCAAGACAGAGTGAACACTCCAATTCTACCAGCAGGTCATAGTAAAAGGTTTATTGTGCAATCATACTACATCACACATTAGAGTTTTATACGTCATGTTAAAGAGCAGAATAGGTTTGATCAGATTTACAAGGTCCTGCAGGAACCATAGCAATCAGACTGAGCTCATTGGTGGTCAGAGAGACCGCTTAAGGTCACTAAACTGGTATATGACTGCAAAGAAATAAACAAATAAAAATGATTTATTAGTCAAAATATGTTAATCTTTCTCATGTCAAAAATGTGAGAG
Source organism: Ilyophis sp. 1 JC-2022 (assembly GCA_022702515.1). Taxonomy (NCBI): domain Eukaryota; kingdom Metazoa; phylum Chordata; class Actinopteri; order Anguilliformes; family Synaphobranchidae; genus Ilyophis; species Ilyophis sp. 1 JC-2022. The sequence continues at coordinate 13,106,905 of CM040402.1, forward strand.
ACAGTCAGAAAACAAAAGTTGGAAGCTTCTCACCATTCTCGTTCGACAGGATTTAACAAATGCCCAATACCTTTAAATTTATGCGTTCGAAAACACCACTAGCTAGTTAGTAAATGCTATTGATTTGAATACAAAATGAACATTACCAAGACATACAATGGAGCTACAAGTTAGAAAATAAAGTGCAACACAGGAGAGCTAGAGCATACTTTATGCGGTTCGGGTATGTCATGGTTATTGGCTGCCTTTGCAGAGTGATGTGAATTGGTTTGGAAACAGTATGGTTTCCTCTTTTTGATTTACCTTTTGAGCGTTTGTCTCAACGCTCTATCAGATTTTTTCCGCCTCTATTCCGGTGTTTGCTTCTCGCCCAACAATTATTTCCCACACCTGTGCGGTGTTTCCGCCGGTTATACATGCTTAGGACTTCTGCATTTCCTCACTTTGATATTGTCATTTGTTATGTTGACAATGGAGTCGGTAAAGGTTTAGGAATTTCGGTCACTGAATTCTTGGTTTGTCAAAATAGAGAATGCAGCAAGTCCGGTTAGAGATTTAGCAAATATAGGGTTAGATAGGTTCTTTCTTTTTTTGCCTATCAGTTTCTCCTTCTTTGTTTTGGCTGCCTGGTATCATGTGGTTTTAAACTCTTTTTTATTTCCTTTTTTCGTTTTCTTCGGGTCTTTATTTTTTTGTTCTATTTACCTCTTGTCCATGCCTACTAGTGAGTGTGTGAGGTTTCTTTTTTGTTGGTTTATTATTTGCGCTGTTTATTCGAGATTCCCCTCCTTTTGAGGTTGTTTATTATTTTGGCTCATGCCAGGGGGGTTTTGTTCCCAATCTTTTGTTTAACTCCTTCCTCTGCGAGTAGTTTTCGTTTCTGTGGCGAGTCTGTATTAAACTCGCTTTCTGATTCCCTGTCAGTCGCATTTGGTCCAATCTTTACAGGGTTCTGTCAATCAAACCAAACGTTTGACTAACTCTGAATCTAGACCTAAACTAGTGTCTTTAGCTTTATTTATTATTTAGTTAAATACAATTGTAATTATACAATTAAACGATTAACTGAACAATCTGCGGTCTTGCTTCAACGGGAGTTTTTGTGTGAAATGTAATCGTGATTTACGGTCTCCACGCGAGAGCGCCTGTGGTTTGCAATACATTGCAATACCTGTGGTGCTGCTTGAAGTATAACTACTTCGTTAATGTAGCCTATCACCTGAAAAGCGTACATCCAACCGTGCTGCCAGGGCAAAGTGGATCGCGACCTACCATCACCTCAGTGTTGCCAAAGAGGGTGTGTGACGATAGACGAGCGGAGAGTAGGCTATTACTCAGAGGGTATGCAACATGGTTGAAAAGGACATGATGGCATTAAGCACCGTTGACGGTTAGGGATTTCGAGAGCTAATAAACAGGCTGCACACACGACTCACTCCCGACCACGTAGATATGCTTAAATGTTCTTGAATAAAAATACGTAGGTCTATCTAGTATGCATATGAGGAGCCTATTCAAAACATAATAGCCTATGTTTTAAGTTGACTGTTCTAGGCTAGGTCTACTAGTTTAACTGTCGCCTTTCAATTTCAAGAGCGATTATGTTAATGCTGCACGTGCCTAGCGGAGCAACGGTTTCGCTTGCAACAGATGAGACGGAGCGCAATTTCTTTTCTGTTAAAGTAGCCTATACACGCCTTCATATTCTATTTTTGTTATGCTACAATAATGCCTGTTTCTCAAATGTTACAATAAATATTTTATTGAGGAATATAACATGCATTTTGTATTCTGTCTATCATAAGCTATATTTAGCTTTTATGTTATCAATTAATCGACGATTGTTTGCTAAGGTTAACAACTATCGATTAAGGAAATTCCTTAAAATTTGCATCCCTAATTATACCTGATGCGGTAGTAATCTAAACTTCAAAGCCCGCGTGAAATTGTTCCAGGGAAAAGGATGTCATCCCTGTCTACTGGGTGTTGATAAGACGGACAATCAGCAGAAAGGCGTTGCACCTTTCATGTGATTGACAAAAAAGCATCACATGATGCTCAACCTTGCTGCTGATTGGCTGTCTTATCAAGACTCAATAAATATCAGCGGTGATGTTTTTTACAGAAGCATTTCATATGGCCTCTGAAGTTTGGATGTTTACTGCCGTATATCGGATATACTTAAAGAAAAAAAAGACAAAAAGAAAGGCAATACCACACAGTGATGACGACCGTTATTGCATTAGATAATTATCGATGATGTATGTCGCCCAGCCATAATTGGAGGACAGACCACCAATTTTCTGCTCAACAAATGCCACTGGCTGTTGTACCAGCACACTTCACAGAGGGAGTATGAAAATGCAAGTGTGGTAAATGCACAGGATTTTTATCACTCAGCCATTTGGCTGGGATGATGAAAAATCAGGATCGGAAATAAGAGACCATAGACTCGGGTCTCATGAACCCCCATGTGGGGTGGAGTGACAATATTTTCTGCTGCGCTTAACGTGTCACTAGCTTGTAAAACAGATGATATTTATCCCTACAGCAAAAGACTAAAACTCACTTGCATCAGTGAGTCATCAAACACGTGGTAGTACAGGGGTTGAACCCATTTTGGAAGCCTCAATCTCCCTGTCAAACACATTGCAAGGACCCAGGTGATGGTAGAAAGGAAAGGAAGGAAAGAAGAAGTTTTGGGTTTGTGGGACCTAAAAAAATGAGTGTTCTGGTCATCTGGACGGGGATCTTCAAGAGGTTTTTGGGGAACATTGCTGCAAGTGTTTCCAAGGAGATAGGTTACAGGAAGTGTGACTATATAACATATATCCCCTGACCGCTTTGGCCCTGTCCCCTGCTGCTGGGAGGTGCAGATCGGAGGGGGGAGGGGGGGTGTTAGGAGGGGTCGCACAAAGGCACGCAGCTGAGCTACGGCACGCGGATGCTCGGCCTACTATAACGTCAGAGTGCTGACAGTGAAGCCAAGCCTTCAAACCCAGCACGGTCTCTCCTGGCAATACATCCTGGCTTTCGAGTGAATCTGCCAAAAAATAAGTTTAAAAAAATCATGCTGTGCATCGCCAGTCGGCCCGGTCCTTCTGCAGGGGCCTGCCACTGGACCAAGGAGAACACACATGCTGCTTTGCCTCATCGGGTAAAGAAAGTAGCCACACCCAATACTCCAACTAATATCCTATTTTAGCAACTTTATCCATTTCTCATATTTTTCTCATCCCTCTCCTCCTGATTGTGAGATATTTCATTTCAGGAATTATGTGCATTCAGCCAATGAGAGATATATCTCTGATCTCAGTACAGTTAGTGAGTTGGCTGAGAGCTCATTTTAACCAGGAGAACAGCTACTCTTCTACAAATCAAACATAGTTATTTGGTGGAATTCCCCTTTAATGAAAAAAGGTACACCACACTGTTAACTACTGTGTTAGCTTTCAGCACAACCTGCAATAAAGGCGATCTAACAAAACCTTGGCTTCAAGATCATTTAAATAGAAAAATCTGCATATTCCAAATTTTTGTCATAAATATTCTCCTAGTGTGAGTGAGGAGAATTATGAATAGCCTACATGTATCCAGAATTTTAAATAATGTTGAAAAACTGTGTAATTTGTATTGCTCTCCTAATAGCCTAATTGAGAGCTGGCTATATGTGATTGTATTGAATATTTTGTGAATGAATCGCTAATAATCAAGGAAATTGATTGAAAACAGCTCCAATAATCAGTTGAAATCTTTCAAGACAGAGTGAAAACTCCAATTCTACCAGCAGGTCATAGTAAAAGGAAGAAACGTTTATTGTGCAATCATACTACATCACACATTAGAGTTTTATACGTCATGTTAAAGAGAAGAATAGGTTTGATCAGATTTACGAGGTCCTGCAGGAACCATAGCAATCAGACTGAGCTCATTGGCAGTCAGAGAGACCGCATAAGGTCACTAAACTGGTATATGACTGCAAAGAAATAAACTAATAAAAATTATTTATTAGTCCAAAATATGATTTCAAGTACTAGCAGAAACAGGAGATGTTGAGGAACAGTGGGGAAGCTGCAAGAAGGCCCTCATTGACACTTGTGAACAGGTTTTGGGCTATAGGAAAGGTGAAAGAAAAGACTGGATTGCAGATGACACCTGGCAAGACATAGAGGAAAGGAAGAACCTTAAAAACAAGTGCAATAGGGAACCAGATATGACAAAGAAAGAAAAATGGAGGCAAGAATACCAACAAAAGAGCAGGGTAGTGAAGAAGAAGACGAGAAGGGACAAGAGGAGATATGTTGACAACCTAGCATGTGAGGCAGAAGTAGCAGCCGGACAGAGGAACATGAAAGATCTTTACAGAATCACAAGACAACTAGCGGGGAAGAACAGAACCACTAGCCGACCAGTGAAAAATAAACAGGGACAACTCATCATACAGGAAGCCCAACAGCTGGATCGCTGGAGGGAACACTTCCAAGAGCTCCTAAATAGACCTCCCCCAGAAATAACACCAGAGATCAGCAGTGTACCATCAGAAACCCTGAAGGTCAACTGTGGGAGGATCTCTAAGGATGAAATAACCAGAGCGATCAAAAAGATGAAGGCTGGAAAAGCACCAGGAGTTGACAACATCCCCCCTGATATTCTGAAAGCTGATCCCAAAGCGACCACAGAGGTTCTGTACCACCTCCTCAACAAGATCTGGGATACAGAGGTAATCCCAATAGAATGGAAAACAGGCTTAATGGTCACTATTCCTAAAAGAGGAAACCTCAGTGAATGCAGCAATTGGAGAGGCATAATGCTCCTGTCCATCCCTAGCAAGGTTCTCTGTAGGATTATCCTAGATAGGATACAAGCAGCCTTAGACGACCAGTTGAGGAAAGAGCAAGCAGGTTTTAGGAAGGATAAGTCATGCACAGACCATATTGCTACTTTAAGAATTATCATTGAGCAGTGTGTCGAGTGGCAAAACTCCCTGTACATAAATTTTGTAGACTTTGAAAAAGCCTTTGACAGCCTAGATAGGGAAGTACTTTGGAAACTCCTAGGTCACTATGGCCTACCCTCTAAGATCATCAATCTAATAAAGCACATGTACCAGGATTTCAATGGCCGGGTGATCTGCAAGGGCAAACTGTCAGACACCTTTGCCATCACAACAGGGGTGCGGCAGGGTTGTCTTCTCTCTCCTTTGATTTTCCTCATTGCCATTGACTGGATAATGAGAAGAACAACTGAAAATCAACGGACAGGAATCCAGTGGACCTTGTTTACTCAGCTCGAGGACCTGGATTTCGCAGACGACCTTGCACTAGTCTCTGAAAACCACACACACATGCAACAGAAGACAGATGGGTTACAGACTAACAGTGACCAGCTTGGACTCAAGATCAACACCGGAAAAACCAAGACCATGAGGTTAAATCCGAAAACACATGATCCAATCACACTCAGGGGAGAGGCCATAGAGGACGTGGAGCACTTCACCTACCTAGGGAGTAACATCAGCAGGGATGGAGGAGCAGACAGGGACATAGAGGCACGCATCAGCAAAGCACAGGTAGCATTCAAGATACTCAGGCCAATCTGGTTGTCCAAGCAACTCTCCAACAACACCAAGCTACGGATCTTCAATACCAATGTGAAGACTGTCCTGCTCTACGGCTCTGAAACGTGGAAGACTACCGAGGGCCTCACAAGCAAGATCCAGGTGTTTGTCAACAAATGCCTGTGCTACATCCTCAAGCTGTGGTGGCCCATCAAAACCACAAATGAAGAGCTGTGGAGGATAACAAACCAGGACAGCATAGCTACCACTATCAAAAGGAGAAAGTGGAACTGGATAGGGCATACCCTTAGGAAGGACTCAAACAACATCACTAGACAGGCCTTGGACTACAACCCGCAGGGGAAGAGGAAAGTCGGTAGGCCGAGAAACACCTGGAGACGTTCCACACTCCAAGACCTAAAGAACATCGGAGTGAGCTGGCAAGAAGCAAAGGCCCTGGCCCAGAAGAGAGTGAGATGGAGAGCTCTGGTGGACGCCCTATGCCCCTCAACGGGGTGAAGAGGATTAAGTCAAGTCAAGTCAAAATATGTTTATCTTTCTCATGTCAAAAATGTGAGAGAAAGTCAGAAAACAAAAGTTGGAAGCTTCTCACCATTCTCGTTCGACAGGATTTAACAAATGCCCAATACCTTTAAATGTATGCGTTCGAAAACACCACTAGCTAGTTAGTAAATGCTGTTGATTTGAATACAAAATGAACATTACCAAGACATACAATGGAGCTACAAGTTAGAAAATAAAGTGCAACACAGGAGAGCTAGAGCATACTTTATGCGGTTCGGGTATGTCATGGTTATTGGCTGCCTTTGCAGAGTGATGTGAATTGGTTTGGAAACAGTATGGTTTCCTCTTTTTGATTTACCTTTTGAGCGTTTGTCTCAACGCTCTATCAGATTTTTTCCGCCTCTATTCCGGTGTTTGCTTCTCGCCCAACAATTATTTCCCACACCTGTGCGGTGTTTCCGCCGGCTATACATGCTTAGGACTTCTGCATTTCCTCACTTTGATATTGTCATTTGTTATGTTGACAACGAAGTCGGTAAAGGTTTAGGAATGCAGCAAGTCCGGTTAGAGATTTAGCAAATATAGGGTTAGATAGGTTCTTTCTTTTTTTGCCTATCAGTTTCTCCTTCTTTGTTTTGGCTGCCTGGTATTGTGTGGTTTTAAACTCTTTTTTTCTTTCCTTTTTCCGTTTTCTTCGGGTCTTTATTTTTTTGTTCTATTTACCTCTTGTCCATGCCTACTAGTGAGTGTGTGAGGTTTCTTTTTTGTTGGTTTATTATTTGCGCTGTTTATTCGAGATTCCCCTCCTTTTGAGGTTGTTTATTATTTTGGTTCATGCCAGGGGGGTTTTGTTCCCGATCTTTTGTTTAACTCCTTCCCCTGCGAGTAGTTTTCATTTCTGTGGCGAGTCTGTATTAAACTCGCTTTCTGATTCCCTGTCAGTCGCATTTGGTCCAATCTTTACAGGGTTCTGTCAATCAAACCAAACGTTTGACTAACTCTGAATCTAGACCTAAACTAGTGTCTTTAGCTTTGTTTATTATTTAGTTATACAAAGCTACACAAAAAAAAATATATATTCACAAGTCTCAATTCATCTTGAAACGAGCTGAGGCGAAGGATAGCACTGTGTAGCTTCTTTTCAAGATAGAGCTTTACAATAGATAGCTAATTCCATGTTATACAATCTGAGAAATTTGGCAGTACAAAAACAGGATAGTTGTCTTTGAAGTAATATCTATGGTTAACTATTATCATAAATTCATTGTACCTCCAGAGATTGGAGGACTTTCCCTCAGTTGCAGTCAAGTCATAAGGCGAGACTCTTCTTTCCATGGTGGTTGGCTCCGCAAATGGAGATTTACATGGTTGATGTGTGGTTTCGTCCAGTGATCTATAAATAAATTCCTGCCCACTAAACCCATGAATCAATTATTGGAAATTGTTGATTATTTTGTCATCTGTAACTAGCATTTATCAAAAATAAAATCGGTGATTGGAGGTATGGCTGGGTGATATACCACAACAATAATTATTGATTGCAATAACATGAGGTTAACCCCATGTGGGGTATTGCCTTTCTTTTAATCTTTTTTTCTTTAATTATACCTAGGGATGTTAACAATTAATCGACAATCAATTAATTGCTAATAAGAATTTAATCGATAAGATTTCAAATTAAACGATTAACTGAACAATCTGCGGTCTTGCTTCAACGGGAGTTTTTGTGTGAAATGTAATCGTGATTTAAGGTCTCCACGCGAGAGCGCCTGTGGTTTGCAATACCTGTGGTGCTGTTTTGAAGTATAACTACTTCGTTAATGTAGCCTACCACCTGAAAAGCGTACATCCAACCGTGCTGCCAGGGCAAAGTGGATCGCGACCTACCATCACCTCAGTGTTGCCAAAGAGGGTGTGTGACGATAGACGAGCGGAGGGGAGGCTATTACTCAGAGGGTATGCAACATGGTTGAAAAGGACATGATGGCATTAAGCACCGTTGACGGTTAGGGATTTCGAGAGCTAATAAACAGGCTGCGCACACGACTCACTCCCGACCACGTAGATATGCTTAAATTTTCTTGAATAAAAATACGTAGGTCTATCTAGTATGCATATGAGGAGCCTATTCAAAACATAATAGCCTATGTTTTAAGTTGACTGTTCTAGGCTAGGTCTACTAGTTTAACTGTCGCCTTTCAATTTCAAGAGCGATTATGTTAATGCTGCACGTGCCTAGCGGAGCAACGGTTTCGCTTGCAACAGATGAGACGGAGCGCAATTTCTTTTCTGTTAAAGTAGCCTATACACGCCTTCATATTCTATTTTTGTTATGCTACAATAATGCCTGTTTCTCAAATGTTACAATAAATATTTTATTGAGGAATATAACATGCATTTTGTATTCTGTCTATCATAAGCTATATTTAGCTTTTATGTTATCAATTAATCGACGATTGTTTGTTAAGGTTAACAACTTTGGGATTTATTTAATGAACAATAAATCCCAACACCCATTTCCCTTGTGTGAAAAAGTAATTGCCCCCTTACAATAACTGCAGCCAATGTATAATAAAGTAATCATTTGTAATATTTGGTCACATATCCTTTGCATGCCATGACTTCCTGATGTCTTTGACCCAACAATATCAAAAGACTTGTTAAACCATCACTCTGCTGCCAGATATGCAGTAGATATGGATGGTTCACTTTAAGGGTTGTTTCTCCTGACAAATTTTCCTATTGAACTCTATGGAAAAATAAGTCAGGAGAAACAACCCGTAAAGTGAACCATCCATATCTACTGCATTTCTGGCAGCAGAGTGATGGTTTGAGGCTCATTTGATACATCAGACCCTTGATGACTTAGAGCCATTTAGCCAACCATGTGTTCCATACTATTCCAGTGTAATTTACAACTAAATCTAGTCCCACCCCCCAATTCCCATAGAGATCCATTCAAATGCAGAGAGGTTATAGTATCGCTTGTAGGAGTACCAGAAAATAAGATTTCAAGAGTCTTTTGATATTGTTGGGTCAAAGACATCAGGAAGTCATGGCATGCAAAGGATATGTGACCAAATATTACAAATGATTACTTTATTATACATTGGCTGCAGTTATTGTAAGGGGGCAATTACTTTTTCACACAAGGGAAATGGGTGTTGGGATTTATTGTTCATTAAATAAATGTAATAAGTAAAAAACAAATGTGTCATTTGTTTACTCAGGTTCCCTAAAATCAATATTATATTTTGTCTAAAGATCTGAAAACATCCAGTGTGAGAAATATGCAAGAATAGAGGAAATCAGGAAGGGGGCAAAAACTTTTTCACAGCACTGTATATCCCCTGACCGCTTTGACCCTGTCCCCTGCTGCTGGGAGGTGCAGATCGGGGGGGGGGGGGGTGTTAGGAGGGGTCGCACAAAGGCACGCAGCTGAGCTACGGCACGCGGATGCTCGGCCTACTATAACGTCAGAGTGCTGACAGTGAAGCCAAGCCTTCAAACCCAGCACGGTCTCTCCTGGCAATACATCCTGGCTTTCGAGTGAATCTGCCAAAAAATAAGTTTTAAAAAATCATGCTGTGCATCGCCAGTCGGCCCGGTCCTTCTGCAGGGGCCTGCCACTGGACCAAGGAGAACCCACATGCTGCTTTGCCTCATCGGGTAAAGAAAGTAGCCACACCCAATACTCCAACTAATATCCTATTTTAGCAACTTTATCCATTTCTCATATTTTTCTCATCCCTCTCCTCCTGATTGTGAGATATTTCATTTCAGGAATTATGTGCATTCAGCCAATGAGAGAGGAAAAAAATCTGGTGAGTAAGTAGGCTACCTTTTTGGATAGTCACCGCAGCCAATAAGACTCTTAAAGAAATTAGCCATTCCCTGTCTGTGTTACTGCACGGACAGTGAGCTTTCCTACCGGCCTTCCATAAGTACAGTTTTTTAGTGGTGTTCAACAGGGTAGATAAACTTTGGAGTTCCAGATTTGCCTCTGTTCTTAATTGCTCATTTAAATAATTAATTAGGTTAAATTAACATAGGTGAGAAATTGCTTGAGGCAGTTAATATTTTTTTACAGAAATTTTATTTAATTTAAAGGCAATTTGAAAGAGATGTGGAAATCTGCAATACTGAGACATTTTCACTCACCCTGCATTTATATAACAGATGACTGGCTTGCCAGTGTGGTATTAAAAAACTGTATTTTTGCATCGAATTACAGTTGAATTTTATGTTGAGGTACGATTTCAACACTTGCTGCCCAATTCAGTTAGACCATGCACTGAAGTCTTGACACTTGTGACTCTGCAAATCTGCAGAATTACATTGAAGTGATAACGTGGTTTATGGGAAAAATTTACGGAAACAAAAATAATTTGTTCCACGAAGTAGAAAATGCAGCCAAATCTGCACGTTAATATGTGCTGAAACCCAGCAGAGTGCCTCTATTACAGTTGTTTAAGTGAAAGGCTGAATGTGTAGAAAAGTGTGGGCCTCACAGTGATGGGTTTTCCCCATTACTGGGCTCTGCATCCTTACTAACGTGTGGCCCTCCTCCAGCTTGCTTCCCCGTCCAGTCACTACAGGTACCGTCCAAGCTGCGAGCAGACACTGCACGGCCCGATTCACCTCCTCTGCACTGGCGAAATTCAAGTGCAGAGTGTCCATTCTGCACGGAATGGGTTGCTTTACACAGCATTCTCTGCAACATCCATACTTTACTGGTATTTTTCACCCGGCCCGACCACATGATTTATTGCTCTAGGAAATCTGCATACATCATCATTTGAGAGCCCATTAGCTGCATTAAATGCCAATGACTCCGGGTAATTGAATGGGCCAGATTTTGCTTACAGAGCCATCCTTTATAAGACCTTTGCTGTGCAGAGTGTTTTTAGTAAAGTGTGGTTTACCTTACCTTACTGGTTTTAGTGTTTGTGATGTCATAAAGGAGTGTGATGTCACCCGATTGGTACATGCATAGTTGGGATTAGAATTAGGGAAAAAAAGAAAAAATAATAATAATAAATATATATATATTTTTTTTTTTTACAAATTTTAATTATCATCAAAACACACTTATGAGGTGATTTTACAGCAACGGCAGATTCCCAGTTGAATTTATACTGTTTCATTATTTATTTGCAGGAATGAACTTGTAGATTATAGCAATTTGTAATAGCCTCCTGAGACCTGGCAGAAAATAACTTTAAAAAAATTCTGAGATAATAATAAAACTACTAATAATAAGAATAATGCTGCAGGGCGACTTGCACTTCCCTCCCTCCGTGTTAACGACTCTCGCTCGTCCCGACTGCGGAGCTTCTCCACCCTAATTCCCCAGTGGTGGAACAAACTCCCCACTCTGCTGCGTTCAGCTGAAACACTGTCTGTTTTCCGTCGTGGTCTGAAAACGCACTCCACCTTGGCTAACTACCTATATAGGGCCAATTATATAGTACGTAGTATTTTCTATTTGTGTTTTTTGCTATTTTAATAGTTAAGAATGTATAGCCGACTGTATTCTATGTTCATTACTAGGGATAGCTCCTACGTTGTGAGAAAGTTGTGCTTTGTCGGATTTGCTTTGTAAATCCTAGACCTTCAATATGCACTTATTGTACGTCGCTTTGGATAAAAGCATCTGCCAAATAACTGTAATGTAATATAGTGTAAAAATAATAATAATAATTGTAGCACATTTCATACATAAATGCAGCTAAAAGTGCTTCACAGAAAGAACAAAAAGCAATACAAAAAAAAAAATCTTGGATGACAAAAACATGTGTTAGTGACAATATTTTCATATATATTATTTATTTAATTTTTATTAAATGTCCCTTGTAGTGCAGTGTTTCAGCAGAATAGAATATGGTGCTTGAGATTAAGATTAAGGCCAGAGGCTCATGTCTCCTACAGGGGACTGAAAATAATTGGGTTTTAGGAGGATAAGTGAATAGGGATGGCTGAAGTTAAAATGAATGCTTGTTGACTGGATCCTGCAGCCAATGCCCTTCAGGTTTATCTCGGGCCGTGCCATTGGTCGGCTTTGACCGAGACCCCACAGCGGAGGGGCACATTTTGCACTGTCCTGCCAGGGGTTAGGTCAATGTAAGTTAAACATGGGTTTTGTTGGTTACCACTGCATTCACTCCTCACACCAGTGGATGTTCAGGCTATAGTGGTTTGGACATTAGCCGATAGTGATCGGGGAATGGAAGGAGTAACAGACGTTTTAGCTGCAAGTCTCCTCAGACAGTCAAATGTTCTATCTGCTTGTGCACAATTTACTCTGATATAATACATTTGATCCCTCATAATCCCTCATATAATACATTTGTACTCATGTACAGTATGTACTCTGTTAGAGTTACATTAACACTGAATATTTAATGTTTGCTGGTGTGGCTGTTACAGCGCTGGGAAACATAGTTCAAAGCGGTTTAAAAAATATATATTTTGCCATGAGAAACACACATGGGACATAAACATACATCAACTTCTGCTGAGGACCAAAATTCAGGTCTAAAGTCCACTTTAATCACTTTTAATGCAAACTCACATTTGGTTGCGAACCTGGATATCCACCAGAGTCCACCAGACCACACCAGACCACACCAGACCACAGATCTCGACTAGCTCTTGGCACATATACGTAGAATTTTGTCCTTGTACATTTTGTGCTGGATAAATGAATTATGAATAATGCAGGCTGTTATATTAGCAGTCATGAGTTGGATGTGTGTGCCAAACTAAATTTGTTTGAAAACTTACATGACTGCACAATTTTTTTGACAGGATTGTAGCCATCGGCAGTAAGTACAGTATAATGTTAGGGAACTGGTCTTATAACTGAGAGGTTGCAGGTTCAGTTCCAAAGTTCAATACTGTTATGAATGTACCATTGAGCAAGGTACTACACCTGAACTGCTTCAGTGTAAAAACATAGTCTGTGTTAATTTGCCCTGGATATGAGTGTCAGCTGTAAATGTAAACATGATTTCACCAACAGACAGCAATGCGTCAGTTTCAAGAGCTGAGAGACAGCTGTGCTCATTAACTTACTGTAATTTTTCTGGAAGGTTGCTACTGCTGTGATTCGCAGACCCAAGCCTCTTGTGCTTCAGCACCTGAAAAACTGCAACTCTCTGCTTGACACTTAAAACTAAGTGCTTTTGGTCTGCCTCCCCAATGGGGTTTTGGTCTGCCGCCCCAATGTGGTTTTGGTCTGCCTCGCCAATTTGCTTAGTTCCACAAAAAAGGGGGGGAAACAGACATTCATATTCACATTCCCCACACGCAGCCTGACAGCAGCTTCCCCCATATATGCATACTCTGCCCTGAAATTGTGCTGAATGACCAAAGAAATGAACATGTCAGAAGTTAGCTTATTGTTCAAGGGTGCATGTGCAATACATTATGGGACTAAGACCCTAAGGGGTATAACACTGTGCCAGCATCTGATTGGCACTGGGAGCAACAGCGGGTTTAGGCTTCTAGCCAATCAATGGCTCTGTTTCAGTCTCCCAGGCCAGACCTGGGAACGATGCCCAGAATGCAGAGGGTGGCACTCCTGCTCGACCACTTCGCTCTGCTGGTGCAGGGCGACTTGCACTTCCCTCCCTCCGTGTCAACGGCACTCGCTCGTCCCGACTGCGGAGCTTCTCCACTCTAGCTCCCCAGTGGTGGAATGAACTCCCCACTCCGTTGCGCTCTGCTGAAACGCTGTCTGCTTTCCGTCGTGGTCTGAAAACACACTTTTTCAGACTCCACCTTGATTAACTACCTATATAAGGCCAAATATATATAGTATGTTCTTTCTGTTTATTTTCTATTTGGTTTTGCTATTTCATAGCTTAGAATGTATAGCCGACTGTATTCTGTATTCTGTTGACTACTAGCGATAGCTCCTATGTTGTGAGAAAGTTGTGCTTTGTTGGATTTGCTTTGTAGATTGTGTCTAAGACCTTCAATATGCACGAATTGTACGTCGCTTTGGATAAAAGCGTCTGCCAAATAACTGTAATGTAATGTAATGTAATGTCTACTGACCGATGATTTTGAAAGTGTTTTTTTTCTTCTCTGTAAATACGATTACTGTGGTCACTTTGGAGCTCTCAGCATGTTACACTAATACCTGCTGTCCACCACCCCCTCCCAAATACTGACCCTATATCAGGATTTGGGCTATGTAATCTGATCCTGGATTAATGTATTGGAGCGCTGCCTTCTTGGACAATTGCATCTTGAATTCAGAACTGGAGTATTTGGTAAGATACTGCCATCTGCTGTAGAAAATGCCTTGCCCCCCAAACTGATAAATCTATGCTCTCGATAGAAATCGACAGAAATAGACGTGTTTATTATTGCAAGAGGTGTCTCATATTGTGCTCAGTGTTTCGAGGGTTGTTCTTGTTGATTTTTAGTACAGTTGAAAACAGAAACTGAACGGGCATAACTCAAGTTAGCTGCCATACCTCTAATGGCCTATTCTGTCTCTACTGCCTCTAATGGTGAAACGTTGTTACTGCAGTAGATTAGGTCAGTCCTTCAGTCCTGAGAGTGAGTGGCGCAGCCTTTATGTTAAGCACTCTTTGACAGACACATACAGCAAAGAGGCAAAGTGACTCAAAGCCAAACACTTTGCAGAGCGTGAAATGAACAGTGCATGCAACAAATGTACGGTTTCTCTGCAGTAAAGGCATCGTCTTTTATGAAATGCATTAAAATGCTGGGCCTAACGCCCATGTGACCTCACCTCTCTGTGTCTGCAGACTCATTCCTCCCCTGAATCAACTGGACCTTCTGCGCAATCTGAAGAGCAAATCGGGGCTGTCCTTCAGGTCAGAGTTCACCACAGGGTTAAGGTTAAGGGAAGAGGATTTTTGAGTCGAGTGGAGTGAAAATGGCGAGCGCCATTTGGAGAGAGCTATTTTTCATTACTGAAATGTGATATTGGTTAGGGACTGCCGTTGGCTAATGTGTTAGCCGTATGTTCAATGTTAAAGAGGAGATGTGATCATTAACTTTTTATTTTTCATATAGTATAATGTAACATACATATTTTAAATTGTGCCATGAGTATTCCATACTCTCAATGACAAAAATTGTCCATTTGAATAATGCTGAGAAAAAATGCTTAATTGTGCGCGTTTGCGTGTGTGAATTGCGTGCGTACATGTGTGTATGCGTGGGCGCATGTGTGTGCACATTTGCATGTGTGTGTGGGCATGTGTGATGTGTGTGTACATGCATATGTGTGTTTATGTATTCATGTATTTGTGCATTGTATGTGTGCACATGTACGTGTATATGTGGGTGCATGCATGCGCGTGTGTGTGTGTGTGTGTGTGTTTGTTGTTTTCTATTTCTTTATTTACAGGAAGGAATCTCAGTCAGAGCCCACTCCCAGGTTGGTGTATCAGAGCACATTTTTTACTCTTCTCCAGAATGACCGTGTTTCAGCACTGAGCGAGCGAGTGTCACCAGCTCTAGCCTTACTCTCACATCCAGTGTCACATCCACAGTGCACTCAGTGAGGTGATGTCATGCACATACTGTCTGGCCTGCTGGAAGATTTTCCTTTAGAACGTGATGTTCTCATCCATAAATATCTACCCTGTGAGCTCCATAAATATCACCTGGTGACAAAATGGAAGATCTGGCTGTCACTTTTGGGTCGTAATTAATTTTGCATTGGGACTGACTCAAAACCAGTTCTGAAACGCAGCAGCAACTCATTTGTGTCACTTTAATACATTGAATGCTTAATTACAATGTAATTACATAGCAATACAATCCATGCAGTTTTGTTTGAGTTTTTTATTGCTGTGTAATTACTTTGTAATTAAGCATTAATTATACATAAACTGCCTATAAAGATCTTCATCTCAATAATGTGGAAATTTGCATGTATTGTCAAAGTAAGGCTGTCTGTGTAACGGAGATACTTGTTACATTCCCAGAGGTGATTTTGAGTAAGACTGTATATTTGCAACGTAAATATACAGCAAGCACAAAAGCATTGCAAAGTTTTGCTCAGTATTTGTCTTGAAATATGGTCGTCTCAAGTATTTTGCATTGTGTTGTAGAGCTGAAGATTGGGAAACTTTAATTTTTTTATTTAAACTTTTGTTCGGACATGTCTATGGTCTCTGAATGAATAGGTCACAGCAAATCTCTTTATTTAGAGAACAATTCCCAAACAGAATAATTATATGTGATTAATATGATTGCCTAATCTGCATTCTTCGTGATTGGCTTTTAAGGAGTTTTTAATCTCCATCCAGTCTTTAATACCCAGTCCAACCTCAGATATTATACACTGCACTCTACAATATAAATCTTGCAATATTATGAAATTGAGGATGATCATCAATTTCATCATCAAGAGAGGATGAAATTGTTTCGGTAGCTCTGTTATTCTGATGTCAGTGTGGTAAAGTTTTCCCAGAATGCCTACATAGTGCTTTGATCAGGTTTTCAAACTCGTTCTGGGGGTGGGGCTATGTACGCTGGTTTTTGTTACAGCCAATCTCATCTCTTGATCATTTAAAGTTGCTGAAACCAGATGTTTTCAGTAATTAGTAATTAGGCAATTAGGACCCAATTGATTTCACCCATGACCATCATCAAAAATATGACTAAACTAATGCAATTAATAAAATAAAAACATTACAAAACATATTTGTCGATATTGAAAGCATTGGTTGATCTCGCTGATTGAAAGTCCTGAGATGTGAATATGGGAAATTTATTCATTTCTTTATGGAGTGCACAACTATTTCTGACATAATGTGGCTTCATGGTTTAAATCCCTTCCCTGGAGACGATAATAGTGTTTAACGAAGAGCAATTAACAGCTCATTTAAGTTCTAGGATGCAACTGTGGCTGGAACAAAAACCAGAATTACACAGCGGGCTCCCCCAGGATCAAGATTGAGCTACATTGATGCTGCTTGAGTTGATAATTTCCAAAGCACCCGGCATGGTGCACTAATTATAAATCTGACAGCACACTCCAACTGATACACTGGTATCTCTCCAGGCACCATTGAACAGTTACTACATCAGCTCTTGTATACTATTATGTTCACATTCTGGAATTCAGCACGGTCAATTCAGTCATTAAAACATTTACATCAGCCAAGCTTGACACACAGAACAGATCCTCATTATGACCATGGCAGACATTCCCGACCATCCTGACATAAATACTCATTTCACATTATAACTAATCATTACACATTAGCTTCATTTGCTAGTTATCCACAGAATGAATCCGACTTGTTTTAAATTGTTCCTCGAATAACACATCTATGATGATCATCAAGTGTATATTGGAAGCATTTTTTTTACAAAACAGTGATCGTCTCTCAACCCCAGTGATTTTGTGAGAACTGCCATAGAAGAAGCAACAAGGAAGTAGGTCCCTTCTCTTTCTAACCTGATATATTGCAATTGCAATGTGTGTACAGGAAAATGGCCACTGCTGTGAAATAGTCACTCAGAATCAGATGTGTTATCACAAGGCTAAGAAGAAGGTACATAACAAACTTCACTTTCGGTGAAGACATACTTGTAGTTTAGTTACATAACCAAAAGTAAAGATATACTGTGGTAGTGGGCATCCATCTTCTAACACTGCCATCTCCCTTGTTTTCGCTCATGACAGCACATGCAAAGATGCTCTTTACGGGTGCTGTGCAGGACAAGCTAGGCATCTCAGGAATTGCTTTTCACACTTATTTCATTACATTACAGGCATTTAGCAAACACTCTTATCCAGAGCCACTTACACAACTTCTTATTACATTTATCCTTTCATACAGCTGGATATATACATATATACCTAAAGCAATGCAGGTTAAGTACCTTGCTCAAGGGTACAACGGGAGTGTCCTACCTGGGAATCTAAGTCCAGTTCCTTAACCATTATAATACACTGCCGCCTGACATTCCACACACGTACTAATATCTTCACGGCTAGACTTGTTTATTTTTTGTGACCAGTAATCTTTCATTTCCGGAAGGATTTACCTCCCTCACACTGTAGTGGTGGCCAGGTGTTTGCCAAACGGCCCATTAATCTTGTCAGAATCAAGACAACCAGCTATTTATGCCTGTAGTCCACACACTATGTAATATGTTTCAATGAGGAAAGAAACAACTCCCAAAGGGAAAAAAACACCACTCTTATTGACTCTCTGATAAAAGTAAATATAACAACACTGTCCTGATTTTATGTCTTATCCAGAAAAATATACTACAGCACAACTCTGATTAGCTGTTTGATCCAGGTGAAAATACCACAGCACTGTTCTGATTGGTGGTGTGACTAAGGTTTTAATGAAAAGGCAAAAGCCATCATTCTTCCTCTTCTAAATAAAAGCTTTGCTGTTGATTTAGAAGGCACATACATGAATACATTTACCTTTTACACTTACCTTTCACTGGGGTTAATTCTTAACAGACTCATCTGGCAACACAAGATCGCCTTATATGTTTATGAATGTGTTCAGCTAGACATGCATTTTGTTGTGTGTAACCATGCAGTACAGAGGACCAAGACTGATAGATATCTACATGCATACATGCATGAATGAATGTCCAAATACATAAATATAATTAAATTGAATCTATCTATCTATCTTGGCTTCCATAATGCAGTGGACATTCTGTTAATTAGGTAACTGAATAGATTTATGCTACTAGATAAATGGCAAGGAAAAGAAGACAAAGGTAATGACAGAAAGGATACAGTCAGTAAAATACTCTATAAAAATATTTTGTTTTTTTATTTGTTCCAAGCCAAATTTTAGTAGTGGGAATAGGATATTGAAGTGTAGAAACATTGGGATTGATGTGGGATGAGTCGAATTGATTTTACCTCCAGTAATTGCATAAGTACGGAAATAAAGAGTTAAGGGAAAGACACAGGGTCAAAATAACTTCTTCTCAATGTGGAAAATGTCACAACATATTTCAGGTGATAAAAATGTATCTGTGTATCTTACTACTTATGCAATTACTGTTAGTACACCAAACTATATAGATTAACATTTATCTACACTTATAATAATAATAATTCCCGTTAAATGTGTTTGAATAATGTATCAAAAAATATGTATTTCAGTGAAGGCCACCCAAAGAAGACTATAACTAATCAGTCATTTTAAATATGTGATCTTCCTTCACAGGTAGATAAATATCTACTGCACATTTGGTAAATATGAATACAGGAAATTATTATTATTATTATTGTTGTTATTATGATTATTATTATTATAAAAATGTTAATGTCTAATTTTAATAAGGATCATTAATCATATTAACAGTAATAATAATAACAATAATGATAATAATAATAATATGTCAGTTGTTCTGCAGTTTTTCTTTGCGGACTTCACAGCAAGAACACAACAAAATGCAATAGAGGCAAAGGAAGAGTGGATAGATCAGTCTCTCTGATTACACACACATTTCCAGTCCTCAACATTCCTTCAGCGTAAAATGGAGAAAAAAAAATCAGCTTATAAGAGCTTTGTAACCTGGGCCAGTGTAGCAGGTGCTAAGCTTTGCGTTTCTCGAGTAATCCATGATGTTATGACCTCTGTGGGAACATGACCTATTGAGATTGGTTTGCTTTCATCTGTTTGTTATAGGCATACTTGCTTGCTTGTCATCCTCTGTTTGCCCAGTCATTGAATGTTGTGTGATGTGCATGCAACTACAGAGGTTAAAAAATGCTATAGGACACTGTCCATGACATTACTGCAAAGGTAAGATGTATTTACATTTTGGAATTTAAGAATTTTAATGTTGTAATGGGGGTACAGATTAAAGTATGCAATGGTAGTGTACTCAGTTGATGTACCGTCTTTGGTTCTTTGGCTGTTTCTACCCCCACACAGCATGATCAAAATAAAAAGCAGTACAAATATTGGTTGGATTCTGAATTTTCAATGCTCTATAAGTCACATTTATAGCATAAAGATTTATTCATCTTTTTTATTTTGACAAAAACGGTCAGCCCAGCAGTTACACTGTACATGATACTGAAACTGGCTAAATTAAACAGGACTAGTTAGGACTGTACATAAAACCGAAAATGAAAATAATGGCTGTGTCTCAAACCGCACTACCATACTTCGGTTTGGACAAAAACGGTCACGTCCCACATGGATGCGTGCTCGCTATGCATGCTCGGAGCGTGGAAGTATGCGGTTTGAGACACAGCCAATGTCTGTTCCTTCAATGCACCTATTACAGTTTGATGTAATCATGACCCAATTCCTCATGTTGGTGATGCATGTTGCATGTTATAAGTAATCATTCTTCATTTCCCTTGGTTTTTTAAAAATGTGGTCATGTAAAAGTATGATGTCACATGTTCTATGAATGATCCTTCATAAGACCTACATATAACTTCTTTATAAGTACTACAGAGTAGTTTTATGAGCGCTACATAGACTGTGAGGTGGTGGCCCGAGTGCAGTTCCACTCTGGGCCACTGCGGGGTTCCCACTCATTGGTTTCTTTGAGTTCATTATTCCTGATGGGGTTCACCTGTGTTTGTTCTATATATAGTGCCTGGCTTGCCCATGTTCGGTGCAAACTCATTTCAGAGCACGTTTCTGTGTTTGTTTTTATTGTGTAGGGGTGCACGAATCCGCAGAAGTTACTGTGTTGATCCTATCTGAGATTTGAGCACCGTTTAGATTATTCTAGTAACTGAGTATCTCTTAGCTCTGTGGAGGGCTGTTTGCCCTCGTCTCCTTCATTTGTCTCTTCAGACCTGCTTGACTGTGAGTGCCATTTTCTCAAGCACTCCGTTTTCATTTCCTATTAGACTTTTCTCATTAGACTTTTTTTGTTTTGGCATTCTAGGCCTACACGCTGCGGCGTTGTTTCCTTATTTACATTTATAGACCACTGACAGTAGATTCAGTGAGTAGAGGGAGCACTTATTTTGAACTCCTTTATTATTTGTGTTTCCCCTGCCCCTTTCTATCACTTGGCGATTTCTATGGTTTTCCCTCTGGGTTAACTTTTAGATCTCCTTAGTCCACTATTGCGTCCTGATCCCCTCTTTCCTGACATAGACAATCATACATGCATATGTCAGTAACTGCAAATAGAAATGTGGTGTAGGTATATCATTTAGTGGATCAGTGGTGACACAACACACCATATGCCTATTTACATAAGCATTTATGAATGTTTATTTACTGGTTATGAAGGACTTACTGTATATGGCTCTTATAAAGGATCATTCACAGAAAGTGTTATCAGGTGACAGTATTCCAGTGTTCGCGGTCAGTTGATGATCCGTCTATGGTTCTGTTCCCATCCCTAGCGGTCAGAAGGCGAGCCTGAAGGAGAGGATGTTCTCCAGCACCAAGGGAAAGAGCTCCCCCCAGGGGCCAGGGCAGGGAATGCGCAGGTCCCCCAGTGCCGACAACAGCACGGAAGAGAGCCCCAGCAAAGTGCCCAAGAGCTGGAGCTTCACCGAGCGCAACAAAGCCCGGCAGGCCTTCCGAATCAAGGGCAGCATGTCCCGCCAGAACTCAATAGGTGGGGTTCACTGAACCTCGTCAGATGGGCCCCCAATCATTCCTTTTTGCCTTTTGGTTTGACGGGCGTGGGTGGGTGGCGGGATGCGACTGATGTCAGCTGATGAGAATATAAGCCTGCAGCGTTCTACGTATGTAGCTGACATCAGGCATGAATGATTGCAATAGAATCTCAAAGCTGCTTTGTGCCTGAAGACACTTTCAATGTCTTGCTGTGATCTGAAGCTCAGTTAATGATCAACCCTTATTTAGTCTGAGATTCAGGGGTTCACAGTTTGGTGCTACATTTATAAATGTGATTTTGGTGTTTTGATACTGGGAGTTGTATTCACAGAACATGAAAATATCAATATCAAATTATGTTCATGTCTATAATTTCAGGTAGCTGTGTATTCATTGTCTTGGGTGCTGCCATTGGTGTTCTTGTAGGAAAATATAACACTCTATTACTAGCTAATTGCACAGTTATTACTTGGTTATTACAGTGTTGTAACATAATTATGTCTTTGTCAAACCTTGACCGAACCTTTTCATCTCTCTGTTTGACGGCGGTACTAAAGTGCTGATTGAGATGCAGGATGAAGATTTGAAACTGAAGAGCTCTCCAGGTCAGGCGAAGGAATGGCTGGCTTGCTGCCTGTTGGGACATCTACAGTAAAATAACCACACACCCAATATCATAGCCTGCAGCTGCAGAATATGCTATTGCGATTTTTAAAAGCTTAGTCCTTTTAATATTAAATGCCACTATATTTGAACTTGATTATTTCAGAACACAGATGAAATGTGGCATTAACCTCAAAGCAAAGAAATAAAAAAAACACCATGTTTTTTTTTTACTTTATATACATCAATTATGTCACGTCCCATATATAAAAAATACATTTCACATACATTTTTACATTGTAATGTATGTGAAATATGTAAATATATTCATCACGTATATATATATATATATATATAAATATATTTCACATACATTGGTAATACATTACTGAATATATGTAACAGCCAATTTTTACATATTTTGCCATGCATTAGAAACTTAAAATACATTCTAAAAATGTATGTAAAATGTATTTTTTTGCATATGGGGTATGCTAATTCCAGACACATATTTTACTTTGTTCAGTTCAAATTTCTTTCAGTTGTTTAATATGTTAATATTATTATTAGTTGCGTTCCCTCTCACTAAAAGTGCAACAACATTACAACATGAGAAACATGCACATTTCTCACACAAATCTATTTGTGCACCTGTAGCATATGGACTTTATGACATTCAGTTCAATTCTAGCTCAAATTCTGCAGCTGTAAGTTGGATTTAATTTAAATCAAAAGAGAACTCAAGGATGTTATATTTTACCTACAAAACACTTGGCACCCTTGTTTTCCAATGCCAAGATAATCAGATTCTTTCATACGTGATATTAAGAATCCGAGGGCACCTCATTACTCATAAGTATACAATCTGCCCCTCTGAAGTATGTAGGATGTATGCTGGCGCCTCAACCGAATCTGATCAAAGCTTTGATCAAAACTGTTGGTGATTTATAGCTGGTTCTGAAGCAAGGCTGACAAAATCTATGTCGACTATTAAAGCGGGAGTAGGCAATCTTTTTTTGGAAAGATAATGGGGAACGATCATGCTTAGTTGGTAGAAATCATTGAAAAAACTGCTGTGAGAGAAATCCGGCACCATGCATTATGTTTACACCCTCAAATCCTACATTATAAAACCAGGGATTCGGCTCAAATTTTTATTTTGTCACATCGTTAACCAATCAAAGAGATCGGCCAGTTCACGTCTATATAATTCAGCTAATCGTCACTGTCAATTGTAGTGTTTAAGTAGAACTTTCTTTTTTATCAGTTGTGAAAACAAGAAAAAAAATTATATTGTAAAAAGTCCAGCAGAGTACCGAATTGGGCCTGGGCATATTGGGTAACTGTAAGTCTGGGATAGAAGGTATTGTTCAACAATTTACATGTGTAAAAAAGACTTGGCGTTAGCATTAGCTATCGCAAACCATTAGATTGATAGCTAACTTTAGACTAGTGAATTTAAAAAAACATCACTTCATTAGCTACTGAACTCGGTGACTAAATAGAAAATATTTTATTGCATTATTAAGATTTTGTTGTTTTATCTGGACTCTTGGACCTGACATTTTTATGGTAGCTATGCCAGTCTGTAATCCTGCAATCGTAGCTAGAAATTTGAATGCGCATTCACATTTAGTTTTCTACTGCAAAAAAGTTTCCACATTTTTGTGAAGCAGACCCTAATCAAATGACTTCAGACCAACTGCAAATGCATGTGAACTACATTGATAGCTAAAACCATCTAGTTACCGCTAGAATATTCAGTCCCGGATCTCAGTAGGAATGGTCTCGCATTTCCGGAGCCGTATAAAGCGGAAAGTGATTCATTTTTAATGTCACAAGCTATGAACAGTGCATTCTAAATAAGATAGACATCCCTTGGTCTATTATACAAAATATTAATTTATCATATGTTCATGTGCTTTGCCATATAATATTTATTTTTATATATTTATATGTTATAATGATAATAGGATTGAGGAAGTGTTTCATTTGTGCATATTTGAGCTCTAAGTATGTTGTGATGAGCTAAAGATTAGATCTCGGCCTCTGATAGGTTAAGAACTCTGAGGGCCCATTCGCAGGAGCTCTGTCAAACATCCAGCTTCAAAAGACATTAAGGGCCTGATTTGTGATTTACTAATGCCTTACTAATAACACAACCAATGATTGGTGCAAAACAAATACCATGACAAATCATTGGTCATGTCATTGGTTTTGTGAAAAGTTTTTGCACAAGGTGTCAGGCCCCAAGTCCCAGGAATTCAGGTTGTGGTGCTTTTTTTGTGGAATTGAATAAAATGCCTGTTTGCTGTGAAATTATCATAACTAACTAACATTTTATTTCACTTATCCTCTTAATCGTTCTTTAACCAACTTTATTCCCTCTCTCTTCCTCTCCCCTTCTTGGCAGCAATTGAGGGGTTGATCAGTAAGAGACTGTTGTGCATCTGCTAGGGGTTTGACTGCAAAAAACGAAGCAAAAAAACACATCTAACAAAGCACAGACATTGCGGAACTCTAAGATCTCAGAAAAGCGTGGCTGAAACAGGCTGTTGCATGCCAGGCATTCCATAACAGGATCCATCATTTCATCCCTATGAATGACACCCCTAATGTCACCCCCCATTCCTGCATTCTCACCTGCATGAAGGAAGCTGGCCTTATGCATTTTCCTGGAGAGGGTTTCCACCCAAAACCCCTCAAGCCCAGAGGCCTACCCTTCCCCCATGTGCTTGCCCCATGATTGGCCGACTGTACCTGTCCATCAGTGTGGTGTGGGGGCTTTTTGTGGCCCTCAAGCAGATTTGAAGCCTATTTTCTGGCCTCACCCCAATTCTATCCGTCTGAAAATAATTATTGACACTGTGGTCCAAAATCACAGACTTCCTTATAATGCCCCATTTATCCTCCCAGAATGACCATTTTTGGCATTTTGTTAATAGAAAATAGATGTTCTGCAGCTTTTTTAAAATATTTTTTGTGCCATTTTTTTTTTTTTAAGAGTTTTTAAACTTTGAAAGTTTTCATCCAGCATGTCGTATAGTGTTCCATAATGTTACATTTACATGACTGGCATTTAGCAGATGCTTATCCATCAGGGATCCAAGTGCAGAAATTATTGACAGGGGGAAGGTATAGTCCCCAAGAGTGACAGCAAGTGGACTTAACAACTAATACAGTTTGTTCAAAACTCTACCTGACTAAAGCATCATGTTATGTTGGTCAAAGGAAAATAGAAGCAGCTTTTTGAGGTTCTTGATAATTCAATTTCTCTTCAGAAATACAAGGTTTTGCTAGGCATCAACAATTTAATTATGTACTTATTAATTTGTTTGTCATTCATTATATCAATGTGGCTGTAGAATGGACTACACTACATACTGTAATTATAAATATTTTGTTTTCAGCAAGAAAATACGACAGTCATGAAAAATCTTCTGACAAATGAGTGTGTTTTCACTCACAAAACCTGAAAACCTTGTGAAGTTTAAGAGTACCTTTAAAGCCATAGAAAGTTCAAATTCACAAGTGTCCTTTTCTCTTGGAATCACCTTCAAAACTGCTCTTTTCAGTTCAATCTATCTCAGATAGAGCTGTAATGTATTCATTTATTTATGTATTTTTACACTTCATGAAACTTATACATTTCATTTTCAGTGGATATGATTGCAATACTGGTAGTTAACTCTGCCCTTGTAACACTTGTCTGGTCAATTAAAAACTGAAACACTGACCAGGCAAGCATTACATTGGACAAAAACCTTTTTTATCAAATTTGTTAAAATGTTTCTGTATTGGCTGAATGAAATTATTTAATGAGAATAGGTTTGTGGCATGAGAGTGTACTTTTATTAGAACTAATATTGTAGAGATGCAAACATAAAATGTGTGTGTGTGTGTGTGTGTGTGTGTGTGTGTGTTCTGTTAAGGCTCTGTTCCAGTGTGTGGATGGTCTCCATGATCTGGTATCTGTTAAGGTTCTGTTCCAGTGTGTGGATGGGCCCCATGGTCTGGTATCTGTTAAGGCTCTGTTCCAGTGTGTGGATGGGCCCCATGGTCTGGTATCTGTTAAGGCTCTGTTCCAGTGTGTAGATGGGCCTACGGTCTGGTATCTGTTAAGGCACTGTTCCAGTGTGTGGATGGTCTCCATGATCTGGTATCTGTTAAGGTTCTGTTCCAGTGTGTGGATGGGCCCCATGGTCTGGTATCTGTTAAGGCTCTGTTCCAGTGTGTGGATGGGCCCCATGGTCTGGTATCTGTTAAGGCTCTGTTCCAGTGTGTGGATGGGCCCCATGGTCTGGTATCTGTTAAGGTTCTGTTCCAGTGTGTGGAAGGGCCCCATGGTCTGGTATCTGTTAAGGCTCTGTTCCAGTTTGTAGATGGGCCTACGGTCTGGTACAAACTTTTGAAGTAGGCAACAAAATGTTTACATTTATATTTCTGTCATCATGAAAACAATAATTTTGTCTTAGTCAAGAGTCTAGCAGCAGAATTCTGGACAACCTGAAGTCTGGTAATACATTGATAGTTCATACAGGTAAACAAGGCATTACAATAGTCTAAGCATGAAGTAATAAAAGCTTGTATAAGTTTCTCAGTGTCTTCAAAGGATAAAACCTGTCTAACTTTGGCAATATTTATCAGCTGACAAAAACATGACCACTAGTGTTTTTGTATGGTGATCAAAGTGTATATAATGATCAAAAATCTCTCCAAGGTTTCTAACAACTGGCTTTATATTGTCCGCCAGTGGTCCAATAGCCAACCAAGCTTGCTCATAGAAAGACTGAGGCCCAATAATTAGTACCTCAGTTTTATCTGGGTTTAGCTGAAGGAAATTTTGGGACATCCAGCATTGAACATCCCCTAGGCAGTCATGGAAAACAAATAATCTATCTAAGGCATGAGGTTTGAAAAACTGGTAGAGCTGCATGTCATCAGCATAAGAATGAAAAGATAAATTATGACGACGAATAATATGGCCCAGAGGAAGCATGTATAAGAAGAACAAAATCTGACCGAGAATAGAGCGGAATACCACAACCGACCAAAGCCGATGAGGATCTATAATGTCCAATGGAAACTAAGAAGGTTCTACCTGACAAGTAGGACTTAAACCATTCTGAAGCAGTCCCAGTGATCCCACCTCAGTGTCTAAGTCTTTCAATAAGGATAGAGTGATTGACCGTATGAAAAGCAGTGCTCAGGTCAAGCAACAACAAGACAGAACCAAAACCAGCGTCTGCATTCATCAGTAAGTCATTAGTGACTTTAAGAAGGACGCTTTCGGTACTGTGATGCTGCCGGAAGCCAGATTTTTCATAAATATATCTTTCCAACACTTTTACTAGTTGCTTTGAAACTACTCTCTCCAGTATTTTAGAAATTAATGGTAACTTAGAAATAGGGCTGTAGTTATTCAAAACTGAGGTATGAAGGTTAAGTTTTTTAAGAAGAGGCTGGATGCCTGCAGACTTAAAATATTCTGGGACCATCCATGTGCAGAGGAAACTATTTACCAATTTCTACCATGACGTCTGTAAGCAGACTGGTAGGTAAAATATCTAGAGATCTAAAATCAACTGATCCACAAATAAATGCAACTGATTCACAAATATGTTTTTACACTCAAAAACAAATGTCCTCCGAACTAATAACTGCACTTAGTAACTGCACTAATAACTCTTGCCGTGAGACAATCCTCACGGCAAGATGTGCAAAGAAATCCACTAAGACATTAAGACATCCTTGTGCTAATGCCCACATGTTAGGCTATGTCCAAATCAGAGCTGTACCTACTGCGTCCTGTGCACTGTGTACTGCATATCGTTTAGTGACATGCAGTATGCGAAATATATTCCCCATACTATTATCAGCAAAAATCCGTAAATAAGTATATCATTCAGGGATTTTAAGTACACTTACATTTAGAGAACATTTTGCTTACTTAACAAAGTTCTCATCCAGTGTACTCAACTAGCATACTCAAGAAGAAGGGCGCTGATTCAGACACAGACATAGACTGTAGTGAGTGACAAGATATCCGCTTGATCGGGATGGCTATAGGCCCTGCACAAACACTCATTATAAAACATAACTATAGATGTGGCGAGTGTCATTATAGTGCTGAAGCCAACGATAGGTAGTTTGAAACACATCTTGACACACAATAGCTTGCTACTTGCTACAGAGGTGCCCAAGGTACTTTCTTTCCCTCCGTAAATACTGGAAGGCAGCTGCTGCCTCCAAGGCTGCAAACATTAACTAGGTGTTTAGCTTGTAGTTCGCTAATTCTTCGAAGGATTGCCTTTGTGCACAAGGTGGGTCCATTTCAGAATGGCATGTATAACTTTAATGCCTTTGGAGGTGGCAGCTGCCTTCCAGTAGTAACTGAGAGAAGGAAAGTACCTTAGGCTAGAGAGGTTCACAGAACTCTGAAACCTGCTGTAATTCATCAGAGTAATGTAGGCGTTAGCGAAAGGATGTCTTAAAATCTGATTGGCTGTAGTAGACTCAGTTAAAAGAAACACATTTGTGGATTTTTATGCGCATCTTGCTGTGAGGATTGTCTCAAAAATCCGCAAATAAATGCATGCAATTCCCCGTGCGCCAAGCGTTGTATAAGTCCACAGTTATTAGTACGGGAGTGCAAAAATATATTTGTGGATCCGTTACACTTATTTGTGGATCAGTTGCATTTATTTCTGTATCAGTTTCATGCATTTATTATTTTTGTTTAGAAAATAATACCCCCATAAGTTTTCTCTCCTGTCATTTTATGGATAACAGTTACAGGCGGATTGTAAAAGTGATGAATGAGCTTCTCGCTAACTGCTAAATGGTAACTGCTTGCTGGGCATTTGTATGTTTTTAACATGCACTGTCACTACCTGAACTTCCTGTGTCTACTGAGGAATTAGATTTGTTTATGCAGCCTCCATGCAGCCTTTATGATTGTTATATAGGTAATCTGCTGAGGATAGAGATTGACTTTCTGTTAGACAGGAAGAAGATTCTCACTTCCTGCTGAGACGTGCTAATCTGTCTGTTGAGCTATGATTTTGACTGCGGATTGAACGATAACTCATTACATTAAGTATGCAATTTACTTATGTAATTACATTGTAAAAACTTGTAACTTATGTGTGTCTTCATAAACAAATTAATGCAGAACTGGAGTTTGATGTTTTTCTGATTATAAAGGTTACCTGGTTAACTTAAGCACTACTCCTAATCATGACTCAAACACCAACCTACTGCTGATCTCATCTGTTCCCAAAGCTTGACATCAGTCAAACCTAAACCAAACCCCAACTGTTTCTGTGATTGCACAAACTATAAAACGTTCTGCTTCCATATAGCTATGACTGCAGTGTACTTGCATCAGTAAATTGCTTAAAGTTTGACGGACACCTCAGCTGCCTGCCTCCTTTTTGACGTACCATCCCTCTTTTCCCCCGGTAAGCCATCTAGCCATTCTACCTCAGAGGAGCGGCATGACGCCGCCATCCCATCCACAATGCCTCATGTTTTTTTGAGCCACAGTGGTCAGCTCGACCCCTTAACCTCCGGGATTGCCTTTCTGGAAACGCGAACACTCCACCCCCCACCCCCAGACACACACGCCGTGCCTCCCCCTTTGTGCATTGGGACCTTTCGACATAACCCGCAACTGAAATCAACTGAAATCAAGAAATGTGGTCATTAACCTGCCTTTCAAACGTAACACTCCAAATCTCACCCGACTCATACTGCGGGCTAATGCCAGTGACTTGAGCTTGCTTAGGCCCATGCAAGCATAGAGACTATCTGGAGGTTTTGGGGATGTAGCCTGCCAGCTCTGCCCCCCCCCCCCCCCCCCTCCTTTAACTCCAGTAACATCCTCCTCCCTATCTCTGTAGAGGCCAGCCTTCCGGTAGATGACATCGTCGATGACAATAAGAGCTGCCACTGTGAATTTGCGGCGCAGGATTTAATGCCGGGACTGAAGGTCACAATCAGAGCTGTGTGGTAAGAGACAGTTGCTGCTTTCATATGAATTTCAATATGAATGTATTAAAATATGAATTTGAATATGCATTACTAATATAATGTTTCCTTTAAGAAAAATAATAGGATGTATTCCTGCCTGGGCAGTACATACACAGTAAAAATGTTCATTGTTACAAATGTTCGACACATCTCAGCTTGTGGGATTTCTCTGACTTGCTTTATTTGTGTTGGGAGCGTCTCATGCCCCTTGCATTTCCCCCCTCTGACAGCATTATGAAATTCTTGCTCTCAAAGAGAAGGTTCAAGGAGAGCCTGAGGCCGTACGATGTGATGGACGTCATTGAGCAGTATTCGGCCGGCCACCTGGACATGCTGTCCCGGATCAAAAACCTGCAGTCCAGGCAAGACGCTTCACCGGCCTCCCCTTCATACCCACAGCTACGTTCTCCCTGTCCTTTATCGCCTACTCTGTCCCCAAAGTTTCTCCAATCCTGGCACGACCACAGTTTACTGTACCCGACATTGACAGCACTTGGCCAACTGGTCACCAGCAAAAAGTCTTGTACTACACATTGACAGCACATGTCCAACTGGTCACCCAAATTTTACTGTACCACACACGGCATGTCTCATGTGTGTATTGTCCTTTATGCAAAGATATCACATCATCCACATGTGTGTTCCTCACAAAAGAAAGGTTGCTGAGGCAGTGCACCATGCCCTATGTGTGTTGCTTGAAGTGGAGGATTTTGGGTAATGGCTTTTTTGGTTTATTCCTAACTCCATGCTCACAGTGCAGTCCCGATCCTATGATTTCACAGAGTGGTTTGTTCTTCCAACGTCTAGGAGCACTTCTTCTGCTGTGTATATAGATGACTCTCGTTAGTAGGGAATTTCACAACAGGGAAGGATCCCTGCTAGATGTGACGGATCGCGGATTGCATTCGCCGCCACTCGTGTTCGATCTGATTTTTTTATGATCAGTGGCACAGATGCGGGCAGTTGATCGAACACGGTCGATACCTGTCTCCAACCATGTAGGGGGGAGGGCGAACCTCATACAAGGGCGACCACTCTTTGGTCTCCCCTGGAGCATTTGGGTGCATCAGTACCTCTTCTCCCATTATAGCATGGGCAATGTATTCACCCAATAAGTACTATATATGTTGTGAGTTTATGAAACAGTTGCACATATATGTAAAATGTATTCCAGCTTCCACAACCAACAGCTATATTTCCAGATTCACTGAATTCATGCAAATGTATGCAAGGATGCTGATACAGTTATGTATGACCTCGCTAATGTTAATTAGCATAACAATGAACGTTGACATTGTAAAAACTCTTGACCATCTCATTCACAGTTTGAGAAAAATTTTAAATACTGGACTGTTAAGGCAAATGGAAACTTGTTAACTGCATATAAACAAACAATGTGAGTGATGCCAGTTTTCCTGACGAAAAGTGTTTTTGAAACACCCAAAACCAAAATGTGGCACTCTTGGGCAGAAGTAACATGCAGTGAAATTTTCTGTGGAAATGAAATGTAGTTACAGATGCAGAATGGGTAACAGCCCACTGTCCAAGTGACTGATTATTGTGCGTAAGCAGCAATTTGGTATAACATTTATATCAGAAAATCTGAAAGAAAAAAAACTGAAAAAGTAAAATTGGACAATGTCACCGTTTATGCTTTTGGATGTGGGAATGGAATATATTTTCACTTATTTGCCCATGTCTTTGGATACTTATGTTTTATTAAATTTTTTTATGTGCGTTTTATGACTCCCGTGTGTTGCATCATTGTGCGTTGTGCTGGTGTCTTTTCTATTTGCTTTGCCAGGGTAGACATGATCGTGGGCCCTCCCCTCTCAACTCCCCGTCATAAGAAGTATTCCTCCACCAAAGGACCCAAAGAGTCACCCCAGTACCCTCCTAGGTTAGGTTTCATCGGATTGCATCTCTACCATCGGGATTTTCGCTTTTCCTTTTCCCATTGTATCCACTGCAGAGAACCCCTTCCTTCTTCTGGCTACATGGCAGTGCTCTGAAACCAGGCCCAGAAACAGGACTCAATCAGCATTGTACTTCATTTTTACTTACAAATAAACCAACACCAAATATATTTTTTCCATTAAATTTTGTCAATGGCTGGACCCTTCGAACTAGGGGTCCCAAGTCGGCGACATGCTCCTCTGTGAGAAAATTTGTCCTAAAGTCACTCTGAAATGCTTAATTCTGATTACTTCTGAGAGTAGAAAATAACTTTATAACGCGAGTATACTTTCAAATTAAAGGCACAGACAAAGAGTGACACACGTTGGGGAACGATTGCCAGCAGCACATGACACACGTAGATAGGGCACTTTAATGTTATTTTAAGTATAGCCTAATTGTGTGCATGCAGCATAGCTGCTTTGTTCAGTCAAGAGCGTTCTCTTCATGTGAATCAATGCGTTTCGTTTCACAAAATTGCCTATCTTAACAAGGGGGACGGCTTTTCCCGTGTCGGTTAACAAAGGGAATGCCAATAGCCCGCGTTTTTTTCAATTTTGGCCCTGTATATATATATATATATATATATATATATAAACTATTACGTTTAACACTCATGGTGAAATTAATTAATACAATGTGTTTTTAGACATTTATGATGAAAAATACACAAGACTCTAGTTTTATGTCCAAAAAGTGACAAAATTGCAAAATATTTTTTTTTGAAATGCCAGGAAACAGGGGAGTTAAAGGGCTGGCCAGGTTGGCATTGGCCACCCTGTACGCCACCCAAAAATGTTTTCCTGTCATTGGCTATTTGTCAATGACTGACATATTGACAGCACTTCAAGTAAAAATGATTGTTTTGATATAGACAGAGTAACTCCAGCCTGGAAAATGAACACACCACTTTGGAGTACAAAAGTCCCAAAACTGTTCACTCAGAATGTGAAAATCACACACATCAACAAGCAGTCAACTACTTACATTTATACTCGCCACAAGCATACCCTATCTATTAAATTGTGTCAATGTCACTGGCTCAGTTGGTTATATTTTAGAATTTTTATTTACGTATATGAGACAGGCTTTCCTAAATGTGCAGTTTTGTTGTGGCTTGCATTAAAGTAGGCCCTAAACAGAAATACGTTTTCCAGAAGCTGCGCACACTCAACGTCAAAGTGTGTGTTGGCATCGTTAGCCTACTTGTCTTGTTGAGTTAGCACCGCAGCCAGTGCCTCACTTCTCTTACATAACATGATTTTGATCTGAGCTTTTAGGCATGCTCTGATAACTTGGCCTGAAAAAATCTAGTTTCTGGTAGCGATGTTCTCTCATTCGTTCCACCACACAAACAGTTCATATGCATCCAACGTGAAGTAAAGGCTTGTAGAACCCACGCAGCTAGACCAATGAGGGAATAGCTCGGAGCGAAGGTTTAAGCGTGATGTATTCCGCTATTGCTGTGGGAAAAGGTAAAAGTTATTGTATGAAATATTATTATTTTATTTACTCGTTTATCTGACTCCATTTAAAATTATAATTTAGAATTTGGTTTTAATCATGCGTGGAGATCAGAGTGGTTACACTCGACTCGTCCTTAGGTACCACCATTACTCAATATATGCTTGCCAGAATCAGCATTATTGCCGAATCTCAGTTCGTTGGAGAACACAGAGGTTGGGGGTCTAGCCAACACAATACATGCATAATTTTTTACATAGATAGTTGCGAGCCCAGGTCAGAGTGCATTCAGAGGGCTCCTTAAGGAAAATTTGACAAGAACCGACGTAGAGCGCCCAAGGGTTCTCTTCACATCAAATCACCAGAACCAACACTGTTTTGCGGGCAGAACTTGGCTGCCTTTCCCAACTTGAGAACACCACTAAAGACTTGCTGTACCAGACCACTGATCAGTTGGTCCTTGGTCAGAATTGTCTCCCTGAGTCTTCAGTTGTAATTTAGGCTGAAGAGGGTATAAGATGGATGAGAGTCATGGAGACCACGCAAGTTAAATATAGAATGTAAAGATTGAAGAAAGGAAATAGAGAGTAAATATTTTATCTAGCCTGTTCAGCTACACATAGAACCAGAATATGCATGGTATGGGAAGTCAGTTATAATCTTACCCATACTTTAATGACTATAGTACCACTACAACACCAGGAGACCTGTTATGCAGATTCTCCCATACTGGGAACTTGTACTCAGCCCTGTGCGACATGCAGGGGTTCTGACTTTGAGACTCAAGCATACATACCACAGTGCTCGGAACACTGCAGCTCAGATCATACAGGCAATTGAAGTTGGAAAAAGGGTTGAAAAGAAAGATTCAGATTATGTGAAACATGGTCATTTATTAATGACAATAATCACTGGTTAAGACTGTGAGAGCAAACACAAACACATTCAATACCTATAGCTAAACACAGGATAGCATGCTGCTAAGACAAATAAACATGAACAAGTTCACTAACAATGTATATAACCAAATGATTCCGTACGGTGTGACTATGGTACCAGGAGAACTGTTAAGCAGATTCTCCTTGAATATCCCTTCGGACTTCCCTTAAATGCAGTCCTGAGCAGGCCTTCCGCATTCAACAATTCCCTTTGTTTGTCCAAATAAGGTCTGGCAGGAAGAGATGTAACTTCTCACCACCCAGGGACCTCCCTCCAGGGAGAGAAACTGCATAGTCTACTTCCCCCAATCTAGTGATAGTATTAAGATTCTTTGAACGACGGCGCGTGATCTTATGATCTTCCCTATCATTTATCTAGATATCCGGTGAGGTCCCAGTGATGGCCACTCTAGGTTCCAGATACTTATATGGACAAGCGCATCCCTGACAACTTACAAAATCCTCCTTTCTTTCACATTCCTCCCTCTCCTATACTTTCACATACCATACACGTCAATTAGTATTAATCCCAATTCACCACATTTATCACATTATCCACAATTACTTTATACTTCCACAATTACAATGACTAATTTAGTGCACATTTTTGTTGAAAAGTCGGTGAAACGCCGTCTCGCGTTCAGGGGGAAAACCGGATAAACTTTATTTAAAAGTGAAAGTTTTTTAACAGGTTAGAATGTAGCCAGCAGGCTATATCCCGGTAAAACCTGAGCTGTGTGGGACACTTGCATCAATGTGACTGCAATTAGAACACGCTAGAGAGATTCTAAAATAAGGTAGCCCATGTGATTACCTGATTTCAAACCACAACTCACATGCACAGAACATCTACCTTTTCCACACGGTTTGATAAATCCGGCGTAAAAATTTTTTTTTTTAAATGTCCGTTCGGACATACATGCATGCGTATATTTAGGAATGCTTCATGAATGTGGCCCATTGTATACAATATTTTTCTGGAAAAGCAATCATATTTTGCATTACAGTTTTGCATTACTTTTGTGATGATGGATTTTGACCCCCCAGAAGCTAGACTGTGCCACCCTCTGGACTCTGGTTAATAATCCTGGCTCAGCTACTGATAGGAAATTATTTTTAACACCCATGCTGAAATTAATTAATAAAATGTGCTTTTCGACATTTATGATGAAAAATGTGTTTCAGTGGAAACAAAAAAGTGACACAATTGACAAAGTAAATTAGGGTTTGTAGTTTTGTTCTTTGCTGTAGTGGCCTATTTGTAAAATACCAGGCCTTGTGTCAGTACAGTGTTAATTTCTGGTAGTTTGCAACTTATCAGATGGTCCTAGAGGTTTTTTTATTAATTTTTTTTTTTTTTTGTCAGCGTGTTTGTGATTTCGTAGTCCTGTGTTTTTCAGGGTCATGTAGTCCTGGAGCAGGTCTGTGTTTTTCAGGGTCCTGTAGTCCTGGAGCAGGATCTGTGTTTTTCAGGGTCATGTAGTCCTGGAGCAGGTCTGTGTTTTTCAGGGTCATGTAGTCCTGGAGCAGGTCTGTGTTTTTCAGGGTCCTGTAGTCCTGGAGCAGGTCTGTGTTTTGCAGGGTCATGTAGTCCTGGAACAGGTCTGTGGTTTGCAGGGTCATGTAGTCCTGGAGCAGGTCTGTGTTTTTCAGGGTCCTGTAGTCCTGGAGCAGGTCTGTGTTTTGCAGGGTCCTGTAGTCCTGGAGCACACTGTTAGCAATTGCAGTAATTTTACAGTAATATCATACAATAAAGTGCTGTATTTATATGTTATTGTAATTATACTGTAAATTGCAATGCACCATGGGAAAACTTTGGCCCCTGCTGTAAACAGAGACTTATTTGCTGTAAATTCCACTGTAAATTCAAATTCTACAACAACTGCACAGGCCAGTAAGAACATCAAAATCGGCGGGAACCGACTATAAGGAACAAGGTATGTAGTTGCTGTTTTTCTTTTATTGTGGACAGATTTTACTTGAACTGTTATGATAAAAAAGGGGACGTTGAATTCATTTGAGTTTGCATTTCGTAATTTTCACTGATGCTAATTTTGTAAAAGTAGGTTCTGATTCAGAGCAAATTAGTTCTAAATCAAATAAATATTTAGCGGATTTATTGCAGCCCTGTAGTCTCTTGTAATTTGTAGACAGTCCCTTTTGCAACGAGGCGTGATGTTATATTGGCGTTAGACTAAATTAACGGCAGAGATCATTGATGATTAGAGAATGGCTATCATCACAGCTAGTCAAGCTTCATTAACTTAAGGTCGATGGATAATAGCAGGTAGGCTAACACTGAAAACATTTTAGGTCATTTCTTTATTCTCTATTTTAATCTACAAGTTGTATGCGTTATTTCCGTCACAGCCATTGTGGTAAACATCGATTCCTCAGTTGTGAGAATGTGCTAAATTAGCTAACCTAACGTTAACCTCAATTTTGATTAACTTGAGTGAGTGGCAAGTCATGTAACGCTACGTTAAATTAGATTTTTTCACGTTAATTAAGACAGATTAATAGCTAGGCCTACTCTTGTATGCCTCAGTGCATTGAAAGCATTTGTATTTAGTTTGAGGTTGTACTGTTGTATTCTTTATTATATTCGGCATCATAAGTGATGTATTAGCTATATGAATTTAGCTTGCTAGCTAGCTGCCATAGTCGGCAAATACAACGTGCCTCAGATGCACCCTTGCTGGATACCGCTAGCTAAATCGTTCAGACTGTTGAAGTTTCACCAATTAAAGTTAGCTTTAATTTGAGGGTATTTTCATCCATATTGGATGAACCGTTTAGAAATTATAGGAACCCCTTTTTTAGGCATCAAAAAATATTGGACAGTTTCTCATAATGTAGAATAAAGTAATACTTTTTAATATTTGGTCGCATATCTTGTACATGCTATGACTTCCTGATGTCTGTGACCCAACAATATCAAAATACTAGGGATGCACCGATACCGATACCAGTATCGGGTATCGGGCCGATACTTCACTAAAATACTCGTACTCGTATTCGTTTTTTAATTGCCGATACCACACACCGATACCACTATGTCAGTAGCCTACATCAAACCGGTCGCATGCGGAGATGAGTTGTCATACCTAACTTCAATGTCTAGGGGGAGATAATGAGCCGAAACTCGGAGATTCTGCCAAAGGCTCGTGTGTGTCAAAGTTGGCTGCGAGAAGACATGTTAAGGAAACAGTAGGCTAGCTGCTAAGTCATGTCGGCGATTTGGGCATATTTTAAGATAAAGGATGACGACAGGAGTAAGGCAGAGTGTAAGATCTGTAATGCTACGGTGTCGAGAGGCGGAAAGGAAAGTACTTCTTTTAATACAAGCAATCTGATAAAACATCTGAAGACGCACCATAGTGCTAAGTACACCGAGTTCACTAATGCTAGCGGCGCAAGACCGAAGCAGCCAACCTTAACTGACGTCTTGCAAAAGCGAGAGAAAATGTCCAAAGACAACTCACGGGCAATAAAAATAACAGAGGCACTTACTCACTTCATAGCGCTCGATGACCAGCCACTTTCAGTTGTTGATAATGTTGGATTTCGACGTCTTCTAGAAGTGCTAGAGCCAAGATATGAGATTCCCAGTCGCCAATACATCACAGATGTGATGTTGCCAAAGGTGTATGATAAAGTGAAAAATCACGTTAGGTCCTTGGTGCATGATGCTAAAGCAATAAGCTTCACAACTGATATATGGACCAGCAGTGTCTGCCCAATGTCTCTCCTCAGCTTGACTGCCCAGTGGATAGATGAAGCGTTTACCCTTCAACACACTGCCTTACACGCAAAACCTTTTCGGGGCTCTCACACTGGTCAAGCTATAGCTAATATCTTCGAAGACATGCTACAAATATGGGGTATCCAAAAAAGCTCTCTCCATGTTGTGCTCCGAGATAACGCAAGAAATATGATCAAGGCCATGACGGATGCGGGGCTCCCTAGCCTGCCGTGTGCTGCTCACTCTCTTCAGCTGGTGGTTCACGAGGGCCTTCTCTCTCAGAGGAGCGTTGCTGATGCTGTGGCAGTCGGTCGCAGAATAGTTGGGCATTTCAAACATTCTGATTTAGCCTACTCCCGCCTCGAGGACATCCAGTTACAAATCAATCAGCCCACAAAACGACTCCAACAAGACGTACAGACTCGCTGGAACAGCACATTTTACATGATCCAGTCCCTAATCGAACAGAAACGGGCGCTGGGAATATATGCGTCTGAATACGATCTCCCGGACAATCTCGTGCCTGGCCAATGGACTCTGCTGGAGAAGACTGCGTCTGTTCTGGGTCCATTTGAGGAGTTGACACGAAGAGTCAGCTCTTCGGATGCTATGGCAGCAGACGTAATTCCTGCGATTACTGTGCTGCTGAGATTTCTTTCTAGAGAGATCGAGGAGGACCAAGGCATCAAAACTATGAAGCGAACATTATCTGCAGCTGTCATGAAGCGATTTTGCGACGTGGAAGAAAATCCGCTCTACAGCCTAGCAACTTTGCTCAATCCGAGGTAGGCCTATACGCACTCTCTCTCTCTGCGTTCGTGTGTGTGTGTGTGTGTGTGTCAAGGGCGTAACCATGGTATAGACATTAAGTGCATTCCCCACAATTCTAAGATATTTATATATGACAATTTGCACATTTAGAACATAGTTTTGAGGACTACATTGACCATTTGAATTCACGTTTAAAGAAATAGTCTGATCTGATTCTGAAATAGATCTGATTCTGAGCTTCTTTAGCTAACATTATAGCAACAACATCATGCTTACAATCAGACAACCGAGTTGTGTGTGTTAGCTAACTAGCTAGGGTTAGCTAAATTCATTGGTTTAAGCTTGTAACGTTATTCACTTTTGGCTGACAAATCATACGATGTCGGTTGAGCTGTGTCTCTGATTATGCCAACTCAACTGTCCTCTATCATGCTTGCTTAGCTAGCTAGTTAGCTAAAGAGGGTAGCACACGAAAACAGACAGTAATATCATTTTAAAAGCCAATTATTGAGAAAAGTAACTTTATTAAAAAGAACATGGTAGTTAACTTGGGTTAGATTGCTTGGCATTCCATTATTGTCACAGTTGTCAATTGCCTCCTCACGTCTTTCCCATCTTCTTGCGTGCTATCAGGCAGCTGCTGGGAGTATCAGTATTTTGTTAAAGTTGCTGCGCTGCCAGTGCAGCAGCCAGTGTTGCCAACTCCTCTGTAAGGAAAGTAGCTGTTGGCTCTCCCAAAAGTAGCTAGAAGTAGCTAGATGACGTAATCAACTAATTTGCATAATATGCAATTCTGAAAGAGGCAAAATGAATAGAAAAGGCTTGACCAGGTAGTTTACAAACTAACTATTTACGTATTTACAAATTTTTTTTTTGTTGCCATATAACTACAACGTTAGCTTTTTTTCTTTTCTTTGTTACAGATAATAATAATAATAATACATTTTATTTGAGGACGCCTTTCAAAACACCCAAGGTCGCCTTACATGCATAGAATAAAACAGCAGATTGAGCATAAGAAAAACAGGTAGTTTACAAACTAACTATTTACGTATTTACAAACTTTTGCGCACGCGCGATTCATTTGCAGGCAGCGCTTGCTCAGAGCGGTCACGGTGTCCGCTCCGCTGGCTGCTACAGCAGGCTGGGACTGCTGTGTGAGTGGTGAGGAGGAAGGGACTGAACTCGGTCGTAACGTGAACCGCGGAACGGGATATGTTTGATGCTTTTGCAGTACTTTGTCAACACAATTATTCCCCAAATGACAAGAAAAACTCGCTAGATTTGTCGCTGGTCGCTTTTGACTAATTAAGTCGCCAAGGGGGTCTGGAAAGTCGCTAGATATAGTGACAAAGTCGCCAAGTTGGCAACACTGGCAGCAGCAAGTGTACGTCGTAAACATGGACGCAACCAAGTGTACAATCGGGAGGGGGGAGGATCACCCACTTATGTTTTCCTCAACAAACGTAAATACAAACGAAAATAAATAGGAAATAACAAGAGACAGATCCGTCGACAAGGTTCATAAAAGGAGAACATATTTAACATATTTTCTACTGAATATTGGGGGGGACAGATCGGTGTTTTCTCAGTATTGGGGGGGACACGACCCCCCCAAAGAATGCGTGGTTACGCCCTTGGTGTGTGTGTGTGTGCGTGTGCGTACTGAGCAGTAAACGCAACAATTCCATGCAAGTTGTTTCTTGGCTGGGATTAAAAAAAAAAAAAAAGGAATTCCTATATGGCCACATAGCCTAATGACCGTAAATGTTGTCTGTTTTAGATACAAAAGTGTGTATTTCTCGAACACCAACACTGCTGCAAATGCCAAGGAGATGCTGATGAGACTGATTGCAGAAGAGGACAATCAGGAAGAAGACACCCACTGTGAACCACCTACCAGAAAACCACGCAGGGAGGACCAGGCCAGCAGCAGTTTAGACTGCATATTTGATGAAATTGCAAATGAGCAAGCATCAGTAGCACTGACCCCAGCTGCTGTGGGTGTTAACGCACAATTGGAGACATACCTTGGGGAGGCCCCAGTGGCCCGTGAGGACAATCCACTGCAATACTGGGGGGTTAACAAAGTGCGGTTCCCTTCTCTGGCCAAAGTGGCACGCAAATGGCTCTCAGCACCTTGCAGTAGCGTTGAGAGCGAACGGCTGTTTAGCTCAGTGTCACACATTGTGAATGAAGGCAGAAACAGGCTAACACCTGATCATGTAGAGATGATTTTGTTCATTAAAAAAAATCTGCCTCTCACTTTCCCCAAAAATACATAGCCTACTTCAGAGGCAACATTGTGTGTTGATAGTCATTTGACAACATAGTTTGTTGATTTGTTTAGCCTTTCTGAATAGTGTCACATTGTGTGACACTATGACTTTTGATAACTGAAATGTGATAATGTGCTTAGCAATAGTTCTGCTCACTTTTTGTGATTATTTTTGTTGTTGTTCGCTTTATTTGGTTATATTTACATTTTGTCTAATGTGATGGCATTTTATCTTTGAAGGCTTTTTTGTTAAAACCAGAAAGCTCTGTTTAGTTTTGGCTTGGAATAGCCTTCTGTTCATTTTGTATAGCCTTACTAAAGGCTTGACATAATCTTCAGAGGAGAAAATAAAATCTGCCTTCAAATTAATTGCACTTCTTTCATAGAGACCAAATCTAGAAAGTATCGGTATCGGTACTCGGTATCGGCAAGTACACAAATAAAAGTATCAGTATCGTATCGGTTTGTAAAAAAGTGGTATCGGTGCATCCCTACAAAATACTCTTGATTTGTTTCTTATTTTCTGGTACTATATACTATAACTTCTCTGCATTTGAATGGATCTCTGGGAATTGGGGGGTGGGAGTAGATTTAGAGTTGAAACAGTATGGAACACATGGTTGGCAAAATGGCTTTAAGACATCAGGAAGTCATGGCATGCAAAGGATCTGCGACCAAATATAAAAAATGCCCTCAAATTAAAGTTGACAGTCTGCACTTCAACCTCATTGTCATTGTATCCTTTCAAAGTGCTAGAGTACAGAACCAAAATAACAAAAAATGTTTCACTGTCCAATCAATTATGGTGCTCACGATATGTATAGAGACCACAAAAATAAGCAATTTAAAAACTATTCATAACAATAGTCTATTTTGGTTTCAGAGGCTTGATGGGCATCAAACCACAGATG
This sequence comes from Ilyophis sp. 1 JC-2022, assembly GCA_022702515.1. NCBI lineage: Eukaryota > Metazoa > Chordata > Actinopteri > Anguilliformes > Synaphobranchidae > Ilyophis > Ilyophis sp. 1 JC-2022. Next base: position 13,149,277 of record CM040402.1, read on the forward strand.
GGTACCAAGGTGATTCTTGGGAAGAGGAAGCGGGAAACAATAAACCCTCACGTCTGCACCCTGTTACGCAAGTTAATGGGCTGTGATTTGTTGGGCATGTGAGAAATGTCTCGACTTATTCCATTAATTGGGATGACAGAGATGTCATAACTAAGTTAAGGCTTGGTGAGGCATCCCTCATACATATACAGCATTGAGATTTTGGCACTTTTCAGGGTTTCCTACAGAAATGATCACAGACTCTCAGTCCTTAATGGGGAATACCACCCATTTTCAGCATTAAAATAGTCAAAACTATACCCCCTGTTTGCTTTAAGGTCCATAGAACACGTTCCTAGTCTTCTCTGTGTCTGAGAAAAAGGGCAGGAAAGCTCCTTGAGCAGCTGGGCTGTGACGTACCTGATTGGCATGCTTTACCATGCCCCCTAGAGCACCTGGTTGAAATGAATGGAGAATCTCAACTAGAGTTGAAGCATCGCAACTTGAAGATGAAATTTACACTTGTTTGAGCTTTTCAGGGCAAATGAGCTACAATGGGGGAAATAAGTATTGGACACGTCAACAATTTTATTATCAAACATATTTCCAATGTAGCTATTCACATGAGATTTTGACCAGACATTGGTATTATCTCAATAAAACTACACAGCTAAAGAAATTATGATGTTCCAATTTTAAAAAAAAAGTTATGTGCAATAAAGTGAAATGACACAGGAAAAAAGTATTGAACACGCTAAATTAAATATGGTAGAAAAGCCATATTTTTTATATTTGGTTGCATATCCTTTGCATGTCATGACTTCCTGATGTCTGTGACCCAACAATATCAAAAGACTCTTGATATCTTATTTGCTGGTACTCTTACAAGCGATACTATAACAGCTCTGCATTTGAATGGATCTCTATGGGAATTGGGGGGTGAGACAAGATTTAGCTGTAAATTACACTGGAACAGTATAGAACACATGGTTGGCTAAGTGGCTCTAAGTCATCATGGAGTAGATGTGGATGGATCCCTTTAAGGGTTGTTTCTCCAGACTTTTTCCCCCATAGAGTTATATAGGAAAATGAGTCAAGAGAAATAACCCTTGCAGTGATCCATCCACATCTACTCCATATCTGGCAACAGAGTGATGGTTTGGGGCTCGTTCGATAGCTCAGACCCTTGATGACTTACAGCCATTTAGCCAGCCATGTGTTCCATACTGTACCAGTGTAATTTTCAGCTGAATCTAGTCTCACCCCCCAATTCCCATAGAGATCCATTCAAATGCAGAGAGCTTATTGTATCGCTTGTAACAGTACCTGGAAATGATTTTTGATGTTGATTGGTCACAGACTTCAGGAAGTAACAGCATGCAAAGGATATGCGACCAAATATTAAATATGATACTTTAAAAATATGTTAAAGCAAAGGGTATGAATACTTATGTAAATGAAAGATTTCAGTTTTCGATTTTTAATACATTTGCAAAAATTTCTAAAAACGTGTTCACTTTGTCATTATGGGCTATTTTGTGTAGAATTTTGAGACAAAACATGAACTCAATCTATTGTAGAATATGTCTGTAAAGTAATAAAACGTGGAGAAGGTGAAAGGGGTATTCAGACTTTCCGGCTTGACTGTATATGGTTGGTAAAATGACTAAGTCATCAAGGGTCTGAGGTATCAAACGAGCCTCAAACCATCACTCTGCTGCCAGATATGCAGTAGATATGGATGGATCACTTTAAGGGTTGCTTCTCCTGACAGATTTTTCTAATGAACTCTATGGAAAAATTATTCAGGAGAAGAAACCCTTCCAAGTTATCCTGTTTACAACATACATTTTAATTATGTATTCTACCATGAGGCAATTTTTGTTTTCTGTTTTGTGGTTTTATTACAGTAACTTGGAATTCTGACATCATTGCTTCAAATTTAAGAATTATCTAGAAAAAATTAATAATTATCTGAAATAATAATATTCTGTTAATACCAACCAGCTGACAATGATGGAACCATTTTTTTTTTTTTTTTTTTACCAGTTTTGATAAGATTGGTTTGATTCAGCATTCTAGAGTCTACATTGAAATTATCTAGAAGATTCATACTGTTTTCATGCTAGCATTTAGGTTGAAGCATATTTGAAAATCATTTTGTAATGGGGTTGTCTTGTGATGTTCTTCATACGTTTTCTTTGTGACACTAAGATTTGTTAATTATGATATATGTAATTATGTATATACTGTATGATTAGTGATCATACATTATTGTGGTGAGAGAATCTTGTGCTCCAAATAAATGTGTTTTTGAAAATGATTAATGCATTTTTCTTTGTTTGAAACATACAGGTTTTCCTGTTACTGGTTCCTTTAACTGCATATATCTTACTCTAAAGAGGAAAAAATGTGTTAACTGAGTTTTTGTAAAAATTCAGTAAATGTCTTAATTTATAACAAACAACGGTCTGTATTATTTCATCCTGCAAAATTAGAATGACTTACTGGCATTCGAGTTGCAGTACAAAGATTTTCTGTAACACAATACTGCATTCCACTTGTAAAATTACAATATCATACTGAGTTGCAGTAAAAATACAGTAAGTACCAAAAATTACAAGAGTGCGCTCTAATATAATACAGCATTCCTTTTGTAAAATTACAGTATCTTACTGGCTACTGAGTTGCAGTAAAAATACAGTAAGTACCAAAAATTACAAGAGTGCGCTGTAATATATATACAATACTGTATTGTATTACATTTACAGTACTGTTACTGTATATTACTTACTGTAATTTTACTGCAACCAGTAGCCAGTAATTTACTGTAAATTCTACAGGGAAATTTTTTACAGTACAGGTCTGTGTTTTGCAGGGTCCTGGCCAGGTTCTGTTTCATTTTCCTGTTTGCTGATTGGCTGAATGCAGAGTAGGTGGTGATAAGCGGGATGATTTTTTTTTGTGTCCTGTTCAGTGGTTGTGCTTGAATAAATAATCTGACAATGTGACGGACAGGGTTGAAAAATATCCGTCAACATCAATTTTTACCTGTCATTAAGTTTGTTTTAATGTTTATCGATTTTATATCGTCTGCGTTGCATTTTTGGATGTACAACCCCAAATCCAAAAAAGTTGGGACAGTATGTAAAATGCACATAAAAGCAGAAAGCAGTGATTTGTACATTTGTACTTTTACATATATTTAATTGAAAAGATATTTAATGTTTTGCCTTATCAACTTGAAGAGTTTCTTCTCCTGATTTATTTTTTCATAAAGTTCAATAGAAAAATGAGTCAGGAAAAACAACCCTGAATGTGATCCATCCATATCTACTGCATTTCTGGCAGCAGAGTGATGGTTTGAGGCTCGTTTAATACCGCAGAACCTTGATGACTTAGAGCAGGGGTGGCCAATTCCAGGCCTCGCGGGCCGGTGTGTATGCAGGTTTTTGCTGCCGCCAGTTAACAAAATTGAATTAGCCCAATCGTTTACACGATCTGATATTTTAATCTACATATCCGCGATATGAAAAGCAGCTGATGAATGTTCTTGTGCCGGTATGCGTCAATGCGTGTATTGTAGCATTTTATCGTTCTGTAATTTACAAGTGAATCGGTGATTGTGTGTATGACTAATTAGCTGATTGAACCGTGGTAACTGGTGGCAGTAAAAACCTGCATACACACCGGCCCGCGAGGCCTGGAATTGGCCACCCCTGACTTAGAGCCATTTAGCCAACCATGGGTTCCATACTATTTCTGTGTAATTTACAGCTTAATCTAGTCCCACCCCCCAATTCCCATAGAGATCCATTCAAATGCAGAGAGGTTATAGTATCACTTGTAAGAGTACCTAAAAATAATATATTAAGAGTCTTTTGACATAATTTTATACCCAGTCATGAGCGCATCGCCTGTTTACCTGTGAAATGTTACAAACAGTTGTTTTTTGAACTTCCCAGTCTTTATGTTGCCCCTGTTCCAACTTTTTTGGAACGTGTTGCAGTCATCACAAAACATTGTACTGTTTTCAATGAAATATATCTAAAAGAGAATTTACAAATCACTGCTTTCTGCTTTTATGTGCATTTTACATACTGTCCCAACTTTTTTGTAATTGGGTTTTTTTTGCGGTATAACATTTTAGTTCCAACAAATAGTCTATTCATGACGAAAATGATACATTATTAGGTGAATTATGGCGAGTTACACTTAATTACATGTAGCCTATGTAATACAAAGTGCAGAACACGTTTATAAAAATAAAAAAGTGTGGGCACCCATGGGCAAATCGTATTGCTGGGTGAATCTTATTGCAAAGTGAAGTAACAGTTTGTTTCAGTTCACGTCTGGTTTAATCTGGTTCAATGCACACATGAAGCACCTGAAATAAATGTGAAATAAACAACCAATAAAAAGGCGCTATTTGCTGAGCTATGCTGGCTTGAGATGGACAAGTTTGTAATAAAAAGTTTTTTTGACCGGCTAGAATGTAGCCAGGCTATATCTTGGCAAAACCTGAGCCAAATTTATACGTTTATGTTGAAAACGTGTCAAAACCTCTCTTAACCTATATTTCCACCCCTCTAGATATCTCGGCTTCATTCCAACCGCTTACTTACACTCCTTGCATTCTTTCCTCACTTCCTTTCATCGCTCCTTAGCTCCATCCAACAGAGGATTGTCTGTTGTCTCAGAACGTGTTTTTGCACAGAAAATACAGTTTTTATTGGACGCTGTATTTCAGACATGAAATATATATGAATAGTCTATATGAACATAGCCTATGAATTGCTTCGGTAAAAGACAGCAAATGCACGTAAATAGATTGAAATTACATGATTAATTCTGAGTCATAGCTTAGCCTACGAGAATGAGGGGAAGCCTTTGATGAGTGCTTCTTTGCACTGACAAGAAGCACTTTTAAATTCCGTTGTACCTGTGACAATGACAATAAAGATCTATCTATCTATGAGTCAAGTATTTTTTAGCTATTTGCCGGAGGCATTCAACTGTATGAGCAGGGCCGGATTAAATGGATAAATTGCACTAGGCAGACAATTTTTTCAGCCTGTGTATGAGCATAGGATAAAACGTAACATATTGCATAGGCCACAAAAGTATATATTGTTTTGAAAGGACCGGGGTTAATGTTAAGCATTGAATGTTGTGTTTCCTATGCAATAGACTAACAAACAAACTGAATGATATGTGAAACATGCAGAAATATTATGCTTACGTGCTTAACTACAATGTTTGCAGAAGGGCACCCCCTGGTAAAAAAATTTTACCTGGCGCCTCTGGTGCAGACAATGTTTATTTAATAAAAAAATTAAAGGTTTTAATTTCATGCCCTTGCTGTAACGTTACCTACAAAAACGGCTTAATTTGTGACATGACAGAAAGATGCGACTCTATGCTAGAATTAATTACGCTAGAATTAACGGAAGGGAGCAGGAGCGCCAATCACAATGACAGGACCACAGCAAGGCGTAGCTAGAACTACAATAGACTCAGTAGTCTTTTTAGGCTATTGCAGTCAGTTATTAACGTTTGCAGCAATATTTTTTATCTGTCAAAATGACGGCTGGCATTTGGATTTTTCCGTCAAAGCTTCTAAAAATCGGTAAATGACCAGGAATTCGCAACCCGTGGTCCTGTTGTTATGTAACCAAAAATGTTTTCTGAACCTGTATGAGGCAAGATCTGGAATACCCCCTTCGTTTTAATGCATTGATTAATAATAATTAAACGCATGCTTTTTTGAGATGCAATTTTAACCTGTGGGAAAACTGGCCAAGTGTGGGAACATCCTTGCTCAAGAGTTGAAGCTTTGAAGCCGGAGGGTTCAACAGACACTTGTGCTAGCGTGCATGCCAGCCCTTATAAACTGGAGGAGTACATTGCAGCGATGAGCCCATACCTGCCATTGGCAATTCCAATATGGGCAGGGTAAATAAGATACATAAGAGCATGCAGGTAAGAAGCCAGCCATGTAGCCAATCAGAAAAGCCTGATATGCATTGACCCCCCCCCCCCCCCCCTCCCCCTCCTCCGTCTCCACACACATCATCAGGATGCAGTGAAAAGGAAACTACTTCTGTTGAGTAGTAGGGCTTGAAAAGCATTCCATAAATCATATTTCCAGCAGCATTTGCATGTTGGCATGAAGCATAAAGAAGCATGTTAGGTGATGGCCCTCATCCCCATGTCACCTTAGTTAAGCAGATGCACTCTCCCCTGGTTGGGAAGACATTTTGTTTAACTGACCACAGTAGTACCCACATTCTACCAACATGCAAGTACTGGATTCATGAAGACTCCCAACTGGACAATGTTTCTCTCCTCTACATACAGCCTAAAGTCAAAGTGGCAGTGTATCATCCAGTCCTGGTGGTAAATAGCTGGCAACCAATCACATGTGGCTTAGGAACACTTAGACATAAGGGCACTTTTAAGTCTCGGTACTAGGTCTCTATGCCCCTTCCATGTCATTTAACTCATGTATGTGTACCCCCCCTAACAACTCCCGCTTGACAGACATGTGTTGTTCCTAGCAGTGTGCCCCCCCACCCTCCCCCAGTGGCCACACCATGCCACGCCTGTAATTTTTGCTAAATCTGGCAGCCCAAACTGTTTCTTGGTTCAACTGCTGCTGCCATTGTGCAAAAGGCTTCTGCCACAATGTCAAACATGTACGTCTTTTACCTCAGAGAGTCTATGAGGGTGTTACTGGTTTACTTTCAAAGCTTGTACAAATGTTCGCTTTACATGTGGAACTTTGTTTGTTTGTTGATAATTTTACTTGCTCATAGCATAGTTCATCTCTAAGTGTATAGATTTGTGGTAAATCATAAAATATAAGCAATGTATCTTAATATGAATGTTGATAAATATTAATTGATTAATTATTGTAAAATATATTTGGGAATATATTCAAAAAACATTTTATCCAAAAATGTTTTTGTGGTAAGTGATATATTTTGGCAAAAGTAAATTTTCCTTATATTTTGGATTGCGTGGTACTGATATCGACTAACATTGATATTTTACTTCCGAATTCAGGGACATTCCAGTTTGATGAAAACAGGATTTGTATTTCAAATCTCAAATATTCTTGACGTTGTTTGCATTATGACTAAATTAGTTAGGGTTCCCTCCTGCAGTCCAGTGACAGTATTTTACTCTTCATTGAATACCGTTTATAAAATTAGAAAACAAAATGACCCCCAGAATTTATGTTAATAAAGATCTCTGAGGTCATGAAGGTGAATATTGAAAAAGGCTTGGCTTTTATCCAACGGATCAGCCTCTGGCCACACCACTATTCACACCAATAATTCAAAAGCACGCACTTCCCCCCCCCCCCACGTTGGCAGGGTCGACCAGATTGTGGGCAGGGGTACCCCGGTGACAGATAAGGACCGCCCCAAAAGCACAGAGGAGGGAGAGATCCCAGAGGACCTGAGCATGATGGGAAGGCTGATGAAATTGGAGAAACAGGTAGATCTCCTGCATTTCAGGGGTTCTTTCCAGAGCTCTCAACAATACGTTAAAACACAGACCCGTAGAAAACAGCCCACAGCCTAATAGAACATGATTTCCCCAGAAAAAGTGTGTGAATCTAATAAATTATGTAAAATGCTAAATACTTTGTGAAGTACATGGTAGTATCAAGACTGATATACACTGTTTTTTTAATGGTTTTTCAGGATTTCTAATATAGGTATTCCCTTCAGGACTGACATGCTATTCTGAAGGCAATTCCATGATTATGAAATTAATGTATGACATGTAGAAAAGTGATATATTCATCCACTTAGAATAGAAATGTAATTTAATAAATATGTTTTAGGTCAGGGGGCTGTCCTTTTACTTTAGCAGTCAGCTTAGAGATACATCAGCAGTTAGCTCATAGATACATTAGCAGTTAGCAGTCAACTCAGAGATACATCAGCAGTTAGCAGTGAGCTCAGAGATACGTTAGCAGTTATGTTAGGAGGTACCATCTCATTCATTCAGTCATCATCTTACTCTCATTAATTAATGAGTGAATTCATTATTCCTTCACTAACAACTGAACTCTTTCTATTAATTCACTCACTCAATTATTATCTTATCTTTCATTCATTTGTTCTTGGATTGATTCACACAGTAGCTCACTCTCATTAGTTAATTTATTCATTCATTAATTTCCGACATGCCTCTCTGTCTCCTAGGTGATGTCTATGGAGAGGAAACTAGACTTCTTGGTGAACATATATGTCCAGCGCATGGGGATCCCCCAGTCAGAGACCGACGCCTACTTCGGGTCCAAGGAACCAGACCCGGCGCCCCCATACCACAGCCCGGTGGAGAACCGGGGTCAGATGGACAAGAATGACCTGGTGACCAAGATGATCCGCTCGGGAAGCTTAGCCGGCCAGAATAACCTTGGCCCGCCCCTGCCACCTGCCATCTCCTCCCAGGGTCACTACCCCCCTTCCACCTCCTGGCACCAGCACCCCACTGGCGAGTTCTGCCCTCGCAGCCAGAGCAATTCTCCGCCGGGGGGCAACGAGCCGTCCCTGGTGAAAATCCCGCCCCCGCCGGCTCACGAGCGCTCCAGTGGGAGCCACCGAGGGGGGAGCGGCCTGGACCTGCGACTGGAGGTCCTTCAGCGGGACAGCGACACCTCCCTCTCCATCCCGTCTGTGGACCACGAGGAGCTCGAGCGCTCCTTCAGCGGCTTCAGCATCTCCCAGTCCCGCGACAACGCCGACTTCCAGGCCAGCCCCGCCTACTTCGGGGGCCCGTGCGCCAAGGTCCGCCCGTATATCGCCGAGGGTGAGTCGGACACGGACTCCGACCTCTTCACCCCCTGCCCCCCTTCGCCCTCAGCACACACGGGTACTGGGGACGGCTTTTACGACCAGGCCTGGCCAGGGTCCAAATGAGCCCTAAACCAGGGGGAGGGCTCATAGTGCTGGGAGTTCATGCCTTTGAAGCTTTTCCACTGTGTAAGACGGAAAAGAAAATTCCGCTAGGTTCCTGTGGTTCAGTCCAACCGTTGAGCGTCAAAAACACTGCTGTGAGAATCAGCGAGTGTGTTATTTAATAACCAGGAGTGTTACGGTTAGTCTGGCTCTTCAGTTTGTAGTCACATATCCATCCGCCCAATGATTTTCGCCAGCGTGTGCTGTAGTGTAATAGTTCTCCCATATTGTTGCGTTACCAGCGAGAATAATTAATGACGTGATTCCGGCGTGTTCTCTAAGAGAAATAATGGGGAAGATCTATTTTCATTATGAAGGACAAGATGCGGGAGACATGTTCATGAATTCTAACAACCACTATTATCATTATCATTCTTACTTTGACTTTCAGCTCTGTAGAGCAGCATTCAAATCTCAAAATCACATCTCATACATAAACATTTGAATAGCTCGTATTCAGACTTAATTTCTGAATATGCCTGTCTTGCACACAGGAGTAAGATGAAAGAAATCTGAACTTTCTCAAATCTCAACTGTTCTGCGCATTTACACAGCAATGCAGTTCTTCCGTAACGGGGCAAAGGCCCTACAGAATGGCCCTGCTACTGTAGATCAGGACTGCTTTGCATGAATGTGCAAGAATGTGCATTTGACGTTTGTTCAACCAATATCAGTGCAGAGGCAGTGAATTGTATAACTACAAAATGCTAAAAGCACTCCAACAACAAAATATCTGGAACATGAAGCTACTGAAGTTTGGTAAATACGGAAATGAACTGAAGCAATGCAAAACCTCATAAAGACATTTAAAAACCTCTTAAATAGGCAAAAGCATCTACAGGATACTCGGTTTCTGCATAACCTATGGCAAATTTCAAAGTTCGTATGCAATTACTAATATGCGTTTGGGTCAAACTAAGACAAAGTTAAAAGAGGAGTATGTGAAATTATACTTAGTTTAATTTGTTTGGATGATCTGTTTTACTTGAAACCAAAATAATTACTTTGCATGCTACCCGCTGGTTTGATTTCAGTTTAGTAAGAAAAACTGTATATATAAATATACATTGCAATAAAATACATATATATATTTGATCTCAATCTCTTTTATAAGTAGATTATATTTATAGAGAAGTTAAATTGGAGATGAATATATGCATTGCTGTAGCTGAAGGTTTTAAATGCGCAATTGCATTAATTAATTAGATTTCTGTGTATTAATTTTACATTCAAATAATATCTCACCCATTACATGGTGGCATGACAAAACATAGTGACTAATTACAATATTGATTGCGATCTTAAAACTCTTACTGGTAGATGTAGTGATAACTTTAAAAAGAGGAAGGCACATGACTTCAGTTTCATTAAAATGACAATATTACACGTTATGCTCACAAAAGCAAGGTTCGCGTGCATGCGTGTTTGCTGTCCTTTAAACTCATTCATCAATATGTAAATAAATACATATATAAATACATTTATATTTATTTTATATTCACAGGTTCAAACGGAGATGCAGAGCAGACCAAGTACATTATACAGAACTCCATAATTGGGTAGAAATACTTAAAATTCCCCAGCCAAGTGACATACAGTACAGTACAAACAGTTCACAGCCCTTGCTCATAAACATTATTTTCTGATAACTTTGGAATGTATAAAACATATATTTCCACTGCTGTCTTTGAAAAGGCTGTTTTTGCATTTTATATGCAAGTCCCATCATTTACTAAGGATTTTTATGTTGTGAGGTGTGCCTTATCCAATAAAAAGCCAGAATTCCCAGAATTCACAATTGAATCAATCGGATTGCTGTGCGCTTTGTTCGTAACTTTAAGTTGCAGACTTTTCAGACTTGGCAGATTCTCTTCAATTTATTACACAACAAAATTATTTTTATGTAACTGATTGCCAAAATGATAAATGTTGCACATTTGCATACATTCATTACTCATCACCTAGGATGAATCACATCTCATTCTGAGCATTTTAAGGATTGCAAGACAATATTTGCATCCATTAAAATCATACGTGAAAGCTAAATTCTAACGTACGGCCTTACAACATATCAGCGAGTTGTATTTCAAGTTGATAATGTAGGCAGTGCGCTTTGAAAAGATGAGCTGTTTAAATCTTTAGTTCTGAGTTTATTCGGTTCCTGCCTCCATCTGATAATGTGTATCCTAAATTATGTGATGAATACTATTTATTAAGGTGGGTATGTTTGTAGCTGTACTGTATCAATGTATCACTCAAAAAGACATTTGTACATTTTAGGTTTTGCCAGTCCATGAAGATTATGTGCAAACCATACTTTATTAAAAAAGATTTAAGGGGGGAAGCACTTCATTGGAATTTTATGAAACTCACATTTCAACCAAGTGACTGGAATATATTAAATGTTTCGGTCTGGATGTAACGACAACCAACTCAACATTTTAAAGGTAGATGTGCCTACCTGCTTTGAACAGACAATTAATCACATGCTTGCCTTTAGAATCAATTTTTTCTCCTGTAGTTCCAGTTTTGTCAATATTTAGCACAAAAGGCTGGGTGTTTCTAGAAGGATCTACCCATCTTTACATACTGTACCACTGAAGCACTCAGTAGATATTAAACCATTGTGTTCCTTTGTAGTAATTACGATAAAGGTTCAATTAAATGGCTGCTTGCCAGCGCATTTAAAACCTGTTTGATTTCATTACTTAAACATGCTTGCGAAGTGATATGCTAAATAGAAAGGTTGAAATGTTCATGTATTAGTTACTAAAGTTATTATTCTTTTTTTGTGTGTTATCCCAGCTCTTTTTAAACAAGGTTTAAAACCACATTTTAACCCGTGTGTTTCAGTTTTGATTCTGTGTCAGGTTTTGTTTATCTCTTATCTTTTTCATGCCTTGGAACCAGAACATCTTGTGAGTTGTTTTGTACAAGAAGTGGTGTGTTGCTGCTATGCTTGATACAGAACATGTGTGTGAATGTAATCTGTACAGTTTGCAATGAAGTCACTTTCTCCCTTTTCATTCTTGCTGGTGGTGACTGTCATTCAAATATTCGCTGGTGTCAGTTACCGCATCTCTTGAGAAGCACACATTCTCAAATTTTAGAGGGAGCAGGGAAATGCAATGACAAGGGACAAAAATGACAGTTAAAAAAACTTTTGACAGTTAAACTGAATGTGATTTCTTTCTTCATTAACACGATTTGGCAAGTTCAGCAATGGCTTTAGTGTCGGTTCGCTAGCCATGATAAATGCTCCTCCTGTAAGTCACTGAAAGCCTTTGCTAAATGCCTAATTGGGAATTACTCATACTAACTCACCAAAAAGTGCTTGGAAAGAAACTATCTAACAACGACATTTAACTGAATCAAAGTTACGGACGAATGTTGATTGAATATAGGCCTGTGCATCTCTTAAATTTTGCAATAAAAACAGTCCTGCAAGCCTTAATTTCGTAGACATGCTGCATTTGTTTCCACAGCTGAGAATCTTGCATTTACATAGACAGTGAAGAAAGGGAGTATGAGTTTCACATTGAACCCTTGGATTCAATCAATGATTATCTGGAACCCTATCTTAAAATTAAATGCAAGTGGTACTTTTTATTCTGTTCAATTAATTTTGTTGATCACTCTGTGTCTGTTAAGAAAATGAGTAATACGTACATTGAATTGTGCATCAATGTTGGTTGAAATTGTTAATATGTTTCTGGTCTCCAGAAAGGCAGTGAAATGTGTTCTGTACTGACACAAGATCCATTTTACCTCTAAATACAAAGTCAATTCTTTGGAGCATGTATGGACAGCTAACGGCCTTGAATATAGCTTCCACATAATATGTAGCATCTGTGTTGTAGGGCACCAGTGGCCTCCTGGGAAATGTACAATAAAATTTCTATGCCGTAGCCTACAGCGTTTTGAAGGTTTGTGTTGTTTCATTCTTTCATTAGTACACTAATTTATACAGATACAAGATAATCATTGTAATGTGCTGAATTATGTTGGGCAAACATATGTACGCTATTTTCAGGCCGGCGCATGCGAGTAGCGAACGGCGCACATGGCGAAGTGACAATTTTCTTATGGATTTTTACGCTCCTGAGCTCGTTTGAAGTTGGAGGAGAGCCGGTGTGTCAGTCCGTGGCCATTCGTAACCTATTCAAAAGCCAATAAACTGTTTTCGTGGATCATATGCCATCCAATTTGACTTTAATATAAATCCCCCAAGCAGGAAAAATTCATACTTTACATTCATTGTGCATTGTGCATTTTTTCTTTTTTTATGTTAGGCTGACTTCTGCATGCATTTCTGTTTTTATTAGGGGGCCAAGCAGCGAAGCTGCTGGAACCCTATTGTATTTCTACATATTATTACGCTTTCTTCCGAATATAAACTAAGTTGCTATGATTAAAACTGTGCAAGCAACAAGCCAATTAATTTGCATGTGGGCATGGCTTTTTACCAAAAAGCTCATAAATCCAAAACAGTTTGATGGAATAAGATGAAACTTGGTAGGTCCAGTTATAGCCCGATTAACCCACAGAGTGGCGCTATAGAGCACAATAGAAAACACAATTTTCAAAATGGAAAAATTCACTAAAAATCACAATTTTAACGTAGAGATTTGAAATGTGCAACACTAACTAAAACCCTCAACCCAAACCCTTTATGTTTTGACCACCGCCATCTTGAATTGGTGGCCATTTCGGATTTTGTAGGTTTATATGTTACTTTTCCCACTTTCAGATTCTCCCAGATGCATTGACCAATTTATACGATATTTGGAATTCAGTATGTGGTCTTGAATATCTAACAAAGTTATATAAATAAAGTTGCTACAGTTAAAATTGTGCCCGCAACAAGCCAATGAATTTGCATGTGGGCGTGGCTTTTTACCTTAAAAGCTCATAAATCCAAAACAGTTTGATAGAATACAACGAAACTTGGCAGGCTTATTCAAAACTGAGTCTTGAGAACAGCACCAGAGGTTTGGCCTGATAAACCCATAGAGTGGCGCTATAGAGCACAATGATTTTTTTTTTTATTCACTAAAAATCACTGTTTTATTATAGAGATTTGAAATGGGTAAGAGGGACTAAACCCCTCGGTCCAAACATAAACATGTATGTTTCGACCACTGCCACCTTGAATTGGCGACCATTTTGGATTGTGTTGGTTCATTTGCTACTTTCACTACATCCCACTTTCACTTGTAATCAAACTGACAGAAATTATGTCCCAAACACCATTGACCAAATTTGGTGCCGTTTAGCCATATGGTGGCACTATAGCAGTCTTTTGAATTCCAAAGAAGTAAATATTGATAGGTCCTCCTCTGTTTGACATAGCCTACAGACCTGAAATTAATGTCACACAATCCCTCTTCTCTCACAGAATAAATATGCCTGAAGGATCTAATCGAGCATCAATGTGGATGTACCACCATTTAAAAAATAAAAAAAATCACTTAAATTCTATCTCATCATAGATACGTTGACCCATTTGCACTAAATTTGTTATCTAGCATCTACAAACAAAAACAAGGTAGAGTCCACACAAAGGGATTTGAAAAAAAGACGTGAAAGTCAGTATTTAGAAAACATATTTCATATAGTCTTAGAAAATTGCAGCAGCAAAAGTGCAAAAAGATAAAGTGACAAGCAGAAAGCAGTGATTTGTAAATTCTCTTTTACATATATTTAATTGAAAACATTACAAAAAATATATTTAATGTTTTACCTTATCAACATTATTGATTTTTGTGAATATATGCTAATTCTGAATTTGATGCCTACAAGACGTTTCAAAAAAGTTGTGACAGGGGCAAAAAAATATAAATAAAAAAATATTCCCAGGTAAACAGGTGATGCTATCATGACTGGGTATAAAATGATATTAAAAAAAACTCTTGATATCTTATTTTCAGGTACTCTTAGAAGTCAAAGTGCATTTGAATAGATCTCTTTGGGAATTGGAGAGTGGGACTAGATTTAGCTGTAAAGTACACTGGAACAGTATGGAACACATGGTTGGCTAAATGGTTCTAGGTCCTCAAAGGTCTGAGGTATCAAATGAGCCTCAAACTATCACTCTGCTGCCAGATATGCAGTAGATATGGATGGATCACTTTAAGGGTTGTTTGTCCTGACTCATTTTCCTATTGAACTCGATGGAAACAGTATTGTAACATGTAACCATGAGTACGTCGATTCATAACTCAATCCTGAGACAGCCCCACAGTTTTGGCCCGAATAACCAACAGTGTGGCGCTATAGATCTAAATAAAAAAACATTGCTTCAATATATAGATTTGAAACTTTCTACAGTGACTATACCCCTCAATTCATCTATAGCCATGTATGTTTCAATCACCGCCATCTTGAATTGGGGACCATTTTAGATTTTGTTGGTTCATATGCTACTTTTCCCACCTTCATCTGGTTTATTCAAATTAAACTGGGCACACTTGAAGGATGGTAGTGTCCAAGCATAACTGACAGAATTTGCTGCGGATTGGCCCTATTCTGGTGCAACAGCAGTTTTTAGAATGAGATATTAATACATTTTGCTGCGTTTGACTCTGGGACCTGAACTCAGTGTCAAAAGATTCCGCTTCGCACAGAAAATAAACATGGCTTAACGATTCATTAGCCTGCCATTATGAATTTGCCACCGTTTTGAATGAATTACAAAACAGTTCAAATCTATCTGCTCCATGATGCTTTGACCAATTTGCACCGAATTTGCCATTTAGCATCTACTCACAAGTAAATTGTTTTTAAAAAGTTTACGAAAAATCACTTTTTTGATGACATTTGAAACTAGCTAGACTGACTAAGCAATTCATTATGAACACGCATATGTATGTTCTTGCATTCGCATATGTATTTGTCTCTTTGTGCGCTTGGCCCCCGTAATTGCTGCTTGCAGCTATATTTATTTCTGTTATTATACTGCATTGTGGTCCCGGGGGTAGGCTACTGTATTGCGTTCTTTTTCTTACACCCGCCTGTAATGAGGAGATATAGCTAAACGCAGCTGTGCGATGCTGATGTGGACACTGTCATTTTTGTAGTATTGTAGTATTTGTAGCTTATTGTGAACGGAAAGTGAAGCTCATTTGAAAAGTTGTAGACTACTCACTGTAGGCTAGAAAACTGTAAATAAGCTAGCCAAGGCTAGGCCCGGCCCTAATTAAGATTATTAATATTCTGCACTGTAAAAATATCTTGTAAGAAAATGTTGAAAAGACTGGCAGCAAAAACCATTTAATGCATGAATAAATCCTGTTATTTCAGTGGATGGCTGTTAAATAATGAGTTATTTCCCTAATTCTACATGACTTTGACAGTGTTTCGAAAATTAATTATAATTAAATCGATTCTGTTGTATCGTTGTAGTGATCGATGGTGCTTATGAATAAAGACATACACACTTTGCAAGCATGGACAGATGGATTCACTCGTATTTCAGATTTTCTTTTATTCACACATGACGTCCAAATGCACGATTGAATGCTTGATGAGTGGAAATGTTTGATCATAATATCAATGCATAATGTCGCAAGGTGGGATAATTTGTTAACGGTTGTTTAGCTGGTCATTTAAAAATACAAATACACTAGTTTTTGCATGGGCTATTTCAGTATATGGTGGACTTCCTTTTGTTATAATATCCTAGGCTACCACACAAAGGCACACTTTTTTTTCTATATAGAACAGTTTAGTGACAACTTGTACAATTTATTGACTTACGCAATCTGATGCAATCAGAGCTACATAGCCTCAATCAAATCAAATCAATATTTATTTATATAGCGCATTTCATAACTAGATGTCACAATGCGCTTCACAGAAAAACCCAGCCTAAACTAAACCCCCACAAGAGCAAGCCAGAGGCAACAGTGGCAAGGAAAAACTCCCTGGTGTAACTAGGAAGAAACCATGGGAGGAACCAGACTCAAGGGGGGAACCCATCCTCCTCTGGTCGGCTCAGGGTCTAGATCTTAATGACTAGCATGGTCAAAACTGCCAATGTCCATGATAGTAGAATTTGCAGCAGCTAGATGACGGTCCAGATGTGTCGGCAATGATGGTGGGGAACCGGTTGCCGATGGCGTTAAGAGCAGCTGGCAGTGGTGGAGAAGAGGGAGGGGCAAGCGGCGACGGACAGGAAACTGGACAGCAACTCTCGAGATGCGGGGCATGAGCCCCGCCAGCAGAATGTAGAAAAAGAGAGAGAGCACAGTTAGGGAAAGTGTAATAGAGCAGCAGGAACACCAACTGGGGGGGTTGGACAAGTACCCCCGCCAGGAGTAATTTATGGCTGCATAGCTATGAAGACAGAGTCTGAGAACCCATCCAGTCATGAGAGAGTAAACAATCCTATCCACCTATCAAGAGCCAGCCCGGGAAGATGGGGTCACAGCTGTTTTTGCTGCGGGCTATTTCAGTATATGGTGGACCTGTCAGTGACAGTAAGGAAAGGATGCCACTCCACATTACTCTACGACTAAAGGCTTCTCTGGTCCTGTCTCCGGACTACAACTCATTATAAGCCTGATCATAAAGGTGCGTTTTTAATCTAGACATAAATATTGAGACTGCGTCTGATGCCCTTATACATTTTGGCAGGGTGTTCCACAGTAGTGGCGCTCTGTAGGAGAAAGCTCTACCACCCGTCAAGTTTTTAGATATTCTAGGGACTAATAAGAAGCCTGCGTCTTGGGAACAAAGGGATCTTTTCGGCTTATAAGGTAGAAGCAGATTACATATACACTGGTGCAAGTCCATTTAAAGCTTTAAAGGTCAGAAGCAAAACCTTAAAGTCTATCCTATACTTAATTGGTAGCCAATGAAGTGATGCTAGTACTGGGGTAATATGCTCACATTTCTTAATTCTAGTTAAAATGCGAGCGGCTGCATTCTGCACAAGCTGGAGATTATTTAGCAACAGCTTAGGACAGCCAGATAGCAGAGCATTACAGTAATCTAGCCTAGACGTAACAAAAGCATGGATCAATTTCTCTGCGTCCCCTTCTGATAGGAAATGCCTAATTTGAGCTATGTTCCTTACCTGAAAGAAAGCTACTCTAGATCTGTTTTTTATGTGCACGCTAAAGGTGAAATCTGGATCTATAGTAACACCTAGGTCAGGGGTAGGCAACCCTGGTCCTGGAGAGCCGCAGGGTCTGCTGGTTTTTGTTGTTACTCGCCATTTAATTGATCAATTAAAGCAGTTGATTACACAGTTAACTCACCTCACCTTGTTTCTTTAGTCTAAGTAGTTGCTGTATTTAGGGTGAAAACAAAAACCAGCAGACCCTGCGGCTCTCCAGGACCAGGGTTGCCTACCCCTGACCTAGGTCTTTCACAGCTGAATTTGGAACAACTAAACAACCATCAAAATTTTAAGTATATGTACGCAATTTATCCCTGAGTTTAGGAGCAGGAAATTGGAGAGCATCCAAGCTTTAATATCTGCAATACAAGCCTCTAATCGAGAAAGTGGTAGTGCCTCGCCGGGTTTTATGGAAATGTATATCTGAGTATCATCCTCATAGCAGTGAAAAAACAATATAAAAAACGATGTAAAAACAATAGGACTAAAACACAAAAGATTAGACATAGGCCTACTTAGTTTGTGATTTTAGACATTCCCCTGTGAAACACATGCATTATTACATTGATAGTATATATTATTATTATATTAATGCTAAATACATATAACGTTAATTGTTACCTCGAGGGGGGACTGGACCCAAATGCAAGACTCAGAGACGACTCAAGGGAAAACTCCACCAGGGAGCACATTTACTGGGAAGACAGGCAAGACAAAGACAGGTGAGACAGGAACTGATGAGGCAGAAACTTGGAGGGCCAGGAACCAGGCGGGGCAGGAAATTGAACGGGCGCAGGGGCCCGCGGTCGGGAACAGGAGCCGGGGACCGCAGATGATGCGAGGGCGTGCGGTCAGGGCCATGCGCTCAGCCTGGGGTTCAGGCGTTAGCCTGGGGGTCAGGAACAGATGTGGAAAACTGCAGATGGCACAAGGGCGCGCGGTCAGGGCCAGGCACTCAGCCTGGGGTTCAGGTGCTCGGCCTGTGGTTTAGGAACAAATTAAAGGTTCCTGCGGATGTCGCGGGGGCCCGCGGTCAGGGACAGGCACTCAGCCTGGGGATCGGACAGGCACGCAGCCTGGGGGTCGGACAGGCACGCAGCCTGGGGGTCGGACAGGCACTCAGCCTGGGGATCGGACAGGCACGCAGCCTGGGGGTCGGACAGGCACTCAGCCTGAGGGTTGGACAGGCACGCAGCCTGAGGGTCGGACAGGCACGCAGCCTGGGGGTCGGACAGGCACTCAGCCTGGGGATCGGACAGGCACGCAGCCTGGGGGTCGGACAGGCACTCAGCCTGGGGATCGGACAGGCACGCAGCCTGGGGGTCGGACAGGCACTCAGCCTGAGGGTCGGACAGGCACGCAGCCTGGGCATGGACAGGGGAGCCGGGAAGAACTGGGGAGCCTGGGTAGGAAGAGGGAACCAGGGCTGGAACTGGAAGCCAGGGCAGGAAACAAAATTTAACGACCTACTTAACACCAAACTCACCGGACAAGACATGACGAGAAAACCACGAGAAACACAAGGTGCACCGCGGGAACACAAGCGGGAACATGTACCATCCTTTCCAATCAACCCTACAATTTGGTTTAATTTAACTACCTATTAACTGGAGAAGGCACACAAAAAATCTGAACGTTAGTACAAACCTTCCACCTACAAGACATAAAAATGTACAGTGTCAAATGTAATCTATTCAAGTTGATTTTAAACAAACCATGTTGATGTATTTTGTTAGCCTATACAGTAAAATACTCATTTTGATTTATTTCTGCATCTGAGTTTTCATTTCTCAACATCTGAATGGAAATAACATGTTTAACATTATTCAATTACTTTTCTTTGATTGCTTGAACATTAGAAAGTAAAATGTTTATATCAAATATTTAGGATAAAACATTTTTTTTACTTTTGGATGTACAACTATTAGGTACACCTGCTTGTTAATGCAAAAAGTCTGCTCCTTCAAACAGCGAGTCATGTGGCTTCAACTCAATATGCATGCAGAGATGAAGAGGTTCAGTTGATGTTCAACCAAACATTATAATGGGTGATCAAAGCGTGATCTAAGCGACTTTGACCGATGTATGCCATGTTAAAAAAATAGTATACCAAGCTGTATTTCAGCATACCTGAAGTCTAATTAAAGTTGATATTATTTACATGGCGTTATTGGTGGAGAACGGAGAATTGGCAGACTCTTCAAGGTAACAGAAAGGCCACAAATGCTCAAATAACAGCTGTTCACAACAGTGGTGTGCAGAAGGGCATCTTTGAACACACAATGCGTCAAACTTTTAAGTGGATGGCCAACAGCAGCAGAAGTCCATGTCGGGTTCCACTCCTGTCAGCTAAAACAGGAAGATGAGTGGGCACATGATCACCAAAACGGAACGAGTGAAGATTGGAAAAATGTTTCCTGGTCTGACTATTCTCAATTTCTGCTGCGACATGCAGATGGTAGGGTCAGAATTTGGCATAACCGGCATAAATCCATGGATCCATCCTACCTTGTATCAATGATGCTGGCTGTTGGTGGTGTAATGGCTATTTTAAAAATTCACACACACAGTAAACAATAATTCCCTTCTCATACTGGGTACATTCTGCTCATACAATGGGGGAAATAAGTATTGGACACGTCAACAATTTTATTATCAAACATATTTCAAATGTAGCTATTCACATGAGATTGACACAGGAAAATCTCATGTGAAATGACACAGGAAAAAAGTATTGAACACGCTAAATTAAATGTATTTAATACTTGGTAGAAAAGCCATATTTTTTATATTTGGTTGCATATCCTTTGCATGCCATGACTTTATGATGTCTGTGACCCAACAACATCAAAAGGCTCTTGATATCTTATTTGCTGGTACTCTTACAAGCGATACTATAACAGCTCTGCATTTGAATGGATCTCTATGGGAATTGGGGGGTGAGACAAGATTTAGCTGTAAATTACACTGGAACAGTACAGAACACATGGTTGGCAAAGTGGCTCTAAGTCATCAAGGGTCTGATGTATTAAACAAGTCTTTAACCATCACTCTGCTGCCAGAAATACAGTAGATATGGATGGATAACTTGAAGGGTTTCTTCTCCTGACTTATTTTTCCATAGAGTTCAATAGGAAAATCTGTCAGGAGAAACAACCCTTAAAGTGATCCTTCCATATCTACTGTATTTCTGGCAGCAGAGTGATGTTTAAAGGCTTGTTACCATTACCATATAAGGTTCAAACTTTGAATCGATTAAGGTTTATATTAGAAAGTGATAGATGTATGCCTAAAATCTGAAATAACCTTATATGTATTGCATTGACTTGTATTGTGAATTGATAGTCTGTATTTTGTATAGTATGGTCTCGATTTACCTAGTTACCTAGGTAAACCTTTTTTACCTAACTAGAACATTTTTTTTGTAAAAATGTTTTTTGTAAAGATTAACGTGTGCCCTGTAATAACATATTAATATATACGTATATAGAGAAGCTAATACATTGACTAATGCTTGTAAATTACTATGCAAATAATGTTTTATCAATTGTATTGATCTATGTATTGTAAGATGAAAAAGATGTTTTGTATTATATTTTGTTACATTTGAGATTTTCATGTTTA
This sequence comes from Ilyophis sp. 1 JC-2022, assembly GCA_022702515.1. Classification (NCBI taxonomy): domain Eukaryota; kingdom Metazoa; phylum Chordata; class Actinopteri; order Anguilliformes; family Synaphobranchidae; genus Ilyophis; species Ilyophis sp. 1 JC-2022. The sequence goes on from CM040402.1 coordinate 13,170,982, forward strand.
CAAATGAATTGGTTAAATTGATTATTACACACAGGTGTTTTCCAGGCTTCTACTTAATGTGATATAATGACCTGTTGAACAGATACCATTACTAGACCCTGGTGAAGGCACATTGCTGAAACATGTTGGTGGTAACTTAAAATTTTAATTATTTTTGCATGGAGATAAGTGTACGATTCTCATATATTTTAACAGTATGTGAAATGCAATAAAAACAGAAAGAAGTGTTTTGTAAATTCTCTTTTACATATATTTAATTGAAAACCGTAAAAAGAAAAGATATTTAATGTTTTACCTGATCAACTTTTTAGATTTTTGTAAATATACGCTAATTCCGAAAAAAAAAAAAATCCAAAAAAGTTGGAACAGGGGCAAAATAAAGACTGGGAAGTTCATAAAAACACCTGTTTGGAACATTCCACAGGTAAACAGGTGATGCTATCATGACTGGGTATAAAAGGATATCAAAAGACTCTTGATATCTTATTTTCAGGTACTCTTACAAGTGATACTATAACATCTCTGCATTTGAATGGATCTCTATGGGAATTTGGGGATGGGACTAGATTAAGCTGTAAATTACACGAGCTAAATGTTTGCAAGTCATCAAGGGTCTGAGGTATCAAACAAACTTCAAACCATCATTCTGCTGCCAGATATGCAGTAGATATGGACGGATCACTTGAAGGGTTGTTTCTCCTCACTTTTTCATGGAGTTCAATAGAAAAATGAGTCAGGAGAAACAACCCTTAAAGTGATCCATCCATATCTACTGCATATCTGGCAGCAGAGTGATGGTTTGAGGCTCATTTGATACCTCAGACCCTTGATGACTTACAGCCATTTAGCCAACCATGGGTTCCATACCATATCCCATGTAATGTACAGCTTAAAGCATCAAGGATGTCTTCCTCAGCATCAAAAAAAGGAAAGGCATCCGACAGTGGCCTCCATTCAGTCAATAATTCTCCTTAGCTTCTTGTGAAGATTGCCTGTGTTTATTTGTCAGTCAAATGAAGGATAGGTATTAAATTCACTCAGGCCAGCACATAATGCATCCACATGGAAAATAATGACAGAACCAATTCAATCACATATTGCAGCACCACTAGATGGCAGCCAAGACTTAAAAATTATTGAAGTGTCACTGAAATACGCAACTAAAAGCAAACATTAAAATCCAAAAATGTTCTAAAAATTGTTATTGAGAAATATAAGCATGTGAGCATCACTTAGTAAACACTTGGGTAAACAAAACAAAATTTATTTTTAGTGCACATTTTATCAAACATTTGTCAAAATACTCATGTTACGCTGGCCTAAAGACCCCACAAAAGCAAACCTAGGTTAACAGTAGCAAAAAAAAAACTCCATATAGGTGTAATTTAGAAAGAAACCTTGGCTGGCTCAGTGTTTGGCTTCACATGTCAATTTTTCAAAATCAATGATGGTACACATTATCAATGTTTGATGCATTTTAAATATCATTAAAAAAAATTTGAATCCCCCCCCAGATAACAGCTGAATGCCATATACAATTGCGAATAGTTTTTCATTTTTAACATTTTGTTCTCAAAATATTTAAAATTTACCTTGCAAGACAGTCAGCATTAGCCAAATGAATTAATAATGTGTACATCAACTTTGACACTGGCAATGTGGTCAGTTGCTTTTCACAAAAAAACAGTGTATGTCTTTTTTTTAAATTTAAAAATCTATTTTAACTTGTGCATTCACTTTTTTCTTGCTTTTAAAGATAAATTTAAGTTTAAAAAAATATCCATAGTCTATATAGCCATTTTGTGTTGGACGACTGTTCTAATTGACTTAATTGGTCACTTTGTCACTCAAAACATGATTCTGCCCTTTGCTCGATGTGCCTGTTACTTCCTGTTCAGAAGTAGCCCTCCGCGGTCTCTGTGGGGCCTTGTGCCGTTGCTCTGATCCAATCAGCATGGCTGCCCTGTGTTCTATCTCTACCCTTCCTGGGAGATTGTGATCACAAAGGGCACCTGTTGTCATGGTTTTCCCTTCCTTTCCTCTAAATTCCACGCCTCGCCTTTTTTCGGTCTATCGGATTTTTTCTCCGCATTCCCTTGCGGGATTTTCCTTTCGCCCAGGTGATTATCTGGTTCACCTGTCGTCCGCGTCAGGAGGTATTTAAATCCCTGAGTTCCGCTTCCTGACGCTTCTTTATCATTTTGTGCCTTCTCGAATGTTTTGGTCGTTGTTTGTTTCCTCTGCTCGCAGGTAAAAAAAGATTTGTTCTTTATTCGCGTAGTAGAGCTTACCCAGATAACTACTTAGAAGCTCAGGGAATACAGTTTGGATGCTCTCTTTTTACTTCTCCTTTCTACTCCCGCTCTCTTTGTTGTTGGAGGGCGTGAGTGTTATTTTATTTTCATTTCTTTCACCATTTATCGGGCGTTATAGTCACGTTCCGAGGGTGTCCTTGTTTTTGCTGTTATTCTGTCTATCAGTATTAGTTCGCCCGTGTTTACGTGGCTATCCCGTTTTTCTAGGGTGTTTTTGGTTTCGGCTACGGCTGGGAGGTTCTTTCATTTTCTCTTTTCTTTTATCGCGTTTGGCTCATCATTGTACCACTACAACGCCCTGACACCTGTGGTTTAAAAAAGGGCACTTTTCTTTGCTGTCTCAGGGCAGGAGGTGTATGATAGGTGCAGCGTTGGAGACATTCAACAGGACCACACAGTCCAAAACCATGCCGCAAAGACCATCACAGCTTTACCAAATGCAGACCAGATAAACGTAGTTTACCTACCAGTTGCATATATCATAAAACTCTCATGATACTTACCCATCAGCTTCCTGATGTCTTCTAACTCGAGCCACCAGCGAAACAATTTTGGTTAGCACAACATTCCTGAAAGCATTTTTAACATGGACATTTGTCCAGGGATCCTACAGGAACATTATAAGTGCAAGGAGAATTCTGAATACCTTAGAAAGTCATGGAACATTACTTAGTTTTGCTATTATAGTTCAGCCCGGTATCACGCAATTTTGTGTCATAGTCACAGTTTTGTGATATATGAAATCGTGGTGGGTGACACGATTTCAGTGAAATTATCGTGTCCACCACCACAAATTTGTATCCAATGCATTCATATAGGCTGAACCGGAATGCACTACAAAGTCATACAAAGATATACTGTATGTTGAATTCAAAGACCCCCTGATTGTTGTGAATTTGTGATTCCTGTACTCCACCCAAACCCCTAAACAAAACCTCACAGGAGTAACTCGGGCTGACCTCTGTTGGCTGAATAGAATGGCTTATCCGGGTGTAGTGTTTGATCATATCTTTGTTAAAAAAAAATATTTTGACTTCAGGATGGTCATTAATGGTAGAATAATAAGAAATGTCAGCAATGTTTTTTCAAATTATATACTTCAAAGATCAAAATGTAATTTTCAGCGTTTTGCTTTTTTAAAATTGCGACTCTTATTTTAGAGCAAACACATCATACAGTGTGGCCTTTTTAAATTTCCTTTGGGAAATAAAAGAGCTAATACAACAGATTGCAGCCCTTGTATGTAGGGATGGAAGTATCATTCCCTTTCCAGCCTGAGCGAATATTGGGTCAACATTCTATTCCATTCTATTTCTTAACATGCCTTGAAAAAATGTTTGTGGTGTGATCATTGTATATACCATTGTAAACAGGATAACTGGGGCTTTCAATTGATATAAAAAACAATAGGATTACCTGATGGCAATATCATCAATTATATCATCAACTAAATTTATAAAACATTCTAAATGGCTATTTTCTAATGAGAAACCTACTATTTTACCCATTTCGTGTTCAAGATAGAGGTAAACTTACAGTGTATGATATCTTCACCATTGTGTGAATGATATATAATAGCAATCAGAATAGATGTATCTTCTACTGCTCAAAAGTTATGACCACTTAAGTGATGGGTAAGAAAAGGCAAAAAAAAAAACGCTTTAGAATGTTAGGTTCATTGAAAATATGACATGCGTATGCAAAACTTTCTAAATGGCTATACTCCATGAGAAACCTAGGTTTTTAAACATTTCATGTTTGAGATCGAGGGAGACAAACTGTGGTATCTTCACTATTTTTTAAGTGATATAGAGTACAAATCATAAGAGATTTATCATTTACTTATATCAAGCTTATCGCCTATTAAGTTCAAGTAACCTTTGCCGACTGACAGTTAAAAACTGCCTTTTTATAACTGGCAACAAAAAAAAACGAGCAATCAATATAGGCTCCTTTCATTTGCGACGATGCTTCATTTCATGGAAGTGAGCAGCTGCTGATTTGAAATCAAATGTCTCTTAAGTTTTAGCGCAGCTTGAGATAAACGTAACCTTCTCCTCCTGCAGGCGGCTTCTGAGTGCGGTTTTGATCCGGTTTTGGAGCGAGAATCCCCGCTCTGCTGGCACACTTGACACAGGAATGACACAGGCCATCTTTACCACCTTCGCCCAGTCGGGATAAATGTCAGCGTAGCGTTGTCTGATTTGCGGTGATAATAGGCCTAATGATAAATTGCCGTGGTTTTGAGACTAAATATATTAAATTACTATATTGCAAAGTTACATTTTTTTTTTGTTTTTTTACCGGCCCGAATGTCCGGAGGGAATTACATTTTCCGGCCTTTGTCATAAAAAAAACGGTAAAAACCGGTAATTGCCAGCCTAACGTGACCCCTGATTCAGAGATAACTAGAAAGGTTTGTATTAATGTTGTACATTTTATGTTTGTACATTTTGTTTTTCTCTCTCAAATTTACATTCGAAATGCATTATTGCCATGAAAATATCTCCAAAGCATACGGCAGTTTGTATTCTCTCTTTCTCTCCCTCTCATATCTCATATCTCTGGCTTGGTTACTCCCCTGTAAACCATTAGCTACGCTGGATTCCTTGATTGATTTCACATGCGTTTCCGATGGGGAGCTCAGCCACACGGCATGGATGGGCCTACAGAAGATTAGTCATGACAGGGTCAATCCCTGGCAATTTTGGGGATGGCCCAGACCCTCAATCCCCTGCATTCTGGGAAAATGGGGGAAGCGCCCTTGAGCCTAGTAGACCAGTTGATACTCCTCCACCATCAATTACATCAAAGAGAAGATGGGACCAAACGCTTCACACTTGAGTGACCCTAAAGGTCACCACTGACACCAGCCATACAGGTGGGCATTCTCTGCCCCCTTCTGCGGGTTTGGTGTTCTCAGAGGGAATGCAGATTGTACTAATTCACCTATGGATTGGATGCAATTTTACCCCATGTTCAACACACAGAGAAAGGCTAGGCTCGCGGCGCAGAACAAGCAGGTGATCGTGGTCGTACGCCTTCACGGTTCACGTTTTCACAAGCCACATCGGCGAGAATACAGACACATGAATAAGATTCAATCAAGATTCAAGTCTTGAAGTCGTTATATTTGCTTTGTGCATTATTACAGACGGTAGCATTGTTGCCACACGCTGTATCAGGAATTCATTAGAAAATGTAATATAAAAAAAAAACAGAATATGTTTCGAGAATTATTTTTCCCTGAAACAAACGGGGATGGGAGTGGAAAACGAGTGAACCCTGTCAGACGCTTGTGTAAAATGGTACAGAGAGAGAGAGAGATCAGAAAACGAGTGAACCCTGTCAGACGCTTGTGTAAAACGGTACAGAGAGAGAGAGAGAGATCAGAAAACGAGTGAACCCTGTCAGACGCTTGTGTAAAACGGTACAGAGAGAGAGAGAGAGATCAGAAAACGAGTGAACCCTGTCAGACGCTTGTGTAAAACGGTACAGAGAGAGAGAGAGAGATCAGAAAACGAGTGAACCCTGTCAGACGCTTGTGTAAAATGGTACAGAGAGAGAGAGAGAGATCAGAAAACGAGTGAACCCTGTCAGACGCTTGTGTAAAACGGTACAGAGAGAGAGAGAGAGATCAGAAAACGAGTGAACCCTGTCAGACGCTTGTGTAAAATGGTACAGAGAGAGAGGAAAACGAGTGAACCCTGTCAGACGCTTGTGTAAAATGGTACAGAGAGAGAGAGAGAGAGATCAGAAAACGAGTGAACCCTGTCAGACGCTTGTGTAAAATGGTAGAGAGAGAGAGAGATCAGAAAAAGAGTGAACACTGTCAGACGCTTGTGTAAAATGGTAGAGAGAGAGAGAGAGAGATCAGAAAACGAGTGAACCCTGTCAGACGCTTGTGTAAAATGGTAGAGAGAGAGAGAGATCAGAAAACGAGTGAACCCTGTCAGACGCTTGTGTAAAATGGTAGAGAGAGAGAGAGAGATCAGAAAACGAGTGAACCCTGTCAGACGCTTGTGTAAAACGGTACAGAGAGAGAGAGAGAGATCAGAAAACGAGTGAACCCTGTCAGACGCTTGTGTAAAACGGTACAGAGAGAGAGAGAGAGATCAGAAAACGAGTGAACCCTGTCAGACGCTTGTGTAAAATGGTACAGAGAGAGAGAGAGAGATCAGAAAACGAGTGAACCCTGTCAGACGCTTGTGTAAAACGGTACAGAGAGAGAGAGAGAGATCAGAAAACGAGTGAACCCTGTCAGACGCTTGTGTAAAATGGTACAGAGAGAGAGAGAGAGATCAGAAAACGAGTGAACCCTGTCAGACGCTTGTGTAAAACGGTACAGAGAGAGAGAGAGAGATCAGAAAACGAGTGAACCCTGTCAGACGCTTGTGTAAAATGGTAGAGAGAGATAGGAAAACGAGTGAACCCTGTCAGACGCTTGTGTAAAATGGTACAGAGAGAGAGAGAGAGATCAGAAAACGAGTGAACCCTGTCAGACGCTTGTGTAAAATGGTAGAGAGAGAGAGATCAGAAAACGAGTGAACCCTGTCAGACGCTTGTGTAAAATGGTAGAGAGAGAGAGAGAGATCAGAAAACGAGTGAACCCTGTCAGACGCTTGTGTAAAATGGTAGAGAGAGAGAGAGAGATCAGAAAACGAGTGAACCCTGTCAGACGCTTGTGTAAAATGGTAGAGAGAGAGAGAGAGATCAGAAAACGAGTGAACCCTGTCAGACGCTTGTGTAAAACGGTACAGAGAGAGAGAGAGAGATCAGAAAACGAGTGAACCCTGTCAGACGCTTGTGTAAAATGGTACAGAGAGAGAGAGAGAGATCAGAAAACGAGTGAACCCTGTCAGACGCTTGTGTAAAACGGTACAGAGAGAGAGAGAGAGATCAGAAAACGAGTGAACCCTGTCAGACGCTTGTGTAAAATGGTACAGAGAGAGAGAGAGAGATCAGAAAACGAGTGAACCCTGTCAGACGCTTGTGTAAAACGGTACAGAGAGAGAGAGAGAGATCAGAAAACGAGTGAACCCTGTCAGACGCTTGTGTAAAACGGTACAGAGAGAGAGATCAGAAAACGAGTGAACCCTGTCAGACGCTTGTGTAAAATGGTACAGAGAGAGAGAGAGATCAGAAAACGAGTGAACCCTGTCAGACGCTTGTGTAAAATGGTACAGAGAGAGAGAGAGAGATCAGAAAACGAGTGAACCCTGTCAGACGCTTGTGTAAAATGGTACAGAGAGAGAGAGAGAGATCAGAAAACGAGTGAACCCTGTCAGACGCTTGTGTAAAACGGTACAGAGAGAGAGAGAGAGATCAGAAAACGAGTGAACCCTGTCAGACGCTTGTGTAAAATGGTACAGAGAGAGAGAGAGAGATCAGAAAACGAGTGAACCCTGTCAGACGCTTGTGTAAAACGGTACAGAGAGAGAGAGAGAGATCAGAAAACGAGTGAACCCTGTCAGACGCTTGTGTAAAACGGTACAGAGAGAGAGAGAGAGATCAGAAAACGAGTGAACCCTGTCAGACGCTTGTGTAAAACGGTACAGAGAGAGAGAGAGAGATCAGAAAACGAGTGAACCCTGTCAGACGCTTGTGTAAAACGGTACAGAGAGAGAGAGAGAGATCAGAAAACGAGTGAACCCTGTCAGACGCTTGTGTAAAACGGTACAGAGAGAGAGAGAGAGATCAGAAAACGAGTGAACCCTGTCAGACGCTTGTGTAAAACGGTACAGAGAGAGAGAGAGAGATCAGAAAACGAGTGAACCCTGTCAGACGCTTGTGTAAAACGGTACAGAGAGAGAGAGAGAGATCAGAAAACGAGTGAACCCTGTCAGACGCTTGTGTAAAACGGTACAGAGAGAGAGAGAGAGATCAGAAAACGAGTGAACCCTGTCAGACGCTTGTGTAAAACGGTACAGAGAGAGAGAGAGAGATCAGAAAACGAGTGAACCCTGTCAGACGCTTGTGTAAAACGGTACAGAGAGAGAGAGAGAGATCAGAAAACGAGTGAACCCTGTCAGACGCTTGTGTAAAATGGTACAGAGAGAGAGAGAGAGATCAGAAAACGAGTGAACCCTGTCAGACGCTTGTGTAAAACGGTACAGAGAGAGAGAGAGAGATCAGAAAACGAGTGAACCCTGTCAGACGCTTGTGTAAAATGGTACAGAGAGAGAGAGAGAGATCAGAAAACGAGTGAACCCTGTCAGACGCTTGTGTAAAACGGTACAGAGAGAGAGAGAGAGATCAGAAAACGAGTGAACCCTGTCAGACGCTTGTGTAAAACGGTACAGAGAGAGAGAGAGAGATCAGAAAACGAGTGAACCCTGTCAGACGCTTGTGTAAAACGGTACAGAGAGAGAGAGAGAGATCAGAAAACGAGTGAACCCTGTCAGACGCTTGTGTAAAATGGTACAGAGAGAGAGAGAGAGATCAGAAAACGAGTGAACCCTGTCAGACGCTTGTGTAAAATGGTACAGAGAGAGAGAGAGATATCAGAAAACCCTGTCAGACGCTTGTGTAAAATGGTACAGAGAGAGAGAGATCAGAAAACGAGTGAACCCTGTCAGACGCTTGTGTAAAATGGTACAGAGAGAGAGAGAGAGATCAGAAAGCGAGTGAACCCTGTCAGACGCTTGTGTAAAACGGTACAGAGAGAGAGAGAGAGATCAGAAAACGAGTGAACCCTGTCAGACGCTTGTGTAAAATGGTACAGAGAGAGAGAGAGAGATCAGAAAACGAGTGAACCCTGTCAGACGCTTGTGTAAAATGGTACAGAGAGAGAGAGAGATCAGAAAACGAGTGAACCCTGTCAGACGCTTGTGTAAAATGGTACAGAGAGAGAGAGAGATCAGAAAACGAGTGAACCCTGTCAGACGCTTGTGTAAAACGGTACAGAGAGAGAGAGAGAGAGATCAGAAAACGAGTGAACCCTGTCAGACGCTTGTGTAAAACGGTACAGAGAGAGAGAGAGAGATCAGAAAACGAGTGAACCCTGTCAGACGCTTGTGTAAAACGGTACAGAGAGAGAGAGAGAGATCAGAAAACGAGTGAACCCTGTCAGACGCTTGTGTAAAACGGTACAGAGAGAGAGAGAGAGATCAGAAAACGAGTGAACCCTGTCAGACGCTTGTGTAAAACGGTACAGAGAGAGAGAGAGAGATCAGAAAACGAGTGAACCCTGTCAGACGCTTGTGTAAAATGGTACAGAGAGAGAGAGAGAGATCAGAAAACGAGTGAACCCTGTCAGACGCTTGTGTAAAACGGTACAGAGAGAGAGAGAGAGATCAGAAAACGAGTGAACCCTGTCAGACGCTTGTGTAAAACGGTACAGAGAGAGAGAGAGAGATCAGAAAACGAGTGAACCCTGTCAGACGCTTGTGTAAAACGGTACAGAGAGAGAGAGAGAGAGATCAGACGCTTGTGTAAAATGGTACAGAGAGAGAGAGAGAGATCAGACGCTTGTGTAAAACGGTACAGAGAGAGAGAGAGAGATCAGCAGAAAAGAGTAAGAATAAAAGAGCAATTTGTTAGCGGGCTGAAAGGATGGAGGGAGAGATATGGGAGAACTGCGAGCTGAGAGTGTGGTGTGAGTAATCAGTGCGAGCCAATGTGTGTATGTGTTACTAGCAGAAAACAAATTCTACATTGCCCTCACAGTTCTGCGGGAAGTTTGACGTTTTTGTTCTGAGATTTCAAGTTGGAAAAAACAGCACACAAAAGACAGCGCATACACACTCATGCATGCATACACACACACACACACACACACACACACACACACACACACACACACACACACACACACACACACACACACACACACACACACACGGGCACGCACGCACACCTTTAAGGGAATTAGCTTTCAAATTTTACCAATAGAATTACAGGTATACAATTAAACACTGTGGTCACTTTCAGCCTTGAAGCAGCATTGAAGTGCACTAATTGCAATGAGAACAGTTTGAACAGAGCAGAAGCATTAAGCCTTTATGAGACCTGAAGTGACTCTTTCACAGCAGCACTCCAAGTAGCCTGATCACCACTATAGAGTTTACAAGTTTTAAATGTCTGGGTTTACATCCAGGTGAAAGGTCACTAGTGAGGATCCAATCATTCATACCAGAGGCCTCATTTATAAAAGATGCGTACCCCACTTTTCCTGCAGAGTTGGGATTTATAAAAACAAACTTTGCCAAACAACGTCAAAACATGCGCACATTTATGCAAACTATGACCCATGTGTAAGCACATTTTGGAGACTTGGAATGGGCGAGTCCGATGGCAAAGTAGTGAAATACAGATAAATGTCCTACAAAGCTGTTTCACTCAATTTCTTTCACTTCATATCAAAGTACACAGCTTTCTAATAATCACATCTCTTGCCTAAAGAGAATCCAGGCATAAGTAGTTTCTGTTATCTGTGTCTTGTGGTGCCAGGGAGAGAGTTTGGGTGCCACCCTCTGGTGGACGGCACCGCCACTACATGCAGGCAGAGGGAACCAGCTGATTCAGTTTAAATTAGTGCAGCTGGTCACAATTACCCTCACCTTTTTTTTGAACTTCGAGGAGAGAAGAGTGTTTTGGTTTGACATGCTGTGTTTTGGCCCCTTTGTTTTGTACTTTGGTGAATGTTTTTGTTTGTGCCAAATAAATAACATTTTTAAACCATGTTTCTGTTGTTTTCTTGTCTGTTTACCAACATGGTACAGCAGCATTCCCTATTTTTCAAATGGAAAAAATATTTTTTCTGTTTGCCATGCCTTGCAAGAGGCAACACCACCGCCCTGCCCAGGCGAGGCAAAGGCCTCAGCGGGCTAGCCTTCCTCCCAGCCAGTGAATTGGGTGTGTCATTGCTTAGTTCCTCCCCTGTGTAGTGAATTGGGCGTGTCATTGCTTAGTTCCTTCCCTGTGTAGTGAATTGGGCGTGTCATTGCTTAGTTCCTCCCCTGTGTGGTGAATTGGGCGTGTCATTGCTTAGTTCCTCCCCTTGTAGTGAATTGGGCGTGTCATTGCTCAGTTCCTCCCCTTGTAGTGAATTGGGCGTGTCATTGCTTAGTTCCTCCCCTTGTAGTGAATTGGGCGTGTCATTGCTTAGTCCTTCCCTGTGTGGTGAATTGGGCGTGTCATTGCTTAGTTCCTCCCCTGTGTGGTGAATTGGGCGTGTCATTGCTTAGTCCTCCCCTGTGTAGTGAATTGGGCGTGTCATTGCTTAGTTCCTCCCCTGTGTGGTGAATTGGGCGTGTCATTGCTTAGTCCTCCCCTGTGTAGTGAATTGGGCGTGTCATTGCTTAGTCCTCCCCTGTGTAGTGAATTGGGCGTGTCATTGCTTAGTTCCTCCCCTGTGTGGTGAATTGGGCGTGTCATTGCTTAGTCCTCCCCTTGTAGTGAATTGGGCGTGTCATTGCTTAGTTCCTCCCCTGTGTGGTGAATTGGGCGTGTCATTGCTTAGTCCTTCCCTGTGTGGTGAATTGGGCGTGTCATTGCTTAGTTCCTCCCCTGTGTGGTGAATTGGGCGTGTCATTGCTTAGTTCCTCCCCTGTGTGGTGAATTGGGCGTGTCATTGCTTAGTTCCTCCCCTGTGTGGTGAATTGGGCGTGTCATTGCTTAGTTCCTCCCCTGTGTGGTGAATTGGGCGTGTCATTGCTTAGTTCCTCCCCTGTGTGGTGAATTGGGCGTGTCATTGCTTAGTCCCTCCCCTGTGTGGTGAATTGGGCGTGTCATTGCTTAGTTCCTCCCCTGTGTGGTGAATTGGGCGTGTCATTGCTTAGTCCTCCCCTGTGTGGTGAATTGGGCGTGTCATTGCTTAGTCCCTCCCCTGTGTGGTGAATTGGGCGTGTCATTGCTTAGTCCCTCCCCTGTGTGGTGAATTGGGCGTGTCATTGCTTAGTCCCTCCCCTGTGTGGTGAATTGGGCGTGTCATTGCTTAGTCCTCCCCTGTGTGGTGAATTGGGCGTGTCATTGCTTAGTCCCTTCCCTGTGTGGTGAATTGGGCGTGTCATTGCTTAGTCCCTCCCCTGTGTGGTGAATTGGGCGTGTCATTGCTTAGTTCCTCCCCTCTGTGGTGAATTGGGCGTGTCATTGCTCAGTTCCTCCCCTCTGTGGTGAATTGGGCGTGTCATTGCTTAGTCCCTCCCTTCTGTGGTGAATTTGGCGTGTCATTGCTTAGTTCCTCCCCTGTGTGGTAAATTGAGAGTGTCATTCACCACACAGGGGAGGGACTAAGAAATGACACGCCTAATTCTCCACACAGCCTGCAAAAGGTACAAACCTGGCATGAGAAAACAAGAAAGTAAAATCCAGAGAAACTGTTTGAGTGGACGTCCTGTTCTCATTAGCAAATGAACCTTTTAAAGGCCACAAGGTGCTGTGTGCTCATAACAGCTCGCTGACTTCCGTCTGAGGTGTTCTCATCTCAAACGCAGTGACTTTTAGCAGAATGCTTGAGAGTTTTATGCTTCAGTTACATACAGTATATGTTCATTTCAATTAAATTTGATTTGTATAGTTTTTTACAAAGACACTGTCACAAAGATGCTTTACAGTGGAAATACAAAAGTAAATCGGGCAAAAAACCAGAACTGAATCCCCAAAAATTGTCGTAAAAAAAATAACTCCCCGTGTGAACAAAAACACAAAAAATTTGTGAGAAAAAGCTCCCTGATGGAAAAAGATCTCAGGAGGAATCCAACTACAGCCCATTCTCCCAACTGCCACAAGCGAGAGGAAAGCGTTGCAAAGAGCCGTGCTGGTGCACGGGCGAGCCCGGCACTTTCTAATTCCAATTCAAAATGTAGTGTCGGAGTAAGACATTACCTGACTGTAACACAACCTTCATCCTGAAGCAGTCAGAACAGTCTCGCCCTTCCTGCGCACCCTAGCCAGGTCACAGGCCCGTCACCATTGGAAGAGGGCTGGCGGGATGCTGCAGAGCCACAAATCTGCTGACTTCTCTGGGTGCCGGGCCTAAACGCTGACCTAACGTGTCTCCTGAGGGTCAGGTGGGAGATAGAATATCCACCGGCTTCCAAATGTAATGACTTACCTACCGGCGGGGAGGCCAGCAAAACATAGCACAATCAGCACTTCTACTATATTTAACATGAGACGTCATTCATCATTACAGCACACAACATTTAAAAAAAGAAATAATGAATGTATATTTGTATTTGTTGTCTAGTAATTTTTACTAGTTATTACATATACACATCAGTGGTTATATATGCACAAAATGATACACGCATGCACCCGCACACACACACACATGTTATTGTGTGCACATAATAAAATGTGCATGTGCATGTGTGTACTTTTGTGCATATAAAATCACTGATGTATATATAATCACTAGTTGTTGTACAAACACTCATCTGTTAGTATTCTGAGTAAAGGTGCTTGGGACTACAGTATTGCAACATATCATAGCTTTCGCCACGCGGCTGGATTAGATGGTGTGTACACTTCCTAGTTAAGTCAAGGTGAATTATAATCCATTGTATTGAGACCAATCTGTCACAATATTAGTGGAATCCGGATAAAGCAAGGTAGTGAAAAAAACAAACGGTAAACAAAATATCACGCAAACACCAAGTCAGCACAAACAGTTGAGCAGCAAAAACAACATTGTTCTATTTAGGCCTCGTCACCATGGCAACACGTGGGACAGGTAGAATGTGGCTATATGTATTTAGTGTACTGGACAGTAATGGAGTGTCTGTTCTGCATGACTCCCTACTGTACCATAGTCTCCCACTTTGGCCATTACATCCAACACGTCTTTACCTTCGCATTTTCTCTGTGCTTGCTTTTCCTGTTTGTATTGACACATTTATGTGCGTCTGTGTGTTTAATGGTTGACCATGAAAATATTGTGACAGATTGGTCTCAATACAATGGATTATAATTCACCTTGACTTAACTAGGAAGTGTACACACCATCTAATCCAGCCGCGTGGCGAAAGCTATGATATGTCGATCAATAGAGACACGACCTTTAATTGGGAAGGCCTTGCAATAACACCCCCCCCCCCCCCCCCATCTAGTACCCAAAAGCTTTATAAGGGGAATGGGAGAAGCCATCTGCAGGGTAACGGCAAAATCAATTTGCCAGCAGACTACACATTAGAAGATTAGAGACTGAGGGTCAGTGTTGGAAAGCTAAACTTGGATAATAACTATACGCTGAGAGAAAACCAGAGCTCCCACGCTTCCGTAAGCTGAACAAGTCAGCTCACAAGGCTTGAGAACCAATAATTAAGGAAGAGAAAATAATAAAGAAAGAAAGAAAAAACAGGAACGTAATTCCTTAAGGCTAAACAGCCAAAACGAAAATAAACCCACAAAAACGGGCGAACTATAAAACTAGTAAATAACAACAAAATTTCCCGAATCCAAATAATGACACAAGAACGGGAAAATTAGTAAACAAAAGAACACCCTCGGCTGCCTTAGCTCAAAGCCGGAGAAGTGTAAAACCAAAAATAAAATAAAAAGAGAAAACAGTCTCTGAGAGAACAACAAAGTTTTAAATAGAAAACAAATTCGATACCCGATTAATAGCTAACTAGCAAGTCCCCCCTGAACATAAACAATGTTTAATATCAGGAAGTCGCTAGTAACCTGGCTATACCTGGCTCGAATGCAATGTCATAAGACAATCAAGCACCGGAGAAGCGGAAGTGAGAAACTTAAGTACCCTGCAGGTAGAAGCACAGGTGAAAACATTAACAATAATGAGGACGGCAAACCACGAAACGGAACGTGGAAAAAATCTGATTGATTCACAATCGGGAATGCAGGACGAGAGCCACAAAATAAAAGAAAACAAAACAGCCACAAACCACTACAAAGCTCTTCCAAAGATAAACTGCAAGTTGCATTATTTTGACTTTTACCTACAGTATAAAATTTTGACTTTTACCTACAGTGATTACATTTTTTATCATTCACACCTTTGATAAAGATAAACAAAAATGACTATGTAAAATAAATAATACAAGTTAAACATGTGGAAAAATATTCTGCTTTAATAACGTTCAATGGAATCAACCAAAATAACACTTTTATAAAGTTATACATTTATTTTTAAAAAGATTGTGTATCACAAATTGTATTCACACAATTGTTCTCAGTACTTTTTGCACCCTCCCTTCAGAATATATTTGGGGGATCTTTTATTATAAAATTTTTCCCCCCGGTTTTCTCAACCTTTGGAATGCCCTATCGTATTCACCATCAGCGTGCAACCTCATTGCTGCAACCTCCACTGTGATTTGGGAGAGTGCATGTGCTCTCCTCCAAAGCCTGGTGATGTCAACGTTGCTTATCACACTGCATTTTCGCAAGTCGGGCTCACACACACCTCTCACGTGTGTCTCAGAAATAAAGGTACAGTACATTTTTCCTCTTTAAGGAACTCCTTTCCCAAATGTACCCTGAAAGTACATCTATTTGGGGACTAATAAGCACATTTTCACGCAAAACAGGTACAATTAATTATATATTGCTAGCTAGGCATGTAATTTTACGTACCTATAGGGTACCGCCAGACAAGTTTTTGTACCTTTTCTTTTGAGTGTAGGGTTGTGAATAATTGACATGTTTTTGTCAAAAAGAAATCTGTTTCTCTGAGCAATTTGTATTAGTATACATGGATGTAAATTTTCATACAAAATTATATATAAAAGCTCATTGCCTGTATTGTTTATTTCATGCAGCCTTCTTTGCTCATATTTATCAAGAGTGGACATTTTTTACCTGATTTGGTGCTCCGGAGAAGCAGAAAATTTGCACACAAAAAAACCATTTCTGTAACATGTCACGGTCTTCATTAGTGAGATTGAGCGTGCATGGGTTCTAGCAATGATTGATGAGATAATTGCAGAACCGGATTGAATGATTGGGTGAATACAGGAGTGAATGGAAGATGGGTACTCATTGGGAAATTGGATGATTGTATGGGGAACATGGGGGCTGGGTTTTCTGGGGCTATATAATCAGCACACCTGGGGTAGACAAGAGTCGAAAAACAATCAACCACAGACAACATTTTTCTTCTTCTTCTTTTTTTCTTCTTCTTCTTTTCTTTTTCTTCTTCTTCTTTTCTTTTTCTTCTTTTAACTTTAGTGGTGCATTTACCGCCACCCACTGGTCTGGAATGTGGACTGGAAATCAGTAATATGCTTGCTTAACAATAAAAAAAAAAAATTAAATACTAATAATAAAATTCAAGTTTATATTAATATTAAAACTTAAATTCTATTTATTAAACCTGATGAATGTAAATACTCCAACAGAAATGTAATTCATGTATCCCCTGTTGATTGTTTCAAAATTCTGTATATATCAAGTTGTGTCCCCACTTCAAGTAGCTTGGTTTTTAGTCTCTCTCTCTGTCTGACATATTTTATGCAGATGTATACCACATGATTTACTGTTTCTTGATCCCCACAAAATTCACATCTGCCATCTCCATGTTTGTTTATCAAAAAAAGTGTACTATTTAGACCTGTGTGTCCTAACCTTAACCTTGCAATAACCCTGTCTTCCTTTCAATTTCCCCGTCCAGATTGTGTATTTCCAACCAATGGTTTTATTCTAAATAAATGCCGACATTTACTTTCCTTGGTCCATTCCTCTTGCCATCTCTTTTTAATTTCATGTTTAATGACCATTTTAACCTCTGCTTTACTGATTTTAACATCTATCTGTATATGGTCTGCCTTTAATGCATTTTTTTCCAATTATATCTGCTTCCTCATTCCCTTTAACTCCCACATGAGCAGGCACCCATACAAATCTAACACTTAGTCTTTTTATTCTGAATTTCAAATAAAATGTCCTGTCTGCTACTGGAATTAAAAGACTCCAAACTCATTAAAACTGCATACGATTCTGAGCAGATGACCACCCTCTCTGGTTGAGCTTCTTCTGCCCATTGTAATGCAATTACCATAGCCATCTTTTTATATTTTTAGCTTGTATACTTGCCTCTGCCACCTCCAACAAATCTTTTATTTGTTTTTTTATTGATAGAAAAAAGCCCGGCTCTGTGCTATCCCAACAAGAATTATGGTTTAAAAGTAAAAAACAAGAGTTCGGACGATGGGGCGAGCGTCAGAGGACTGATTGCCTCCAAGCTCCTGCGTGTGTGGCGGTTATTCTTTTTTTTCTTCTTTTAGTTGGTTTGGTTTAGTTTTATTTTGTTGTGTGAATGTGCAGTCAGTGTGTTGTGTATGGCGTCACTTACCTGCGGAGCAGCAAACGGCGACAGTGAGATGGAGTGATCCAGAGCTACGAAGAAAAGCAGAATACGTGCATCAGCGGCGCCCTACCTGGAGCAGACGGCCAACCGACGGCGGTGGTGTACAACGCTGGTGGGAGGGTTGGAGCCAGTGTTGCTGGGGGAATTTATTCCCCAATCAGTAAGGAACGTGGGTGCGCCGTATTAACTGGCTGACGTGTGTGGTGTAGGGGGGTCAGCTGCCTCCAGCAGGAACATGGGGGGGGGATAAAGGGACCCACAGACGGGCATTGCTCCGTCAGGTCATGTGCGTGTGTTGTGTGTCCTAGGTTTTATGAATTGTTTGTAATAAATAAATCTATTAATTTACATCTGCCTCGTGTATAGAGAGTGGTGGATTCTGAGTTTAAAACCTGCTTTCAAACTGTGACATTTCCTCTCACTATGAGTATACACACATATTGTACATCATATTGTACGACACAAACACAAACAGGACTAGCCAGTTAGAGTTTGGTAATGGGGCACACTGATTAACACAGAGCTACATCGTGATTAATTTCACATAAATTCCAGACACAAGCTTTCTCCAACTGGGTGAGGATTCATTGGGGTGATGAGAACTAAAAAATTAAAGGGGTAATTTGCATCTGAAATTAGTCTTGCTTATTCAGTCAATGTCATCTATAATTTTGTCAATGCTGACGGTGATCATGAATAGTTATCTCTCATGACGTCTGCCCACTTCATATCCAAATCGTAAGAACCGGTCTTTTCAATGAGCCAAACAAGACTCCGATCGACGTCATTTATCGCTTAGCAGTTAACAGTGCTGAATCGCTCTAGGAATTTACAGCCTCGAGCAAGACTGAGACTGTCTCAGGTGGAAGAAGAGGTATAAATATTGTGTTTGATTTATATATCCAGTTTTCAGTGGGTTCTGTTTGCATTCAGTCAGGTGGCATTACATTTAACATTTTCAAATAACATTGTCAAATCATTTTGACTGATTGTGCCAGTCTCTGTGGGTTTGGCCATTTAAAGAGTTTGCTTAATAAAAATAAATAGTGAATTGGATTAAAGGTTAGCTTGTTCACTGATTGTGCATCTCCCTACTGTTTGCACGAAGCTAGCAATGTTAGCACTGAACTGAAATCCTGTTTTACTCCGTACTTTGACCTGGCTTACATTACATTATGTTTTCTTGCAACCCAAATCAGGAAAACACGATGATCATTTTATGATGATACAATCATGGCACATACTCAAGCCTGCGTTCGGAATGAGGCCCCGTCTGGAGTCTACGCAAGGTATTTGAGAAGCATTTGATCCAATCTGTTCTTGTTGAAAGATGAGCACCGTGTTATTCTGAAGTCCTTAAAGATTTGATCCCTGATTGTGGAACATTTTGCACAGGGAATTGGCCTGTGTGAAAAACATGTGCAAGACAGCACACAGACAGTTCAGGCCATTTCAACCACTCATATTGCTGCATTAATGCCAACATCTAAAAACATTAGTCAAAAATGTATTACCAACATTTGGACAAATGTGTTTCCCAATATCAATATATATTATGTATATTAATACATAAACTTGATTTCTTGAGTAGGCTAATTGGTTATAGCTGGACGGGTTGGCACACTACACTACAGTTTCTGGATGTGCTTTGAACACATTAAATCTACCCCACTGACGCTTTTGGGTTCTGAAAGACATTATCTGTGATCCTTACCATTTGGGTTAATTGTGACTTTATATCAACAAATGAAACCCTTTTAAAGAGGTCAGTGGGTCTGTACTGGGTGCCATAACACATAATGAACCTCCCACAAGATGGCACCTTCTTTATCCCATAAACATCTGTCACCAGGTTTTCCCCGGTGCTTCAATTAGACCTCCACCCAGCCGTGTAGCCCCTCTAATGAAAACAGCGAGAGGTTAGCATATAAGGACATGCCTCTTCGCGCTGATGCCCCGGGTATACTGATGAGGTTATTTCAGGAGGCGGGACGGTCTCCCAGAGTTCCTCGGTCTGCGTTCAAGTTTCAAGCCGCTCCGTTCAGCATGACGCCCCATCTGGACTCTGTGTCAGTGGACATCTGCACGAGGTATTTGAGAGACATTTCATGCGATCTTTTCTTGCTGAAAGATAAGGATTTGAAAGATTAGTTCTTAAGGATTTGATCCCTGATTGTGGAACATTTTGCACAGGGAATTGGCCTGTGTGAAAAACATGTGCAAGACAGCACACAGACAGCTCAGGCCATTTCAACCACTCCTATTGCTGCATTAATGCCAACATCTAAAAATATTAGTCGAAAATTTATTACCAACAATTTGACAAACGTAAAACCCAGTATCAATATGTCCGCTATTTTCGCACCTCTTTCTTTCCAAGAAACAGACTTTCTCGGAAATACATTTTGTGATGTCTCAGGATGTTTTAGGGGAGATTTGTCTTTTTTATTTTCTTATTTGAGCTGTGCTATTTTAATTCATGACGTTCAACCATGAACCTGGTTTCCTCCCTCACTGGCAGATCTATGCATAGATGGCAGCTAAATATTTACAGATGAAAATTAGAGTCCATGAGAGTCCTCCCCTTGCTCAGGTCTGCTCCACATAGGACGTGGACCAACAGTCATCGGTTGGTATACCTACATCTTTAATCCCTTGGCCAAGTTCACCTTATTCTGTAGGAAGATCGTTCACAATAAACAGAGCATAGCGGGGGCTATTATACTCATTTAGCAGCTTATTATGTATTTATTCATCTTTATTTATACAGGGTAGGCTGACTGAGCATGTATGCTCTTTTACAGCAACGCCCTGTTAATGATGCGAACACGCCATTGAGCACATCTAGCACATAAGAACATGAGAATACATCATGAGGAAAAAAGACCATTGAGCCCATCTAAAAATATAAAAATACATAATGAGGAGAACAGACCATACTGCCCATCTATAACATAAGAATACATAATGAGGAGAACAGACCATACTGCCCATCTATAACATAAGAATACATAATGAGAAGAAGAGGCTATACTGCCCATCTATAACATAAGAATACATAATGAGAAGAACAGGCCATACTGCCCATCTACAACATAAGAATACATAATGAGGAGAACAGGCCATACTGCCCATCTATAACATAAGAATACATAATGAGGAGAACAGGCCATACTGCCCATCTATAACATAAGAATACATAATGAGGAGAACAGACCATACTGCCCATCTATAACATAAGCATACATAATGAGAAGAACAGGCTATACTGCCCATCTACAACATAAGAATACATAATGAGAAGAACAGGCCATACTGCCCATCTATAACGTAAGAATACATAATGAGGAGAACAGACCATACTGCCCATCTATAACATAAGAATACATAATGAGAAGAACAGACCATACTGCCCATCTATAACATAAGAATACATAATAAGGAAAAGAACAGGCCATACTGCCCATCTACAATATAAAAATACATAATGAGAAGAACAGGCCATACTGCCCATCTACAACATAAGAATACATAATGAGGAGAACAGGCCATACTGCCCATCTATAACATAAGAATACATAATGAGAAGAACAGACCATACTGCCCATCTATAACATAAGAATACATAATGAGAAGAACAGGCTATACTGCCCATCTACAACATAAGAATACATAATGAGAAGAACAGGCCATACTGCCCATCTATAACATAAGAATACATAATGAGGAGAACAGACCATACTGCCCATCTATAACATAAGAATACATAATGAGGAGAACAGGCCATACTGCCCATCTATAACATAAGAATACATAATGAGAAGAACAGGCCATACTGCCCATCTATAACGTAAGAATACATAATGAGGAAAAGAACAGGCCATACTGCCCATCTACAACATAAGAATACATAATGAGAAGAACAGGCCATACTGCCCATCTATAACGTAAGAATACATAATGAGGAGAACAGGCCATACTGCCCATCTATAACATAAGAATACATAATGAGGAGAACAGGCCATACTGCCCATCTATAACATAAGAATACATAATGAGGAGAACAGACCATACTGCCCATCTATAACATAAGCATACATAATGAGAAGAACAGGCTATACTGCCCATCTACAACATAAGAATACATAATGAGAAGAACAGGCCATACTGCCCATCTATAACATAAGAATACATAATGAGGAGAACAGACCATACTGCCCATCTATAACGTAAGAATACATAATGAGGAGAACAGACCATACTGCCCATCTATAACATAAGAATACATAATGAGAAGAACAGGCCATACTGCCCATCTATAACGTAAGAATACATAATGAGGAAAAGAACAGGCCATACTGCCCATCTACAACATAAGAATACATAATGAGAAGAACAGGCCATACTGCCCATCTATAACGTAAGAATACATAATGAGGAAAAGAACAGGCCATACTGCCCATCTACAACATAAGAATACATAATGAGGAAGAGAACAGGCCATACTGCCCATCTATAACATAAGAATACATAATGAGAAGAACAGGCCATACTGCCCATCTATAACGTAAGAATACATAATGAGGAAAAGAACAGGCCATACTGCCCATCTACAACATAAGAATACATAATGAGGAAGAGAACAGGCCATACTGCCCATCTATAACATAAGAATACATAATGAGAAGAACAGGCCATACTGCCCATCTATAACATAAGAATACATAATGAGGAAGAGAACAGGCCATACTGCCCATCTATAACATAAGAATACATAATGAGGAAGAGAACAGGCCATACTGCCCATCTATAACATAAGAATACATAATGAGGAAAAGAACAGACCATACTGCCCATCTATAACATAAGAATACATAATGAGGAAAAGAACAGGCCATACTGCCCATCTACAACATAAGAATACATAATGAGAAGAACAGGCCATACTGCCCATCTATAACGTAAGAATACATAATGAGGAAAAGAACAGGCCATACTGCCCATCTACAACATAAGAATACATAATGAGAAGAACAGGCCATACTGCCCATCTATAACGTAAGAATACATAATGAGGAAAAGAACAGGCCATACTGCCCATCTACAACATAAGAATACATAATGAGGAAGAGAACAGGCCATACTGCCCATCTATAACATAAGAATACATAATGAGAAGAACAGGCCATACTGCCCATCTATAACGTAAGAATACATAATGAGGAAAAGAACAGGCCATACTGCCCATCTACAACATAAGAATACATAATGAGGAAGAGAACAGGCCATACTGCCCATCTATAACATAAGAATACATAATGAGGAAAAGAACAGGCCATACTGCCCATCTATAACATAAGAATACATAATGAGGAAAAGAACAGGCCATACTGCCCATCTACAACATAAGAATACATAATGAGGAGAACAGACCATACTGCCCATCTACAACATAAGAATACATAATGAGGAGAACAGACCATACTGCCCATCTATAACATAAGACTACATAATGAGAAGAACAGGCCATACTGCCCATCTACAACATAAGAATACATAATGAGGAGAACAGGCCATACTGCCCATCTATAACATAAGAATACATAATGAGGAGAACAGG
Organism: Ilyophis sp. 1 JC-2022; assembly: GCA_022702515.1. Taxonomy (NCBI): domain Eukaryota; kingdom Metazoa; phylum Chordata; class Actinopteri; order Anguilliformes; family Synaphobranchidae; genus Ilyophis; species Ilyophis sp. 1 JC-2022. Next base: position 13,194,191 of record CM040402.1, read on the forward strand.
CCATACTGCCCATCTATAACATAAGACTACATAATGAGAAGAACAGGCCATACTGCCCATCTATAACATAAGAATACATAATGAGGAGAACAGGCCATACTGCCCAACTATAACATAAGAATACATAATGAGAAGAACAGGCCATACTGCCCATCTATAACGTAAGAATACATAATGAGGAAAAGAACAGGCCATACTGCCCATCTACAACATAAGAATACATAATGAGAAGAACAGGCCATACTGCCCATCTATAACATAAGAATACATAATGAGGAGAACAGGCCATACTGCCCATCTATAACATAAGAATACATAATGAGGAGAACAGGCCATACTGCCCATCTATAACATAAGAATACATAATGAGGAGAACAGACCATACTGCCCATCTATAACATAAGCATACTGTGGTAGGGGGGCGTGGTTTTAGGCGCAGCTAGCAAGAGAGAGAGTGAACGCGAGTGGTTTAGGAAGCCGGCACAGCTGTCGGCAATCGGGCAATTGGTGACGATCGATTATAGGATTGTTATTATCAATTAACCAATTGCCTTGATTGTTCAACAGTGAGCCTGGGAGCTACAAAAGGAGCGGAAACGGAAGAGAGAGGGTTGGTTGTTGAGAGCTGAAAGCTGTACAACTGTGTGACCAACGAAATAAAACAAAGTTAAACGGAAATTCCCGGACTGGCGTATTCATTCTCCACGCACTACAGAGCACTTCGCCACAGTGGTGGCCCGTACGGGGGGGAATTAAACGGCGAAGAATGGAGAGTGATCCGATGGAACAGGCGGGGCCGACGACAACACTTGGCAGAGTGCTGGAGGGACTAGCTGCCATACAGGTGCGACAGGCAGCTGCTCATGCGGAGCAGATGCAGGCCCTGTGTGAGCAGTCTAGCCTCCAGACACAAGCCCTGCTGCAGATCTCAGCAGGCGGGAGTGTCACGGGAAGGCAGAGCATCGCCTCCCCCAAGTTCAATATCCCGAAGATGACGGCGGAGGACGACGTGCAGGCATTCCTGGAGGCGTTCGAGCTGGCGGCGGAAACATCCCGGTGGCCGGAGGAGGAGTGGACCGTGCGACTCCTACCCCTCCTGTCGGGAGAGGCGCAACGAGCGGCGCATAGCCTGCCGGCAGCCGTGAGGGCGGAGTACAGAAATGTAAAGAAGGCGATCCTCGACCGGACGGGTCATACCCCGGAGGAGCACCGGCAGCAATTCCGGGGGTCGGACCTGACGGGCGAGGACCGACCATTCGCCTACGCCCAGCGGCTGGCGGACACGGCGAGGCGCTGGCTCCGGCCGGAAATACGATCCGCTACGGGAGTCGTGGAGCAGGTGGTCCTGGAGAGATTCATAGTGGGGTTGCCGGCGGAGACCGCGAGGTGGGTCCAGTGTCACAGACCCACCAACCTGGATACCGCCGTCACCCTGGCGGAGGACCACCTGGCGCAAAACCCCTTCGCCCAGCAGCAGAAGCCGGAGCCGGCGCCCAGGAAGAAGTTCGCCCCTCGTTCCGCCCCCCTTCCTGGTTATCGGTCCCAAAACCCCTCCTTCCCCAGTAGCACACCCCGTAACGCTCTGCCCTCTTTTCCCTCCCCAGGCTCAGTGGCGGTGCAGTCCGACTCACAGGGAGTGCCTCAAACGCCTGGACCGGAGTGTTGGCGGTGTGGACGGCTGGGCCACCTGCGCCGCAATTGTCCGCTCATGGAGGTGGGGCAGGTGGTCCGGGTGGTCGGACCGCCCACCTCCGCTCCCGATTCAGACGGGGCGTACTGCATTCCGGTAAGGGTGCAAGGGAGTGAACACCGGGCGCTGTTGGATTCAGGGGCTATGCAGACCATGATTCACCAGAGCCTGGTTCGAACCGAGGCTCTGAGATCGGGACGATGGGTGGTAATTAGGTGTGTGCATGGGGATCGACACAAATACCTAATAGTACCAGTAGAAATTCGAATAAAAGGAAAAAAGCATATCATAGAGGCTGCGGTTAGCTCCCACCTCTCGCACCCTCTAATTTTGGGTACAGATTGGGCGGGGTTTAAAATGATAGCGGAAAAACTGATGGGGGTACGATCACGACTGGTAGGGGGGTGTGAGGTGTGTGCAGCGGAAAGTGGTGACGCGGGGTCGTCCGACACTGACGGGGGGGGGGGCGGCGCCGGGAGAGCCTCCAGTGGAGACTCCCCAGGTGCCGGTGTTCCAACCCATGGAAGATTTTCCACTCGCTCAGTCTCGAGACGATACCCTACGCTCTGCCTTCGACCAGGTGATATGTATTGATGGTCAGCTGGTGCGCCCTGACGCTGCACGCTCTCACCCATACTTTTCCATTATTAAAGATAGATTGTATCGAGTGAGTCGTGACACTCAGACAGGTGAGGAGACGACCCAGTTGTTGGTACCAAAAAGCCGCCGGGAAATGATTTTCCAGGCGGCTCATTTTAACCCCATGGCTGGCCACTTAGGGTATGAAAAAACACTGAACCGGATAATGGCCCGATTTTATTGGCCGGGCATCTGGGCGGACGTACGTAGGTGGTGTGCGGCCTGTCCAGATTGTCAGCTGGTAAATTCCCCAGCCATCCCAAAAGCCCCATTGCGGCCCCTACCATTAATTGAGGTCCCGTTTGATAGAGTGGGCATGGACCTCATCGGGCCATTTGAACGGAGCACTCAGGGATACCGATTTGTATTAGTTCTGGTGGATTATGCAACCCGGTATCCCGAAGCAGTGCCATTGCGCAATATCTCGGCTAAGAGTGTTGCGCAGGCATTGTTTCAAATAATCTCCCGAGTTGGAATCCCGAAAGAGATTCTGACTGATCAAGGCACTTCATTCATGTCACGCACACTACGCGAACTGTATGAACTTTTGGGTGTTCAGTCTATTAAAACTAGCGTGTACCATCCACAAACGGATGGGCTCGTGGAACGTTTTAATAGGACTTTGAAATCCATGATTCGGAAGTTTGTGCACGATGACAGCCGAAATTGGGATAAGTGGTTAGTTCCTCTATTGTTTGCAGTGCGAGAGGTTCCCCAGGCCTCCACGGGATTTTCTCCTTTTGAATTGCTGTTCGGTAGAAAACCATGGGGTATTTTGGACCTGGTTAAAGAAAGCTGGGAGGAGGGTCCAAGCCCCAGTAAAAACGAAATTCAATACGTTATGGACCTGCGAGCAAAACTCCATACACTGGGGAGATTATCACGAGAGAATTTGCTCGAGGCTCAGGAACGTCAGCAAAAGCACTACAACAGAGGAACAAAACTACGGCAATTTTCACCGGGAGAGAAAGTCTTGGTATTACTACCGACTTCCAGCACAAAATTACTCGCCAAGTGGCAAGGACCCTTTGTGGTCACACGACGAGTGGGGGAAGTCGATTATGAGGTGGAGCGGTCTGATAGAGAGGGGGCGAAACAGATTTATCACCTCAATCTATTAAAAGTGTGGAAAGAGGTGATACCGGTCTCCTTGATATCGGTAGATCAGGAGAGAGATGAGCTGGGACCGGAGGTGCCAAATTCAAACGATCAAACCTCACCCCTTTTTGATAGCCATCTCTTACCGAATCAGAGAACGGATCTTGCCAAGTTGCAAAAGCAGTTCGCTGATGTGTTTTCCCCTCTACCAGGCCACACTAATCTGATAAATCACCATATTGAGACAACCCCGGGGGTGACGGTGCGTTCGCGCCCCTACCGACTGCCTGAACATAAAAAGAAAGTGGTTCAGGCAGAAATAAAGACAATGTTGGACTTGGGAGTAATAGAAGAGTCTAACAGTGCGTGGAATAGCCCCATCGTGCTGGTGAGTAAGCCGGATGGATCTGTTCGCTTCTGCGTAGACTATCGTAAAGTAAACGAAGTGTCACGATTCGATGCCTATCCCATGCCTCGGGTCGATGACCTATTGGATCGGCTGGGCACAGCTCGTTTTTTCTCGACACTGGATTTGACCAAGGGTTACTGGCAGATTCCCTTGTCTCCAGAGTCCAAGGAAAAAACGGCTTTCTCCGCTCCGGACGGATTGTACCAATTTCGTACACTTCCGTTTGGGTTATTCGGAGCCCCTGCCACTTTCCAACGTCTCATGGACAGGGTACTGCGTCCGCATGCTGCTTTCGCTGCAGCCTATCTAGACGATATAATAATACACAGTGACAGCTGGGCTCAGCATGTGCGGCATGTGGGGGCGGTACTGGAGTCCCTGAGACAGGCGGGACTCACGGCTAACCCAAAGAAGTGTGCGATTGGCAGAGCGGAGGTACGGTATCTGGGGTACCACTTGGGAAGTGGACAGGTGCGACCTCTGGTGGACAAAACCGCAGCGGTCGCGTCCTGTCCACGACCGAAGACTAAAAAAGAGGTGAGGAGGTTTTTGGGACTGGCCGGGTACTACAGAAGGTTCATCCCGGCTTTCTCGGACCTGGCCAGTCCCCTGACCGACTTAACTCGGAAAGGTGCCTCAGATCCGGTTCAGTGGACGGAGCTGTGTCGGCAGGCGTTTGAGAGGGTAAAAGAAGCTTTGTGTGGGAAACCGCTCTTGTTCACCCCTAATTTCTCTCTCCCCTTTAATTTGCAGACTGACGCATCGAACAGAGGGCTGGGGGCCGTTTTGACTCAGCAGGTGGAGGGGGTCGACCGACCAGTGCTGTACATTAGCCGAAAGCTATCACAGCGGGAAGCGAGGTACAGCACGGTCGAGAAGGAGTGCCTGGCCATCAGATGGGCGGTCGGGTCCCTCCGTTATTATCTGCTGGGTCGCTCATTCACCCTCTGCTCGGACCATGCGCCCCTCCAATGGCTTCACCGCATGAAGGATACCAACGCCCGAATCACTCGGTGGTATCTGGCTTTACAGCCTTTTAATTTCAAGGTGATTCATAGGCCGGGAGCGCAGATGGTGGTGGCTGATTTTCTCTCCCGTCCGGTGGAGGAGGAGGAGGGGGGGGGGAGTTGAGCATTGGCCGGACGGCTTCCCGGCCTAAGTCGGGCGGTGGGGGTATGTGGTAGGGGGGCGTGGTTTTAGGCGCAGCTAGCAAGAGAGAGAGTGAACGCGAGTGGTTTAGGAAGCCGGCACAGCTGTCGGCAATCGGGCAATTGGTGACGATCGATTATAGGATTGTTATTATCAATTAACCAATTGCCTTGATTGTTCAACAGTGAGCCTGGGAGCTACAAAAGGAGCGGAAACGGAAGAGAGAGGGTTGGTTGTTGAGAGCTGAAAGCTGTACAACTGTGTGACCAACGAAATAAAACAAAGTTAAACGGAAATTCCCGGACTGGCGTATTCATTCTCCACGCACTACAGAGCACTTCGCCACACATACATAATGAGAAGAACAGGCTATACTGCCCATCTACAACATAAGAATACATAATGAGAAGAACAGGCCATACTGCCCATCTATAACATAAGAATACATAATGAGGAGAACAGACCATACTGCCCATCTATAACGTAAGAATACATAATGAGGAGAACAGACCATACTGCCCATCTATAACATAAGAATACATAATGAGAAGAACAGGCCATACTGCCCATCTATAACATAAGAATACATAATGAGGAAAAGAACAGGCCATACTGCCCATCTACAACATAAGAATACATAATGAGAAGAACAGGCCATACTGCCCATCTATAACGTAAGAATACATAATGAGGAAAAGAACAGGCCATACTGCCCATCTACAACATAAGAATACATAATGAGGAAGAGAACAGGCCATACTGCCCATCTATAACATAAGAATACATAATGAGAAGAACAGGCCATACTGCCCATCTATAACGTAAGAATACATAATGAGGAAAAGAACAGGCCATACTGCCCATCTACAACATAAGAATACATAATGAGGAAGAGAACAGGCCATACTGCCCATCTATAACATAAGAATACATAATGAGAAGAACAGGCCATACTGCCCATCTATAACGTAAGAATACATAATGAGGAAAAGAACAGGCCATACTGCCCATCTATAACATAAGAATACATAATGAGGAAGAGAACAGGCCATACTGCCCATCTATAACATAAGAATACATAATGAGGAAGAGAACAGGCCATACTGCCCATCTATAACATAAGAATACATAATGAGGAAAAGAACAGACCATACTGCCCATCTATAACATAAGAATACATAATGAGGAAAAGAACAGGCCATACTGCCCATCTACAACATAAGAATACATAATGAGAAGAACAGGCCATACTGCCCATCTATAACGTAAGAATACATAATGAGGAAAAGAACAGGCCATACTGCCCATCTACAACATAAGAATACATAATGAGAAGAACAGGCCATACTGCCCATCTATAACGTAAGAATACATAATGAGGAAAAGAACAGGCCATACTGCCCATCTACAACATAAGAATACATAATGAGGAAGAGAACAGGCCATACTGCCCATCTATAACATAAGAATACATAATGAGAAGAACAGGCCATACTGCCCATCTATAATGTAAGAATACATAATGAGGAAAAGAACAGGCCATACTGCCCATCTACAACATAAGAATACATAATGAGGAAGAGAACAGGCCATACTGCCCATCTATAACATAAGAATACATAATGAGGAAAAGAACAGGCCATACTGCCCATCTATAACATAAGAATACATAATGAGGAAAAGAACAGGCCATACTGCCCATCTACAACATAAGAATACATAATGAGGAGAACAGACCATACTGCCCATCTACAACATAAGAATACATAATGAGGAGAACAGACCATACTGCCCATCTATAACATAAGAATACATAATGAGAAGAACAGGCCATACTGCCCATCTATAACGTAAGAATACATAATGAGGAGAACAGGCCATACTGCCCATCTACAACATAAGAATACATAATGAGGAGAACAGGCCATACTGCCCATCTATAACATAAGAATACATAATGAGGAGAACAGGCCATACTGCCCATCTATAACATAAGAATACATAATGAGGAGAACAGGCCATACTGCCCATCTACAACATAAGAATACATAATGAGGAGAACAGGCCATACTGCCCATCTATAACATAAGAATACATAATGAGGAGAACAGGCCATACTGCCCATCTATAACATAAGAATACATAATGAGAAGAACAGGCCATACTGCCCATCTATAACATAAGAATACATAATGAGGAGAACAGGCCATACTGCCCATCTACAACATAAGAATACATAATGAGGAGAACAGGCCATACTGCCCATCTATAACATAAGAATACATAATGAGGAGAACAGGCCATACTGCCCATCTATAACATAAGAATACATAATGAGGAGAACAGGCCATACTGCCCATCTATAACATAAGAATACATAATGAGGAGAACAGGCCATACTGCCCATCTATAACATAAGAATACATAATGAGGAGAACAGGCCATACTGCCCATCTACAACATAAGAATACATAATGAGGAGAACAGGCCATACTGCCCATCTATAACATAAGAATACATAATGAGGAGAACAGACCATACTGCCCATCTATAACATAAGACTACATAATGAGAAGAACAGGCCATACTGCCCATCTATAACATAAGAATACATAATGAGGAGAACAGGCCATACTGCCCATCTATAACATAAGAATACATAATGAGGAGAACAGGCCATACTGCCCATCTACAACATAAGAATACATAATGAGGAGAACAGACCATACTGCCCATCTATAACATAAGAATACATAATGAGGAGAACAGGCCATACTGCCCATCTACAACATAAGAATACATAATGAGGAGAACAGACCATACTGCCCATCTATAACATAAGACTACATAATGAGAAGAACAGGCTATACTGCCCATCTATAACATAAGAATACATAATGAGGAAAATAACAGGCCATACTGCCCATCTACAACATAAGAATACATAATGAGGAAAAGAACAGGCCATACTGCCCATCTATAACATAAGAATACATAATGAGGAGAACAGGCCATACTGCCCATCTACAACATAAGAATACATAATGAGGAGAACAGACCATACTGCCCATCTATAACATAAGACTACATAATGAGAAGAACAGGCTATACTGCCCATCTATAACATAAGAATACATAATGAGGAAAATAACAGGCCATACTGCCCATCTACAACATAAGAATACATAATGAGGAAAAGAACAGGCCATACTGCCCATCTACAACATAAGAATACATAATGAGGAAAAGAACAGGCCATACTGCCCATCTATAACATAAGAATACATAATGAGAAGAACAGGCCATACTGCCCATCTACAACATAAGAATACATAATGAGGAGAACAGACCATACTGCCCATCTATAACATAAGAATACATAATGAGAAGAACAGGCCATACTGCCCATCTACAACATAAGAATACATAATGAGGAGAACAGACCATACTGCCCATCTACAACATAAGAATACATAATGAGAAGAACAGGCCATACTGCCTATCTATAACATAAGAATACATAATGAGGAGAACAGACCATACTGCCCATCTATAACATTAAACTACATAATGAGAAGAACAGGCCATACTGCCCATCTACAACATAAGAATACATAATGAGGAAAAGAACAGGCCATACTGCCCATCTATAACATAAGAATACATAATGAGGAGAACAGACCATACTGCCCATCTACAACATAATAATACATAATGAGGAGAACAGGCCATACTGCCCATCTACAACATAAGAATACATAATGAGGAAAAGAACAGGCCATACTGCCTATCTATAACATAAGAATACATAATGAGGAGAACAGACCATACTGCCCATCTATAACATTAAACTACATAATGAGAAGAACAGGCCATACTGCCCATCTACAACATAAGAATACATAATGAGGAAAAGAACAGGCCATACTGCCCATCTACAACATAAGAATACATAATGAGGAGAACAGGCCATACTGCCCATCTACAACATAAGAATACATAATGAGGAAAAGAACAGGCCATACTGCCCATCTACAACATAAGAATACATAATGAGGAAAAGAACAGGCCATACTGCCCATCTACAACGTAAGAATACATAATGAGGAGAACAGACCATACTGCCCATCTATAACATAAGAATACATAATGAGGAAAAGAACAGGCCATACTGCCCATCTATAACATAAGAATACATAATGAGGAAAAGAACAGGCCATACTGCCCATCTATAACATAAGAATACATAATGAGGAAAAGAACAGGCCATACTGCCCATCTATAACATAAGAATACATAATGAGGAGAACAGACCATACTGCCCATCTATAACATAAGACTACATAATGAGAAGAACAGGCTATACTGCCCATCTATAACATAAGAATACATAATGAGGAAAAGAACAGGCCATACTGCCCATCTACAACATAAGAATACATAATGAGGAGAACAGACCATACTGCCCATCTATAACATAAGAATACATAATGAGGAAAAGAACAGGCCATACTGCCCATCTACAACATAAGAATACATAATGAGAAGAACAGACCATACTGCCCATCTATAACATAAGAATACATAATGAGGAAAAGAACAGGCCATACTGCCCATCTATAACGTAAGAATACATAATGAGGAAAAGAACAGGCCATACTGCCCATCTACAACATAAGAATACATAATGAGAAGAACAGGCCATACTGCCCATCTATAACGTAAGAATACATAATGAGGAAAAGAACAGGCCATACTGCCCATCTACAACATAAGAATACATAATGAGGAAGAGAACAGGCCATACTGCCCATCTATAACATAAGAATACATAATGAGAAGAACAGGCCATACTGCCCATCTATAACGTAAGAATACATAATGAGGAAAAGAACAGGCCATACTGCCCATCTACAACATAAGAATACATAATGAGGAAGAGAACAGGCCATACTGCCCATCTATAACATAAGAATACATAATGAGAAGAACAGGCCATACTGCCCATCTATAATGTAAGAATACATAATGAGGAAAAGAACAGGCCATACTGCCCATCTATAACATAAGAATACATAATGAGGAAGAGAACAGGCCATACTGCCCATCTATAACATAAGAATACATAATGAGGAAGAGAACAGGCCATACTGCCCATCTATAACATAAGAATACATAATGAGGAAAAGAACAGACCATACTGCCCATCTATAACATAAGAATACATAATGAGGAAAAGAACAGGCCATACTGCCCATCTACAACATAAGAATACATAATGAGAAGAACAGGCCATACTGCCCATCTATAACGTAAGAATACATAATGAGGAAAAGAACAGGCCATACTGCCCATCTACAACATAAGAATACATAATGAGAAGAACAGGCCATACTGCCCATCTATAACGTAAGAATACATAATGAGGAAAAGAACAGGCCATACTGCCCATCTACAACATAAGAATACATAATGAGGAAGAGAACAGGCCATACTGCCCATCTATAACATAAGAATACATAATGAGAAGAACAGGCCATACTGCCCATCTATAACGTAAGAATACATAATGAGGAAAAGAACAGGCCATACTGCCCATCTACAACATAAGAATACATAATGAGGAAGAGAACAGGCCATACTGCCCATCTATAACATAAGAATACATAATGAGGAAAAGAACAGGCCATACTGCCCATCTATAACATAAGAATACATAATGAGGAAAAGAACAGGCCATACTGCCCATCTACAACATAAGAATACATAATGAGGAGAACAGACCATACTGCCCATCTACAACATAAGAATACATAATGAGGAGAACAGACCATACTGCCCATCTATAACATAAGAATACATAATGAGAAGAACAGGCCATACTGCCCATCTATAACGTAAGAATACATAATGAGGAGAACAGGCCATACTGCCCATCTACAACATAAGAATACATAATGAGGAGAACAGGCCATACTGCCCATCTATAACATAAGAATACATAATGAGGAGAACAGGCCATACTGCCCATCTATAACATAAGAATACATAATGAGGAGAACAGGCCATACTGCCCATCTACAACATAAGAATACATAATGAGGAGAACAGGCCATACTGCCCATCTATAACATAAGAATACATAATGAGGAGAACAGGCCATACTGCCCATCTATAACATAAGAATACATAATGAGAAGAACAGGCCATACTGCCCATCTATAACATAAGAATACATAATGAGGAGAACAGGCCATACTGCCCATCTACAACATAAGAATACATAATGAGGAGAACAGGCCATACTGCCCATCTATAACATAAGAATACATAATGAGGAGAACAGGCCATACTGCCCATCTATAACATAAGAATACATAATGAGGAGAACAGGCCATACTGCCCATCTATAACATAAGAATACATAATGAGGAGAACAGGCCATACTGCCCATCTATAACATAAGAATACATAATGAGGAGAACAGGCCATACTGCCCATCTACAACATAAGAATACATAATGAGGAAAAGAACAGGCCATACTGCCCATCTACAACATAAGAATACATAATGAGGAAAAGAACAGGCCATACTGCCCATCTACAACATAAGAATACATAATGAGGAAAAGAACAGGCCATACTGCCCATCTACAACATAAGAATACATAATGAGGAAAAGAACAGGCCATACTGCCCATCTACAACATAAGAATACATAATGAGGAAAAGAACAGGCCATACTGCCCATCTATAACATAAGAATACATAATGAGGAAAAGAACAGGCCATACTGCCCATCTATAACATAAGAATACATAATGAGGAAAAGAACAGGCCATACTGCCCATCTATAACATAAGAATACATAATGAGAAGAACAGGCCATACTGCCCATCTATAACATAAGAATACATAATGAGAAGAACAGGCCATACTGCCCATCTATAACATAAGAATACATAATGAGGAAAAGAACAGGCCATACTGCCCATCTACAACATAAGAATACATAATGAGGAGAACAGACCATACTGCCCATCTATAACATAAGAATACATAATGAGGAAAAGAACAGGCCATACTGCCCATCTACAACATAAGAATACATAATGAGAAGAACAGACCATACTGCCCATCTATAACATAAGAATACATAATGAGGAAAAGAACAGGCCATACTGCCCATCTATAACATAAGAATACATAATGAGGATAAGATCAGGACATACTGCCCATCTAAAACAGAAGAATACATAAGGAGGAAAAGAACAGACCATACTGCCCATCTACAACATAAGAATACATAATGAGGAGAACAGGCCATACTGCCCATCTATAACATAAGACTACATAATGAGAAGAACAGGCCATACTGCCCATCTACAACATAAGAATACATAATGAGGAGAACAGACCATACTGCCCATCTATAACATAAGACTACATAATGAGAAGAACAGGCTATACTGCCCATCTATAACATAAGAATACATAATGAGGAAAAGAACAGGCCATACTGCCCATCTACAACATAAGAATACATAATGAGGAGAAAAGGCCATACTGCCCATCTATAACATAAGAATACATAATGAGGAAAAGAACAGGCCATACTGCCCATCTACAACATAAGAATACATAATGAGGAGAACAGACCATACTGCCCATCTATAACATAAGACTACATAATGAGGAAGAGAACAGGCCATACTGCCTATCTATAACATAAGAATACATAATGAGGAAAAGAACAGGCCATACTGCCCATCTACAACATAAAACTACATAATGAGGAAGAGAACAGGCCATACTGCCCATCTACAACATAAAACTACATAATGAGGAAGAGAACAGGCCATACTGCCCATCTACAACATAAAACTACATAATGAGGAAGAGAACAGGCCATACTGCCTATCTATAACATAAGAATACATAATGAGGAAGAGAACAGGCCATACTGCCCATCTATAACATAAAACTACATAATGAGGAAGAGAACAGGCCATACTGCCCATCTATAACATAAAACTACATAATGAGGAAGAGAACAGGCCATACTGCCCATCTATAACATAAAACTACATAATGAGGAAGAGAACAGGCCATACTGCCTATCTATAACATAAGAATACATAATGAGGAAGAGAACAGGCCATACTGCCCATCTATAACATAAAACTACATAATGAGGAAGAGAACAGGCCATACTGCCCATCTACAACATAAGAATACATAATGAGAAGAACAGACCATACTGCCCATCTATAACATAAGAATAGATAATGAGGAAGAGAACAGGCCATACTGCCCATCTATAACATAATAATACATAATGAGGAAGAGAACAGGCCATACTGCCCATCTATAACATAAGAATACATAATGAGGAAGAGAACAGGCCATACTGCCCATCTACAACATAAGAATACATAATGAGGAAGAGAACAGGCCATACTGCCCATCTATAACATAAGAATACATAATGAGGAAGAGAACAGGCCATACTGCCCATCTCTAACATAATACATAATGAGGAAGAGAACAGGCCATACTGCCCATCTATAACATAAAACTACATAATGAGGAAGAGAACAGGCCATACTGCCCATCTATAACATAAAACTACATAATGAGGAAGAGAACCGGCCATACTGCGCAACTATAACATAAAACTACATAATGAGAAGAACAGGCCATCACCTGACAAGTCATTCAACACATGCATAACTCACTGTGTAAAGAAATACTAGCTGATATTTATGGAATTTTATAGAACCTTATATACATGATTGTAACGCAAAATACTTTACAGGACTAAAACAAAAATTTAACAAAGTTAAGGAATAGTTGACACAAACTATTATTAGATGACTTCTGCACTCATAGTGAACGATTTGACTCTTCATACAGACACGCCTTTGCATTGCACCACTTAGGAGCCATCTTAATGCACAAGACTTGCAACTCTTGCAGCAGCAGCCACTGAACTTCAAATAGAAGTACATTTTTTGGATAATTACCCTGTGCCTTTTTACTAGATGTGCATGATTAATTAGAATGCCCGTTTACATAAGGATGTCCCGCAAGCGGCCGATTTCTTTCGATTGGATTGCGATTGGAAGACATGCAAAATCATTTGAGATATAATATAATTACAACTGCATTTAAGCTATAAAGAAACCATCTCTAATCTTTTTTAAATATTATAAATTATAGACCTTGCTCGCTTCTCTGCAATTAAAATGATTTATTGCAAAGTCTGCAAAGGCTGTGACAGTCAAATCAGGCAGAATTCAATTTGGTAAAACATATATTGGCCTCTAAAATGGATGATCCCAGCTTACAATGACAACCTATGTTTAATGAAACAAACATGAAAACTAAGTTCGGGACAGTCATCAGTTTAAAGGTAGGTGCTCCATGCCCCCGACCTGGCGGGTTGCCATGGTGATTGCCCGGGTATGTTATTCAGATGGTATTCTACGCATCTGTGGTTGAACTAGCATCATGGGGCTCTTTTCCTCTGAATGTAAAAAGAGATCATTCTCATTCTCACGGTCAGCCTCCTCCACACCTTGTTAAATGACTCTCAGTAGTAACTGGTCAATATTGGAGGAGGTTTTGAGTACATTTTAAGAGTAAAGGTCCATTCTACAACAGCATAGATATGGATAACAGTAAACCAGATTCAGAACATTTTATTTCCGGGCTGCTGGGGGCTCATCCTGTTGAGGAACTGTTCTAGTGCATGGATGGGCTCTATGGTCTGGCACTGAACCAATCTCACTGAATACTGGTCGAAAAATTTCTTAGAAACTGTGTTCGTAATAATACGTTTTCAAAGGTCAGTATTCAAATGCCTTTCAGCATTCCTGAATGTCAGAGGATGTTCAAAAACTCAGGCTTTAAAAAGTGCTCTTATCATTCAAGTCCATCTTCATGCTAAAACCCAATAAATCCAATACCTGAATGTTTCCAAAAATTAAACTCAAAATGGATCCTCAAAGAATAAAAATGCTGAGTAAGTATAAAACAGGCAGTGCATTGCATACAGTATGAAAAAGTGACCACACTGGTTTGCTCGCCCAAGCAGGATCTTTACTGGTTGTTGACTATGCAATCTCTCAGAAGAGTTCTTTAAGAAAAAATTGCCCCTTTGCTGCATGTTGTCCATTGACGACGATTGCCTTGGATTTGCTATGGAGCTAACAGTCACTTCATTATCAGCCATTTCAGATCTCTCTTTTAAGCAGCCATCTTGTTTCTAATGTAATTTCCTCCACCTCCTATCTTGAATCAATATACCTACAGCATATACACTTTTTAGTTTGTAGGACCATTCAACAGCAATTAACAGCTGACACAGGAAGCACAGTAGAAATGTATAACTTTCCAGGTTTATATTATAAAGTTTCTTGGTACTGTGGTAGAATTAGCAAGTGACAAGAATGACTAGTAAATGTACATGTATGTGTATATTTAATACAGTGCAAGAGCACACCTGAGAATATGCACTACTCATCAGGACAATTTATCACCCTCTTTTTGGACAGTGCAGTTGTGAGGCTTTAAATATTCATAGCAACATATATTACTGTCTCATGTGCCTACGTTTTAGCGTGCCGCACATCAGTCTTAACTCCCGAGGGAGCTTTGAACCTGCTCTGATTTATTTGCCGGTTCATTCTGTGGTCATTATTACATTCCTACAGTAGATTATATTTTCTTATTTGTCTCCATTTATACAGGAAGTGACATATTTGGTTTGTGATGGGTTTGGATATTTAGCAAAATCCCACATTATGTTCTCTAATTGGATTCAGCCATATATTCTAAAATAGAGTTTGATGCTGACACGCCCCCTTTGCTTTCAACATGGCCCTTTCTTTCGACACTCCCTGTACTCTGGCCGACTGATATTCTCCACTTTGTGAGGATGCCACTGGGGCTATACTAGGGGAGAGAGAACGAACACTAGCATCTGGATGGGCTTAAAAAGGAATCTAAAGAAATCCTCACTACTTCTAATGCATTGAAGAGTCCAGATATTTTCCACCAGTCTAGCATGCAATAAACACTTGTCACAGGTAAAATTACCACTAATGGGGGAAGAGATATAACAAAACATATTACCCTCGGCACACACAACAGGGAGAGAGGTGCGAGTGCATGCAGAAGTGAGCATGATTACTTACATATAATAGAGAGTGGAGGAATGGAGAGTTGGTTTTTGTCCTAAAATTGCAGTACAAGGAATCTGTGACATGGAAAAAAATAGAAGTAATCCAAAAAAAAAGTACTTGTGTACTTTTAAATATAATAAGACATTGAGAGAATTGTTATTCTTTGAAAAAACTAGTGAGCACAGCAAAGTGCACCTCTATTTGTGTGCACAATCACAGGAAGTCATAACAAACAGGAAGAACATTCTGAACATACAACAGGAAATGTTCATACTGGGCTTATTGGGTAGTCTTGAAAACATTTGTACTTTAATTTGTGTAGAACTATTACCGTTCTCCCCTTTGTTGTACAGGCATTGTAGGATGCATCTCTACGATGGCACTAATTTGACTGGAGATTTACTTACCACTAGCTCTAGTCATGTTAAATGTACCTGCTGTAAGTCGCTTTGGATAAAAGTGTCCGCCAAATGCGTAAATTTTACATTTTTATTTGTGTCATCTATAAACTCAATAGAAATTAAGTGTTTAGGTAAGATTATAGAGGCTACACGTACAATAAACATAAAAATAGTGTATAATATAATAATCAGAAAACATTTGAGCTGAATCATTACTGACAAAGTGGAGAGGAGGAGTCTGAGGGCAGAGGTAGAGTCTCATGGTAAGAGGAGGAGTATCGTGGCAAGGGGAGTCTTGTGGCAAGGGGAGGAGTTTCATGGCAAGGGGAGGAGTCTTGTGGCAAGGGGAGGAGTTTCATGGAGAGGGAAAGAGTCTCATAGAGAGAGGAAGAGTCTCATGGCAAGAAGAAAAGTCTTGTGGCAAGGGGAAGAGTCTCATGGCAAGGAAGGAGTTTTATGGCAAGGGAAGGAATTTCATAGAGAGGGGAGGACTCTCATAGAGAGGGGAGGGGTTTCATGGAGAGGGGAGGGGTCTTGTGGCAAAAGGAAGAGTCTCATATGGCAAGAAGAGGAGTTTCAAGGAGAGAGAAAAGGTCTCATGGAGAGGAGTCTCGTGGCAAGGAGAGGAGTCTCATGGAGAGGGAAAGAGTCTCATGGAGAGGAGAGGAGTCTCGTGGCAAGGAGAGGAGTCTCATGGAGAGGGAAAGAGTCTCATGGAGAGGAGAGGAGTCTCGTGGCAAGGAGAGGAGTCTCATGGAGAGGGAAAGAGTCTCATGGAGAGGAGAGGAGTCTCGTGGCAAGGAGAGGAGTCTCATGGAGAGGGAAAGAGTCTCATGGAGAGGAGAGGAGTCTCGTGGCAAGGAGAGGAGTCTCATGGAGAGGGAAAGAGTCTCATGGAGAGGAGAGGAGTCTCGTGGCAAGGAGAGGAGTCTCATTGAGAGGGAAAGAGTCTCATGGCAAGGGAAGAAGTTTCATGGAGAGGGGAAGAGTATCTTGGCAAGGAGAGGACTCTCATGAAAAAGAGAGGAGTCTCATGGCAAGGGGAGGAGTCTCATGAAGAGGGAAAAAGTTTAATGGCAAGAGGAGGAGTTTCATGGCAAGGGGAAGAGTCACATAGAGAGGGGAGGAGTCTCATGGCAAAGGGAGGAGTCTTATGGAGAGGGGATACAAAAATTCACGTTATTATTCACGTGCCTTATCCTTTTGTACCTGAATATTTACCAAAAAAAAACAATCTTAAGATGAACCCAGGGGGTGAGCCAAATATTTTGCTGATTGTGCCTTTAGATTGTGTAAAACAGCCCACTCTTGTCCTCATATGGTGACAGTGATTTATTGGGTAGTAGAGTGAAATGTGGATATATACAGTCAAACCGGAAAGTCTGAATACCCCTTTCACCTTCTCCACGTTGTATTACATTACAGACATATTCTACAATAGATTGAGTTCATTTTTTGTCTCAAAATTCTACACAAAATAGCCCATAATGACAAAGTGAAAACCTGTCAATGACAAAGTGATGACTTACAGCCATTTAGCCAGCCATACTGTACCAGTGTAATTTACAGCTGAATCTAGTCTCACCCCCCAATTCCCATAGAGATCCATTCAAATGCAGAGAGCTTATAGTATCGCTTGTAACAGTACCTGAAAATAAGATATCGAGAGTCTTTTAATGTTGATTTGTCACAGACTTGTCACAGAAGTAACAGCATGCAAAAGATATACGACCAAATATTAAATATGATACTTTAAAAATATGTTAAAGCAAAGGGTATAAATACTTATGTAAATGAGAATTGGGGGGTGGGACTAGATTTAGCTGTAAATTACCCTGGAACAGTATGGAACACATAGTTAGCTAAATGGCTTTAAGTCATCAAGGGTCTGATGTATCAAACAAGCCTTAAACATCACTCTGCTGCCAAAAGTACAATAGATATGGATAGATAACTTGAAAGGTTTCTTCTCCTGACTTATTTTTCCATAGAGTTCAATAGAAAGATTTGTCAGGAGAAACAACCCTTAAAGTAATCCATCCATATCTACTGCATATCTGGCAGCAGAGTGATGGTTTGAGACTCGTTTGATACCTCAGACCCTTGATGACTTACAGCCATTTTACCAACCATGTATTCTACACTGTTCCAGCATAATTTACAGCTAAATCTAGTCCAACCTCTCAATTCCCATAGAGATCCATTCAAATGCAGAGACGTTATAGTATCGCTTGTAAGAGTACCAGAAAATAAGATATCAAGTGTTTTTTGATGTTGTCACGGATATCAGGAAGTCATGGCATGCAAAGGATATGCGACCAAATATCTAAAATGATTACTTTATTCTATATATAAATGCAGGGGTGCCAATAATTGTGGCATACGTGGTTTTGCTAAAAATAATAATTTCTTGATGTGGGATTTTTTTCTCATAATGAATTCACTTCAATTGAAGGTTGGATTTTTCTAATTTTTTCAGTGTGAGATTAAGCTAATTCACCAAACGGTGAATTTTTTGTAACCCTTTTTACCCATCTTTACCAGGGGTGCCAATAATAGTGGAGGGCACTGTATATTGTGCAGGATACATTTCTGAAATACTGAAAACCAGCTCTTGAAGGTAGAACTGAAGACAGAGAACTGCCAAAGGGTATCTTACCTAAAATGGAATATATTCCACAAAATATGAAAAAGTCATTATTATCGGTGAGGTCATTATTACCCCAGAGGTCGAGAATTTAAAAATTACTGGCAGTTTGCTTACTACATTAAAACTGTCAATCCCTCAACACACACACACACACACACTTCACTGATACATCCTTAATAACAGTTGCCCACACCACCTGTTCATAATAGACAGGATGCCTCTCAATCCCAGTCAATTCCAGGGCCTGTGGGGGAGGACCCAAGATAATATGTCATCCTGAGCCTAGAGCCGGCTGTCAGGGGCTCAACATGCCCCTGGTGATAAACATGACCTCTGACCCCTCACAGCATGTCCACATCCTTCTTTTTCTTTTCCGTGACACCGTGGGTTCAGTTTGGGAATGTTTGAACTCAAATATTCCAGACCGCTGTGCTATCAGTGGGGGGAAAGCAATTGAATGACATTCATTTACTGAACACTGCTATTACAGTGAAAACAAACTTGAATGCATTCAGTACCCTTATGTGAGCAACAGTGTGGCTAATGGCATTCTCACACCAGTGAATAAAGAAGCAACATTATTAACCTGTTATACTAGCACCAAAGCGGGTTGATTTTCATTCATGCACTTTTTTTTACGGTGAAATCATTCTGGTCACACATTACCTTTTGAAAGTGTTAAAAGTCACAATTTTCTCTCTATAAACTATTTTACAATATCAATATTATAGTGACAATGGGACCCTTATATTATATCATGAGTGGATGGTATCCTTATCACGACAAGAGTCAAACGAACAAAATTCATAATCGTTTTTAGTCCCAAAAATGTGCTAAATCGGAAAAACATAGATAGAATATCCATTGTTTACTTGGCAATTCTCTGGCAGAAATATCATTATTGTTAATTTTTCTGCGGCATACCCGTTGAGAGAGACCATCTCAGATTTTTTTTTGACTCTCCAGAACAAGATGAGCCCACGACAAGATTCTATGACCAGTGGCCAAGCAGTTCCTCAGTATCACCAATGAGAGCCACCGATGCTAGCAACGACTGAACATGGACAACCTAAGTTCTCCCCAGTACGCTGCACTGGTACCGTCTTGTTGTATGACTGTGACTGCTGCTTGTGTTTCTCGGCATGCCTGTGTGATATTTTACTATCGATCAGCCCATCACTAGTACGCATGCTGAGAACATTACACTTGGGAAAAAGTTTTTGAGACGTTCTTTTTTTTGTTTTACGCCTAAAATGGACTTTATAGTGGTTAAATCTAAACAGAAGACTTGTGATACTGTAATGAACATGTCCTCTGCAGCCTGCACATTAAAAGACTTGTTCATTGAAAGACTTGATCCCATTTTTATTATTATTCAGTTCACTTATAAATAAGGAGCAGGCCTGATTTAATAAGGGTAAACCTCATGATTCCAGTTATTACCTATATTTCTATGGTAAGCTCAGATCTCAGTAGTCAGGCAGTGTCTTTAAGGTCGTGGTGATTGCTAGCATCAGGTTGCTGAACTCCCTGATGCAGCTGGAGACCGGATATATATCCTCCTGCATCTTTCGACCCCGCTGCGCCGCGGCGGTCGGCGTCCCCAGATACGGGCATCATTCATACACTGTGACGTACGCGTCTCCGCATATCTCCCGAAGATGGTTGCCAGGCAACAGCGTGCGTCTTCTCTCCAGCGCAGCTCCCAGGATCTCGTACAGGACCGTGACGTCAGCACCTCCACCTGAAGGGGAGACACAAACATAGCAGCCCAAAGCCAAAATGAAACACAAAGCAGTGGAAACAGAAAACGGAGGAACGTAACAAAAAACAAAAGCGGTAAGAAGTCTGTACTTGGGTAGACAAAACAGGTAAACAACTTTGCCCCATTCTCAGGTGGGGGTGGGGGTCCACTCTGCAGAGTGCTGGCCAGAGGATGGGGGTGGGGTATTTCACTCAAACTTCCATCAATGGACCTCAATCAATGGATTAGTAAACTAGATTGTTAATGTAGTTGTAAAAAAATAAGCATTGCATAATGGTAAGCCCCTTGCCTTTGGCCACTTTTGTAGAGGTTTTGGGACACTCCAAAGGGTAAGTACTTATTAGTTTGTGTGGTACAAAATACAAAAATACATAGTGTCCGGTCAAATAAAACGTTTTCAACATACAAAAATGCTATGCTAAAGTTACTCACGCATAGCCTACAAAACAGTGTCTGTAAAGTCATTAATTAAAACTTGCAAAAACTAGGTCTGCATCAGTATTGATATCAAAATGAGTTACAAATGACAACAAACAGTATTGCCTATCATAGCTCACACCAATTAACCTAGCTCTATTCCAAATCAATGCTACCCAATCTCTCCTAAATTATTTTATGTAATTTGGCCCTGTGTTTTTTCATCTTACTATCTGTGAATCTATGGTAATGTGGTCTTTGTGGCACATCAAAGTGTAAAATAGTGATCATTTATAGTGGAAATAATTTGCAATTCACATGTGTTACACAAATATAAGGTAATGAGTACAGTATAGGCTATGTTTGAGTTGAACAATTGTCTGCATGCAGTGCTTTGGGTGTATGGAAAGCACTTAGTATTATTATTTGTAATATTTGTATTTTAATAGAATTTTGTGTGGTCCAACAGAGCCTAGACATTTTTTTTCTCACAAAATTGTGTTCACAAATAGCATTTGTTATTAATAAACATGTTAAAACAATAGTACTTTAGTTTGTTGGCTTCATCTGATCCACAAACATGCAGTAGGCTACATTCATGGGTCAAACGTATGTCTGGATAGGTTTGTTACATAAAATATTTTGGGTATTTACTAGGTGTACATATTTAAATTTGTTATCTGTATTTATTAATCCCCTCTTGCTCAATTGTAAATTATGTTCCTTGGTATAAATGTCTGTTGATCAATTCAAATGTTATATACTGCTAGGAAAATTTCTACCAGCATAGAACATTTTAAAACCTGTACATTTTCTAAAATTAACTTGAAAACCAAATATAAACATATCTTTCCCGAAGTGTTTTTGTTAGTTGACATCAGATGGTAAAATGAAAAAACACAGGTCCAAATTATATGAAATAATTTAGAAGAGATTGGGTAGCATTGATTTGGAATATAACTAGTTTAATTAGTGTGAGCTATGATACTGTTTGTTGTAACTTGGCCTCATTTTGATATCAATACTTTTAATGGCAGGCCTAGTTTTTGCTAGTTTTAATTAATGACTTACAGACACTGCTTTGTAGGCTATGCGTGAGTAACTTGGCATTTTTGTACGTTCAAATATTTTAAAAAAAATCAGATATCACAACCTTTTGCACATTTATATATCATCACTTAGCTACACTAGAGTAGCTAAGTGATGATATATAAATGTATGAGTCATAAGATTCAAAAATGTACAGAGACCTGCACACACGAAACATGCAGATGCACATGCATTGACATAGGCGTGGATTCTGTCCTTTACCGTGAATGACAAATTTATGAAAGTGCAATATTATGGCATATTAGTGAATAACAAAGTCACCATGTGTAGCCTATGCAAGACAAGGGGCTTTTACATGTAACAGTATTGTAATGATTTATTAGTTAAACGAGGCAACAACTTCATTTTATGAGAAAAGGCAACGTAGTGGTGATGTGGTTGACAAATGTTACAGAGCGAGTGGGAGAATCAAAACGACAACAGGGCATTTTAGATAGCCTAGTAAATATTTTAGTAGCCAATTTCACGTTACCATAGGCTACTGCTAATAAGTAACCTTAATAAGTAGCCTACAGCTGGCCACATAACATAACGTCATTGTTATAGTATGCTATCATAATACATAACGTTATGTAGCGTAGCCTATATCGGATTCTTTCTTCGTAGTAAGTGAAGTAAGTTCATAGTAGCCTGCTAAGTGAAAACATGTAGGCCACGTGGCTACTCTGTAACTTCATCAATTTAATCGAGCGGCCTGTACCATGAAGAGCGTTTAAAAGTTTGTCTTATTTACCTGACCCTCTCTGCCAAGAACAGAGCAAAGACGGCCTATGAGAAATTCCACAGCAGTTTCCTTGAATATAAAGGGCACTTTGTCTACTCATCAGTCATTTGAAAGACATGCAATGTTCTTTAAAAAGGCATCTGACTTTATTAGTTTTCTGTACTTAGATGGACTTATAAGGTGTTTTGATTTGCTTCGTAGTACATTGTAGTAACGTGAGCTTCCTGATAGCTAGCAGCGGACTGACGTTCAAATGTGAAAATGAGCTTACAGAAGCTTAACGTTAGTTGTGCAACGCAGACTCATATTTCCCAGAAATCTGTAGAGCCTACAAGAAAATGATCTATTGGCCTAGTTTACATTAATGTAATTGTTTTTTGCAAGGTAACGTTAGCTATTTTTCCGTGGGGCTTGGGCAACTTAGACTAGCTTACGTGGGTGAATTTCATAATGACAAAGACAATAATGTTTGCCCCTCAATATGATTCCCTAAGTGAGCATTGTTCTTTTGAATGATGTTTTGCTTGATACTTCGGACACAAATCTGATTCTCTAGCAAAGTAGCAGTAAGCTACATAGCCACAACATTTTCCTATTTACCTCCAAGCGCCCTAGCGAATTTCTCCCACAGACGGAACCCTACAGAGTGCTGTCTGGGGTTAATTTATTAATTCAGTCCGAGGCTTTATGGCCTACCTTGTATTAATGTAGCTACCTGATTCATGAAATTATATTATGTGGGATTTGTATGTGAAATGATAGAGAACGCATCTCAGAAATATATAAAAAATTGCTTCCCACAAAAATTAAAGCGTAAAAGCAATAGCAATAGCAAAAAAAAAATAGCGATAGGCGACGACCACAGTTTTTGAAAAATATTTTGTGGTATCAGAGATGGCATGTTCTATTGGCTGAAGTAGCATCACATGTGCACTTCCTTATAAATACAAAACCATGACATTCACATTCTTATGTGAATATAAAAAAGCATTACAAGATAATCGTTCATCTTGGCTGTGTATCATGCAGTTGTCTATCTAAGACGACTTTGATAACACTTTGTTACTGGTTGATGAAATGTCGTTATTGGGTGATCAGATGTTGTTATCTAATGGGGATAATTATTATTTGTGGGCAAGCAGCATTTGTGCTGACACATTCTGCAGGAAAAATTTGAAGAAGAAGAAGAAGAAGAAGAAGAGGAAGAAAAAAAATGACAAAAATAACCCAAGTTTGGGGCTTCATCGTGTGAATGTGTAAAGTTGTATCTGACTTATGTGCAGTTACATGAGGTCAGAATGTGAAGAAGTTAATGTTTTGGGTATGTGGTCATTGTAGTAATTACTGTAGGAAACCCTGAAAAATAATTTTTGTTGGTATTATCATCAAATCTGAACCAGGATTTCATCAGCCTTATGGCTGTGGCTCCATTGTGTTTCTAAGCTGACCAGACACGGCCACAGGGGTCTGTATCCATTAAATCCAAAAGTGAGAAAAAAAACTTCCACTATGATTGAGCTTCTGTTACTTTGTTTTAGTAATACTTAAGAGTAATTCTGTCTCTTGGAGACAAAGATTATGCCTGTACTGAAAGGGGTTCAAGAACAGTAGCCATTGTATTGTGGGTATGTAATTTTTGGGCTTGTGTTAAAAAAAGGTGCTGCTTGTGAATGGGTTAACCCTATCTAACCGTGGCCCACAAAAGGCACTTTTCATCTAGTGCCTACTCATCTTATTTAAGTGTTAATATCTAAAACAATAATCAATGCACATCCATGATTTAAAGTTCGAATTGAAGAAGAAGCTGCATCATTCAGAAGTTTGCAACAAATACAGTAATTTACAAACAATCATCACATAGTATATACATAATATGCCTAAAAATATTTAGCCTAATGTTTTTATATGCGCAAAAAAATATGTACTGTGTTTTTACAGCAATGTATTACAGCTACAAGTGCGATAGCTACTCGCTGCGGAAATGTCGACTGTACTGGAAATGTAGTAAGATAAACACTTCAGGGTTAACCTGAAAACCGTTGTAGCTTAATACCAGGTAGGACATTCTTTTCATTAAACATTTTTATACCAGAGATTTTGAAGAAATCAACTAAACCAAATCTACTAAACCAGAAGTACACCAGGTACTGTACATAGTACAGTAAGCAACGGAAGAACACAGAATGCTTATTTGTACAAAGTTTTAAAAATATATTATTGTTCCTATATCAGAATATGATTTTCACAGCGTGTATAAAGGGTGCATTTTATGGTCTGTAACTATGGAAAGATGAAGGTTGTACACATGGTTTGGGCCATTAGCACCCAGCTGTTTTATTGCCCTGCACTGCAACTTGAGAGGTAGGTGTTTTCACAAGTTTTGACCGCTGAACAACATTGCGTCAGAATTTTTTCTGTTTTCTTAAAGCTGTAGATTATAATTTTAGAGAAACATGACTACTGTAATTTGGTTGATTCCAACTACCACTAGGGGCCAAAGTTACATCAGGTTAAAGGGATTGCCAACTCTGCTGAAAAAGTGGTTTTCATTATTTGACATTACTCCTCGTTATTAAAATAATCATCCACCAAGATGTAAGCCTTTAAAAACATATACAGCAGAACGAAATGAAGATTGAATAGTGTCACTTTCTGCCAGCTATGCAGTTCTAAGGACTGGGTGGGCGTGAAAGCTAGTTAATATTCAAGCCACGCCCAAGAGCCTCTCGGCAAGTTATGTGCAGACTCGGAAATGCAAGCACCGTTTAGCAAAACAAACGATCACTAAATAGCCTAAAAAAGAAAGTGTGTGGTGCAAGTGGCAATACCATATGTTCGAGTCCCTGAACTAAAGTAGATCCATTCACATAACTAATGTTAAGCTCAGAGACCCATATATTTCAACTAGTAACGTTACCAGAATTGCGTAGCATGCGTATTAGCTAACATTAGCTATCTTGGCTATATACAGCTATCCTTCTCTTTTCAGAAGTCAATCGGACTAATGCAATGACTTCAGCTTCGAAACATACCTCACGGAAATATGCGAATGTGGACGCTTCAAGGTACGCAAACCGTTTTTCTTTTGCCATGACATTTGTGAAAGACAAACCAGAGAAAAGCACACATCGAACAAGAAAGTTGTTTACTGTTGTTGCCTGCTATATCATCCCTCGCTGCAACGCTCTGGTCAAAGCCCATAAAGAGAGATCTCTGCTCTGGTGAAGGGGAGGGCATAAAGAATTTCTCGATAGTTAATCATTGGCTGATAGGACTTTAATGACATTCTTAAGTCAATTTTAATCCCAAAAACCTTGCCTGAACAATTACAGGCAATGGTGAAAAAATCTTAATTTAGGCACATCACTTAGTACTGATATTTTGGTAATGTTTATTCCACCCCAGGATGACAACAAATAACCATTGAAAAGCTGAATCATCGATTTGAGTTGGCAGTCCTTTTAAAGCACTAAATCTAAGATAATTTACGCCAATTTATTTCAACCATATTCATGCAGCTAACATCCATATAAAAGCATAAATTGCATGTCATTACATTTCGCTCTACTGTTTTTTTTAAACAGATGTGGGCTGTGTTGTGTGTCTTTGGTTTGCCAATGAATGCCAAAATTTGGATCAAGCTCCAAGTACCAGACATGTAGTACACTGCCAAGGAAGTGAAAAGGAGCTTTCATACCTCCAGGTGAAACTGTCATGGAGACTTCAATATTTTAAGGCGTACAAATATTGTCCGGAGGCATGCAAATGGGCTTTCCATGCAGGGTGCGTAGTGGGGAAAATTGTACTTCTGTAATTAGCATGCATTTACAAATCATCAAAATATGTTTTCCCATGCACACATGCATGCACACACACATGCACACACACAAACAAATACACAAACACACACACACACACACACACACACACACACACACTCGCAGCATCTGCAAGGACATCTGTATTTTATATAATGAGGTTCTGGGACCAGGGGCTTATTTCTGCTGATCAGTATTAAACCTGACTGTTATCATGGCTGCTGGAGCCTACCTATTCTCTGGAATGTAAAACAGGGGCAAGAAGGACATGGGGGGGGGCAATGTACTGTTCTCAATATTAAATATGATTGTATCATAGTTGAGGCTGATAAGGAAAAATAATTCTTTATAAAAATGTTAACATTCTTCTGCCAATTTTTTTCTCCAAAAAGATGACATTTCCAACTGTTTTAACTAACCGTCACCATTTACTGGCCAGTGTGTGATTGAGAAACTACCTTAAGTGTAAAAAGTGTAAGTGGACTTAATATGGGAGCTGAGCACATTTTGCCTTTGGAAAAATCCCTCACTCGCATGTTCGAGGATTTTAGTTTGGTCCCACAGAAATGTGACGGTCCAACAGCTATCTTAATGAATAATGATTATGAACAGTAAGGCAGTTAATTTATTACACAAAACAAGTTACTGACACATGAACAGAGACATACAGAGAGACAGACATGCAGTACAGACACCTGGGGATTGTGTGCACGACTCTCCTTAAGCAACAAAGGCCTGCTGCATGTTTCAGATCCCTGCTTCCTGGCCCTGACCAGGCCACATTCCCTGGTGAACCTGCATAGCGACAGTAAGCACAGGTCAGACAGTATACATTAGGGGCACACAGGTGCCCCTATATATCATCAGGGGCACAGGAGGGTGAAGACCTGGCCCAGTACACACATAAGGTACAACAATCACAATTCTTACCTTCCTTAAATCAGGACAAATCAAATTTCCTCCTTCGTCAGGTATGTTAATGTAAGTTCCTAAGACATCAGATGTCTGAACACCAAGCAAGTAGGGTGCGCAACACATCTCAGTGCACGTATCCTTGTGCCGTGTTTCATTTATTTCACACAGGTGGGAGGGTCACATTAAATCTGGTTGCTTGGAACATTACAGAACAAACAAAGACAGTTTGTGTGGCTTTTTTAGCTGAATAACTGATACAAGCAGTAGCACGACTAAGTTTACAGTTCGGACGGCGCTTATATTGAGACCCGACTGTTAGATGGTACTAGGACGTGACGTGAGAGCCCTTGTTTGAGAGAGCCCAACTTTGTTAGATTTGCACCACTCAGCACTGTTGTTAGCTTAGAGTTAAAAACAAAGGGATATTTAGCTTAAATGAGCTTAAGAACATGATTGCCATGTGAAGATAGTGGTGTGTGTGTATATGCTCAGAGGTGCGTGGAGGATGGTGAGAAAATTTAGCATTTGTGTGATGAAGTGTGTGTGTATGTGTGTGCGTGTGCGTGTGTGTGTCTGAGTGCAACGTAAATCCAACACACTGTGTGACAGAGATGAATTGAAAAGGGGTCAGAAAGATGTGGCATGGGTGATTGGAGGGCATTGATGAACAGCTAAACTTTGATGTGCTTTGATGTGCAAACGTCTCTCAGCACTGTAATCAGTGCTGACGTCAATCGTTGAGCCACAGAGTCTTCTGACCTGGCTTCCAGCTACCAGCCAAACATTTATGTTTCAAGCCTGCGTGCACATACTGTAGGTATGGCTCATTAAAAAAACACAAACGGACGCCAGTATGCTCATAAGAATGAGTACGTCATTCTTTTTTAACGCTAATTAAAGTGTGCAAAGCTTGCACCATGAATGAAACATATATTTCACCGTGCACCCTTTGATGTGTGTACCCCTGCAGTACGCCTGGGTGTACACCCTGATGTGGCAGATGGAAAAAATAGAAAGAATTGCTTATTTGGAAAGCACTTTGAAGTGAACATCGATGTGATCGCTCAGTTCCTGAACGTGCTTTGAAGTATTGATAGATTTAATGGCTCAGTTCCAGAATTTGCTTTGAAGTGATGCTCAGAATTCTCTTTGATGTGATGATCGATTTGATTGTTAAGTTCCAGAATGTGCTTTTAAGTGATGATAGATGTGATCACCCAGTTCCTGAATGTGCTTTGAAGGGATGATAGATGTGATTGGTCAGTTCCAGAACACACTCTGAAGTAATTGGCCCACTTTATTGGCCCATCCTTGCACAAGCCCAGCCTCAACAGGCTTAAAAACAGGTAATAAATTATTTAATCAGCACAGTATATCTGCATATTAATACAAGTCAAAAATTTATTTTTTCGAGCCTGGATTCAATCAACATTTATTCATAAACTTGACAAATAAATGCAAGTGTTTCTGTTTTTCTTCTCAAGCACTGTTAAGAAAAATATTGAATTGTGAGTGAAAGTTAAGAGCATTTGTTGAGTAAATACAGCCCTTAGTAACCAGCGCTACCACTAAAAGACAGCATTTTCACATTGTGTGCACTGGTGAGCTATATGGCCTCTGGCGTACTCTATCGCATGAAAGTGTGAAATCTCACTGCGGTGGAACTCGGCGAGCCGCACACCCTGAGGCACGGAGCCTTCGTGTGTCAGTCTTCCCGAGACATCTCAGACTTCATATCGCTGCCACCTCAGCACAGTGTGACGCTACTCTCGTGCTTTATTCCCCCTCGCCGATTCCGCAGCCCTATGAATATTAAATGCTATATAATCACAGGTATCTCGCAGCGTCCAGGTACGGCATGCAAACCTGCACCAGGGCCCCCAGCTGGTCCCATCTGCGAAATAAATAACGCGGGTTTACTTATTGAGCGCGTGCAGGCCCGGCATGTGGCCAAGGGTTCAGGGTTATACAGGAAGCCGAACTGCGCGCCATACCTTCATGTTCCGTGAGAAAGTGTGAGCACTGTCCTTGCTGCTGAAGGAAATGATAAACGTTTCCTGCTGTGGAACTCTGGCAGTTGCTCGGACTGTCCTCTGGGTACACAGAGCTGAGATTTAGCTGACTTTAGGGTGACCTGACTGGTGATTTATCCAGCCGGAATGTTCAATCAAGTCGACACGTTCAAGTCAAAGCAGCCGGGCTCCCTCGATGAAAGGGACATTTTTTGTGAGCTCAGAATTATAAGGTTCCATCTGCGTTCTGTATAGATATTGAGCATCAAAGATTTGACACCCCAACTGGCAAAACTGTTGCATAGTATAATCCACTTTTATATCTCAACAAGACCATCACCCTAGAGATATTTAAAGTAGAGAATATGAAAATACTGGTAAATTTGGAAGTTAGATTTATTTTTTTGATAGTCCAAATGCAGAAGAAATCTTATAACTCTGAAAGCTCAGATGCTGCTTAGAATGTTAAGGTCCCATCTCACCATCACAATGTGAAACCTT
The DNA here is from genome assembly GCA_022702515.1 of Ilyophis sp. 1 JC-2022. Lineage (NCBI taxonomy): Eukaryota > Metazoa > Chordata > Actinopteri > Anguilliformes > Synaphobranchidae > Ilyophis > Ilyophis sp. 1 JC-2022. The sequence goes on from CM040402.1 coordinate 13,224,678, forward strand.
CAGTCTCAGAGAATAAGTATAACCATGTTGCAAATTGGAGACCCAATCACCAAGCCACTGTTTTAACACACAAACAACATTTAAAATGTTTAAATTAATTAATTTATGTATACATATATTTCTCTCTTATTTTCTTTAAAAAAAATGTCCTTAATTTTTTTTTTGGTTTTATTTTATCTCGGCACCATTGTAAATGAGGGTTCAATGTTAAATAAATGTTAAATAAATAAAATTTAAAAAACGACTTTACATCCAATAAATTAATCTCATAACATTTTACAGACAAAAAAGATGTCCATCATAAACACTATTCTCATCTATGTATCATACATAGTATGATCATAGTACATGTAGTGCATCATATCTTGTAGACAATCACGAGTACTCCTACAAGTCATGGTGTGAAAAGAAGCTGCTGCCGGAGATCTCATGTTTCATAGGATAGCGTGTGCTTGCATGCGCTATCCTAAACTCATAGTGCTCATGTTTCAGAGGATAGCGTGTGCTTGCATGCGCTATCCTAAACTCATAGTGCTCATGTTTCAGAAGATAGCGTGTGCTTGCATGCGCTATCCTAAACTCATAGTGCTCATGTTTCAGAGGATAGCGTGTGCTTGCATGCGCTATCCTAAACTCATAGTGCTCATGTTTCAGAAGATAGCATGTGCTTGCATGCGCTATCCTAAACTCATAGTGCTCATGTTTCAGAGGATAGCGTGTGCTTGCATGCGTTATCCTAAACTCATAGTGCTCATGTTTCAGAGGATAGCGTGTGCTTGCATGCGCTATCCTAAACTCATAGTGCTCATGTTTCAGAAGATAGCATGTGCTTGCATGCGCTATCCTAAACTCATAGTGCTCATGTTTAAGAAGATAGCGTGTGCTTGCATGCGCTATCCTAAACTCATAGTGCTCATGTTTCAGAAGATAGCATGTACTTGCATGCGCTATCCTAAACTCATAGTGCTCATGTTTCAGAAGATAGCATGTGCTTGCATGCGCTATCCTAAACTCATAGTGCTCATGTTTAAGAAGATAGCGTGTGCTTGCATGCGCTATCCTAAACTCATAGTGCTCATGTTTCAGAAGATAGCATGTGCTTGCATGCGCTATCCTAAACTCATAGTGCTCATGTTTCAGAAGATAGCGTGTGCTTGCATGCGCTATCCTAAATTCATAGTGCTCATGTTTCAGAAGATAGCATGTGCTTGCATGCGCTATCCTAAACTCATCGTGCTCATGTTTCAGAAGATAGCGTGTGCTTGCATGCGCTATCCTAAACTCATAGTGCTCATGTTTCAGAAGATAGCATGTGCTTGCATGCGCTATCCTAAACTCATAGTGCTCATGTTTCAGAAGATAGCATGTGCTTGCATGCGCTATCCTAAACTCATAGTGCTCATGTTTAAGAAGATAGCGTGTGCTTGCATGCGCTATCATAAACTCATAGTGCTCATGTTTCAGAAGATAGCATGTGCTTGCCTGCGCTATCCTAAACTCATAGTGCTCATGTTTCAGAAGATAGCGTGTGCTTGCATGCGCTATCCCAAACTCATAGTGCTCATGTTTCAGAAGATAGCGTGTGCTTGCATGCGCTATCCTAAACTCATAGTGCTCATGTTTCAGAAGATAGCGTGTGCTTGCATGCACTATCCTAAACTCATAGTGCTCATGTTTAAGAAGATAGCGTGTGCTTGCATGCGCTATCCTAAACTCATAGTGCTCATGTTTCAGAAGATAGCATGTACTTGCATGCGCTATCCTAAACTCATAGTGCTCATGTTTCAGAAGATAGCATGTGCTTGCATGCGCTATCCTAAACTCATAGTGCTCATGTTTAAGAAGATAGCGTGTGCTTGCATGCGCTATCCTAAACTCATAGTGCTCATGTTTCAGAAGATAGCATGTGCTTGCATGCGCTATCCTAAACTCATAGTGCTCATGTTTCAGAAGATAGCGTGTGCTTGCATGCGCTATCCTAAACTCATAGTGCTCATGTTTCAGAAGATAGCATGTGCTTGCATGCGCTATCCTAAACTCATCGTGCTCATGTTTCAGAAGATAGCGTGTGCTTGCATGCGCTATCCTAAACTCATAGTGCTCATGTTTCAGAAGATAGCATGTGCTTGCATGCGCTATCCTAAACTCATAGTGCTCATGTTTCAGAAGATAGCATGTGCTTGCATGCGCTATCCTAAACTCATAGTGCTCATGTTTAAGAAGATAGCGTGTGCTTGCATGCGCTATCATAAACTCATAGTGCTCATGTTTCAGAAGATAGCATGTGCTTGCCTGCGCTATCCTAAACTCATAGTGCTCATGTTTCAGAAGATAGCGTGTGCTTGCATGCGCTATCCCAAACTCATAGTGCTCATGTTTCAGAAGATAGCGTGTGCTTGCATGCGCTATCCTAAACTCATAGTGCTCATGTTTCAGAAGATAGCGTGTGCTTGCATGCACTATCCTAAACTCATAGTGCTCATGTTTCAGAAGATAGCGTGTGCTTGCATGCGCTATCCTAAACTCAGAGTGCTCATGTTTCAGAAGATAGCATGTGCTTGCATGCACTATCCTAAACTCATAGTGCTCATGTTTCAGAAGATAGCATGTGCTTGCATGCGCTATCCTAAACTCATAGTGCTCATGTTTCAGAAGATAGCGTGTGCTTGCATGCGCTATCCTAAACTCATAGTGCTCATGTTTCAGAAGATAGCGTGTGCTTGCATGCACTATCCTAAACTCATAGTGCTCATGTTTCAGAAGATAGCATGTGCTTGCATGCGCTATCCTAAACTCATAGTGCTCATGTTTAAGAAGATAGCGTGTGCTTGCACGCGCTATCCTAAACTCATAGTGCTCATGTTTCAGAAGATAGCATGTGCTTGCATGCGCTATCCTAAACTCATAGTGCTCATGTTTCAGAAGATAGCGCGTGCTTGCATGCGCTATCCTAAACTCATAGTGCTCATGTTTCAGAAGATAGCGTGTGCTTGCATGCACTATCCTAAACTCATAGTGCTCATGTTTCAGAAGATAGCGTGTGCTTGCACACCATAGCAAGTGTTACAAGCTGGCGTTTGGGTCAAGGATCTAAAGTACATTTCTTTAAATCTTTTCATCACTTTTCTGTACGACGCAACAGCATAGCCAGAAATATTCCTATAGTTGCACAGAAATAGGTGGGCCAGAACAACATAGATGGGCATTCACAATTGGGTGTGGTGATTCAGCCAAGAAACATGGATGGGCCAGGATACTATTTAGGTGGCCGTGGCCCACCCTTGCCCCCCCATGCCTAGGCCAGTGGTTCGATGGAAAAGGAAGCTAAAGGAAATTGGGCATAGACTGGGAATTTCAAACTGGGATTGAAAAAAGGGGAAAGCATGAAAAATCTGGGAGCATCTACGCATACCGATCCGGGACAGATTTGACAGATTCCAGACACGACACCGTGGTGCCACACGAGGGCAGTCCCAAAACCTCCCAGTCTCATTCACTGTCAGAACACATAATTAAATATTGAAAATGCAATTATGATCATCAGAATTAAGCGCTGGTACTTTGCAAAAAAGAATGACAAAAGCCCTTAATGAAAACCATATGGGGTCTGGATGATGGCATTGGTGGCAGCAGCCTGTAGCGAAATCTCATCAAACTTCGATTTTTTAAATTTAAGTTGGATCTCCAACAATCAAAGTAATTGGATGGAAATATCCTGTTGTATAATTATAAGTGTGTGGGCCGAAACGTCACACGTAAAAAAAATTAAGCTTTTCTTGGATATTTAAATAACCATGTCGTCTATGCAAAAAGGATAATATTGCCTTAAATTCTTTCTTCAGGGTTGGAAAGGCTATAAAATTGAGAGTGCGTTGAAACAAAATTTTTAAACAGCGAAGTAGTGGTCCTTCCCGATTTATTTTAAGGTAACCCTGGCAACCCACATACATTTATAACATTTTTATATAATAGGCACTGTGCTTATCATGTTATTTTCAGTGCATTTCAATGAGAGGAGCCCTCTGGCGGACTCCTCTCAGAGATAGAGGCGGGGGGGGGGGGAAGAGGATCTCACAATGGAAAGGGCACACCATGATCGAAGTGCACCGAGAGCAGGTCTCGCACACAATGGCGCTTACTTACCTGGCGGTCACATGGAAGCATTATGACGGGTGAGGGGATGGAAACAGAAGAGGCAGCATTGCTTTATCGCATGACCCCACCGCGCTCCCGCGTATTTCAATTCAGGCTGCGCCGTCTGTAGTGCGTGCTTTGTCTTACTCCAGCCCGGCTCAGAATAGCTGTTGGAAAGCCGAGCGCTGTTTGAACTGAAGCGTTTGGACGGCAGCAGGGAGCGTTGAAGCCGAGTGGCGTTCGGACCGGAGCGTTTGGACGGCAGCAGGGACCATCGAAGCCGAGCGCCGTTCAGACCGGAGCGTTTGGACGGCAGCAGGGAGCAATGCAGGAAGTGCAGCAGGGAAAAGTGGACACCCTGCAGGAAAACGGCACAGAATGCAGTTAAAAACAGACCAGTGAAAATCAGTGTCCAGCAGGGCTATTTTACTAGCAGCCTGGGGCAAAAGGGCAGCGTTCCACAGAGTAATTTTTCCCTTTTGATCACCGAGAAAAAAGAAAATATTATTCAGAAGCCTCAGACACTGATTACATGGGTATCAATGCAGAGTGTACCTCTCAATCGTGACAGAATAACAAGCAAGTTGTGTATATTCTTTATTTATTTATTTTTAAAAATATTCTTTGCACGTCACATCAAAGTCATTGACAGGTGTCACTGTCACATGTATCCAAGGAACCCACAGCCCTTTCAGTAGCTATTGCGGGATCTACAAAATTTGCCATTATTTATTTTGGACTCTCTGGAGTACTTAATGCTTTCCCATTGGTCTACATAGACAATCTGGCAACCAAATCATAGAAAGTTAGTAAACTCTGAAGAAAGTACTGACCTGAATTTACGAAAGCAAGCAGGATTATTAATGGCAAAAAATACCTTCGCCATTCTAAATCACAATTTCCTGGGTATGTGAGGTTTGGCGCGATAAAGCTTGAAACGGATAGCACAGGGACCATTTAATCACGTTGACAATGCATACAAACAGCCTTATCTCAGATGACTAATAAGATATATGCTGTCCAAATACTAACACATTAAATTTTTTCAAAAATGTGCAGTGTAGGTTTGTAAACTGAGCTAGAATGATTTTGTTGTAAATTATACAATGTAAATAATAATAAAATAAAAGGCCTGCCTTTAAGTGCCTGCCGTCGCAGGTTAAATGACGACAGTGTGGTATTTACGTTTGAAACTTTGAAAGTCACTCCAACTCGTATGTGTCCAACTTCTCTTTTTAAAAGGAGAATGAGCATTGCTCCAGGGTGCATTTGTGCTAACAAAAAGAGGAGTTCAGCGACAGGGACTGCTCCTTTAGGAACCTGAGTTGTAGTTGGTGAATTGTGAGGGCACAGCCCTTTGCTGGACATGTCTGAACATTTTACAGCGGAAAAGGTTCCGTATATCAACAACAGTCAAACCATAAAACTGGGAATTACGATTTCAATGCTTATCAAGAGAGGCTGTTTATTTTCACTTATTTAAACTTTAAAAAAAATTAATTATTTTTGAAAAAAAAGTTTCATAACAGGAGTTCTTTAAATCCTTCATTTGTGGCATATCCTTGCTTTACTTCTTCTGTGAGGCATTCTGTGCTGCAGAAAAAAAGTGTTATATAACTTAAGTTGTTAAAGTTATACTATTGAAGTTACAATGCCAACAAAAACATACTCTCTTTAAGTAAGAAACTACTGAAAAGGCTGTTTGGTGGTCAAGGCCTTCACTGAGATAAAGGAAATGATATAACGAGCAGTCTGTATGGAGGACTAAGCCGTCATTGGGATAAAAGAAGTGATATAACAAGCAGATGAAAAACAAGTCTAAATGTGAAGGCCACTTGCAACCTTCAAAAAAGCTGTATTGAAGAGGTGTGTGACTCAATGGGTATATTGTCGCATCGGTGGCAGGCTTCGGAAGTTTTTTGTTGTTTCGGTCTGCCTCTGCACGGTATCCGCGCTAATTGGTGGCGCGGTACTTTTGTTCTGACTGGACGTGTTGAAAACTCCTGAAGGCGAAGTTTGTGTCACCTTGGGTAGATGAAAGTGGAGGGAGGGTTGTCGTTCCCTCTAACCCGTACTCGATCCACCCCTCCCTCACGGTTTCCTTTCTGTAAAACACAGTGGTCTGTAACCTCTCACCAAGAAAAGACAGATACCTGGGCGTCACGGAAAGATTGGTTTACGTCACAAATATCAGCGCAGATTGGTGCATTCGGAAAACTGAAGCACAAAAGTGGTGGAATCAGAATGATCCGTGAGTATTGTCATATGCATCGGGCATAGTAACATTAAGTATAAATGTGTTTTTCTTTAATAAATCTGCTCTGCCCTGGCTAGGCAGTCACACTGGAATACATATGGTAGCAACATGCATGACTGGATGTAAGGAAAAATGCAACATATAAAAGAAGTATAAAGTATATTAGAAGGAAAAACACAAAAGATGCACTTACTGAGGAAGTTTTTATTGCTTGAAAGTAACAACCCTTAAAGTGATCCATCCATATCTACTGCATATCTGGCAGCAGAGTGATGGTTTGAGGCTCGGTTGATACCTCAGACCCTTGATGACTTATAGCCATTTAGCCAACCATGGGTTCCATACTGTTCCAGCATAATTTACAGCTAAATCTAGTCCCACCCCCAATTCCCATAGAGATCCATTCAGATGCAGAGAAGTTATAGTTATCGCTTGTAAGAGTACCAGAAAAGAGTCTTTTGATGTTGTTGGGTCACGGCATGTCAAGGCATGGCATGCAAAGGATATGCGACCAAATATTTTAAAAGATGACTTTATTCTACATTATGTTAAACTGTCAAATATTTTTTGATGCCCAAAAATGGGGGGGGGGGGGGGGTCTATGCACAAAAGGTTCTATCATTTCTAAACGTCACAGTCTGCACTTCAACCTCATTGTCACTGTCTCTTTTCAAACTCAAAGTGCTAGACTAGAGAACCAAAATAACAAAACATGTGTCACTGTCCAATGAGTTATGGTGCTCACTGTAGTATACAACATATTTATCTGAACAGCTTGATAAATATGCCCTAAAGTAAAACTTTTCTTAGTTCAAGAATCAAGGCAAATGGCACTGACACTAAAAGTAACATTACTATTGAGACTGTAAGTGATTGTGGGGCACCTCATGTCCTAGGAGATTCTTTGCAAAAAATACAAGGAATATGTGTTTGCAATTATATTTTTCATTGTAATCCTGTCTTTTCCTCTTTTGTGGAGTATTTCTTTCTTGCTGGGAGAGGAAACACAGTGATGACAAGAAGAGCATGTCCTATGTGCTTCACTGGGAACCTAAACGCAATCAGAGGCAGAGATTCATCTTTTGAATACGAAAAACAGTCCATTGAAGAGAAATGGTCACCAGTCTGAGAAGCTCATTGATTTAAAGGTGCACAGAATGGCCCAAGGACTCAATTTACCTTTAATTTCCTCACCCCTCTCTCTCTCTCTCTCTCTCTCTCTCATTCACTACCTTCTCTCCTGGGAATACCAACCTTTCTACACCTGTTTCTTGTTCTAACTGCCTTCTCTCCTGAGAATACCTTTGGAGAATATCAAAGCTGGAGTGAAAATTCCTGATGCAGACTTTTTTCTGAATATTTAGCTCATAGGTGAGCAGTTAACATGCAGCTTTGTGTGTGTGTGTGTGTGTGTGTTTGAGCGTGTGTGCATGTGTGTGCATGCTTGCGTGCAGTCATCTGTGTGCCTGTGTGTACATATTTTTGCATGTGTGATTGCACTGCTTCCTTTGCTCTCTCTGTGCATCATGGGTAAGCAAACAGACTTATATCCACCAATCAGATGCTCTCATGGTGGGAGAAGTGTTTTAAAGGCATACGAGGAGCAATATTGACAACCCCCCTGGAACCCAGTTGGCCATACTGTGTCCACTAAGTGAAAATGGATTCTCTTTCTCTCTCTTTCAACCACCCCCACCCACCCCCCCCCCCTCATTCTCATCCTGCCGTGTACACATCTTCTCAAAATTGCAGTGTGAAAATGAACTATCCTTCCCTGGTATCAGGGGACCAAAGAACGCTTAGCTTGGGAAATGTTTGGCATTAGTGGAGGGGAGGAGGGCTTTTCTTCTAATTGCTTTAGAAAAATCGGAAACCCGCATTTCTCCACAGCCAGGGCGCACCCCACCTCGGGCCCCAGGTGACTCTCCTGAGGGATTATCAATGCCGCGTGCTAATAAACCAAGTCTCCCAGGCTTGAGCGGCTTACCAAGACACGCTTGCAATCAGCTCCTCTTTTTGACTTCCTTATCAGAAGGCAAAGACAGACAGGTAGAAATAACCTTCGGTCAGATGGTGTGCCGCAGTTTGGTAGAACATCACAGTTTTTTCAAAATGTCACTGTGGGTAATAGGTGTTATTTCAGAAACTAGTCTATTCAAGAAGAAATATAATTGGCGAAAACCGTTTCTTTGGCATCTATCTGTAGTTGATTTATTGCTCTTAATTACCTGCAGTGAAGTTGCTTGGAGCCGTCAGGAGTTTGGATCCTCAAGCATATTGCTCGTCATTGGCTACTAGAAGCTCGCTGAACTGAACTGGTTTTCAGGGCCTTGAGAAAAGTCTTTTTAAATTGGTTTTAATAACACATTCATTTCATTTTAATAAAACTGAACAGAGCATGTATTTAGACATGTATTGAGCATCCATTCAAATCTATTGAGAGCGACAGATGCGTGGGTGCGGTTATCCTCTGTCAAGGCTTTTAAACCAGGTTCACTTCTGTTAATCAATACACTGCGACCTCACAGATTACAAGAGTTAAGTGTGCAGTCCCTAACAATTTGTGTGTCGACTCACAGCGCCGTTGACATTTCATCTGAGAAAATGTGTTTATCGGAATATTTGGCTGTAGGAGAGAGGTCAATTGGATTCGCTTCAAGTCTCTAGTCTTGAGTGGGCGACCACACGTGTACATTTCAGAACTGTTGTATCTTGGCAAGTGCATACATACACTGTGTAAAAAAGGTTTTTGACATACAGACGGCATACAAAAGAAGTGCTTTTTGGACAATGAAGTGAAAACATGTTAGATTTGACATGTCTAATATCCCACTACTGCTTGTTTGATACCAGTTTAAAGGTGCAATATGCAGGATTTTTATCCTTGCTGTGGTCCTGTGTTTACAATCAAAGAAGTATCCATCCTCAACCCCGCCCACTCAAGGTACCCGACATTCAGTCATCTAGCTACCTAATGGAGTTAGCTGGATAGCGAGAAGTAACTTTACTTACAGGCCCAACATAAAACATACCAACTCCTTGTCGCTTTTCATCCACTTGCTAAGCGCCATCAAGGAAAATCGAATCCTAGATTGGCTCTGCTTCTTGAACACGCCCTGTCAGCGCGTTTGGCTTCACTGCACTTCCGCTGCTTCACCTCAGCCATTGTAGTAGCTACCTAGCTACAAACGCTCTAGTGAAACCTGATCTCACCCCACAGGCTCTAGAGTCACACCCACCCATCCCCACAAAGAAAAGAGCGTCACGCCCAGAAACATCCCGAACACATTTTAGAATAATAAATACAGGCACAGGAGCGTTTGCATGGAGATTGCCAGTGCATGGTTATTTAAGCAATAGATCACGAGAAGGAGTGCCTTATTGAATATCATCACTGCGGAAAGTATTAAGTGATTAAGTGACTGTTTAAGTGATTATATTCAATAACGCACTCCCTCTCGTAATCTATTGCTTAAATAACCATGCACTGGAAATCTCTGTCTTTGTGCACATTAGCTGAATCCACGCTCCTGTGCCTATGTGTATGATTCTAAAATGTGTTCGGGATGTTTCTGGGTGTGATGCTCTTTTCTTTGTGGGGATGGGTGGGTGTGACTCTAGAGCCTGTGGGGTGAGATCAGGTTTCACTAGAGCGTTTGTAGCTAGGTAGCTACTACAATGGCAGAGGTGAAGAAGCGATCTATTGCTTTTATACAACAATATTAACATAAACGTTTAGTAATAAATTTAAAAATATTGAAACAATAACGTTTGATAAACTCATTCCTTATTTAGGATTCGCCAAATTGCTAGCACCCTGTTTTCATTGCTATTGTTGTTGTTTATACTTCCTAGTCAACGCTCTATAGAACGCGTCTACACAATGGCAGTAAGGTTATACTAAATACCAGCACTGGTGGAACGCGTCTCAGCCAATCACGTTACTCCCTCAAATCTCATTGTTGTATAATTAATTTTATTTTCAAGGTAGAAATCCTGCATAGTGCACCTTTAAAGGTAAAAGGATCTGTTTTATCATTATCAAAAATATCTATTTTATTTTAATTTGTCTGAACTTGACTACTTCTTTGTTACTTCTCCTTCGGCAGCCAAGCCATCTGAAGGACAAAGGAAAAGGAATTCTCTTTGTGCAGAGGGTGTTTTTTTTTTGCCCGTCCAGAGGGAATAGGACTGGAAGGAGCCGAGGTCAAATGTTCAATCAGCCTTCTGTCCACGTGTGCTTCGTCACAAAGACCGTGTTTCAGAAGATTGCCATGACAGGGACATAACGCACAAGCTCTCTGTCCCTGAACTAGTCGGAAAACCTGACACATGGGTCACTCACACACACACACACACACACACACACACACACACACGTTATCTTATGCTTTCAGGATGAATGCAAAGCATGGTAGGAATAGGGGCATTAAAAATAATAATCTGCAGATTTTCAGCCCTTGTCAACGCCACTGTTTATCAGGTGGAATAACGGAAGTGTCTTCGTGTGCTATCGAGATATCCAAAAATGAAAGCTTTACTCAGACTTGATTTATTCATTATGGTTCTTAAATAATGGTGATGAGGCCAAAAAGCAACTTTAATTAAGGGTACTTTCCATATTTACATATTCATGAGGCTGCCACTGCCCCATTTTTTTGATCATTGGGCCACAGTGAGATTAGATACCATTTTTATAAGACCTGGTTTCCTTCATTTATCCTGCTATAGGGGCTCCCCATTAGCTCAGTCAATAAAGATAGGTGTAATATAGGGCCCTATATGTGTATGCAGTCACGTGCCCAGATAGACAAAACACTATATGGGTTCTATCTTGACGATCTTCGCGCTTGGTCTAAAATGCATGGTGCAAGTGCATTTAGGGTGTGTCCAAGTCCACTTTTGCTAGTTAGACAGCGTGTTATTTGAGCGCTAAGTACGCCGCAAGGTGCAAATGGGCTGAACTTCATTCATTATAGGTGTGTCTTGGGCGTAACATGCAATAAACTAATCAAAATGTCATATCCCATTCCCTTTAATAGCCCTCTACATTTGCATCTTGGCGCATTGCTAATATGATGGCTGACAGTAAGACTGTGAAACAGTGATTTAGCCTATAGCTGGCGAAGCACGCTCGTGCGCGTAGTTAAAGCGTGCCAGCAAGAAATAGGCTATATGAATCAATAGCCTATTATGATCAATATTATTTGGACTAACCATTATGATGTGTTTTGATATGCACAATAATAATTTCACATAAGGGTTTAACACCGGCATGGGTTCCCGGTAATTCTTGACCAAACAATTTCCCAGCAATATAATAATGGGAAAAAGGAAAACATTTTCCATCAGCTTAGACCAGTGCTGTTATTTTACTAAATATATGCGGTATAATTTCTTTATAACACCTGCAGCATCTGAGAATAAGCTACCAGAACATGGCTTCCCTCTCACCTTAGAAAACACCAAATTAGCCTGCTTGTTTAACCCCTATGCGCAGATGGCAAATTTGGTCAATTCTCGCCTATTTAGAGGGTGCTCTGTTTAAGGCTTTATAACTCCAGGTGTGAGCCTAAGAGAAACTTGGCGAATGGCTTTTTGTAATTTTACCATTTAAAATATTAAACAGGTAAATCTATACAGTTCCTGGATCATAAACTGTCACCACAAGTGTGCAAAATCTGAGGATGATATGCAGAACTACTAAAGATCTATGATGCAAATAAATCATAAAATAATGATATATTTAACTACAAATCAAATGTTTTGGATAATAAAACTCACTTTTGCATCATTTTCAAGTGGGAATTATTATCTTTTCAATACATCCTATCCAATACATGTCATAAAGTGAATAAAATGTGTTTTGTCCATTATAAAGCATATATATATATATATATATATATATATATATATATATATATATATATATATATATATTGTGATATCAATGCTTTCATCTTAAACCATCACAAGGAGCAAATATATATATATTTGCTCCTTGTGATGGTTTAAGATGAAAGCATTGATATCACACTGTTCACACACTAAATATGTAGCCTAATCATTCACTCTTACCTCAATAAAACATCACTTTTTAATGTACTCTACAGTATGTATAATTTTGCCCTACACTACAACACTACAATAAAATAATATTCCACCAACAGGAAAATGCTGCCAAATGTTTTAGCTTCAATGATAGTCGGTACGTCAAACAGATACCATGACTGAGCAATGAATGTTTACACGACAGTATGTGAAATGCACTCAAAATGCTAAAATAACCATATCTAACAGCCTACTGGACAAGACGGTGATTGAGTGGAAAAATGACTAGATTAAAAATTCTGTTACACTGGGCTGAAATTCAATATCATTCAAAGACAAACACGGAAAAGGATATACTGTCCTCTCGGATAAAACAGTTGTGAATAAAACCGGAATCATGTGAAATACTTCAGAGCTGCAGGTACAGCATATGGGGTGTTGTGCGCAGACGTTCCATATTGAGTAATAATGAGGCAAACTGGTGTATATTTCTCAAACAGATTGTCCAAGACAATAAATGACCACTGAATTTTGAACGGGACATTCGTTGCATATAGGAGTGCATATGGGGACAGGACAGCAGGCTTTCGTCTCCAGCTCAGGTGTCAGGAGATGATAGAATTTTGTTCAAATCTGGCGGGATGAAAAAAGTTTAAGGCGACATTTCCCTTCGCTGAGGGACAGGTATATGATCTTTGACCGATGGACCCTTTTATTATTATGCATTTTTTTATATAGTCTCCAAAATAATAATATTTCACATTGTAATCTAAATATTTTTAGTCATGCTTGTGCGCGCCCCTGTTTGTAACAGACAGGAGGGTGTACGTGCGTTGTGCACACGCCTATGTAAACAACTGCGACATTACTTTAGACCAGGTTTGTGGTGGTTTTAGCGCAAGCACTTTCTACTGGCTCAAGATAGCAATACGCCAAAAATGATCGTGGTCACACCTCATCTTAAGACCAACCCGCCCAGTTCACTTGCTATGGGCGCAAGTTCACTTGGTATTTAAACGACGTGAGCGCTGGGAGCTAAAATGACGACTGAGTCGGTCTGAAACTAGCAAAGACACTTGCATTTGGGTTAGCGCTGCTTAGCGCCGGGTGTAATATAGGGCCCTATATGTGTATGCAGGGGCTGACTATCCGGGTTAGTGTTCATTTTACCATTGCTTGCGAAAGAAAGTGAGTAAGATAACAGCTACAGCCAAAGCCGGAACAGTTGACTAGCAGCTAGTGTTTAGGGGGGAAATGAATGAATGAATAAATAACTAGTGTTTAGGGCAAGTTGACGGCCTACAAAAAATGTAAGCTAAATAAATAACGTGAATATAGAAACAGAATAGGAGAGGTTTTTTATCGTTGTTATATTGTTTAAATTAAAGGCCTATTTATTTTGATATAATTTGATATAGTAAGATAATAGTAAGAATCGTAATTTATGTGATAGGAAATCTATATTGATTATTTGCGAAAGGTATTTGCGGTTACATTTTAGTACAAATGAAAAGCAGGTATTAAAAGACATGGAATCGATAAAATGACGGCTGTCACTGTAAGCAAGACAGTACAGGTGTGTTTGGAATATCCATAACTGAGCATTCTGAATGATTGGGTTACAATAGGGGCTAATTAACTGGCCCATTCTAACTAACGCTCAAAATACACAAGAAGAGAATTCGTGGATAGCCTAGATCATGAACAGTAAAAAAAAATTATAATTTTTTTTGTTACAGAATCAAATAGATCACAATATCAAACAAGCAATACTACCTCTATTATAACAAACAGTAAATAACAAGCAAATCAAAACCCATGATCAAATGGAAATGTGATTTTATGTGACACTTACGGCGCGAGTGCTAGTAAGCATAGTTAGCATAGTCCTGACAAACATCTGTGAGTCTTGGCAGAAACTAAAAGACATCGAGTAAAAACAGCAACATTGCTGTGAGTCTTTTCATGGTTTTCTTACAGTATAACCATTCCAAAAATGCAGAATCTCTCATTTAAATACAGTTGTGTTCAAAAAAATTGCAGTACAACATCAGTAACCTGATGAACCACTGTTATTAGTTGTAGTGATATTTCTGCATGGCAAATAATTTACTTGTAGATGTAGTAGTGTAATAGAAAAACAACAGACCCAACTGTCATGACATGCACGCTGCTTGTTCTGAGTAATTGACTCATTCATTGAAAGGGGCGGGTTCAAAATAATAGCAGTGTGGAGTTTAATTAGAGAATTCATTCATTCTGTGAAAAAACAGATGTCATTAATTGTCCTTTATTAAGGAAGAAGGGAAGCAAATGTTTCACACATTGTTATAAAATATATTTCCTTCTGAATTGCTAAGTAAAATGGGCCGTTCCAAACATTGTTTGGAGGAACAACGTAGTTTGATTAAAAAGTAGATTGGAGAGGGGAAAACTTATAAAGAAGTGCAGCCAATTATAGGATGCTCAGCTAAAAAGATCTCAAATGCTTTAAAATGGCAATAAAAACCTAAAACATGCGGAAGAAAATGAGCAACTACTGTTAAAACGGATCGAAGAATAGTCAGAATGGCAAAGATTCAGCCAATCATCACCTCCAGAAAGATCAAAGATGATCTAAAATTACCTGTAAGTGCTGTTACAGTCAGAAGACGTTTGATCGAAGCTATCAGCAAGAAGCCCCCATAAAGCACCATTGTTGAAAAAACGGCATGTGCAGAATCGGTTAAAATTTGCCAAGGAACATCGATTGGCCCAAAGAGAAATGGTGTAACATTCTATGGACTGATGAGAATAAAATTGTTCTTTTCGGGTCTAGTGGTCGTCGAGAGTACGTCAGACGACCCCCGGTTACTGAATTCAAGCCACTGTACACTGTGAAGACAGTGAAGCATGGTGGCGCAAAAATCATGGTATGGGGACACTACGTTGTTGGGCCTATTTATCGTATACCAGGGATCATGGATCAGTTTGAATACATCAAAATACTTGAAGAGATTATGTTGCAGTATGCCGAAGAAAAAATGCCCCTGAAATGGGTGCTTCAACAAGACAACGACCCCAAACACACGAGTAAGCGAGCAACATCTTGGTTCCAGACAAAAAGGATTGAGATAATGGAGTGGCCAGCTCAATCCCCCGACCTCAACCCCATTGAAAACTTGTGGGGTGACATTAAAAATGCAGTTTCTGAAGCAAAACCCAAAAATTCACAGGAGCTGTGTTCATTCTGGGCTGAAATATTTGTTTCTAAGTGCCAGAAGTTGGTTGACTCGATGCAACGCAGACGTGCAGCAGTTATCAAAAACAATAGTTATGCAACTAAATATTAGTTCAGTAATTTAAAGAGAAGTTAAATTTTGAAAAATGCATTCAGTTTATACAGTAAGTGTTTGAGTTTGAAGAGAAAAATGTCAACACTGCTATTTTTTTTGAACAGATTAATATTCCTTTTTTTGCTTCCTGTAAAAGAATAACGCCGACTTGATAAAATTTATTAATGCTTTGATTTGGAATTGAATGTATAATGTTTCTACTACATTTGAAATATAGAACGAAAAGCTATTAAAAAATATTTGCACTTTATTAACTTTTTTTATAGCCATTTCATGGCTGTTTGTGGCTGGAGAAATTTGCATCATGATCAACTTAGTTGACCACCCGCAAAGTGTGAAATGTTAATGCGAGCAAATGCTTTGGCTGCGCCCGCAAATATTTGGGATATTAGTAAATCGACCCCAATTGTTGTAGTTTTGAAAGCGGAATTGTTTCTAATTCTTTCTTGATAGAAAACTTCAGCTGCTCAACAGTCCGGTGTCTCCATTGTCGCAGTTTGCACATAATGCGACACACGTTTTCAATGGGAGACAGGTCTGGACTGCAGACAGGTAGAATGTGGCTTAGCCTTGTCTTGCTGAAATAAGCAGGGCCATCCCGAAAAAATACATTGTCTAGATGGCAGCATATGTTTCTCCAAAATGCATATGTACTCTTCAGCGTTAATGGTGCCCTCACAGATGTGCAAGTTACCCATGCCATGGGCACTAACACACCCCCATACCATGACAGACGCTGGCTTTTGAACCTTGCATTGGTAACAATTGGGATGGTCATTTTTGGCCCGGAGAACAATGTCCATTATTTCCAAAAACAATTTGGAATGTGGACTCGTCAGACCACAGCACATGTTTCCACTTTGCGTCCGTCCATCTCAGATGAGCTCAAGCCCAGAGAAGTTGGGTGTGTTTCTGGATGTTGTTGATATATGGCTTACGCTTTGCGTAGTAGAGTCTTAACTTGCATTTGTAGATGCAGTGACGAACTGTGTTTACTGACAACGGTTTTCCGAAGTATTCCCGAGCCCATGTGGTTATATTCATTACAGAAGCATGTCGGTTTTTAATGCAGTGCCGTCTGAGAGATCGAAGGTCACGGGCATTCAATATTGGTTTGCGGCCTTTCCCTTTATGCACAGAGATTTCTCCCGATTCTCTGAATCTTTTAATAATATTCGGGACTGTAGATGGTAAAATGTCAAAATTCCTTGCAATCATGCGTTGAGAAACATTGTTCTTAAACTGTTGGACTATTCGCTCACGCAATTTTTCGCAAAGTGGCGCACCTCGACCGATCCTTGCTCGTAAATGCCAGAGCCTTCGTGGATGCTCTTTTTATACCCAGTCATGATAGCATCACCTGTTACCTATTCACCTGTTTACCTGTGGAAGGTGTTTTTTGAACATTCCACAACCTTCCCAGTCTTATGTTGCCCCTGTCCAAACTTTTTTGGATCGTGTTGCAGGCATCAAATTCGGAATTAGCGTATATTTACAAAAATCTATGAAGTTGATAAGGTAAAACATGTTTGCAAATCACTGCTTTCTACTTTTATTTGCATTTTACATACTGTCCCAACTTTTTTTGTAATTGGGGTTTGTATATTAAAAGGCCTAATAGGACGAGTACTATATAGTAAATGGCAACTAGGTTAATGAAACTGATATAGAGATGATCAGTGAAGTCTTAATGTTAATACGTGTGCTAATTAGTGATTTAGTGAGAGCTACAGTACAGTCCTGGCTATTAAATGGTAACAAATATAGCCCTGCAGTACCAACTCTGGATGGCTGCAGTGCAATCTCCAGAAAGAAGTGACTTAAAAGACAGAAGGCCAGGAAGCGACAGCAGGCAGCAATGGGTAGCAGCTCTTTAGAGCATGGATCAAGCCAGGTATACCACAATAAATGGTTAAAGTTGGACTATGCATATTTTTTATTTATTTGCATAGCAAAGTCTTTGCCGAAGACCGTTTGAGAAAAGAATGACAACATACAGTGAGCACCATAATTAATTGGACAGTGACATTTTTTGTTATTTTGGTTCTGTACTCTAGCACTTTGAGTTTGAAAGTATGCAATGATGATAACCTTGAAGTGCAGACTGTCAGCTTTTATTTGAGGGTATTCTCATCCATGTCGGATGAACCGTTTAGAAATTATAGTACTTTTGTACATGGTCTTTTGGGCATCAAAAAATATTGGACAGTTTAATATAATGTGGAATAAAGTAATCATTTTTTATATTTGGTTGCATATTCTTTGCATGCCATGACTTCCTGATGTCTGTGACCCAACAATATCAAAAGATTCTTGATATCTTATTTACTGGTACTCCTACAAGCGATACTATAACCTCTCTGCATTTGAATTGATCTCTATGGGAATTGGGGGGTGGGACTAGATTTAGCTGTAAATTACACTGGAACAGTATGAAACTCATGATTGGCTAAAAGTCATCAAGAGTCTGAGGTATCAAACAAGCCTTAAACCATCACTCTGCTGCCAGATATGCAGTAGATATGGATGGATAACTTGAAGGGTTTCTTCTCCTGACTTATTTTTCCGTAGAGTTCAATAGGAAAATTTGTCAGGAGGAACAACCCTTAAAGTGATCCATCCATATCTACGTATAAACTTATCTAAACTAAGCATGTATAATGTGTGTGCAGTGAAGATTAGGCTCTGTGTCATCCTCTGTACAACACCATGTGTAACCCCTTACCCAGGTGTTATAAGAGAAATTAAATTTCAGCTATACGGTCCAGCTTTTTTTTTTTTTTTTTTTAACACATGCCCCCCAAAATGTTTGTGCACTGTGTGCATGCGTGCGTGCATGGGAGTGTGTGTGTGTGAGTGAGTTTGCGTGCGTGCATGTGTATGTGTGTTCTTACAGCAATGGAATATACTGAAATATATTGTACATGTATGAACTTTTTGGTAAATGTATTTCACAGCAATTCATTTTTATTTTTAAACATTACATCATCTGAAACCAAAAATAACTTGTATATTTGCCCATAAACTATGAAGTATCTTTTCAGGTTTTAATAATATATCTTATTTCAATATATTCAGTTTCACTAAGCATGTGTGCATGTGTTTTTTAAACATATACAACAGGTTATGAATTCCACATTCATGTCCCCTTTAATTAATTTGTCTGCTAAATAAAACAATGTATGTGTTTTTGAATAAAACAATTTTTTTCAAAATTTGGGGCAGGAAATTGATTGCTTTACAGACATGGAATTAAATATCCTTAGCAAACAGCAATGTAATTTCCCAAAAAGAAATACAGAGATCAACACCTCACTTACAGACAAAACATGATACACATGAATCACTCTACTTTGTAAAACATCTCAAAAGGAGAAACTAAGTCTTTGAAGTAGTGGTTTTTGATCCTACTGTGACATGCTGTGTCTCGAAAACCTCCAGGATGCACTGGGAATGATGGTCTTGTTTGCGCTTATGGTTTTATCTGAACTACTTAACAAGGAATTAGTAGTGTGGGGGGGGGGGGGGGGTGGGGGTTGGGGTTGGGGTTGGGGTGGGGGGGTCACACTCGTTAAAAACGTGTATCACTTCCTGCCAACTCACAGCATGATGGATGATTGGCCTCCATCCAGACAAAAAAAAAAAAGAATTCAGTGATTAGGGTTTTAGCATGCATGGTTTTTATATACGCTGGATTGTATATACTGATTTAATTGGATAGAATTTAAGTAAAATAATAACGCTAATTAACATGACAGAAGTTCTCTGGAAAAGCCACAACATTGTTAAGCTCATATTTATAATCACTGAAGTTAAGTGGATATGACAAAACGTAACACTGCATTACATGAATACAAGAGTACCTCATTTGTTCTTTGCGGACAGTCACCACTAATTGACACGACCATGTTGCATATATTAACAAAATAAATATTGTCTGATACGCAGTAAGAATAGGTCTTACTTATTTCGAATTTAGGTTTCATTTATTTGCACAATTTAAAAAAACAACAATAAAGACAATATAAGACACAAGGCACGTGCCGGAGAGGTTTGAACCCCAAGTGGGCTTATAAAAAATATGTATGCCAAGAAAATAAGATTATATGTTAGATAAAATGGAAACCACAGCAAATAAAAAGGTCCCTTTGTGATCTGATCTTTTGCTGTGGAGTGACCACCAAAATGAACTTTAATCACATTATGAGAAGGAAAAAAAATGCCTAAAAGGCTGAGCATATATCAGGGTTCTCAATCTCGGTTCTGGGGGCCCCTGCTTGTGGCAACTTTTCCTTTAAGCCACAATTGCAATGACTGAATGGAAGAAAGCTGCTAACTGTTCTTAATCAGACACCAATGTCCCCAGGGAGATTATCCCCTGTCAGACATCAATTAGAGACGGTGAGATGACCGGCAGCAGATTGGTTTAACTCATTCAGTGCCGCGGGTGACTTTAGTCGAAGAACATACAAATGGACTAAAGTCGACAACTCAGCTACACCGGTAAAGAATTCTGGATTTGAGTCGATAACCAATTTACAATTACATGCTTTCACTGTCATTTTTTTGCTCTTTTTTTTTTTTTTTAACATGGTTCTAGATGTAAATATTTGAAGTTTATCCCATGCGTAAAAAAACCTCATGTCTAACCATCTAAACCAACATGGGGGCATGGGAATGACGCATCCCTGTCAATTTGTACAAACACGTACAACACGTTCTGCGCCAGTGACCAAGAATATAAAGAAATTGAACACAATCAAGTGGGCAATATAACAAACATTGGCTGCTATGCTACTGTCTCAGTTACGGGGGAAAATTACTCCCCTAGCTTTCAGTCATTGCACTATCGTCTGGTAAACGTTTGAATCACGGACAGTAGCCTACCATCAATTCGTTTTATAATATCCCTTTCCCGATTTACATTTAATAATTCTCTGATTTCAACTTCTGTCCAGTTATTTCCCATATCTCTTCCAATGACCATCGTTTTGTTGGTTCTGTTTTTAATTAGTCCCTCACACCACAGATTTTAGCCTACGTTATTTTTGCCTCAGGATAACTTTCTGTTTGAAATGGTTGATACAAAGTAACTCACGTGGACAGCTCATTTGTACATATCTATACAAATGACCAGTGATTATGTTTATTGTTCATTTTTACATATCTATAGTTATGTAAGAGCTTATTTTTATAGAAAACTGTTTTTACTATTATTACACATCACCAATGTAAGTTATGTTAACCAAACTAAGAAGCACTGTAAATAAATTATGTTTATTTCCATCAATATTGTTTGACATTGTTCTAATAGTAAACTGCACCAGAAGGTGTTATTTAGTGCCATCTACCCTCATTAACAAAAAATTATGTTGGAATAGGTAAAATAATGTGTTTTATTAGAAGTTTGCACATTGACAGGATCAATCTAAAAATTCTGAATGTCGGCAGCCATATTGGCTTGGCACTGCTGAGGCTTAGTGTTCCAGAACACTCTGACATTGAATGAGTTAATGGTTCTATTCAAACAGGTAAGTCTAATAAAATGCACAAGCAAGTTTTGATTTTTTTTTTTTTTTTGGAAAGTCTACACAATATTAAATTGACATACACTTCTGTGACTGTACTTGTGGTGTATATGCATTGGGGAAAAAAGATACAGTTTTGTAAAAATGATACTTGCCAACTCATAATGATACTTGCCTAAGAGGGTCTACAAAGGGTCATCTTCTTTAAAAAAAAAATCAAGTTCAATTGAATGTGACATGTTTTGTGACATGTATTTGATTGAAAGAATGCCTTGCCATCATAGAAGATGAACCCAGGGGCAGTGTTCACAAATCCCATTTAAAAGCAGCCATCATTATCGCTAGAGATTCCCTAATGGCTGCAAATGTATCATAGTTCGCTCAGCAGCCATTTATACTTGAGGATACGTTTGGTTATTTTAGCTCTAAGATATAACAGATTATGTTCACGCTCCAGTTAAATATTTAAAAAAGGATGTGTGACTTTTTAAATTAGCTGGTATGTTAAATTGAATTGCGATATCATTGATGTTGCGACCACCATGAATCTATCTGAACCCTGTGTTTTAAAAAAAATTATAATAATAAATCCTGCCAAATTATTTTGCTCGGCTTCATGTTGAAATAACCAGAACTGACAACAGACGGCCGATATATTATCTTATTTTCTCTGGTAGTATATCATTCATTCAAGTGAAGTTTATTCATTTTAATTAATTAAAGTATCTAGTATCTGTTAAGGCTCTGTTGCAGTGTGTGGATGGGCCCTACAGTCTGGTATCTGTTAAGGCACTGTTCCAGTGTGTGGATGGGCCCTACAGTCTGGTATGTGTTAAGGCACTGTTCCAGTGTGTGGATGGGCCCTACAGTCTGGTATGTGTTAAGGCACTGTTCCAGTGGATGGATGTGTCCCATGGTCTGATATCTGTTAAGGCTCTGTTCCAGTGTGTGGATGGGCCCTACAGTCTGGTATGTGTTAAGGCACTGTTCCAGTGGATGGATGTGTCCCATGGTCTGATATCTGTTAAGGCACTGTTCCAGTGTGTGGATGGGCCCTACAGTCTGGTATGTGTTAAGGCACTGTTCCAGTGGATGGATGTGTCCCATGGTCTGATATCTGTTAAGGCTCTGTTCCAGTGTGTGGATGGGCCCCATAGTATGGTATCTGTTAAGGCTCTGTTCCAGTGTGTGGATGGGCCCCATAGTCTGGTATCTGAAAAAGACTCTGTTCCAGTGTGTGGATGGGCCCCATAGTCTGGTATCTGTTAAGGCTCTGTTCCAGTGTGTGGATGGGCCCCATGGTCTGGTATCTGTTAAGGCACTGTTCCAGTGTGTGGATGGGCCCCATGGTCTGGTATCTGTTAAGGCACTGTTCCAGTGTGTGGATGGGCCCCATGGTCTGGTATCTGTTAAGGCACTGTTCCAGTGTGTGGATGGGCCCCATGGTCTGGTATCTGTTAAGGCACTGTTCCAGTGTCTCGAATCCAGACCATGTCCTGACAGGGAGGGTTTTAGCAGACTGCCTGGGATGACAATGTCTCATCATGCACCAGCAACCCTACCCTCTGGTGCATGAGCCCCACCTATGTGATAAGAGGCAGCAGCTGGCAACACATGCTTGCCTGTCCTCTCCTAAATCTGTAAGAGAGGTTGTGATGAGCATTGCAGCGTGAGCAGGATTGGGCTTTTAAACCGTACTAAAATGGTACTGGGAATTAATAATATTCAAGGAGATAATTGTGATTGCAAATAGGTGACATGCTATTACATTGTCACAATGTTTCTCACTTTTTGTATTGATTTGTCATTGTGTGGGAAACATGAGCATAACTGTTAATCATCAATATCATCATCATAATCGCCATTGTATGTATGAAGCGTGGGAGAAGCCAAGGTTGCCATAGCAGTGGGGTTGAGTACACAGCTGTAGAATCAGTAGGGATGGTATTCACGTGCTGCTGAAATAAAATAAAAAATCTATTTATATACATTATATTCTTCTTATGGCTTCCAGCTGAAATAAATGGTCTTTGTGAAAGTGTCAAGGTTGGAACAAGGTTGATCCCAGAGGGTAGAACAGGGTTTTACGTGGTCATTTATTTATGATGTCTCCGTCACACACTCCACCCCCGCCAGCCTCCACCCTCACCCCTATGCTTGTGGGATTCACCGGGGGTTTAAAACGGCTGCAACTGCTGCTACGATCGAAAATGTTATTTTCCGTCTTTCAATAGAGACTCTTTTGAAGCAATTTATTGGGTATCTACGTTCAGAAAACTAGCTTTGTCAGAAATTGTTTTTAGGATGGTAAGAATCTTACAGCTGCACCACTCTGGCACCGAGATCTTAGTAACTGTCTTTGATTTAGTGGTTGACATTGCCCATAAAGACCCTGCACAATCAATTTGGAGACCACGGGGTCCATCTTGATGATCTGAGCGCTTGGTCTAAACGCCTGGCGCAAGTGCATTTAGGGCGTGTTCAAGTCCACTTTTGCTGTTAGATGGTCTGTTTTTTTAGCGCTAAGTACAGCGCAAGGTGCAAATGGGCTGAACCTATTCTCTTCATTAATTATAGGTGTGTCTTTGGCGTAACATGCAATAAACCAATCAAAATGCTATATCCCATTCCCTTTAAAAGCCTGTTTTTCCATCTTGGCTCTTCCATCTTTTCCATCTTATATGAGGGTTGAAACAGACATGCGTGCGTGTGTAGTGCGAGCGATGAATAGCCTATAAAGATCAATAGTATGATCGATATTATTCCGACTAACCGTTATGACGCATTTTGATATAATAATATTTAACATTAGGGTTTAACACCAGCAAGGTTCTCGGTAATTCCTGACAGTGCTGTTATTTTAGAAAATATATGTGTTACATTTAAAAAGCACCTGCAACAGCTGAGAATAAGATACCAGAATGTGGCTTCCGTCTCACCTTAGAAAAATGCCAAATTAGCCTGCTTGTTTAACAAATGTTTTTTGATTATACAATGAAGCATTGTCAAACATCAATTCCATGAGGCTGTTCTCATGGAGTTCTCGAAGTTCAAGCCTCATCCGACGTTCATTACGTGAATAAATTTCATTGCAAAATTTATCCTGGCCACACCTCATCTTAAGACCAACCCGCCCATTATAAGATAGGGCCCCATGTTTCTTGTGTAAGAAACATGGCAATGTCCACTTTAACAAATCAGGGGTGTGGCCATTGTTGGGTTGCCAATCAGAGTGAAATGAAGCTAATATCCATCTACAGTGTAGTCCAAAAGTATTTGGACAGTGACACATTTTTGTTGTTGTTTTAGCTCTGTATTCCAGCACATTGGATTTGAAATGGAACAGTGACTATGACAGGGGTGGCCAACCCTGGTCCTGGAGAGCCGCAGGTTCTGCTGGTTGTTGTTGTTACTTGGCGCTTAATTGATCAATTAAAGCAGTCGATTACACAGTTAACTCACCTCACCTGGTTTTTTTGGTCTTAGCGGTTGTTATTCTTAAGGTACAGAAAACAGAAAACCAGCAGACCCTGCAGCTCCAGAGAACCGGGATTGTCTAGCCATGGACTATGAGGTTAAAGTGCCGCTTTAATTTGAAGGTGTTACATCCATATCAGCTGAACCGTGTCGCAATTGCAGCCCTTTTTATAGGCTACATAGTCCCCCCCCCATATTAGGGGACCAAAGCTAATTGGACAAATTATAAATTGGACAATAAATACTTAAATAAAGTCATCATATTTAATATTTGGTTTCATATTCTTTGCATGCCATGACTTCCTGATGTCTGTGACTCCTGCAAGCGATACTATAAATTATATGCATTTGAATGGATCTCTATGGGAATTGGGGGGTGGGACTAGATTAAGCTGAAAATTACACTGGAACAGTATGGAACACATGGCCGACTAAATGGTTCTAAGTCTGAGGTATGAAATGAGTCTCAAACCATGAAACTGCCTGCCCGCCTGCAACGTACAACATAAAAAATATACTGACAAGACAACTTAAATGAACAACAAACAGACAACAAAACACGGTAGCCAAGGAATGCTACAAAGAAAAATGAGCCAGCAAGCGAAAGGGAGCATCTTGGCTACTGAAAATGATCCTGGTAGCACAGCTTCATTTGCAACTTTATTCACCCATGTATGAGCAAGATGAAAAACCAAACAAATAATGAGATCGGGATTTCAAATAGTCTACTAGACGTTGAGACATGACTGCCGGCGGTTTTGAAAGAGAAACGTCGGAACCACTGTAAACGGCCTTCCCGAAATGAGAACACCAACACCAAAGTTCTCTACAAAACAAAACCCTGATTAATTTGATTCCAATGTCTTCTGCCTCTAGACCTCAGTTGTCTCAAGTCTCTGCGTTTACATGTACTTCCTCACTACTCCATTGTCTGAATAAAGCTAACAAAGTAGCCACAAAGCCACAAGCAGCCTACTTCCGAAATGTTCCTTTTGGAAAATGGTAGTTTGTCCCAGTAAATTGTATAAACAAGGCGGCATATAAAACTAATGACTTCTTCAATACACCCCAGGTCAGCGGAGTCAGTGCTGAGCGAATGTGTTGCAGCTTCAGAGCGAAGAAGTCGGTGGCGTCCATGTTTATTTTTCACTAGTTTGTATAGAAATTATCGGTTATAGCGTGATAAAACTATGGATTACGGGCGAACCGTTCATAGCCTGCCCTACCCGGCTGATATTTTTGCAGAGGACAAGTGCCAGAATAGGTAAGAACTTTCAGAATTATTCAACTCGATTCCGTACGGATGTAAAACGGCTCTAAGTTACAGCGTCCGCTTTTTTCAATTGAGTTAGATGGAGCTCAGTCTGCAGATATAAACATATCAAAAGCCAGAGGTCCAGAGCGGTATACTACGAAGTGAGATTAAGGGGATAGCGAGCTGAATTAAGCTCCAACTCTGGGTTTTCTGTATCACGAAGCCGACTCACTTTTAATCGGGGTATATTGCCACAGCAACTTACTCTGCACGGCTAGAGTGTGTGGATGGGCCCCATGGTCTGGTATCTGTGAAGGCTCTGTTCCAGTTTATCGAATCCAGACCATGTCCTGACAGGGAGGGTTTTAGCAGACTGCCTGGGATGACAATGTCTCATCATGCACCAGCAACCCTACCCTCTGGTGCATGAGCCCCAGAGATATGTGCGGATACAGAGGGACTATCTTTGCAGGCGAGATTAGTTCCGCAAAAGATTTTCTGAGTTCCGGAAAATGCTTGAGAGACTTTTTTTTAATGAAAAACGTTGATGTAATTGCTTCAGCAATATTTGAAACATGTTGTATCAAGTTTAAAGTTTAGAGCTCTAGAATATAGCAGTTGTCACATTAGAAATAAACTAGGACAATGTACTGAGAGTATAGATTTATTTGTGGTAAGGTGAATGAGGTATTAACTAGCCTAACAAACTGAACTGAATAATGTGTTTTATTAGAAGTTTGCACATTGACAGGATCAATCTAAAAATTCTGAATGTCGGCAGCCATATTGGCTTGGCACTGCTGAGGCTTTGTGTTCCAGAACACTCTGACATTGAATGAGTTAATGGTTCTATTCAAACAGGTAAGTCTAATAAAATGCACAAGCAAGTTTTGATTTTTTTTTTTTTTTTGGAAAGTCTACACAATATTAAATTGACATACACTTCTGTGACTGTACTTGTGGTGTATATGCATTGGGGAAAAAAGATACAGTTTTGTAAAAATGATACTTGCCAACTCATAATGATACTTGCCTAAGAGGGTCTACAAAGGGTCATCTTCTTTAAAAAAAAAATCAAGTTCAATTGAATGTGACATGTTTTGTGACATGTATTTGATTGAAAGAATGCCTTGCCATCATAGAAGATGAACCCAGGGGCAGTGTTCACAAATCCCATTTAAAAGCAGCCATCATTATCGCTAGAGATTCCCTAATGGCTGCAAATTTATCATAGTTCGCTCAGCAGCCATTTATACTTGAGGATACGTTTGGTTATTTTAGCTCTAAGATATAACAGATTATGTTCACGCTCCAGTTAAATATTTAAAAAAGGATGTGTGACTTTTTAAATTAGCTGGTATGTTAAATTGAATTGCGATATCATTGATGTTGCGACCACCATGAATCTATCTGAACCCTGTGTTTTAAAAAAAATTATAATAATAAATCCTGCCAAATTATTTTGCTCGGCTTCATGTTGAAATAACCAGAACTGACAACAGACGGCCGATATATTATCTTATTTTCTCTGGTAGTATATCATTCATTCAAGTGAAGTTTATTCATTTTAATTAATTAAAGTATCTAGTATCTGTTAAGGCTCTGTTGCAGTGTGTGGATGGGCCCTACAGTCTGGTATCTGTTAAGGCACTGTTCCAGTGTGTGGATGGGCCCTACAGTCTGGTATCTGTTAAGGCACTGTTCCAGTGTGTGGATGGGCCCTACAGTCTGGTATGTGTTAAGGCACTGTTCCAGTAGATGGATGTGTCCCAATGTCTGATATCTGTTAAGGCACTGTTCCAGTGTGTGGATGGGCCCTACAGTCTGGTATGTGTTAAGGC
The DNA here is from genome assembly GCA_022702515.1 of Ilyophis sp. 1 JC-2022. Lineage (NCBI taxonomy): Eukaryota > Metazoa > Chordata > Actinopteri > Anguilliformes > Synaphobranchidae > Ilyophis > Ilyophis sp. 1 JC-2022. Next base: position 13,252,556 of record CM040402.1, read on the forward strand.
ACTGTTCCAGTGGATGGATGTGTCCCACGGTCTGATATCTGTTAAGGCACTGTTCCAGTGTGTGGATGGGCCCTACAGTCTGGTATGTGTTAAGGCACTGTTCCAGTGGATGGATGTGTCCCATGGTCTGGTATCTGTTAAGGCTCTGTACCAGTGTGTGGATGGGCCCCATAGTATGGTATCTGTTAAGGCTCTGTTCCAGTGTGTGGATGGGCCCCATAGTCTGGTATCTGAAAAAGACTCTGTTCCAGTGTGTGGATGGGCCCCATAGTCTGGTATCTGTTAAGGCTCTGTTCCAGTGTGTGGATGGGCCCCATGGTCTGGTATCTGTTAAGGCACTGTTCCAGTGTGTGGATGGGCCCCATGGTCTGGTATCTGTTAAGGCACTGTTCCAGTGTGTGGATGGGCCCCATGGTCTGGTATCTGTTAAGGCACTGTTCCAGTGTGTGGATGGGCCCCATGGTCTGGTATCTGTTAAGGCACTGTTCCAGTGTCTCGAATCCAGACCATGTCCTGACAGGGAGGGTTTTAGCAGACTGCCTGGGATGACAATGTCTCATCATGCACCAGCAACCCTACCCTCTGGTGCATGAGCCCCACCTATGTGATAAGAGGCAGCAGCTGGCATCACATGCTTGCCTGTCCTCTCCTAAATCTGTAAGAGAGGTTGTGATGAGCATTGCAGCGTGAGCAGGATTGGGCTTTTAAACCGTACTAAAATGGTACTGGGAATTAATAATATTCAAGGAGATAATTGTGATTGCAAATAGGTGACATGCTATTACATTGTCACAATGTTTCTCACTTTTTGTATTGATTTGTCATTGTGTGGGAAACATGAGCATAACTGTTAATCATCAATATCATCATCATAATCGCCATTGTATGTATGAAGCGTGGGAGAAGCCAAGGTTGCCATAGCAGTGGGGTTGAGTACACAGCTGTAGAATCAGTAGGGATGGTATTCACGTGCTGCTGAAATAAAATAAAAAATCTATTTATATACATTATATTCTTCTTATGGCTTCCAGCTGAAATAAATGGTCTTTGTGAAAGTGTCAAGGTTGGAACAAGGTTGATCCCAGAGGGTAGAACAGGGTTTTACGTGGTCATTTATTTATGATGTCGCCGTCACACACTCCACCCCCGCCAGCCTCCACCCTCACCCCTATGCTTGTGGGATTCACCGGGGGTTTAAAACGGCTGCAACTGCTGCTACGATCGAAAATGTTATTTTCCGTCTTTCAATAGAGACTCTTTTGAAGCAATTTATTGGGTATCTACGTTCAGAAAACTAGCTTTGTCAGAAATTGTTTTTAGGATGGTAAGAATCTTACAGCTGCACCACTCTGGCACCGAGATCTTAATAACTGTCTTTGATTTAGTGGTTGACATTGCCCATAAAGACCCTGCGCAATCAATTTGGAGACCACGGGATCCATCTTGATGATCTGAGCGCTTGGTCTAAACCTTGGTCTTTGCCTGGCGCAAGTGCATTTAGGGCGTGTTCAAGTCCACTTTTGCTAGTTAGATGGTCTGTTTTTTGAGCGCTAAGTACAGCGCAAGGTGCAAATGGGCTGAACCTATTCTCTTCATTAATTATAGGTGTGTCTTTGGCGTAACATGCAATAAACCAATCAAAATGCTATATCCCATTCCCTTTAAAAGCCTGCTTTTCCATCTTGGCTCTTCCATCTTTTCCATCTTATATGAGGGTTGAAACAGACATGCTCGTGCGTGTGTAGTGCGAGCGATGAATAGGCTATAAAGATCAATAGTATGATCAATATTATTCCGACTAACCGTTATGACGCATTTTGATATAATAATATTTAACATTAGGGTTTAACACCAGCAAGGTTCTCGGTAATTCCTGACAGTGCTGTTATTTTAGAAAATATATGTGTTACATTTAAAAAGCACCTGCAACAGCTGAGAATAAGATACCAGAATGTGGCTTCCGTCTCACCTTAGAAAAATGCCAAATTAGCCTGCTTGTTTAACAAATGTTTTTTGATTATACAATGAAGCATTGTCAAACATCAATTCCATGAGGCTGTTCTCATGGAGTTCTCGAAGTTCAAGCCTCATCCGACGTTCATTACGTGAATAAATTTCATTGCAAAATTTATCCTGGCCACACCTCATCTTAAGACCAACCCGCCCATTATAAGATAGGGCCCCATGTTTCTTGTGTAAGAAACATGGCAATGTCCACTTTAACAAATCAGGGGTGTGGCCATTGTTGGGTTGCCAATCAGAGTGAAATGAAGCTAATATCCATCTACAGTGTAGTCCAAAAGTATTTGGACAGTGACACATTTTTGTTGTTGTTTTAGCTCTGTATTCCAGCACATTGGATTTGAAATGGAACAGTGACTATGACAGGGGTGGCCAACCCTGGTCCTGGAGAGCCGCAGGTTCTGCTGGTTGTTGTTGTTACTTGGCGCTTAATTGATCAATTAAAGCAGTCGATTACACAGTTAACTCACCTCACCTGGTTTTTTTGGTCTTAGCGGTTGTTATTCTTAAGGTACAGAAAACAGAAAACCAGCAGACCCTGCAGCTCCAGAGAACCGGGATTGTCTAGCCATGGACTATGAGGTTAAAGTGCCGCTTTAATTTGAAGGTGTTACATCCATATCAGCTGAACCGTGTCGCAATTGCAGCCCTTTTTATAGGCTACATAGTCCCCCCCCATATTAGGGGACCAAAGCTAATTGGACAAATTATAAATTGGACAATAAATACTTAAATAAAGTCATCATATTTAATATTTGGTTTCATATTCTTTGCATGCCATGACTTCCTGATGTCTGTGACTCCTGCAAGCGATACTATAAATTATATGCATTTGAATGGATCTCTATGGGAATTGGGGGGTGGGACTAGATTAAGCTGAAAATTACACTGGAACAGTATGGAACACATGGCCGACTAAATGGTTCTAAGTCTGAGGTATGAAATGAGTCTCAAACCATGAAACTGCCTGCCCGCCTGCAACGTACAACATAAAAAATATACTGACAAGACAACTTAAATGAACAACAAACATACAACAAAACACGGTAGCCAAGGAATGCTACAAAGAAAAATGAGCCAGCAAGCGAAAGGGAGCATCTTGGCTACTGAAAATGATCCTGGTAGCACAGCTTCATTTGCAACTTTATTCACCCATGTATGAGCAAGATGAAAAACCAAACAAATAATGAGATCGGGATTTCAAATAGTCTACTAGACGTTGAGACATGACTGCCGGCGGTTTTGAAAGAGAAACGTCGGAACCACTGTAAACGGCCTTCCCGAAATGAGAACACCAACACCAAAGTTCTCTACAAAACAAAACCCTGATTAATTTGATTCCAATGTCTTCTGCCTCTAGACCTCAGTTGTCTCAAGTCTCTGCGTTTACATGTACTTCCTCACTACTCCATTGTCTGAATAAAGCTAACAAAGTAGCCACAAAGCCACAAGCAGCCTACTTCCGAAATGTTCCTTTTGGAAAATGGTAGTTTGTCCCAGTAAATTGTATAAACAAGGCGGCATATAAAACTAATGACTTCTTCAATACACCCCAGGTCAGCGGAGTCAGTGCTGAGCGAATGTGTTGCAGCTTCAGAGCGAAGAAGTCGGTGGCGTCCATGTTTATTTTTCACTAGTTTGTATAGAAATTATCGGTTATAGCGTGATAAAACTATGGATTACGGGCGAACCGTTCATAGCCTGCCCTACCCGGCTGATATTTTTGCAGAGGACAAGTGCCAGAATAGGTAAGAACTTTCAGAATTATTCAACTCGATTCCGTACGGATGTAAAACGGCTCTAAGTTACAGCGTCCGCTTTTTTCAATTGAGTTAGATGGAGCTCAGTCTGCAGATATAAACATATCAAAAGCCAGAGGTCCAGAGCGGTATACTACGAAGTGAGATTAAGGGGATAGCGAGCTGAATTAAGCTCCAACTCTGGGTTTTCTGTATCACGAAGCCGACTCACTTTTAATCGGGGTATATTGCCACAGCAACTTACTCTGCACGGCTAGAGTGTGTGGATGGGCCCCATGGTCTGGTATCTGTGAAGGCTCTGTTCCAGTTTATCGAATCCAGACCATGTCCTGACAGGGAGGGTTTTAGCAGACTGCCTGGGATGACAATGTCTCATCATGCACCAGCAACCCTACCCTCTGGTGCATGAGCCCCAGAGATATGTGCGGATACAGAGGGACTATCTTTGCAGGCGAGATTAGTTCCGCAAAAGATTTTCTGAGTTCCGGAAAATGCTTGAGAGACTTTTTTTAAATGAAAAACGTTGATGTAATTGCTTCAGCAATATTTGAAACATGTTGTATCAAGTTTAAAGTTTAGAGCTCTAGAATATAGCAGTTGTCACATTAGAAATAAACTAGGACAATGTACTGAGAGTATAGATTTATTTGTGGTAAGGTGAATGAGGTATTAACTAGCCTAACAAACTGAACTTTTTTTTTTAATTTTTTTTTTACAAAAGCTCTTTCCTGGCTTTGTTGGAGGCAACGGTGTTGCTTTTTGCTCTTATGATTGTTTCATGTTCTTATCCGTCCATTATATCTGTCCGTATCAGTCTTTTTTCCCCACAGGAGAAAAATATGTTGCTCTAGTACAGCCCATGCTGCACCGCTATAGGCTCGTTGTTGCAGACACCGCCCCTTGTATGGGAACATGCACATACCTTGATTAATAAAGCCTCTGTTCACTTAGCAAGTTGATAACCATGTTCATAGTACCAGTTAAGCCAGATTGCGGTGTTTAGGCTTTATGAAGCCAGCTTACACAAAGAAACCCTGGCTATGTTAAACTTCCTTCATAGTATACCCCCCCCCCCAGATGGAGCAAGAAAATTGGCAATGTACATAAAGCTGGCCAAAGTGAAAATTAAACCAAGGCTAGAGAACGTTGCAAATACATATGCTCCCAGGAAATGCAGCACAGGTGTCTGCAATTTCCCAATCAAGACCCAGGTGAGAAGAAGGAAACAGGTTAGCATACAGTGGGTGTGTCCCAATATTTTTCACTCCTCACCTCCTATCCTCCACTCCCCCACTACCACTCATCTCCTATCTGGAAGTATGCAAAACTGCCTGATTGTTCCGAGTAGTTGCATATACAGTAGGCCTATACAATGGGTGTGTCCCAATTCTCAAAAAATATATCCTCTTTTCCTCCAGTACCACCTCCTCTCCTCCGTGCCCTGGAAACCAATCGGTGTGTCCTTATCTAATGTTGCTGATTACAAATTAATTACATGTTATAGGTCGTCGATTTCTACATGTCAATTGTAGACAATCCCATGCGGCCCCACAGTGAGCCCAAGAGCAAAGCACTTAATCATTTCCAGCGCTGCCCTTCTGACGCTAGACCCTTGTGTTGGTAGATCAAGGAGCGATGGGTTACTTCTCTTACGCATAACAGACTTGGAAACACTTCTCGTCGTTTGAACAGGAAGCCCTATCTGTTCACACAGACACAGGCAACGATCATGCAGTTCCAGAGTTTGGACCGGGCTTAATTTTTGAAGCGCACTTTCTGTCTGGTCTTGTTGAGAGCATTGCTCACTAGCTCCAGTTCAGTTGGCTCCAGTATAAGTATTTCAGCCCCCGTTTTCAATGCAAGTCAATGGTACTAATGTGGTCAATAATTTTTTATTGTTATAAAAATATATATATTATTATGTTTTAAGAACATGTAGTCACAATATGTTATTTTTCTTTGCTTAATGTCTCCACATGTGGCAATTTGTTGTTAAGTTATTGTGTTATTTGGACAATATTTTGTGGCCCAATCAGGGTGACTTCACGGCACTCGGAGGGCAATATCTCACTCGCTTAGTGGCAGTGGCACCGCCAAGGGGGGGCCAGGGGGGGCCACAGCCACCCTGATAAAATCGCTGGCCCCCCCACTGACCCCCCCTCGCGGCTCGCGAGTCGCATATGCATAATATGCTTCCGAGTCTGCATAATATGCTTCTATCTGATATTTTACATTAAGTACTATTCATTTACATCAATATATTGATTTAAATCAATATTTTTTGTATATAATGTATTTTTTTTTATATGCTACAACAACATAATAGAATTCCTGAAATTAAGTTATGGCTTTTGGTTTTGGTGTGCCACCTCAAGATTTTCAGTGCCCCCCCCCCCCCTATGAAAAATTTCTGGGGGCGCCACTGCTTAGTAGACGACCTGGACCGGACATGACCATGGCTCACCTCTTTTACCTACTTACTCCAATTTTTACAACCAGTCGACACAAAAACTGGACTACGCTGCGTTCGGAATGGCTCACTGTACACTTAATAGTGCACTATTTAGGGGATTGTTCATTTTGATGATTTCCGAATTCTCAATTGAGAATACTGAGAATTAGGACATACTACAAAATGGACGAGCGTATACACCCAACGCAAGCCCATGGAAAGTAAATGGGTGACGTCACCGTCACTTTTATCATATAGTTTTTACAGTTCGGAAGAATCCAAAGCCACTGGAAAGGCTGTGGTGGAGCGGGCAGAAGGTCGGCATGTATAAAGGCGCTAGGGGAGCCGCTGACCGTTCATAATCTGCTCTGAATTATTTAAGAGTTGAGGGAAAAATGTGATTCACACTTCTTGTTTCAACTTCGCGGGCTTAATTAAACAACCTCCTCACAAGCAAACAGTGCAGATGGCTGCCCGCGGCAGAAAAGGTGGCCAGCGCGCGCGCGCGCGCGCACACAATCTATGTCAACAGCCTTTTGTTATTGGTTTGTTCCTAGTCTGCACGTCTAAAGGCCAACTGATTATGTTTGTTCATAAAAAATAAAATAAATAAATTCGCATTGTCTCATTGTGCCACTAATGCAAATAAACCTCGTAGCCTAATCCCCAGTCAATCAATAGCAATTAAATTTTTATGTGATCCCAAATAAACGATTTATTTACCCTAATTTAAAAAAAGAAACCATACGCCTATGTCTGATTTGAGAGAGAAATGAAACATAGCCATAACTTTGTTCCACCAACACAAGTTTAGTCATCGCTGTTTGGAGGGACAAAAAAAAAAATCGATATAGCTTATGTATGTGGTATGGTTTGAGGAATGTGGTATGTGCAGTATAATACTGTAAGGAATACGTTAGCAATCGATTTTATGTGGGGTGGAAACAACAGCATATGATAAAACATTGCATGTTGCAGAGTTTTCCACATGATGCCTTTCGACATCAGATTTAAGGCAATATTTAAATTTCGCCTTCTCAACGGGTTATATAAAACCTTAAGACCTTAAGATTTATAGTAGCCTATGATCAGGCGTCGTATAATTATATGTGGGCCATGCAATGGCAGTAGGTCAATGCGTGTCCCTTGTCATGTCGAACGCACTTGTTGCTTGTAATCTGCACCATTAATTACACTGATGACACTGAAGCGTGAGAGGTGTGTTTTCTCCAAGTAATCAACACCTTGCCTGGGGAAGCAAACGAACGGACTGAGAGCGGGGGAAATCATTACTGCGACCTACGAGTCTTCTTCTAAATATAGCCGGGTTCTGCCGCCCCGCGGCGCTTTTCGCAGGTTCGCGATAATAAAAGAGGAAACCTTCTAAACAGATGAGGTGAAGCGCAAAATGAAAAAGTGAAAGGGGGAGTTAAAATCCAAAATCCCCTAGAGGGACGGTTTGAATGTTTGACAGCCTGAGAGACCTGCTCACTACATCTTTGTGCTAAAGACGTAAACCTGCTCCTGAAATGAGGCGCGACACGTCACTACACCAATTTCTCTTTAGTCCACACGGGGAAATGATCAGTGATCAATCTTTATAGAGTAGCCTAATCGTGTAGAGTACTCTAACATAGTTAATTTTATCTACAGGACTCACGTAAACTGAGGTGAATAAATAGTACTGTAGGCATATATCTGGCCTCCTCAAATCGTTTTTTTTGCGCACCGTTGCTGGAATAGTTTGGTATTATCCAGATGTCAGTGTAGTTTCTGCATGTGTCCAAAATGTATTGCCATTAACGTGATTAACACAGATAATTATTGTTTCCGTGCATCGATAAATACAGCAAAATAGCGTAGGCTACAACTACTTTTTTTAAAACGACAGCTTGGTATATTTAAATTCCTTCAAATTTGGTAACATCTGGCAAAAAAGCGCCCGATAGCTGCCTGTCTCGACAGACGCGTAATCTGGGTAAGAGTGAAGACCGCAAGAAAGGGAGGCATGGAAAAGGGCCAATACTCTGTTCGGTGTTAGAGATACAACTAGCGCCCCACGAGGGAAAAAGACCATAATCTCTAAATTAACAAACGGAATGAGATGGAACCCAGCGGAGCGCGCGCAGAGGACGGGTTGGAGAGGATCGGGAAACAGAAAGCGCATGCTACCGATTTGATCTGACGTGTTCACAGGAAAGAAGACAGAATAACCTACAAGCAGATCCTATTATTTCCATTATTTTATTTTTCATTCTTGTCCAACAAAGAGACTCGGAACATGCATCAAAGAAGAAATTGCAATGCAAAGTGGATCGTGATACGAGTCAATATAAGAGAGAACGAGTTATAAGTCTTAATTGGACAAATACAACTAAAAGAGTGGGTTGAAACTTGGAGCAAAGACGAAGCTATGCATTTTCTAATAAGAATGTCTCTCACCAAATGCTTTCATATGTTGAGCTTCCTGATCTCTCTGTACACTTTTCCAGGTAAATTAGTTTTTTTTTAACTTAATTATTTTTCAATGTAAAGTGGACCACTGCTACAACCTAAGCCATTAGGCTTCAGGTAAAAATGCTAAATCGCAAAATTGTGAAGTGCGTTCGCTATTTATGTTTGCTTTTTAAATTCGGTCAGGATTGCATGCTTTTTTTTAAAATCGTAAGTATAATAATTAAGACTGGATCATATTTTAATTTGTATTTGAAATAATAGAGCTTTTCTGGGCATTCAGTTTCTTGCAATTTTATGCAACTATGAAAGTTCCACAAATAGGAATTTGAGGAAAACGTGTGAACAGAATTGAACAGTTAACGGTTGTAAATTGCAGCCTGGGGATAGTAACATGATTATGCTTATACTTGTCATTAAGAGTAATGAGCTGTTCTGTGCTGTCCGAGCAGATGTTATGGAAATGTTGAAACTACATCCATATCACAGATTATGTTTTTCTCCCTCACCAACCTAACAGTAGAATAATTTCAGCTACTTAAGTAAGGTCATCGAGGTTGTCCCCAGTGGAGTTTTTAAAAAAAATAAAAAATAAAAAATAAAAATACTGTTTAAAAAATAAAAATTATAACAGTACCTTAACCGAATCATATTTGTTTATATTCAGGTCTTTTCATGTTGTACTTTTAGCCAAAAGTAATGTTTTTTTCATGACCTCGACCGGCACTGTTAAACTGCTGCTGCGACTGTACATTGCTGACATTTACGCCGACTAGTGGTAAAATGGTGTTACTGCAAGAGGCGTTCACTCGGTAGCGTGAAAGACCATGGGCCCAATTTTACACCCGGCGCTAATCCAAACACAAGTGTCTTTGCTATTTTACACATGGCGCAGAGTTCAGTATAGCCCCTCACGTACACGTCATTTAATCGTTTAAATACAAAGTGATTTTGCGCCCATAGCAAGTAAACAGGGCGGGTTGGTCTTAAAATGAGGAGTGGCCAGGATTCTTTTTGGCGTATTGCTATCTTGAGCCAGCAGAAAGCGCTTGTGCTAAAACCACCACAAGCCTGGTCTAAAGTCATGTTGCAGTTTTTTACATTATTTTAACGGCGCATATAAGCGTGTCTACATAGGCGTGTGCACAACGCGCGTACACGCTTCTGTCTTTTACACACGGGCGCGCACAAGCATGACTAAAAATATCAAGGTTTCTGTTAAGATGATATACAGGATAGGACCCAAATGCAGGACTCAGAGACGGACGGCTGGTTGAACTCCACGCCGACCTTTATTATAAGTATGCCCACACAGGGCAGCAGGCAGGAGGTCAGGAACGGGCAGGCTGGAGCTGGGTTGGGCAAGATAACACAGGGCTGGTGTCGGGACAGAACCGGGATGAGGCAGGTGGACAGGAGGGCTGGAGCTGGGCTGGACAGGAGCAGGGCTGGACAGGAACAGGGCAGGCAGGCAGGAGAATCGGAGCAGGGCTGGACGGGAGCAGGCAGGGCAGGGGCAGACAGGAATCAAAAAGGCTGAAAAGTAATATGACAAGCACAAGGCAGGGCACAAGACGATCTGGCACAGAACAAAGAAACTGGGGAGACCAGGAAATTGAGACAGAGGCATGGGATGTGACAGTACCCCACCTGGTGACACCTGGCAATGATGAGTCGGGGGACGGCGGGGACGGACGGACGGACTGGAGGGCTGGAATGAGAGGTAAAACACGGGACACTGTATGTGGCGTAGAGGAGGTGGGAGGTTCAAACAAAAAATACAGGACTGGAGACAGGAACGCGGAACAGGCAAGGAGGACTAGAGACAGAAACTCGGAACAGGCAAGGGGGCCTGGGCACAAGAACGGGGAACAGGCATGGGGAGCTGGGGACAGGGTATGACGGGTGAGTTTTGGAGGCCGGAAACGGTGGGTAGTACAGCTGCTTCCAGCATCTCCGACAGGGCGGCAGAGCTGTGGCTTCTGGCGGGTCCCCTGGACAGGGCGGCGGTGCTGTGGCTTCCGGCGGGTCCCCTGGACAGAGCGGCGGAGCTGTGGCTTCCAGCGGGTCCCCTGGACAGGGTGGCGGAGCTGTGGCTTCCGGCGGGTCCCCAGGACAGGGCGGCGGAGCTGTGGCTTCCAGCGGGTCCCCTGGACAGGGTGGCGGAGCTGTGGGTTCCGGCAGGTCCCCTGGACAGGGCAGTGGAGCTGTGGCTTCCAGCAGGTCCCCTGGACAGGGCGGCGGAGCTGTGGCCTCCGGTGGGGCCTCCGACAGTGCCTCGGTACAGGGCGGCAGGGCGACGGCGCCTCCGGACAGGGTGGCAGCCATGGAACCTCTGGAGGGTTGGTTGCAACTGGCACCTGGAGCTCCTCTGGAGGGCTCGCTATGATGCCCGGCAGCTTCAAGGGCTCATCTGGAGGGGTCACTGTGATGACCGACGGCTTCAAGGGCTCCTTCAGGGAGGGGAGCAGGGCTGTGGCCTCGGGCAGTGTGGAACCCTAATGGTCTCCTGGCAGGCAATGGCATGGAGGATCTGCTCTGAGTCCGCTGGGTCCACACTGGACAGATCGTTCTGTTACGATGATATACAGGATAGGACCCAAATGCAGGACTCAGAGACAGACGGCTGGTTGAACTCCACGCAGGAGACTTTATTATAAGTATGCCCACACAGGGCAGCAGGCAGGAGGTCAGGAACGAGCAGGCTGCGGCAGGGTTGGGCAAGATAACACAGGGCTGGTGTCGGGACAGAACCAGGATGAGGCAGGTGGACAGGAGGGCTGGAGCAGGGCTGGACGGGAACAGGGCGGGCAGGCAGGAGAACCAAAGCAGGGCTGGATGGGAGCAGGCAGGTCAGGGGCAGGCTGGGCAGGCTGGACAGCCAGGAGAACACAAACTCGACGGGTACACAGCAACGAGCGGCAGGCAGGGAACAGACAGGAATCAAAAGGGCTGGAAAGTAATATGACAAGCACAAGGCAGGGCACAAGACGATCTGGCACAGAACAAAAAAACTGGGGAGACCAGAAAATCGGTACAGAGGCACGGGACATGACAATTACAATGTGACATATTATTGTGCAGGCTATATCAAAAAATGCATAATAATAAAAGGGTCCTTAGGTCAAAAACCACATACCTGTCCCTCAGCGAAGGGCAATGCCTCATTAAAATGCTTTCAGCCCACTCCATAAACATCCAGGCGATTTGTGATGGTACGTGTAAGTTTACATGTGTAGACTATTCACAATTATACTGGATCAAGCTATGATTTAGGCCTAGCCTATATTTGCCAATAATTCCTGTAATTTTCTGGGGGGACAATCTTCTGTTACGGGACAATGGCTATCCATTAAAAACGTTGCTGATAACACCTAGCCTATATCAAGCCTAATGCGCAAATTGTCATTAACACCTAATGCGTGAATTGTCATTTAATGGGAAACTCTTGCACTGCAATAGATGGACATTTGAGTTCTGAAAATGCGCTTCAGATTTCATTAATAATTTGGCGTTTTCTAAGGTGAGACGGAAGCCATAGGTAGCTTATTCTCAGCTGTTGCAGGTGCTTTTAACGAAATGTAACCGCATATATTTTCTTCAATAACAGCACTGTTGGGAATTACCGGGAACCCGTGCCGGTGTTAAATCCTAATGTTAAAGATCATTAGCTACTGTGTACATCAAAACGCTTCAATGGTTAGTCCGAATAATATTTATCATACTATTGATCCATATAGCCTATCCATTGCTCGCACTACACATGCACGAGCATGTCTGTTTCGCCATCATATAAGCAATCTGCCAAGGTGGAAAAGCAGGCTTTTAAAGGAAATGGGATATGACATTTTGATTGGTTTATTGCATTGTAAGCCTTAGACACACCTATAATTAATGAAAAGGCTAGGTTCCGCCTATTAGTACGTTGCGTCTTACTTAGCGCTCAAATAATACGCCGTCTAACTAACAAAAGTGGACTTGGACACGCCCTAAATGCACTTGCGCTTAGCGTTTTAGATGATGCGCCAAGATCGTCAAGATAGAACCCCATGTATAAAACTAACCCAATGTATTTGCAGATAGCAGTAAACACAAGATGTCAAAAAAGCGAAGGAATTATTAATCCACAGGGAGTAATGGGCAGGGACTTTAGATATCTTATCTGGAAGAGACGTTATCTGGAAGAGTTTATTTAAAGGGCATATTTTGTGTAACTTGGTCCCTTGATTTGTATTGCGGTCATATCACAAAAATGACTAGATTACCACCCTGATTTATACTAAAAAGGCAACTTTTCATTTATCCAAAATGTAAGTTAATTTACTGTGTTATTCAATTAAGCTCCAGAGATTTCCCCGCTTAATCTTTTGGTGACCACATCTTATATCTACATTTTAGAAATCATCAGTTAAATATGCCTGTTTATAAAAACTGAAAATTCTCTTTTGAATATGTTAATTTGATTGTCTCTGTTTCATTTATTTTGTGTAATATGCCTTTGGAAATCTTATAAATTTTTCACTAAAGAACTGGTTGGGCAAGGATTATTTGTTCCACAGTTCATTGCCAGATTGACTGGCATACCCACAGCAGCCGGTGATTACTACTAAATAAAATAAACAGGCCTGAGCCAGAGCAGTTCTCTCAGCCCAAGCCAATCTTCATAACTAAAAATGGGAATAGCCAAAATATCCATGTATGCATCAATGGAAGAGCTTTCTAAATGCCCCAGGGATGCTACTCGGGTCTTAAGGTTGTGTGTCACCTGTCCTTCAAGGTAAATAAGCTTTGACATTGGTCTGTCCTTTTTTTCTCTTTATTTTACTTTTCTAAGAATTTGACAGCTGAAAAGCAGTAGGAGGGGTAACCTCTAACCTATATGTCTGAGCCTTTCAGAACATCGGTCTTGCATGGGGATCTCCTTTTTATTCATTTATTTTGCAGACTGCATTACAATGAGAACCCCCCCCCCCAACGGTGACATTCTGCAGCCAAAAACACATAATTGGAAGAACAGATCCCGTTTTTATTGCACTTGAAACTTATATTTTTGGTCAAAAGTGAAACCAGAATTTAAAAATTAAAGCACAACTGCACTTTGGTAGAACTTTGGGTTGTGTATTTACCTGGCCATGATATGAGTCCAAATGGTGGCGAAATATGTTCAACAGTTGCTCTGTGCTCCCCTGGGGTGATAATCCAGAATAGGGTATTTGTCGCTCTCCATTCACTTTTATAGGGCAGCCAAAAGGGTCTCAAAAGGACACTTCTAACACGTACACAAACGCGAACGAAACAAACAATAACCAGTTCTCATACATATTTTTTAAAATGAAATTAAAGTACTATTTTCTTCAATGTTGTTAGCAAGCTATCAGAAAAGACTAGCAAAATATCAACAGGTCGGTTTGTTTACCATAAATACAGGTGCAGCTCAAAAAATTAGAATATCGTGAAAAAGTTCAATATTTTTTGTCACTCATGTCAGAAAGTGAAACTCATATATTATATAGATTCATTACACATAGAGTGAAATATTTCAAGCCTTTATTTCTTTTTATTTCTAATTTTGATGATTATGGCTTACAGCTAATGAAAACCCAAATTCATTTTAAACAGAAATTTAAGAATATTTTAAACAGAAATGTCAGCCTTCTGAAAAGTATGTTCATTTCTATGCACTCAATACTTGGTTGGGGCTCCTTTTGCATGAATTACTGCATCAATGCGGCGTGGCATGGAGGCAATCAGCCTGTGGCACTGCTGAGGTGTAATGGAAGCCCAGGTTGCTTTGATAGTGGCCTTCAGGTCGTCTGCATTGTTGGGTCTGGTGTCTCTCATCTTCCTCCATTCTCAATGGGGTTCAGGTCAGGCGAGTTTGCCAATCAAGCACAGTAATACCATGGTCATTGAACCAGCTTTTGGTACTTTTGGCAGTGTGGGCAGGTACCAAGTCCTGCTGGAAAATGAAATCAGCATCTCCATAAAGCTTGTCAGCAGAAGGAAGCATGAAGTGCTCTAAAATTTCCTGGTAGATGGCTGCGTTGACTGTGGACTTCAGAAAACACAGTGGACATGGCACCCCAAATCATCACTGACTGTGGAAACTTCAGACTGGACTTCAAGCAACGTGAATTCTGTGCCTCTCCACTCTTCCTCCAGACTCTGGGACCACTCACTGCAACTCCTGCCAGTATCACCCACTTTAATGTGTCAGTTAAAAAGAGTTTGTCTGTTCGACCTTCTTCAGGGTTTTCAGTAATATCTGCAGAGACTGGCCAGTTGCTGCTGATTCACATCTATGTTACATGGCACATTTAAAAGGACAAAAACTCAAACCCGAATGAAACATATGGCTGGTATTTTAACATAGACTTTCACAGGGCACAGTGTCCTGATCATAACCATTTCAAACAACGTAACGCAGGGGTTTTATGTTCAGTGACACATGTAAACTATTGCTTGCTTTTCCTTCTTGTTTATCCTTCTAGTTGCCTTTTAAGACATAAGTTCCCAAAATGTATCATCTCAGGGCCCCTTAAAACCATCCCCATTGGATGAGGAACCCCCTCCTGCCACTCTCAATAAAAGGGTTCATGTTTTGGTACCAGTATTGTTCTGTGTTTAGTACAAAATAACTGATTCGATTACAATTCATTACAACTGAAGTACAGTGAGAATTGTGCGTTTATAAATATGCCATTAATGAAATACATAAATATGAACAAAATATTCTTAAAAGGGGAACATATTTTTTTCCATTCTGGTGAGGACCTCCCCTGGGCTCCTTTACGGACCCCCAGGGTTCCCCAGGCCCTAGTTTGGAAGCCCCTGTGTTAAGACATATGAAACCAAAGATGGGGATTGGGTAAGCACAACTCTCATACTTTTAATTCCCGAATGAATCACCATGTAAGGTCACTCCCCAGGCACATTGCAGGTGGCCTGACACACATGGGTACCCTACCATGGGGTACACACGTATATGTGTGTGCGCACTCCACAGCTGGACACCCATTGCATTCGAGACTACCATTATACTATATGTTGGCAGTAATATACGCGGACATTGCTTTCATGGAAAGGTAGGCAGTGGTATTCAACAACCAAACCTGAATACAGAAGTTACAGTAGTTATAGTACAGTACAGTAGTTTCATACTCTGACATCACATTGTCTATTGTCTAGAGAAACTGATGCAGAAATATTGAAAGTATCAGGGGTGTGGCGTTCAGTAGTACCAGGGACTGAAATCCTCTTCCTCTGCTCTTCCTCCGCAGCCTCAGGTCTGATGAGAATACGAGCGCACGCCGAGGACAGGCTGCTGAAGACTCTCTTCTCCCGCTACAACAAGCTCTCCCGGCCTGTCGCCAACACTTCCGACGTGGTGCTGGTGCGCTTCGGGCTGTCCATCGCCCAGCTCATTGACGTGGTAAGAAGCAAACCGGGCCTAACTGTCCCAAACCACACCAAACCGTGCCAAATCATGCTGAAATGTGCAAAATCATGCATGCCTAACCACACCAAACCGTGCCTAACCTTGCCAAACCACACCAAACTGTGCCTAACTGCACCAAACCACGCCAAACTGTGCCAAACTAGGGTAAACTATGCCAAATCATGCTTAACTGTGCCAAACCGTGCCTAACTGTGCCAACCCACACCAAACCGCACCTAACCAAACCAGGGAGAGAGTAAGACTGCAGTGACCATAGGAAGAGAGTTATGAGGCATTTGTGGTCTCAGTTGTGGTTGAAGACACGGCTGCCTGCAAAGGCTCCCATGAGGTTGCCACAAGTAGACCATGAAGATATTGTGACTGTGCAGTCTTTGGCGTGAGTGGCTCGCACAAACCGAACAGAACGGTCTTTGCACCATAGGAAGAGGGAATGTGGATTGGCTTCTGGGAGTATATCTTGCTCTTTAAGCAGGATGCATGTTTTAAAGGCAATTAAACCACCCCTGCTAATCGTGGTATATTCCCACCAGAACAATTTTCACATGTTTGAGAAATAATTAGAGTGCCTACTCAGGCTTTTCAGTGGGCTGTTTCCTCAGGATAGCAATCACAGTCAGGGTCGCTCGCGAGGTGAGACGACAAACTGCCACTGGACTCATCACTGATGCAGTCCCTCGAGTTCCCTGAGAAACAGTCAGCCGCTTGCTGGAAATGCCTGTCTGTCTCATCTAAACTCATATGTCTGCTTTAGGACCCGTGAATTGTGATTTTAAGGTCTGAGGTCCAGTATGGTTTATGAAAATTGTAATTTTACAGATGCCTGGATAATGTACATTTGTATTAACTTTTTTCAGATCTGCCTTTTGTCTTCTCGATGCATCATTTTTTTTTTCCAATTAAGAATAAATATCTGGTCTAATAAGGTCAAAATTTGTAAGTTACGTTACAATCTGTTCATACACTGGCAATTGAAAGCGATTCATGCATGTAAAAATCTTACAAATAGCCTCTTTAATATTGTCATTTTTCCCCTTCAGTCTGAGCCTGAGCACTTTGTAAGCCTGATGTAGCTTTATAACCAGTGTGAACAGACATAGGCAGATTCTTATGAAAAATAAACATGTAATCAATTGTTCTGTTTACAAGGGTCCTCATTCACTAATTACTTAATTTGTATCATAGTTTTTACGACTTTTACTAATTAAAATGCAGTTCCAACGTTGTTGCATCAGATTGCTTTTAGCATTTTAGGACAAAAGCACGTGTCTTGACAAGCACTGTATTTCTTTCTTGTGATATATCTTCTAGCATATCTTTATGTATTATTTTTCCTCCCCACGTACCTGAACTTCAAAAGAAAGTCTTTCCCAGGATTAAATGATTTCCCAACTATTTGTTTTGCTCATGCAAATCACAGACCTTAGGCATAATCTACAGTAGGCTGTAAAGACTCGACATTATAAATGAACAATCACTGTGATTACAGTTTCTAACCTGTCTTACCCCCATCCCCCTTACAAGGCATTTTAAAGGGTTATTAAAAAAGCAGGCTGGTTGAAAGCAATGAAGCCATAAAGACCCACAGTAAAGTAAATCAATTCTCATCTCAAGGAGAAAGGCTTTATTGGATTGCTCTTGAAGTGTGAAAATGTCTGGACACAAGGGTGAGCCTAGGTTTCACCTTCCTGTTTTGTTTTTGCAATGTTTTTTTAACAGGATGAGAAGAACCAGATGATGACCACCAACGTCTGGGTGAAGCAAGTATGTCACGCCACGCAACGACTAATACGCACGCTAACAAATATGCTTATTGCAGTTCGTCTATGCAGCGCTACAGCCGGAAATCATGCTCACAAATATACATTTCTTGCCGTTAGTTTATGCAGTTCTACAGCTGAAAAGCACACTCACAAATATATCTTTTTTTGGAGTTTATGCACACTTACTGATTTTAGAACAAAAAGCACTCAAAATGACGGAGCAGAAAACTATTGCTGTGCGGCTACATCTGTGCGAACGAACCATTCTCTGCGTGCAAGTTACTTCAGGATGTGCTGGGTGCGGTGAGCTTTGCATTTGTTCATTCCGTTCAGTTTCGAGGGAGTGCACATAAACCAGCTCCAGTAAATTTATGTTTGCCAGCGTACATGGTCGCTCTCCTGTTTTGATATTATGTGACAAGTATCATTTGTTTTCTCCTTGTTTATGTCTCTTGTTACATATTCTGACAGGAGTGGAATGACTATAAACTGAGATGGAATCCGGAGGAGTACGAGAACGTCACCTCTGTCCGGATTCCCTCGGAGCTCATCTGGAGACCGGACATCGTCCTTTATAACAAGTACAGTCTCATTTCACAGATAATTTGACCCTGGCAGCTCCTGTTGTGTAGTTCTGTGTGCCTATTTTAGATATTCACCCTTAGTCTCACTACTCCAAACTGTCAGATTATTAATGACTGAATTTCCATGGAAATGCCCTACCAAAGCTTTCTCTTCCAAAAATTTCCCTTTAAACTCGCTCTAGCACAGAGAAGGTGATGTTCGCGATTGGGAAAGTGACCTTTAGAGGCCACACGCCACAGGTCAAAAATATGAGGAAACTACTGTTTGTAGCCAACACACCTGGCGCCACAAGGGATTTGTATGCCCTCAGTTGTATTTTCTGCCCCCCCCCCCCAGTTTAAGTTTTATGTACCCTATAGAAAAATAGAAAAAACAACAAAAATATTGGCTGAGATACAAGTGTTTAACACTAGAACCGCCACGCATATTTGACCTCCTATAAATGAGTCGATGAATAAATATAGACAACATTTTTTCAAACAAAGTTGCCCGATAATTCGTTCTACTCTTTGATCTCAGGACTCGCAACTTGGCTAGTTGATTTTGAGTGCATCTATCTAACGTTAACTCAAGCTGAAAATGGAGAAATATCTCTTCCCCAAACGACCAGGGACCTCAGAAAGTTAAAATGTGATTCTGTGAACGCAGTTTTTCTTGCTTATGGCGTGTAAAAAAATTACATGAGGAGCAACAGCGGGGACGCTCGGAATAGCAACCCGGCTTTTTTGTCGATTAACTCCGGAGGAGCAAGGGCCCTTGATGAGCAGCACATCATTGATGATTTTGCCATGAGCCACAACAACAGGTGCATTGTCCTGCTATAGTATGAGATGTCCATTGGTGAGTAGGTTAACGTTACATTAGATTATTTAGTTTAACACAGTAGGCCTAACGTTCGTGCTATATGTGTAGTAGGCTAACGTTATATGTGTTGGCAATGACAATAGGCCTAGGCTGTCGATAGCCTGGCTACCTGTTGATAGTAGTAGCCTATTGATCGCGTCAAATGTTGGAGTTTGAGTGAGAGATTTTTTGTCATGTTGGCAATATGTGACGATGACAATAAGCTACTTTTATGTTTCATGTTAGGTCTAGATTGGACATTATTTTTTGAGTGTGTGGTGGCAGTCGCATAGCGTGTTCAGTGTTCACGTGTTGTTGTTGTTGCTAGTAGCCTAGCCTACTATAAATAGCTGGCTGACTGTTATAGTGTTATTGTATTTACTCTGTAGTCACTTTGGATAAAACATCGAATTTCAAAACGCTTGTAAATTCTAATCTAGTAGGATATGGCTGCGCGCAGGCATATTTTGCGTGATTGTGGAAATTAGAGAAGCAATGATATAGCAGAGAGGGTATTAGAAAATCTTTGGATAGAAGATCTCAGGATGATAACCTAACTGCTGTGCTATATAAAAATATTTCCCCCCTCACCATTTTTAACTGCCCCCTCAGTCACTTCAACCTGGCGCCGCCTGGTAGCCTATGTTTTATTGGCTGTGATTAAAGAGGAAGTGAAGCACTCGGTAATGTGACTCTGGTTCGTTTGTGTTTTACCATCAATAAGATATGGCATACATTCAAATCTGAAATCGACCTGTATTTGCTAAAACAATAAACTAAAGGTCGTTTTTTTTGCACAAGGGCGCAGCCATCTTGGAACAAGATAGTATTCCTATTGCTACATTGCTGTCTTACAAACAATTAATCATCACGAACTGCCTAACTGGCTCTGTCGATTCCTCATGCTAGGTAGCCGGCAGCTACCGACCAGCATGCTCATCTCTTCCACTCATAGACCATAGTAGTTTTGCCCTCCCACCCAACCACAGCGTCTGGCTTCAGTTGGTTTATGGTCCGAAGATCAAATTGTCCACTTTCATCACTGCTGACCCATCGTCCTTGTCCTACTCGCTGGTTGGCTGCTCTGAAGTTGAGGTCTCATCAGTGGCACAAATTTTTTTTACCAGGCTGGCTTAGACAACATTACATAAAACAAAAATTAAGCAAAATGTGTGTATTTTTAACCCTAAATAACCTTACCCTCCACATCAACCACCCTTGTGACTGCTATTTTCACAGATGCAATGTTGGCATCATCCGTTTTCTTTTGAAAACAAGAATTCGGGCCAAATCCCTGGTTTTAGAATGCAGAAAACATTCTATAAACATAGTGTATGGTGCTGGATATCTCTCACAGCAGTTCTTTCTATGATTGACAATTTTAAGTGGGCTGTTTCCTCAAGATAGCGATCACAGTCAGGCTCACTAGCGAGGTGAAACGACAAACTGCCACTGGTGCTGACACCAACTTTAATGCATCTGTTTGACAGACACTATAATAGAAATACAATTAAAATGTTTTAATGCAAAGGCAAAATTGCAGGTTATGCAGAAGAAATTGCTTTCAGTCAGTAATTGCACTAACAAATTAAAAAGCATGTGCATAAGCTTAATGTGTTCGATTTCTGGAGACTGGTTCAAAAAGCCAGCGTGACTTAACGGCATAATGTACTGTTCCAGTGCTGATGGAGACTTTGCAGTGACTCACCTGACCAAGGCGCACCTGTTCCACGACGGCCGGATCAAGTGGACGCCTCCGGCCATCTACAAGAGCTCCTGCAGCATAGATGTCACCTTCTTCCCCTTTGATCAGCAGAACTGCACCATGAAGTTCGGCTCCTGGACTTACGACAAGGCCAAGATCGATCTAGTGAGCATGGCTAGCAACGTGGACCAGATGGACTACTGGGAGAGCGGGGAGTGGGTTATCATCAACGCAGTGGGGACGTACAACATCAAGAAGTATGAGTGCTGCACCGAGATCTACTCCGACATCACATACTCTTTCATCATCCGGAGACTCCCGCTCTTCTACACCATCAACCTCATCATCCCCTGCCTGCTCATCTCCTGCCTGACCGTGCTGGTGTTCTACCTGCCTTCCGAGTGCGGTGAGAAGATCACGCTCTGCATCTCCGTGCTCCTCTCCCTCACCGTCTTCCTCCTCCTCATCACCGAGATCATCCCCTCCACCTCACTGGTCATCCCACTCATCGGCGAATACCTGCTGTTCACCATGATCTTCGTCACACTGTCCATCATCATCACCGTGTTTGTGCTGAACGTGCACCACCGCTCGCCGCGCACGCACAGCATGCCACAGTGGGTCCGCCGGGTGTTCCTGGACCTGGTGCCCCGCGTCCTCTTCATCAAACGCCCTTCCGCAGTCTGCAAGGACAACTGCAGGAAGCTCATCGAGATGATGCACAAGGGTCCACCCTCGGCCTGGGCCGCAGCAACGCCCTCCGATGGCCCGGACGTCCTGGCCCCGCCCTCTCCAACGCCATCCCCACCCCCACCTCCGCCTCCACCCCTAAGCCACCCCTTGGAGGAGCACCTCCCCAAAACGCAGCTTCTGCTTGCCTCCCCCTCCAGCCAGTACTCCATCCTCCAGGAGGATCCCCCCCAAACGGGCTTCCCCACGCCCCCACCCGCCCCTCCTCTGCTCCGCCTGGACAGGCCCCCGGCGGGCACCAAGGCGTACTCGCTCAGCACGCAGTGTGGGTTCAGTGAGGGGGCAGAGCCAACCCCCTGCCGCTCCCGGAGCATCCAGTACTGCTGCCTCCGTGAGGAGTCCCCCCAGAGCGACAAGTCCCCCCGCAGGTCTCCTAGCATGTCACCCTCTTTCCCACGCCGGGCCCTGACCCAGGACACCGCCCACGGGGGCCAGGTCTCCTGCTCTTGTGGGGCCCTCCCCGACCCCGCGACAGGCTCTGGCCGGGCCTTCGACATCTGCGCCGCCGCCGACGGGCACCGCCTACTCCTGATGTCGCCCTCCATGAAGCTGGCCATTGAGGGTGTGCAGTACATCGCCGACCACCTCCGAGCAGAGGACGCTGACTTCTCCGTGAGTACCCGCCACTAAACCCTCGGCTTTTCAGGGCCATGGCATGTGAGCTCAGCTAAAATTATGCTGAAAATATACCTTGTCATTTAATAATACTATTATGCTTATAATACATTACAATCAGCAAACACTCATATCCAGACACACTGGAGACATCAGTATTTCAATCAAAGGAGTCAAGTTACTTAAAAAATTTATTTGAATCAATTCAGACGTTTTGTTAGGCCATTTTTATCTTTTATTTCTTTCAGTGCACGTAAAAATGTATTTCTCTGCAGATCATTTTTTTGTCTCACTATCATTTTCATTATCGACACCAAAAAATCCAGCTCTTTAAAGGTGCACTATGCAGGATGTTTAGCCTTGCTGTGGTTCTGTGTTTAAAATAAAAGAAGTCTTCCATCCTCAAACTTGCCCACTCAAGGTACCTGACTACGGCCATCTAGTTACCTGATGTAGCTAGCTGAATAGCTAAAGGTAACGTTACTTACACGCCAACTCTGCATCGCCTTTCATCCCCTTGCTAAACTTCAGCTGTCGCCATTGAGGAAAAACAGACCTAGGTAGCACCTCACGTCCTTTTTGAACGCGCCGTGTTGGCATGTTGTTTGGCTCACTGTACTTGCGCTTATTCACTGCCGTCGTTGCAGCAGTTAGCTTACGATCCGGTGAAAATTGATTTCACCCCAGAGGCTCTGTAGCCACACCTACCCATCCTCACACAGAAAAGAGCTTCACAGCCAGAATAATTAGAATAATAAATACAGGCAGAGGAGCACAAATGTGCACAAAAACAGAGATTTCCAGTGCATCATAGGTATTTTCAAGGTAAAAATTCTGCATAATGCACCTTTAAAGCATTAAGCTATTTTGTCATAATATTCTTTGACAAAATTAGCAAAGTGTAGGGGTGTTAACCCTGGTGTCCTGGCCAAATTCCCCCAAAACCAGCACATCTGGACACCTGGTTAAACCCCCCCTTCCCCTACATCCAATTAGCTGCACAATCCCTTAAATTCCCTCCACTTTGGTAATGACCAGGTCATTACTGAAAAAGAGATGTGGTTAAATAAAGGTTAAATAAAAGTGTGGTTAATCAGCTTTGGGGCACTTCTGTATAATTCATGGTTAATACTGAATTTTCTCAACGGTGAAATTTTTACTGCAAATGCCTTTTAAGCAAAGGGAGCCAAGACCCAGAAGAATACTGCTAATTGCAAGAGAATGAAGGAAAGTATTAAAAAGTTAAAGCCTATAAATACTTTGAAAAGATTAGAGAAGGAATCCGCCACGTGCTTCCTTATAATTAAGACCTCAAATCTATTTATTCGCATTACACTGAGAGGATCCTCAGATTTGTGGAAAGTCACATGTACTTAGCTATGCTTCAGAAATGATACAATCAGTCTTCACCTCACGTGTCGTTCTCATACCAGAGCACAAGACTCCATTGGAGGAGGCTAACTGTCTGTCCACTGCAGTGGTCATGTAATCAGTACAAATCCAAGCTGGGACTGGAACTGATGCTTATAAAATTGCAGAGATGTATTAATTTTTTCAATCCAAAGGTTTTACTTGGTTCTCTCACTTGGTGATGGCATCCAACAATGCAGTTAAGGAGTCGCGAGCCAGTGCAGAATCATTATTTTCACAGAAGAAAAAAACACACCAACCAAGAATTTGATCCCAGTTTGATTCTTGGGGCAAGTAAATAAGGTAGCCTCAGAGTAATGCCCAATAAACCCAGAGGTAAGCCGAGAGAAAATATCTGCAGGGGGTGTGGGGTAGGACAAACCTCAAACAGTGATTTGACAAATTTCCGGCTTTGGTTACATTCATAGCCTGTGAATATATGGTAGCACAAGAAGGTTTCAGTTGTGGATTTCCAACCTTTATTTCTAGACTTTTCCAATGATTGAGAACTTTGCAGCAAATACTGGAGAACAGGCAAAAGCAGGAGTCCTTGCAGGAATTAGAATCCCGTCTAATCCCTTTCCTAATCCCTTGAGGGAATCTGACGAATTTATTGCCGGAAGACGATTAGAATGAGGGGGTGCACATGAACATGTCAATCTCTCAAAGACAAAACCAACACACTTTTGACTTCAATGTTCTGACGGGTTGTGAGTGAAGGGCGTGAAGGAGTCAGTGGCCTCCTTTGTAAAAACCAACCAGACGTGAAATCAATTTAGAGAGGGAATTGAAAGCCTGGTGGAAGGGGAGATATGAACATGGGGCTGTTTTGTTTTTTTTACGCCTTTTGGCTGCATCTTAGTTCCCATGCCATCCCCACACCCTTACACATTTGTGTAACGGTCTTGTTTTTATGGTTTTAAGTTTCTCTTCTTAGGGATTCTTTTAAGGATGTATTACGTATGTATTCAGGATGTTTTATGTTGGTTCTTTGTTAGCATAGTTAACTTGCATTAGTACTTTAGCGATGTTACATATATCCTCACTGGTCTGGGGATGATGTCACATTGATCATATTAATCACTTGTATTCAGCTGAATGAGGCACTCATGCTCTCCTGTATTGTAAGCAGCTCTGATAGCAGTATCTGATCAATTAATTTAATGCTTCCACTTTCCCTCTCAGGTGAAAGAGGACTGGAAGTACGTGGCGATGGTCATAGACCGGATATTCCTCTGGATGTTTATCATGGTGTGCATTCTGGGAACTGTGGGACTCTTCCTTCCTCCGTGGCTGGCCGGAATGATCTAGAACATCTAAAAACATGGAGGGCCCGCCTCCCCCTGGGGCCAAATCGAGAGGGAGTGGGTGGGAAGGGCCAGAAACGCGACCGGATTCATTATTCATAACTCCTGTGTAGAAGAAAATGTTTTTATGAAGAATCATTAGGGCACAAGCAGAGTAGGTTTGTTTGTTCGTTTATTTGTTTATTTAATCATTAACAAATTCCTTCCGTTTCCTTTTCAAGAGTTGGGTAATGGTCACTAACCCAATCTGTGAATAACTGCCTACCATGTACAGCTTTTTTGCCCTAGCGACATATTCCCTGAGCAGACAGATGCCCCTCGCACCTGGGTTTTCAACAGGGAGTCCATGAAGGTCACTGCAGGCTGACACGTGCACAGATAAAGATGGAGATCCCCCTAGCGGATGGATTCCCCTAGTGGACTGATCCCGCTAGAGACATATCCCCGTAACAGATGGATTCCCCTACCAACAGATTCCCCTCATGAAATGTTCCCCCATCCCCCGTTGTCTCAGTGATGATTCCTTTGCTCAGGCTGGCACCATAGTCCATCCTTATGAAACCGTTCACAGCTTGTTCCAGAAGACTTCCGTAGCCTGTCTTACGATGACTCAAACATCGGCGTGGTTTAAAGGATAGATTAACTTTTTTTCAACCCGGACCTTATAGAAAGGTTGTGTCCCATAATTTATAATTGTGCATAGTGCAAGCTCACTGGTAGCTTTATTATTGAGAAGTTGACCTTTTAAATGCAGCTTCTCTGTGGGTTTAAATGGGGTTCAATTGGGCAAGCAGTGAAGCCTTCAAAAACTGTGATAAATCTCCTTTTCAAAATGCATAGTGCACTGACTACATCAGGGGTTCTCAAAGTTGTGGTGACTGAGGGTCAATTAAGGGAGCCTACATTGGATGGAGGGCCACACAAGAAAAAACATACACTCATGAAATCTAAATGAAGTCCAAAACCAACTTTAGTTCTCACAAAAATAGCAACACTGATCAAATAGGCTACTGAGCTAGTTAGAAATTATACTGTAAATATTAATGAAGATACTGAAGAAGTCCAACTATTAAACCTTCTCGATAACAAGCTAACAGTGTACAGCTCAAAAAATTTTAATATCATGAAAAAGTTCAATATTTTTTGTCACTCATGTCAGAAAGGGAATCTCACATATTATATAGATTCATTACACATAGTGACATATTTCAAGCCTTTATTTCTTGTAATTTTGATGATTATGGCTTACAGCTAATGAAAACCCAAATTCAGTGTCTCAGAAAATTTGAATATTACATAAGATCAATAAAAAAGGATATTTTTAACAGAAATGTCAGCCTTCTGAAAAGTATGTTCATTTCTATGCACTCAATACTTGGTTGGGGCTCCTTTTGCATGAATTACTGCATCAATGCGGCGTGGCATGGAGACGATCAGCCTGTGGCACTGCTGAGGTGTAATGGAAGCCCATGGTTGCTTTGATAGCGGCCTTCAGGCCTCATCTTCCTCTTGACAATACCCCATAGATTCTCTATGGGGTTCAGGTCAGGCGAGTTTGCTGGCCAATCAAGCACAGTAATACCATGGTCATTGAACCAGCTTTTGGTACTTTTGGCAGTGTGGGCAGGTGCCAAGTCCTGCCGGAAAATGAAATCAGCATCTCCATAAAGCTTGTCAGCAGAAGGAAGCATGAAGTGCTCTAAAATTTCCTGGTAGATGGCTGCGTTGACTGTGGACTTCAGAAAACACAGTGGACCCACACCAGCAGATGACATGGCACCCCAAATCATCACTGACTGTGGAACCTTCACACTGGACTTCAAGCAACGTGGATTCTGTGCCTCTCCACTCTTCCTCCAGACTCTGGGACCTTGATTTCCAAATGAAATGCAAAATTTACTTTCATCTGAAAAGAGGACTTTGGACCACTGAGCAACAGTCCAGTTCTTTTTCTCCTTAGCCCAGGTAAGACGCTTCTGACGTTGTCTCTGGTTCAGGAGTGGCTTGACACGAGGAATGCGACATTTGTAGCCAATGTCCTGGATTCGTCTGTGCGTGGTGGCTCTTGATGCACTGACTCCAGCCTCAGTCCACTCCTTGTGAAGCTCCCCCAAATTCTTGAATGGATTTTGCTTGACAATCCTCTCAAGGCTGCGGTTATCCCTGTTGCTTGTGCACCTTTTCCTACCACACGTTTTCCTTCCACTCAACTTTCTATGAATATGCTTGGATACAGCACTCTGTGAACAACCAGCTTCTTTAGCAATGACCTTTTGTGGCTTACCCTCCTTGTGGAGGGTGTCAATGACTGTCTTCTGAACATCTGTCAAGTCAGCAGTCTTCCCCATGATTGTGTAGCCTACTGAACCAGACTGAGAGACCATTTAAAGGCTCAGGAAACCTTTGCAGGTGTTTTGAGTTAATTAGCTGATTAGAGTGTGGCACCATGAGTTTCCAATATTGAACTTTTTCACAATATTCTAATTTTCTGAGACACTGAATTTGGGTTTTCATTAGCTGTAAGCCATAATCATCAAAATTACAAGAAATAAAGGCTTGAAATATTTCACTCTATGTGTAATGAATCAATATAATATATGAGTTTCACTTTCTGAAATGAGTGACAAAATTATTGAACTTTTTCACAACATTCAAATTTTTTGAGCTGCACCTGTAATGCCCACTTTAGTTGCGAGGAGCCACCCGTGAAACATTTAAAGGGACAGTACTGTATTAAAATGGACCGTGAGTGATTTCTAATATAGTATGTATTTCCTTTCACATGGATTTAACGCGGGCCGAACAAAATGTTTTCGAGGGCTGCCATTGGCCCCCGGGCAGCACTTTGAGAATCCCTGGTCTACATGGACAATGGAAGTCATTAAACAAAAAATTTAATATCATAGTTTTTGGATAACCTAAATCCATTTTCTACATTCCCATACAGGTGTTGTCCAGCCACACATTGCAATGCACACATTCATACTTGACAGGAAAAGCTATATGCAGATAATCGTTTCCCCCGCTCCACTTTCTACAAACTGGCTTTAGAATAAATGTGCATGTGAAAAACCCATTCAACAGAACATCGGTCAAAAAAAAATAATTTTAAAAAATGCAATCTATGGCTATATATAATGCAGTAGGTAGGAAGTTGTGTTTTCATACTATTATTAGTCATGTTTGATGTGTAAATTATAGTCAAACTGTTTGTAAGATGTGTATAAAGAAAATCCCACACGTGCAATCGCAAATTGTAGATGAGCTGTTTATTGCTATAAATACATTCCAAAATGTATGTTCATTTACTCACTGAATGGAACTGTTCCCATCCCATTTCAGAACCTACAGTTGCTATATACCGAAGGTACTGCCGTCTGTCTTCACTGCTTTTTCTCAAGGTCACAGCAGGTCACAGTGACTCAGAGCCTATACATTCAGTGTTCTTTCCACAATCCCAGTTGCACTTTAAGCAGCTGAGGACATGAGGATTTCCAGTGATAAACAGTGCTTAAGCAATGAAACCTACAGCAGCTTGAAATTTCATATGACGTCACGTGGCGCTGTAATGGCGACATGTTGTCCAGCTGCCTCTTGTGTTCGTGTTTGTTCATTTGAATGGCTTTTGTCTTAGTTTTTTGCATGCTGTGTGTCTGTAGTGGGACGGGGAAGCGGGCTGGAGATTTTTCAGAGCACTCCTGCTGCTTGTGCGATAATAATATACGAATTGTCCAGTCGATCATTTTGTTTGTGGTCGTCACCATGGAGACGCATTCGCAACATATGCTCGGGAATGTTTGTTGGATCTGCAGACTGGAGCAACAAAGTTTACCATCGCTCTTCACCGGAGTTGAGGATTTTGGGACTGATCCGGGAGTGCAGGCAATCTTCAAAAGGCAGCCAGGGAAGGAAAACATAATGCAGGGGAGGAATGAGGTGACGACTGGGAGGATTGACGCAGTTCGGTGCTCCGTTTCGGGGGTGGGTAGAGACCGCAGCGCTGCGTGTATGGAGGAGAGTCGTGGAGGCGGAGTTTGTGTGTTGGACTGCTTGGTGACACTGGACAATTTTTTTTTTTTTAATCATGGCTGTATTGCACTTTAATTCACTTAATTGATGTAATGATTCTGTTGGATGTCTTTGTTTGATATGTTAGTTTGTGTGTTGTGAGTCTGCCCCACTGTCTGTCTTTTTTGTTGTTGCTGGGGCTACAAGTGAAGTTCCCTTGCAGGAAAATAAAGTTATTCTATTCTATTCTATTCTAAGAGGCTCTGAAATAAAAACGTTTGAAAGTAAAGAGATTCTTTGCCAAGCAGCGGCCAAACTCTTCAGGAGATGAGATAATCAGCAGCACATTCCCTTTCTTGCTAACAAGCTTTACATTCTCTTGCTATATACAGTGGGAGCCCGTTATAACACGCCCCATTATAACGCAAATTCAGATAGAATATGTGTAAGAATGAAAATTATTGATCCTTTGGATTATCAGTCATAAACCCTGGGTTACTGAGCTGGTGGTGACTTTCTTGAGGGTGCAATAAAAAAATTCACCAGGTGACCTAAGCTACCCACCACGTTGCATCTTTGCCTCTTTCCATGGGACTACCAAATCCACTGCTCTGCAACTTTGAGTCATAAAAGGCACAAGGTCTTAAATGACAGCTGGAATTGACCCTACAACTGGACATTAGAAGTAAACAGCATTCTGCAGGACATGAAGCAGTTTTGCGATGTTTGTTCCTCCTAATGACGCCGGGAACCCAAGCCTGTTCACAGGCTGTAAAAAAGCCTGTGAGCAAGCACCCTATGTTCTAGGAACATATTCTGGACTGAAACAAAGCTGTATATATATATATATATATATATATATATATATTGCATCATATGTATGTGCATGTAAATAATTGTGGATAATATGATAAATGTGGTGAACCGGGATTAATGCCAATTGAAGTGTGGGGTATGTGAAAGCATAGAAGGGAGCAAAATACATGAGAAGGAATAAAAAATGTGAAAGAAAGGAGGATTGTATAGGTTATCAGGGATGCGCTTGTCCACATAAGTATCTGGAACACAGAGTGGCCATCACCTGGACCTCACCTGGTATGTAGATAAATGATAAGGAAGATCATAAGATCACGTGCCATCGTAAAAATAATCTTATTACTATCACTAGATCGGGGGGAGTAGACTATGCAGTTTCTCTTCCTGGAGGGGGGTCTCCTGGTGGTGAGGGGTTCTTTCTGCCAGACCTTATTTGGACAAACAAAAGGAATTGTGGAATGTGAAAAGCCTGCTCAGGACTGCATGTAAGGAAAGTCCAAAGGGACATTCGAGGAGAATCGGCTTAACAATTCTCCTGGTACCATAGTCACACCGTACGGAATCATTTTGTTATATACTTTGTTGGTGAACCTGTTCATGTTTCTTTGTCTTAGCAGCATGTTATCCTGTGTTTAGGTATTGAATGTGATCATATTTGCTCTCACAGTCGTAACCAGTGATTATTGTCATTAATAAATTATCATGGTCTCACATCATCTGCATCTTTCTTTTCAACCCTTTTTCCAGCTTCAATTGCTTAAACAGAGTATAGGATCTGAGCTGCAGTGTTCCGAGGACTGTGGTATGTATGCTCGAGTCTCGGGAGTCAGAACCCCTGCGTCTCGCTCAGGGCTGAGTGCAAGTTCCCAGTATGGGAGAATCTGATGAACAGGTCTCCTGGTGCTGTAGTGGTACCATAGTCATTCCAGCACATCTCACCTCCGTGTCCACCTGCCTGGCTAATAAATTGTTCTATTTCTAGACTTGATTTGCGTGGTCTCTGTGAATTGTGTCTCTATTACCGGGTTTCACACTGACTAATCTTGTTTGTGGTAATGTGACTGCTCTGCTAGGCCTTAGCCAGTACTAGGAGGATTCTATGTTCTAAAACCTCTGAGCACTTGTGATGGAGATACGTTCAAAACCTCAGAGTTTCTGTTTCCTAGTATTTGGTAGATTCTATAGTCTAAAACCTCTGTGATAAATTCCAAACCCTCTGAGTTTCTATGGGCTATGGTCTCTGAGCTTGTCAGTCCAATTCAGTGTGTCAGTCTGCACCCCGTATCTGGAGCTATCAGGGTCCCCGGTATAGATAGTTTCAAAGAACAGAATTCCACTCGCAATCAAGCATCAATTCTAATTGTAGTCAGATAAATGAGTACACAATAACTCTTACCTTTTCCCACGGCAATAGCAGAATACATCACGCTTAAACCTTCGCTCCAACTATTCCCTCATTGGTCTAGCTGCAGATTTACATATGTTTGCAGCATGGCTTTGCAGCAATCCCCACCAAAATACACAAGAGTTATAAACTTCTTTCCTTTTTCCTTCTCAATCATAGAATTAGCCTGCAGGTGGTGGCTCAGCTTCTTTGACAAATATGTTGTGTGCCTCCCTACACCTGCCTTGTCTCCCTGGAGGAGAACGGTGCCCACCACAACATCGTATGCATCCACTGCCAGCGCAAATGGACAAGCGTTCACATGGTGAACTGGTTCACATGACAGGATGGCTTTTACCTAGTCCAGAGTCTTCGGACAGGCTTCTGACCAGGCCCATGGAACATCCTTCCACAACAAATTTGTCAGAGGTGCGGTTATGGCAGTTGGGCAGAAAAGGGCAGTAAAACCCACACATCCCCAGCACATGCATCAATTGCTAACACATGGTGAGGGCAGGGATCCATTTATTACAGAAAACTGCAGTTTTAACTGCAAATTATTTCCTGAGACACCAACTACAGTACACGGATCGGGTGTACTACAGACACAGCACTACAGAGACTGTACTATCTTGTAGTGGAAACCATAACGGTGTCAACTAAGCTACAAGGTACCAGTCTGGGTAAGTATAGGTTGCATTGATATGCGTCAACCTTTAGTTGACAAAGCACGCTATCAATCAGCTAAACCGCACACCGCCGCTTACACTTAAAAAAACACAAAACAACAACCACACCTAAACACCACCACAGCTACACCCAGTGCCTTTGCGGAGGCTACCAGGATTCTCTTCAGGATCATCCAGACAACACACCACCTGCAGAACACTGCAGTGTCTGGAGGGAGGACTACTCCACCAGCCAGCCTACAAAAGAAGATGCAGGAACTGGCCACCCTGGTGAGGCCGCCTTCCCCGATGGACAACACCATAGTGAAGCTGGCGGGGAATGCCCTCAACTGGCTCCACACATGCATGCAGATCCTGGAAGACCTCACTAAAAAAAAACATCCATCTATCATACTGGCCGGAGGCATTCCAGGTGGCTACCAGGTGGGCCAAAAAGAAGTTTGACTGCACACAACCACTCTGGACATTGCCGAGAAAACATTCACCCCCATCCTCACTCCCAGGAGCACTACAAACACAGTCTACACAATCAACAGATATTCAGCACTGGCTGACACTCCACCACCCCCACCCACAACATGGAGGACCACTGTCGCACCACCCCAGAACCAGTACCAAAGGGAGTGGCCAGTTCTGAGGCAGATATATCCCCCCAGAAGCCCTGCACCGGCACAGAACGCTGAGAGGACGGTTCTGCCTCAGAAAGCAACACACTACCAGGAAAACAGAGAAAGCAGTGGGATCGCAGGACACGACAGGGACTGGGAACCGGAACCGGAACTGGAACCACTGCTGCAGCGACCACACGGGACTGCTACAACTCTGGCTCTACACGTAACCCGAACCCCACCCCCACCCCTAACCTTAACCATTACCTACCCAGACCTACCCCCACACTTACTCCCACCACTAATTCTAACCCCACCCCCAGCCCTAACCATAACCTACCCCCGCACTTACCCTCACCACTAACTCTAACCCCACCCCTAACCCTAACCATAACCTACCTTTAATAACAAATTATTAAAGAGGACAACACACTGATTAAGGCACTGAACCCACAAACCCACAAAGACCAAAACAACCTCAGCAGAGGTGAAAGCCAAGCGCTACTACAGCTGGCTAACAAAAAACAGATCATTATTAAACCAGCAGATAAAGGAAGTGCCATAGTTATTATGAATAAAGCACAATACACACAGGAAGCCTAAAGACAACTTCACAACATTACACATTACAGAAAATCAGATGGATCCATATACCCAGACACGGCCCAGGAAATACATGCCATCATACAGACACTAGTAGAAAACAAATACATCACTAAAAAAAAAAGTTTTACCTGAGGGGAGAGGACAACCTGAGACCTAGGATTTTTTACCTCCTCCCTAAAATACACAAGCCACCAGAATCCTTGAGCATGCCATATGAGGTCCTGGCAGGGAGGCCTATTATTTCAGACTGCAACAGTGAATCCTATAGGATAGCTGAATACTTAGATTTATTTCTCAATCCACTGTCCACAAAACACAAAAGCTACATCAAAAACACATATGATTTCATAAACAAAATAAAAACCAACAAAATACCTGAAGAAACCATCCTGTTCACCATAGACATAGATAGTCTAGACACCAACATAAACACAGCAGCGGGATTAACAGCAGTAAAAACATGGATGGAAAAGTACCCGGACAACAATCGACCGGATACGATCCTCTAATTACTGGAGATAAGCCTCACCAAGAATGACTTTGAATTCAATAAAGAATTCTTCTTACAGATCAGCGGCACAGCTATGGGAAAAAAATTTCCACCGGCTTATGCCAGCATTTACATGGCGCATTGGGAGGACAGTTTTAGAAAAATGTCCCAAACTTCCCACTAATTATTTGAGGTATTTAGAAGACATTTGGGGAACATGGACACATACCGTAGCTCAGAAGATTTCAAACACTTCATACGGATCCTCAACATGCACCACACATCTATCACAATTAAACACACCACACACTATGAAGATAGATTTTTTGGACACTACCACATACAAGGGGCCCTCATTTCCCCAAACACACACATTAGACACTAAAGTATTTTTTTAAAGACACAGACACACATGCAGGACAGTCTCCACCCGAAACATACATTCAGAGGTTTGATTAAATCCCAATTGCTAAGGTTCAACAGAATGTGCACACAAATTACCAGAGGCTACCAAGACCCTCTTCAATGCATTAAAACCAAGGGGGTATTCCAGATCGTTCCTCAGACAGATTCGGAAAACCTTCTTGGCTACAAAACAACAGGACACTAGAAAAAATAATTCCGTTTATCACCACCTATACTCGACATTCAGCCAAATAGCGAACGGAAAAAAAAAAAAAAACGGAAAGGATTCCAGGAAAACACAAACCACAAACCTCTCCAAGAAAACAAAAAAATTTCTGCTACAAAAAAAAAAAAAAAAAAAAAAAAATTCTGGTGTAGTAGTAAACTACCAGAAATCAACATTTTACCCACACAAGGCCCGATATTTTACGAACAGGCCACTACAGTGAAAAACAACACTACAAACACAACATATCTTATTAAACAAACACTCACAGCTAACACATATAACTGCATATACGTATGTCATAAAGTGCACACACTGTGACATAAAATATGTAGGAGAAACATTTAAGAAATACAATTAAGACCAGATTGGCACAACACATATACAGGTGCAGCTCAAAAAATTTGAATATCGTGAAAAAGTTCAATATTTTTTGTCATTCATTTCAAAAAGTGAAACTCATATATTATATAGATTCATTACACATAGAGTGAAATATTTCAAGCCTTTATTTCTTGTAATTTTGATGATTATGGCTTACAGCTAATGAAACCCAAAATTCAGTGTCTCAGAAAATTAGAATATTTTGCTTTAACATATTTTTAAAGTATCATATTTAATATTTGGTCGCATATCCTTTGCATGCTGTTACTTCGTGAAGTCTGTGATCCATCAACAACAAAAGACTCTCAATATCTTATTTCCAGGTACGGTTACAAGCGATACTATAAACTCTCTGCATTTGAATGGATCTCTATGGCAATTGGGGGGTGAGAATAGATTCAGCTGTAAATTACACTGGTACAGTATGGAACACATGACTGGCTAAATGGCTATAAGTTATCAAGGGTCTGAACTATCGAACGAGCCCCAAACCATCACTCTGTTGCCAGATATGGAGTAGATGTGGATGGATCACTGCAAGGGTTATTTCTCCTGACTCATTTTCCTATAGAACTCTATGGGGGAAAAAGTCAGGAGAAACAACCCTTAAAGGTAATTTTGACGCATGTTTTTTTTTTAAAGGGTCGCTGCGGCGCAATAAAATAGCAGGGTGCTATTAATAGACCAAAGTGCTGTCTTGCCACAGTCATAGACTATAAAATGAACCATCAAAATCTCAATATGTTTATGAAACCAAATATCTACCTGGTTATGAAGCTACAACTGTTTTCTGATTAACCCTGAAAAGTTTTTCTTGTTACATTTCACCAAAGTCCTGTACAGTCAACATTTCCACAGTGACCACCTATCGCACTTAGGGCTGTAATACATTGCTGTTGTTATGTAAAAACATGTGCTTTTTAAAAACGTATTTAACAACATTAGGCTAGTTATTTTATGCACGTTATGGATATACTGTGATGATTCTGACATAAATGTATTTTGTTGCAAATTTCTGAAGGATACAGCCTCTTCTTTAATTAGAACTTTAAACTATGGATGTGCAGTGAATATGTTTTTAGATATTGACACTTAGACAGAAACTAGGTGAAAATGGCTTAATTTGGGCCAAAGTTAATAGGGTTTAAATAAAAGATTCCTCCTTGTTAGCAGGCAAGTAAATCCTCAAACCATATTGGTACCACAGGACACATACATGACTATTACCATGAGCCTTTTGTTTTAATGATCGGAAATGAAGTTATAATAGGAATCATGGTACAAACTGCCAATGCTGATGTAAATGGAAGTTTCAACCTCCATTGAAACCATCTGGCATCATGGAAACATCCAGGCAAAGCTTTTGGAAATCCACCTCAACTTTCTCTCAACTTCCAATGACCTGCAGACCTTCTGGAATCTGCTTCCCAACCCTGGTCCGGAGGAATCTGTCTCTTGATCAGTTAATGTTACTGAATTTAAAACATGTTGAAGTAATAATAATAATAAACTTTATTTGTATAGCACTTTTCAAAAGCAAGTTTACAAAGTGCTTCACAGACCTAAAAACAGAAAATATACAGTAAAAAATAAAAATAACTAAATACATAAGAGCATAAAACAACACATTAATATATTTAATAAAAATTAGTTTTTAAAGGAGTTCTAAACAATCAAAATTAAAAGCAATAAAAACAAAATTAAAAGCAATAAGAAGATGATAAAAAGACAACATCACATAAAAGCAAGTCTGTAAAAATGGGTTTTAAGAAGTGATTTAAAAGAAGTCACTGATTCTGCTAGCCTTATCTCCTCAGGCAGGTCGTTCCAAAGCCGAGGGGCCCTGATGGAAAAGGCACGGTCACCTTTAGTTTTAAGTCTAGACTTTGGAACAGCCAGAAGGGCCCTGCCTGAGGATCTAAGGCTGCGCACTGGCTCATATGGGGTCAACATATCAGTTATGTAGCTTGGAGCCAGACCCAAACATGCTTTAAAAGTGATCAGTAAAATCTTAAAATCGATTCTAAACCGCACCGGGAGCCAATGGAGAGAAGCCAGGATTGGGGTGATGTGATGTTGTCTATTTGAACCAGTAAGAAGCCTAGCTGCTGCGTTCTGAACTAGTTGGAGGCGCGAGAGTGACTTTTGGTTGATGCCAGAAAGGAGGGAGTTACAGTAGTCCAGTCGTGAAAATATTAGGGCG
The DNA here is from genome assembly GCA_022702515.1 of Ilyophis sp. 1 JC-2022. NCBI lineage: Eukaryota > Metazoa > Chordata > Actinopteri > Anguilliformes > Synaphobranchidae > Ilyophis > Ilyophis sp. 1 JC-2022. The sequence goes on from CM040402.1 coordinate 13,289,497, forward strand.
TGGATTACCTTTTCCAGGTCACTGTGTGACAGTACTGATCGAATTCTGGAAATAGTTCTCAATTTATAGAAGCAGGACTGGACTATTTTTTAAATTTGTGGTCCAAAGTCTAAATCTGAGTCAATTAGTACTCCCAAGTTTCTGACAACGGGCTTCACATTTGCGGACAGAGGACCAAGGCCACTCTCAATATAACTGATAGAATTTGGGGGACTGAACAATATGATTTCTGATTTGGAGTTATTGAGCTGAAGAAAATTCTGTGCCATCCAACAGTTGATATCCTTGAGACAATCAACAACAGCAGCTAGGCTATTTGGGTCACCAGGTCTCAGGGGAAGGTATATCTGTGTGTCGTCTGCATAGCAATGAAAAGAGACATTGTGTCTTTGCATAATTTGGCCAAGTGGCAGCATATAAATTGAAAATAAAATTGGACCTAAAATAGAACCTTGCGGTACACCACAGGTAATATGAGTTTCTGAAGATGAGTGGTTACCTATGGTGACCGTAAAGGTTCTTTCTAAAAGATAGGAATAAAACCAGCTAAGTGCAGTATCTTTAATGCCGACCCAGGTGTTAAGACGGTCAATTAAAATAGTGTGATCTATAGTATCAAAGGCTGCACTTAGGTCTAAAAGAATTAAAATTGCACTTTCCCCCCTGTCAGCTGCTAAAAGGAGATCATTAGTTACCTTGAGAAGCGCAGTTTCTGTACTATGTAAAGCTCTAAAACCAGACTGAAATTTCTCAAAGATATTATTGTTACACATAAAAGCTAAAAGCTGGTTTGAAACCATTTTCTCTAAAACTTTGGATATGAATGGCGTTTTAGAAATAGGCCTAAAATTGTTAAGATCAGAGGGATCAAGGTTAGGTTTCTTTAAAAGAGGTTGGACAACAGCATGTTTAAAAACTGAAGGGAAAATGCCTTTCTCCAATGAGCTATTAATAATAGATAAAATACTGGGTTCAACTATGCCAATAACCTCTTTAAGAAATTTGGTGGGGATAATATCGATGCTGCACGTGGTTGATTTCATGTGAGATATAGTTTTAATTAAAAAAGACAGTGATACGGGTTCAAAATTGCTAAAATAACTATTGATGACCCTATTGGTGTGTATAACTCGGTGAGGGGGAGTAATTTGCTGTCTTATGCTATCAACTTTGTTTTTAGAAAAGTAAAAAAATTCTTCACACATTTCCGGTGAGGCATCGATAAACTGGCAGGGGGAGGGGGTGATGAGGGAGTCTATGACTTTAAATAAAATTCTGGGGTTAAAATGGTTTGCTGCAATTAGGTTAGAAAAGAAAGTTGCTCTAGCTACTTTAACTGCCTTTTGATAATTCCTCCCTTTGAAGTGCCTCCCTAATACTGTATTATGCTTACACACAAGTGCACTATGCAGGTTTTGGTGGGTATGATTTGCGATGTCTTACAACTCTTTATGATGAGTAAATATAAATATACAATTTAATCATAAGACCATTTTATAAATGAGTCCACAGCATTCAGGACTTTGCTCATTTCAACTGCAGCCCATCAATCAGAAGATTCAACCTCTTTTTTTTCAACAGCACATGACAAAAAATTAATTAATTAATTTTTCATTAATATAGAATATGCATTCTTTGTAACAGAAATATCTATTTCTATCTACTATCTACTTAATATGATATTAAGATAAATAATTCCTCATTAGACACTCAACGCGCCTAAATAAAATTAAATAAATAAAAACAACTGGTTATACTTTAAGAATTGTAATAATGATTAGAATCAAAACCAGCATTCACAGGGGACCACTATACCAGGATTGGGAATCCCTGAGTTAGACCATTGCATTGTCACAGCTTTCAAAAACCGGTGCCGACACACACATTAATTTTGCATCCAGATCCTGACACCTCTTTGGAAGCCTTAAACTCCTGAAATATTGCCAGTCTTTCTTTCTTTATGGAGTAAAAGTTGCAGCAGATTACTCAAAGGAAATAATTTGCCGTTTTGTAAAACGGCAAGGTGTGAAAGAAGACACAGACAGAAGTGCCAATGAGATGCAACACCAGCTGTGTTGGCTTGTCATCGGTAATTCTGCAATCAGCCAGCGCTCTGCCAAATACACACAGCTGCTGCGGCTCGCAGCTTCACCACGGGAATGCTCAGGTATAATATCCCGTGTGGGGGAGTAACTGCACCCTCGACATACCAACTAGTCTCCAAGAGAACCAGAGGGCCGCTGCCCACACAAACACCAGCTGGCCTGCACCAGACCAAGAGACCAGGATGTAAGAAATAAGCAGTGATGTGCAAATTAAGCAATGGTCAATGAGAGATTAACACAGCCGCCACAAATTAGCCTCCCACAACTGCTTAATTTGCCACAGTTCCAGTAGTGATGTGGTATAATAAGGGCTTGCATAATATACGACTCTTAAACATACATATACAAGTTATGACAGTATTTTTTGACAGTGTATTTGTCCAAGCAGCCATATCACCCTGTAAGCTTTTCATGGCTAACTGTGCTTTAGAAGGCGACTTGCTTCAGATTAGATATCAAACTGAGGTCTGGACACGTGGTAATTAAAGATCCCATAGAACTTTATAAAATAGTAGGGGTGCCCTGTCTACATCTGGCCACCTAATCACTTCCTACATGTGATTGGCTACACCTAATCATTCCCTACATCCAGATGGCTGCATCTAATCACTCCATACATCTGGAATGGCAGCACCTAATGACTATCAACATCACATTAGCTGCACCTAATCATTCCCTACATCCAATTGGCTGCAGCTAATCACTCGCTACATCCGATTAGCTACACCTTAGCGCTCCTACATCCGATTGGCTGCACCTAATCACTCCCTACATCCGATTGGCTGCAGCTAATCACTCGCTACATCCAATTGGCTGCAGCTAATCACTCGCTACATCCGATTAGCTACACCTTAGCGCTCCTACATCCGATTGGCTGCACCTAATCACTCCCTACATCCGATTGGCTGCAGCTAATCACTCGCTACATCCGATTAGCTACACCTTAGCGCTCCTACATCCGATTGGCTGCACCTAATCACTCCCTACATCCGATTAGCTACACCTTAGCAGTCCTACATCAAAATGGCTGCACCTAATCACTCCCTACACCCAATAGGCTGCACTGACTCACTCCCTACATCCGATTGACTACACCAAATCACTCCCTACATCCGATTGGCTGCATAATCCCTTGCATTAGAGTTCTCAGATGCCGGATATAATGTCTACATATTTGTGGAAGGTCCTTCACCAGATTGGAATGAATCTGTAGCCATTTAAAATTAGTTTTGGTGCTAGATTCCCTCCATGGCATAGATTCATTATAGAATGTGATTTAAGGATCTATTTGTAGACTTCAATTATTTAATATGAGCGTCTAGTCAGTCTTTCATTAGCGAAGATGCAAGTGTATGTCATCCTGTCAATGTGAACACAAAATTATTGACCTTGCTTAAATTTTGCACCCAGTAAGCATGAGCATGTCATTAATGAAAGACAGACAATTGACTGAAACAGTTTTAATGTAATTACAAACACTTAAAGCAATACTCTAGTCTGAATTTGGTTTTATAGATTTTTTTCATTTCACCAGTTGCATATTAATTCAGCTGAGACATCAGAGGCAAGAAAATTAACTATACTGACAAGTAAATGTCGAACTCTGTGTACATTTTTTTATTTTTTATAAATCAACATACCTTTGTGCCAAGTGTCATTCCTACCCTAGAGGAGACTAAGTACTATTCCTAACCTAGAGGAGAGTAGGAATCCTCTAGAGGCCCATTGCCAATCCTATCCTAGAGGAGGCTAAGTACCATTCCTACCCTAGAGGAGGACAAGTGGCATTACTACACCAGAGGAGACCAAGTACCATTCGTACCCTAGAGGAGGGTAGAAATCCTCTAGAGGCCCATTGCCAAACCTATCCTAGAGGAGGCTATGTAAGTATCATTCCTACCCTAGAGGAGGGCAAGTATCAGTACTACCCTAGAGGAGGGCAAGTGCCATCACTACCCTAGAGGAGGCCTAGTACTTTATAGGCGGCTAAGTACAATTCCTACACTAGAGGAAGCAGAGTGTCATTCTTACCCGAGAGGAGACTAAGTGCCATTCCTATGCGAAAGGAGACTAAGTGCCATTACTGCCCAAGAGGAGCCCAAGTACTATTCCTACCTTGGAGGAGGCCTAGTGCCATTCCTACCCTAGAGGAGGCTAAGTGCCATTCCTACCCTAGAAAAGGCCCAGAACCATTCATACTCTAGATGAGGCTATGTACCATTACTACACTAGGGGGGGGGCAAGTAACATCACTACCCTAGAGGAAGCCCAGTGCCACTCCTACCCAATCCACAATGTCTGTTACCAACTGTTGAAGTAGTGGTAGTGGTTCTGTAATGGTATGGGCAGCCATTTCATGGGACTCATTGGGTCCAATGATTGCTCTCCATGGACGTGTAATGGGTGAACAATATGAAATCCTTTTACAAGACCAGGTGCACCCTATGGTGCAAACACTGTTTCCTCATGATGTCCCCATATTCCAACATGATAACGCCCCCATACACACTGCTAAAACATTAAAGAATGGTTCCAAGAACACAAGGATGATGTCAAATGCCTTCCATAGCCTGCACAATCACCAGATCTAAACACAATTAAACCTTTATGGGAAGTTCTGGAGCACAGAGTGCAAACTACATTTCCACCTCCTTCATCCCTGTCCTTCTTGAACAATGGGCCAATATCCCACGACACACAGTTAAGAAATTGTATGACAGCATTCCTTGAAGGATTGAAACTGTTTTCAGCCATCTTCAGTCCCTGTTTGTTTTGGAGAATTTTGTCTTCAGTTTTCTCTTCATCAAGTGAAATGCATGTTCATTTGGATTCAGGTCTCGCGATTGTCTTAGCCAGTCAAAAACATTCCACTTTTTAGCCATAAAAACCCCTTGGTTGTTTTAGCAATGTGTTAGAGGTCATTGTCCTGCTGCAAGGTGAAGCGCCTCCTAATATGTTTTGAGGCATTTAGTTGGCTCCGAGGAGATAAGATGTTTCTGTACACTTCAGAATTCATGCTGCTGCTGCTGCTGCTGCTGCTGTCTGTCAGCACTCACATCATCAATAACAATAATAATATTACCTCAGCCATAACACTACCTCCACCATGTTTCACAGATGAGGGGATTCTTTGGATCATGAGCAGTTCCTTTTCTTCTCCACACTTTTCTCTTTCAATCAATTTTGTGCAGATTAATACTCATATAAAAGAATGTGTTCCAGAAATCAACAGTTTTTTATATACTTTTTAGTAAACTCTACCCTGGCCTTTCTGTTCTTGAACCTTACCAGTGGTTTGCATCTTGCCGTAAAACCTCTGAGGTTATGTTGGTGTGACTTATTTTCATTTTAGTAATTAGCACATCTATGCCTACATCCTGGAGAGTCTTTTTGATCTGATCAACAGTTCAAAAGAGATTTTTCGTCACAAGTATTCTTTGGTCATCCACTACAGTGGTCTTCCATGGTATACTAAGTTGTTTGCTGAGCGCACCAGTGCATTCTTGCTTAACATTTTTGTTGTACATTTTTGGCGCTTTGAGCTCCACAAACTTTGGTCCCCTTGAGGTCCGTTGTATCAGGGTGATATCAAGGTGAGCTGCAGCGGATATCTTGAAAACTTGTCAAATATCAGTGAAACTATCTGGATGGATCTAGCCCTCTGGGTAAGTAGAAACATAGCTAAATTACATTTTTGAGTGAACTGCCCCTTTAACTGGGAGACGAGTCAACAGCGAGAAAGAAAATCCATGCTTTTGTCATAAAATCTCACTCAGTCTATAATATGTAACAGCAATATGAAAACATGAGCTGATGTTGTCCTCATTCAAACATACTGGATATTTGTACGAAAAGCATTTCTTTTTAAATGTACTGAAACAAGAGTTTAACATGATTAACCACAAAGCCTTTAATGTAATCTTAATCCACTGTGAAAAGAAGAAATGGAGGGCATTAATTGAAATGAACTGGCAGCTGATATGCAGCCAAAGAAAAATCACAGGGGACAAGATGGCCTCTAGTGTTATCTGCCACGAATTAAGAGCGCACACAAACGTGTAATTAACAGAACTACGGGACAGTGAAATCGCTTAATTCACAGCTTCACTATTGTCAACCCAGGACAAAACCACGCAGCAAATCCTTCCTGAACAAAAGCCTTTGCTACTCCTTTACATGCCTGCCAAAACCTCTTCATTTACACATCTTCCAAACACTACAGGGGCAGCCAAGCATTCTTTATGAGCCTAATCAGTTCTGTGCCGATTCATAAAATTTAAAAATCCCCTTTTAAACCACGTCAGGAATAATATTATTCTTTTTACTTCTCGTCCTTACTGTATTTGTGTGGACACCTTTGGTTTGAATTTCCACAAGCAGGTCTGCCCTGTAACCCTTTCAATCAGTTTTTTTCAATCGCAGCCCTTTGATTTTGTAAGCACTGCATGGTTTATAGATGGCTGTCACACATAAGAGATGGCCTTCTGATTTATTATAATTAGCTCAAAAAAAAACTAGGGGTCAGGTTTCCTTATCAGCGTTACAATCACATCAGGTCCAAAAAGCCATGGGCGCACACACACACACACACAGACACACACACACACACAAACACAGGCACACATACAGGCACACACGTACACACCTTATCCTTCTGTGACCACGCTAGTAGATGCATAGCCATGTGAGAACAGTGGACGGTCTCCCCTTCAGGCTACGTCTGTCTGAGGATGACGTGCATCACCCCCAGGCACCAGAATGCCAGATTGTGTGCAGCTAACCTGAAAAAAGCACATGCAGCCAGTCAACAACTATACTGCATCATATCAAACACCCTGCCTTACGTAAAGGCCTGTATTCAATCAAGCATTGTGCTTTTTCTTTAATTCAGAGTGTTACAGTTTACAAAGGCCAGTATTCAATGTATCCGCATTGTGTTTTACCAAATTAAGAGACAAATTTCGTTAAAGTGATGGATTCAAAAAACTCATATCATTCTAAAAAACATATCACAGAGGGATGTATGTATTCTTGAAAAGATATGTAAAATATATTTTCAAGAAAATCAATATATTATATAAAATGTCAATAGGTATATTAATATAGGGTAAACTTGGGTAAACTTGGGAAAACTTGGGTAAACCCCCCCACTCTGTAATTGACCTTTTGACTACTAGATGCAGCCGATGATTTTTATTTCAGCTCATTTCTTTCTTGCATGGCAGTGGTGGCAGATTTATGTAATATTTTAACAGAAAGTTTATATGTACATCTTATAAACATGTACTGTACCCTACATATAAACTTTTTCTAACGTTTAACATGAGAATATATGGAGGGTGATCCATTCATTTGAACAAAAAAATAAATACCCTTTCCCGCGATATGGGGTATAAAGCCCCAATCAATAATTTTTAATAGTCTAGCATAGCTAATGTAGTAATGTATAGTTTCTAACGTAAAATGTAATGCTAAATTAGGTACAACAAGATAACATCATAGCTAACCTATGGTAAGAAATGTATTATTATCAGTTTAAAAAAGTGAAAGGGATATTTCACCTTCGTGTGACAGAAGTAATTTTGTGGAGCCTACCCCATTATATTTGCATAGCGTGAATACTAGCAACATCAGCTGTCCCTGCTGACCGTTAACGGCATCCCCGGTAGTCCCGGTTGTCAGGCTCCCCATTCACTTCTATTCATTTTCGGGACCTCACCAAATGAATCGTTTTAAAACAGACACTAACTACGGCAGATAATACATCGATAAAAGAGAACACAACGGTGAAAAGGTACGCGTTTGTTTTGATATTTAATGTATTTTCAACGTTTTATTACCTTTTTTTTTAAAAAGAAGATCTGGCAAAAACCTTTGTTATTTTAACTCAGTGAAGAATCCTTGCGTACGATAAAGTTGACGTCAATTCACCAACTTTAAGCTACCATTAGTTGTAGGTTTACTGAATATGAATGATGTTAAGAATTGTGAATGATGTGATCATGTTTGATTTCTTTGAATAGAAAAAAAATTGTTGTAGGTTTACGTCATAATAAAACTAAAAATCAAACTACGGCTTGTTGTATTTCTACGCAGTAGCATATCCGAAAATAGTTCCACGATTATAGCTAATTTAAACGTGACAACATCTTATAAACTCAAAACAAACACATAGCCTACCTTTTCACCGTTGTGTTCTCTTTTATCGATGTAGCCTATTATCTGCCGTAGGCTAGTTAGTGTGTGCTTTAAATTATAGTGAGCACTACTAGCTTGCTGTTGAGCTAGTTAGCTTGAATTCTTCGCTAGTGTAAGCATCCTGCGGTAAAACACATTTTAATCATAATGCACTTCACTGAATCAGTTGTACCACAGTTAAAGAGTAACTTTTTTTTCTAACAGTGTTCAACTGTCCATTTTCATTCCACTTTTGGCCTAACGACCTCTACTTTTGAGACCGTAAGTGGTGAAAACAATATCTTGCTCTAGACTACAACATGGGTCATGTTTGAACTTAGACATAATTCTTTGTATTAATGAATTAAGAATCAAAATTAATAATCTAATTAAAGGATCAGTTCACCCTAAAATATTGAAAAAAGTTTATCAAATTTTGTTTTGATATTCTGATCGTTTGCTTTCAACTTTTCCCTGTGCTTTCAGGAGGTTTTTACTTCATGATGGTTTGTGTTTCTCGTCTCAAAATTATAGGCTACCAATGGTCATTACTTCAAGGTAATACATTATGGGTGTCAAATATCAGAAATATCAGGAGAGGTCAAGATTGAAAAAGAGCCATTTCCCCCTGGAATTACCCAAAAGCCTATCTATCAATGCTTTCCATAGCAGTAAATGTAGCGACTACTGTAAGATTAAGTTGGCCTAGACAAATGCTTTTTATAGCATAAGACACTGCTGACAGCGTAGGATGAATTAACGTTAATAAAATAAATTACATTTTTACAGTAGCCTATAGGCCTATTTGAATATAAAATAAAACCTACCTTACAACTATGATAAAACGCCTGCAATAGCGTGAATCAAACTTTTTGAACAGAAAAACTTTTTTTTTTGCTTTCATAACATTGTTCAAAGAAATAACTTCTGAATGCGCTTATGTTGTTGCACTAAATGCTGCTAGCCAGGGAAAATGTCAACGCAACCTGACAGCCTGTAGGACATAGGCCTACCGTGCATTGTAGCATGTCGGGACATATCGACCAGTCTACCCGTGGACCGGAACAGCCAGAATAAACCGGGTCAGGGACACCAGAACGTGCTTCAAGCGGTATGTACAGGGAGCCATGCGAGTAAGACCGTTAAAAAACTGATATTAAATGATAAAAATGCTGACTTTCCTCATACGTTTATATTACTGAATGCATGATGATATTGAGCTGGCGCGTTCTTCCAGGGATCTGAACAGTGTCTAGGGCGCAGCAGGAGGCTTTTTTTGTTGTTGAGGCGGCTGCGGCTGACAGCTAAGTTAAAGAGGGAAAGCGGAACAGCTGTGACAGCCATTACACTGTCTACAGGTTAGGGCTAAAACGCCCCTTTTCTTGTCTTAGAAAGTAGCCTGTATATGTAAAATATATATACTCTGGGCCGTGTGCGTAAAATTCGAGCCCCGTGATTCACTAAAGAAATAATCGATGGATAAAAAATAATTCCCTCACTATTAGCCTTCCATGCAAGGTCCAACGTTGTTGTGTAAATGAAATAACAATACACAATGTGAAAGCTATTACATTCCGTCTTTTAAATAATCAAAGGCACAACACAAGGCAGATGAATGTGCACAAATCAATTACTCTGCACCCGCTTACCGGTAGACCTGGGCAGGTATTCGATTTTACACTAATAGCCTACAGTAAACAGCGTCCCTTTAAATATAACATGCAAACCAGAATTAAGCATGGTTTCTGTCAGGCCGCATAACACCCCGTATTAATGCATCGACAAGGGGCAGGTTTAGTGTCTCAAACCTTTACAAATAGCTTTAACCTTTATCAATATCTGAAGACCTAGATTGAATTAAATATTTCCCAGCCCAACAGTGACTTTAGAAAAATTGTTTTAGAAAATTAACAAAACGTGTTAAGCATTGTTGGTATTTTAAAAGTTTCATTACTCTTTACCGGTGTGTATGTCTGCATGAGCCATTTTTAAACAACACTGAAACTGTAGCCTTGGCTGCGTCACTTAAACAACGAATTTAGGTTCAGTGTCGTCGTTTTTGTTTAAAAAGCCATTTCACTAATTTCAATCATTTTACTCGTGCACATCACAGCAGTAGAACAGGAACGAGCCCATAAGGGCAGCGGGATTTCCAAAGAGGACACTATTAAGAGTCTAATGCATGGTCACATTCTGCCGATGTTGCGTATCTGCGCAGAAATGAAATGGAATGCTATTTGACCCGACTGCAAGTCATCGCTCTCTCAAAGCTAATGGCGTGTAGAAGAGATTCTTATTCCTCTGGTCTAATTAGAACTGAAATGTAATTCCACAGCTGGTGTTCCTCCAGGTCCATTTCCTGGCCTACATCAATGGTTAACAGGAATGTACCTCTTGCTGAGTTTACATAGCTGTTTTTGGAAGAGTGAAAAGGCGCAGACTGGCCTCGTTGGACTACCTGAGTCAGTCTATATTTTGGGGTACATTTGAATGGGCCCTATTTTACACCCAGCGCTAACCCAAACGCAAGTGTCTTTGCTATCTTACATCCAGCACAGGGGTTGTTTAAATACCAAGTGATCTCTGATCTTGTGCCCATAGCAAGTGAGCTGGGCGTGTTGGTCTTGAGATGAGGTGTGGCCAGGATAATTTTTGGCGTATTGCTATCTTGAACCAGCAGAAAGAGATTGCGCTAAAACCACCACAAACCTGGTCTAAAGTCATGTCGCAGTTGTTTACGTTATTTTAACGGCGCATATAAGCGTGTCTACATAGGCGTGTGCACGACGCGCGTACACCCTCCTGTCTGTTACACACAGGGGCTCGCACACGCATTCATAAAAATATCAAGATCACAATGTAAAATATTATTAATGTGTAGGCTATATAAAAAAATGCATAATAATAAAAGGGTCCATCGGTCAAAGACCACATACCTGTCCCTCAGCGAAGGGGAATACCGCCTTAAATTGCTTTCATCCCGTAAGCTTTTAACAAACTATCATCTCCTGGCAGCTGAGCTGGTGTCGAATGCCTGTTGTCCTTATATGCACTCCCCATTGCTGTCAAATTAACGGCGAGTACCATAATCTCGTAATTCAGCCATACCTCAAGTGTAGTCCGACATGCCAATGAATACATTCAAGTCCCAATCACACCTTTCAGCCAAAAATGGGTAAAACAGGAGTTCACAGCGAACTTTTGGGTTCCTGTGGTTTTTATATTTGTGAAGCCCACTCCATCAACATCCAGGCATTATGTGATGCTATACATGTAAGGTTACACATGTATTTGGGGGGGGGGGGGGGGGTGGCATAAGATTGTACTCTCATAGGGAAATGAATGAAAATTAAATTTCACACGAGGCAGAAACATGAAAGTGAATTTTCCTGCCGGAACCTTGAAATTTTTCCCAAACACGAGACACAAAAGACACAGACGATTGCAAAGACACAGGGTTGCAATGAGGTAGAAGTGTGACGAATCGGATGTCAGGAGGTTTCTCACACCCACCTCATACTCACCCAAACTCACCTTCAAAAACATCCGATCGCAGACTGCTTCTTTTTGACGTGACTCATCCGCATGTCTTCCCATGTTCTTTGGCAAAGACCAGACAAGCCTTAAATGGAACCAAAAGCTGGCATGTGGGGAAATTAAGCATTTTGCATACTATATGCAAGGAACTCAAACGCCAATGCAGATTTTGGACATATACAGGTGCAGCTCAAAAAATTTGAATATCGTGAAAAAGTTCAATATTTTTTGTCACTCATTTCAGAAAGTGAAACTCATATATTATATAGATTCATTACACATAAAGTGAAATATTTCAAGCCTTTATTTCTTGTAATTTTGATGATTATGGCTTACAGCTAATGAAAACCCAAATTCAGTGTCTCAGAAAATTAGAATATTGTGAAAAAGTTCAATATTGGAAACTCATTGTGTCACTCTAATCAGCTAATTAACTCAAAACACCTGCAAATGTTTCCTGAGCCTTTAAATCATCTCTCAGTCTGGTTCAGTAGGCTACACAATCATGGGAAGACTGCTGACTTGACAGATGTCCAGAAGACAGTCATTGACACCCTCCACAAGGAGGGTAAGCCACAAAAGGTCATTGCTAAAGAAGCTGGTTGTTCACAGAGTGCTGTATCCAAGCATATTCATAGAAAGTTGAGTGGAAGGGAAAAGTGTGGTCGGAAAAGGTGCACAAGCAACAGGGATAACCGCAGCCTTGAGAGGATTGTCAAGCAAAATCCATTCAAGAATTTGGGGGAGCTTCACAAGGAGTGGACTGAGGCTGGAGTCAGTGCATCAAGAGCCACCACGCACAGACGAATCCAGGACATTGGCTACAAATGTCGCATTCCTCGTGTCTAGCCACTCCTGAACCAGAGACAACGTCAGAAGCGTCTTACCTGGGCTAAGGAGAAAAAGAACTGGACTGTTGCTCAGTGTTCCAAAGTCCTCTTTTAGATGAAAGTAAATTTTGCATTTCATTTGGAAATCAAGGTCCCAGAGTAAGCACAGAATCCACGTTGCTTGAAGTCCAGTGTGAAGTTTCCACAGTCAGTGATGATTTGGGGTGCCATGTCCACTGTGTTTTCTGAAGTCCACAGTCAACGCAGCCATCTACCAGGAAATTTTAGAGCACTTCATGCTTCCTTCTGCTGACAAGCTTTATGGAGATGCTGATTTCATTTTCCAGCAGGACTTGGCACCTGCCCACACTGCCAAAAGTACCAAAAGCTGGTTCAGTGACCATGGTATTACTGTTCTTGATTGGCCAGCAAACTCGCCTGACCTGAACCCCATAGAAAATCTATGGGGTATTGTCAAGAGGAAGATGATAGACACCAGACCCAACAATGCAGACGACCTGAAGGCCGCTATCAAAGCAACCTGGGCTTCCATTACACCTCAGCAGTGCCACAGGCTGATCGCCTCCATGCCACACCGCATCGCCACAGCCCCAACCAAGTATTGAGTGCATAGAAATGAACATACTTTTCAGAAGGCTGACATTTCTGTTTAAAATATCCTTTTTTATTGATCTTATGTAACATTCAAATTTCTGAGACACTGAATTTGGGTTTTCATTAGCTGTAAGCCATAATCATCAAAATTACAAGAAATAAAGGCTTGAAATATTTCACTCTATGTGTAATGAATCTATATATGAGTTTCACTTTCTGAGTGACAAAAAATATTGAACTTTTTCACAATATTCAAATTTTTTGAGCTGCACCTGTATGTTTTTACCGTATTTTTTTGAGAAGTAGATTGTACCTGCAGCAAGGGGCCAGCTTTCGGCTCTCAACCTCAGCACCGGATATAATGTCGCCTTCTGCTGATATCTATAATTTGCGTTCAAAACGCCAGTTTCTTCATTGGGCTAATTTTTGACAGCAAAAAAAATACAAAAACTTTAATATTTTTTTCAAATTGCTTATTTTTCCTTGGTCAAATATATATATTTTTCCATACAGACAAAAATCTATACGTAGCACAAAGAAAAAATTTGGCATTTCAAAATTGGGGGGGGAAAAAACAAGTCAAATCCACTTTAAAATCCACTATTTTATTAACAGCAACATGCCTTCCCAGGAAAAAAAAAACACAAAAAATAAAACTGAATTAATAATTAAATATAAAATAAAAGGTGGAGGCTTGGTGCAGGTGCACAGTGGTCAGTGTGGTTTAGTCGTCAGAACTCGGTCATTTTCTTGTGGGTGTTGGCTTTCCGCTGGTCCTGCTGCACATGGAGCTCCTGAGCCTTCAGCTGGACGAGCTGCTGCCTGGCAGCAGCCATCTTCTCCTCCAGCTTCCCCACCATCGTCTTGTCCCTGAGAAGGAGGAGGAGGAGGAGGAGAAGGAGGAGGAGGAGGAGGAGGAGGAGGAGGAGGAGGAGGAGGAGGCACCGGGGCCACATTTGAGTGTGCTCGCTAATGCTCCTGCACCCAAAAATGCACACCCACCGACAAACGGCCAGCTGCAGCTGATGCTAACGGAAGTATCTCCACTCTTACAGACCATTTCAGCGGGGCTCTTGAAATTTTGGTCTGGGGCCCCCCTGTGTATATTTGTTTTTGTCCTGAACTGTAACAAGTTGTGAATTGTTCTTACTTAAATGTCTATCCGAAAAGTTTATTCGAAAAAGTTTAATTGATTCGATTGTAGACTGACAGGAGAAATCAGCAGTCCTAATTGTTGAAAGTGGAAACATCTGCTCTTAAAAAAAACAACTATTAAGTATCTCCACTCTTAATTGTTCTTACTTAAATGTCTATCATGGGATTCACCTTCTTAAGTCAAGTCAAACTTTATTTGTATAGCACATTTCATACAAACAGTATCACAATGTGCTTTACGTCGCAAAAGGGTAAAAACAAAGAATAGATAAAATAGGTAGATACTGTAAATATGTGAATAATAAAAAAATTTAGGGCACATATATCTCAGACTATCAAAAGGGTAAAACATAGAACAGATAAGTAGATAATTAAAATAATTAGAGAATTGAGAGCACATATATCTGCGACTATATATACACACATGGGCTTACAGATAGCAAGGAGGACATACAATGCCCCCTTCCTGATTTCCTCTCTTGTTGCATAATTCTCGCACTGGATGTTTTCAGATCTTTAGACAAAATATAATATCGATTTTAGGGAACCTAAACCATTTTTTTAAAAACTTATTTAATTTATTTAATGAACAAAAAATCCCAACACCCATTTCCGTTGTGTGAAAAAGTAATTGCCCCCTTACACTTAACTGCAGCCAATGTAGAATAAAGTAATCATTTTCAATATTTGGTCACATATCCTTTGCATGCCATGACTTCCTGATGTCTGTGGCCCAACAATATCAAAAGACTCTTGATATCTTATTTTCTGGTACTCCTACAAGCGATACTATAACCTTTCTGCATTTGAATGGATCTCTATTGGAATTGAGGGGTGGGACTAGATTTAGCTATAAATGTTGCTGGAACAGTATGGAATACATGGTTTGCTAAATGGCTGTAAGTCATCAAGGGTCTGAGGTATCAAACGAGCCTCAAACCATCACTCTGCTGCCAGATATGCAGTAAATATGTACGGATCACTTTAAGGGTTGTTTCTCCTGACTCATTTTCCTATTCAGGAGAAGAAACCCTTCAAGACTGAGGGATCAAGATTAGTCTTCTTCAGCAGTGGCTTAATAGCAGCGGTTTTTAGCGCTGCCGGAAAAATACCAGACTGGAGGGAGCAGTTCACAATTTTCTTAAGGCCGTCAGAAATAGCCGTGTATGCCATGACGAATAAATATTCCACGTTCACATCCCAGGATTTTTAATCCGTCAGATCAACAAACGCCTAGATTTTCTGTAATGTGCTTTATGGCAAAGTTTATTCGAAAAAGTTTAATTGATTCGATTGTAGACTGACAGGTGAAATCAGCAATCCTAATTGTTGAAAATGGAAACATCTGCACTTAAAAAAAAAAACTATTGCTGTGTCCGAAATCACTTCCTCGTTCACTCAATCGCTATTCCCTACATCAGAAACAGTCAATAGGGACACTCTATAGGAAGTAGTAAATTGAGATTTCGGACACTTATGAATCATCATTCACCATTGACGGGTGTGGCGTCACATAGCTTTCACGTCTGTCAAACATAGTAGCCCTCCAGGACTGGAGTTAAATCAGCAGACCCTGCGGCCCTCCAGAACTGGAGTTAAATCAGCAGACCCTGCGGCCCTCCAGGACTGGAGTTAAATCAGCAGACCCTGCGGCCCTTCAGAACTGGAGTTAAATCAGCAGACCCTGCGGCCCTCCAGAACTGGAGTTGAACACCCCTGACTTAACCAGGAGGATGCAGATTCACATCCTGCACAACCCACCACTGTAACCTGTGCTCACCCTGAAACTTTACGGAAATGGAAATTTTACCTGTGTAAAATACCTACTTCATAAGCGGGTGTGACATGCAAATCTGCAATGAAAATGTACAATATCTAAATATCTAATATCTAAACATTTTTTGGCTCTTTGTCAGCTCAGGGCTTTTTTTCCTGATGAGACTATTGAGAATCCATGTACTACACACCTAAGGGTCAAAGAGCTCCCAGAAAGAGATTCCGTACAAGTTTGTTTCGATACACAAATATTCAACCATAGCGTGATTCCAGGGAAATCAGACTAATGAAATGGACTGACAGAGGAGGTGCATTTAAACCGTGCAGTTGCCTACACAATTTTCAAAGCTGCAACTTGGAGCTTGCGCTTGCTGGCATTACAGAGGACAAAACTCTCTAATATCACCATCAGTACAAGTAGGGAAGTGTGGTGTGTTCATAGATGTTCTCAGTTAACAGCAACAATCAAAGCACACCATGTGCCTAATGATAACCAAGGCCTGTTTACACTGGGGATGAACAGTTACTAGAACGATAAATTTAATAAAGTTGCCTAGCTTCCACATCAGAGAAGGCTTGAACTGTTGTACACACCTGTCAATAAAGGCACACAAATGCTTACTGCAGGTGCAGACAGCGCATAATGGGAATAGGTTAGTCATTTCACCGCTGGGAGATGTTTCCTAAAAAATCGCTCCAAGAGCAAACCAAACCCTTTCTCTTATTATTGTTCTAGTTCAATTTTTACTTTTACTATGGTAGCATAGACACATCAATTCATTTGGATTTGGAACAATCTTTATATAGATAGATGCCGTTCTTGGTGGAATCAGGACTTAAGACTTAATTTTCAGTGTGAAAACAGGAAGTGTGAAATTGGATGCAGTCTAGTTTCTGTCTCTTTCCAGTTCATCATGGCCAGTAAGTTCTTTTTTTTTAAACTTAAATGTTTATTAGGTTTTGCATACAATACAAACAAAATTAAAACAGTCATGGTGTCATATTGTACATCATTTTTACAAGGGTGAATACAGTTATCCTGAAATGTACTGTGTCGATTGGCTCACCTGCCCAAGTCATAGGTCAACCACCTCTCCCATTTCCTAACAAACACATTTTCTCTTAATCTAAGCTGGTAGGTCATCTTTTCCATAGTGCAGATTTCTCTTACAATTTCCAACCACTGTTCTACAGCAGGGGGTGCAGTCTTATACCAATTCCTTGTTATTGCTTTTTTACTTGATATCAGTAATACTTTGGTTAAATCCCTATCCCCTTCAATTACATATTCATCTATATTTCCCAGGTACATCACTTTACCTTCCCTAGGTATTGCATAGCCCAAGATGTCTTTAATTATTATGTGTATATTCTCCCAAAACGAGTTTAGTTTATGACATTCCCAAAAAATATGTGTGTGGTGCGCTTCCCTATTTCCACAGTCCCGCCAACATGATGGCTGTGAACCCGTCTGTTTACTCTTTATTTGGGGTGTAATAAAGTAGCGAGTTAGGTTCTTCCATCCAAATTCCCTCCATATTCTAGAATTTGTAATGGTGTGTTGTGATTCACACATGCCAGTCCATTCTTCCTCTGTAATGTCAATATTCAGTTCCCTCTCCCATTTCTCCTTGATGTATGTAGTAGAGGAAGCTTCACAGTTTCTTAAATTCTGGTATAGCGTTGAGATCGCTTTGAATCTTGTGCCATCATACGCCCTAATCATTACATCGACCACTCCATTTGAGGCTTTCGTGGTCTTTACCTCCTTTGAAAGATAGTCCCTCAATTGCAAGTACCTAAAGAAGTCCCCATTTTCTAAACCATATTTGTCTTTCAAATCCTGAAAACTCATTACCTGGCCATTCTTAATTATTGTACACATTGCTGTGATTCCCTTTCTCCCCCAATTTCTGAAATGTTGGTCACTCAGACTTGGTTTAAAGCTATCATCATATGCAAACCAACTCAACAATCTCACCTCCTTTTCTAGTTTGTATTTTTTTATTTGATCAAACCAAATAGTCAGTGTATGGGAACTAATTGGATCCAATGAGTCTTGCAGCTCCTTTACTTGTTTGATATTTCCAATTAAAGACTGAATAGGAATGTCAGCTACAACCCTCTCAATATCTTTCCACCTGGCGCTATAATCATTGTCACACCACTTGATTACCGGCCCGAGTTGTGCTGCATGGTAATAGTCTTTTAAATTTGGGAGTGCCATTCCTCCCTTTTCTTTGGCCAATTGTAACGTACAATATCTCGTCCGTGGCTTTTTACCGTCCCAAATGAATCTCGAAATCATCTTATCCCAGATTTTAAACTTTTCTTGAGGAATCCTAACAGGGAGAGTCTGGAAAAGATACAGCAACCTAGGGAGAATGTTCATTTTAATCACTTCAATTCTTGAGCTAAGGTCTAATGGCAAGGTTGACCATCTCCCTATATCCCTACTAGTCTGAATGTGAATCCGCTCATAGTTTGTTTTGTAGAGATGAGTCAATTGTTTTGTTAAGGTCACACCAAGATATTTCATAGTTTTCGAATCCCATTTCAATTGGTAAGTTCTCTTAATGCTTTGGGATGGGATATAATTAAAGGCCAAAATCTGTGTTTTGCTCACATTTACTCTATAGCCTGAGTGACCTCCAAATATGTTTATAATGTGCATCAGATGGTTTAAACCTGTGTTGGGATTCTCCAGATAGACTATGATGTCATCCGCGAATAAGCTAAGTCGGTGTTCCTGTCCTTTGATGTCTATTCCTTTCAGTTCCTCACTCTGGCGTATTGCCTGTGCTAGGGGCTCGATGTATAGGGCAAAAAGGAGAGGTGACAGGCAACATCCTTGACGAGTGCCCCTCTGAAGTGATATTCTGTCTGTTAGACTACCATTGATTTTTATTCTGGCTGTGGGATTTTGATAAATAGTTTTAATACAATTAATCGAGTCTTTATTGAATCCAAATCGCTCTAATACTAGATATAAAAAGTTCCAATTAACACTATCAAAGGCCTTTTCGGCATCTAGACTTACCAACATAGCACTAGTTTTTTCCGTTTGTATCGAATTGATTATATGTAGAGTCCTCCTGATGCTATCTTGTGTTTGGCGGCCTATAACAAAACCGGTTTGATCCTCATCAATTAGTTCAGGCATAAATGTCCCGTACCTTTTCGCCACTATAGATGTGTATATTTTGTAATCTATATTGAGGATAGAGATGGGTCTGAAATTACTACAGTATTCTGCATCCTTCCCCTCTTTAGGAATCACAGAAATGATTGCCTCATTCCAAGAGGGTGGAATGTGACCTTCTTTGAGGGTCCAGTTAAGGGATGATGCAAGGAGGGGGGTTAGTTCTTCTCTAAAGGTTCGATACCATTCTGATGGAAAGCCATCGCTACCAGGGGACTTGTTAGCCTTAAGGTTTGAAATGGCCTCAGACACTTCATCAAGTGTTATAGGGGCTGTGAGATTATTGTTTTGCAATTCTCCAATAGCTGGCAAATCAAGAGAGTTGAGAAATTGTCTTTTTGCATCTTCACTGGTAGAAGGCGGTTGCGTATAGAGGTCCCCATAATAATCTTTGAATGTGTTCTCTATTTCTATAGCATCGTATCTCAGTTGATCAGAGCAAAGGTCCCTGATCTTGTGGATCGTGCTTACAGCTTGTTGCTTTTTAATTCGCCTCGCCAATAACCTGGTAGCTTTAGGGCCAACTTCATAGTAATCCTGTTTCACATATCTGAGTCTTTTCTCTACCTCCTCTCCCAAAATATTGTCAATTTCCCCTTTAGTATCTTTTATTTCTTGTAAAAATTTAGCGTCCTTGGTAGTACTATAATTTGTTTCCAATTTCTTTAATTTTTCAGCCAAATTAAGATATGTAGTTCGTTTAATTCTCTTTTGCAACGAGGTGACAGCTATTAATTTCCCCCGTATGACAGCCTTAAGAGTGTCCCATAGAATAGTGGGTCTAATCTCTTCTGTATTGTTTTCTTCTATAAATCTCCTTATTTCCATTTTAATTTGCTCTGTAATTGCTTTGCTATTCATTACACCTACATTCAATCTCCAAGTAGTGTTTTTCTGCCTACTGTTCAGATGTATAATGGCATGTATTGCATTATGATCTGAGATATCAGCCACCCCAATTCTACAGTCCCTCACTCTACATAGATCCCAGCTATTCATAAATACATAGTCAATTCTAGAATGTGTATTATGGGTGGCGGAGTAATGTGTGTAGTCCCTGACCGATGGGTGAAATTCTCTCCATACATCAACCATCCCCTGCTCCTCCAAGGACGCATTCATGAGTTTAGTGAGGTGACTCTTGTTCCTTCTCATACTCGTAGTATCTATCTTATGGTCCAGGATCACGTTAAAATCCCCTGCACACATTACAATGCCCTCTGATTCTGATGCTATAACTGTAAATAGGGACTTAAAAAAAAGTTTGTCACTCTCCGGAGGGGCATAAACATTGATTAATGTGACCATCTCACCTTCTAGTTTTCCTTTGACAATAATGTATCGCCCTTCTTTGTCACTAATTTCTTTTAAGCATTCAAATTTAACTGAGTTTTGTATAAGTGTCGCCACCCCTCTTTTACTACTCTGTCTGAATGTACTATAAAATGTGTTTCTAAATCCAAATTTCTTTAGTTTCTCATGTTCGTCCTGTGACAGATGTGTTTCCTGAAAAAAAATTACTTGGGCTTTAACCTTCTTCATCTTCAGAATTACCTTCTTTCTTTTGATCGGATTGTTAAGCCCATTCACATTTATCGACACTAGCGTTATATCACTCATATCTTCTTTGTGGGAGTGTATATTTCCCTTGCAACCACAATGACACTTTCAAAACCATAATGTTATTATCATTACCATGACAAACAGAAAAAGCCCTAGCAACATAGAGCAGCATAAAATGTAAAAAACAAACAATTGAACTTCCAAACATAGGTGCTCGTTCGCGTGCACGCCTCCCACGTTGCGGTCGTAGGGTGAGGGGAATATCCCATTTACTATGGGGGCCCCTCTCTAAGAAGGTCAGGTAACTCTTACACATCAACCTCTTAGTAGAAAAAATAGATAAAATATCCTACTCTACCGATCAGTAGCCTAGTCTTATCAACTAAGAAGACCATCAGATATATTAACCAACTTGAGGAGCGCAATCAACATTAGTCTGGGTTAGGCCCATTCATCCTGAGAGTTAGATTGGGGAAACTATTAAATAGCCATACCTATTTCTGTTCATTATTTCCTCTGAAATTCCTGCAGCTTGTGTTTAGCTCGCACAGAAATGTCCACTGAATGTCCAGCCCGTTGCCACGGCAATGTTCGCTGTAATCGTTCTTCCATCCCCGTCCTGGTTGCATCTCTCCCCGGTAGGCTTACCTCGGTCTCAAGTCCCCTCCTGTTCAGTTCTTTCGCAGCCTCTCGTGCGCTTTCATATGTCCGCGGACCGGACTCCCAGTGGATTCGGATTCTCGTCAGGGGTGTCTGGAAACGGATGCCTCTCTTTTTCAAAACTCGTTTAATGTCGATATATTCCTTCCTCTTTTGGATCACTTCTGTGGCATAATCGTGATCGAAAAACAGCGGACGGTCTTGATGATGCACTTTTTTCTTCCAGGCTTCCTTCAACACCATCTCTTTCATCGTGTATTGAAGAAAATTCACCACAATAGACCTTGGCGGCTTGTCAGAACCCGGTTTCGCCGCCAAAGCTCTGTGTGCTCGTTGTATTTGTAAGTCTGTGTCCGACGGCAGGGAGAGTTCGCGTTTCAAAAGTTGCTCTATGAATTGAGAGACAGAGCTGCCCTCTACTCCCTCTTTCAGGCCAAAGATACGAATGTTGTTCCGTCGACTTCTTCCTTCTAGGTCTGTTAGCTTGTCTTGCAGTATTTTCTGCTGTTTCAGTGATTGTTGTAGGGCGTCACTTACTTCCATGTTCCAGCTCTCTATCTCGCCGACTCTCTGTTCGGTTTCCTCAATTCTCGCGGTTTGTGTTGCTAGCTCTTTCGTTGTTTCTGTGAGCTTTTGGTCGATGCCCCTCTTAAATTCCTCAAGTTCTCCCTTAATTTCATTCTTTATTTCCTCTTTGAATGTGGTGAGCTCTGTTTTCAGTTCAGCTTTAGAGTCCTGAATTTCCTTAATGATATCTTTTAAACCCGCGCGTATCTCATCAGATGCTCCGGCCTCCCTGTGTTCATCCTCCTCGTCCTCCGTGTCTGTTATTTCACCTCGTTCATCGTTGGTCAATTCGCTTTGTTTTGTTAGTTTCATGGTACTTCTTTGTCGTCTTGTTTTTCTCCCCATTTCCATCTTAGTTTGGGACATATTATTTATTTCTAAACTTTCGAATTCTGGGGTTTATTTCGAGTGCTGATCGGGAGCTAGTAATTTATGCTGCCATCTTGGGTTGCGTCAAACCGGAAGTCCCATGGCCAGTAAGTTCATCATTTGAGAAGTGCCCTTCC
The DNA here is from genome assembly GCA_022702515.1 of Ilyophis sp. 1 JC-2022. Classification (NCBI taxonomy): domain Eukaryota; kingdom Metazoa; phylum Chordata; class Actinopteri; order Anguilliformes; family Synaphobranchidae; genus Ilyophis; species Ilyophis sp. 1 JC-2022. Next base: position 13,312,190 of record CM040402.1, read on the forward strand.
AGTCTCTGGAAAGAGTTGGAATATAACCATTTCTTTGCTGCCACCCTGTGGCCAAACTAATAAAGTACACTGACCATAAAGCACCTGCAGGACTGTCTCTGATGCACTAGGGATGCTGAATAATAAAATTAAAAGCCTGTGAAAGTGTTTATTTGGATGCACAAATAATTTAATTATGTATTAATTTGATGCGACGGTTGCAGTGAAAGAGCATTAAATAATAGTCTTAGCTGAAAATGACTTTATTGGTCCAGTCGTTCTGGAGCAGCTGTCGTTTTAATTCAAAATGGCGGAAAATTTAAGTAGGCAGAGCTTAGAGGTCTTGAGGCAAATTTGTTTCCGTTTGAAAATACTAATTTGAATAGTAGTGGAAAAACAACCAATTTGAGACAACTGTCCCAATACTTATGCATTTAACTGTACATAAAGAACAAGATTAGAAACCACATGAATATGGATCATGGAGGGGCGGGTGGGTGGAACTCACCTTCCAGTTTGCCTGGCCAGTGCCTGAGTGAGCCGCTCAATCTCCCTCTCAGTCTGAATCGTGCGCTCAGTGGCCTGGAAGAGCCGCACATTGAGGGAGCGCTTTGCGCTCTCTCCTCCCCTGTACGCATCCTTGCTGTTCTGTGGCGTGGGGTGGGTGCCGTCCTCTGCATTCCGCTTCCCGCCACCTAACTTGCTGTTGAGGAAGTCAAAGACGTTGCTCCGACCCCGGTGGGCGGCACCGGTCCTCTTGCCCTTCCGCCTTGCCTTCGACCCCTCCCCCTTCTGCAGCCTCTTCTGCGACTTCTTCTCTCTGATCTCTGTGCACTGATCCAGAGACTTCCCCTTAGGCAGAACCACGGCCAACACCGGCTCAACCCGCCCCTCCAAGCTCCGCCCTAACCCTGACAGAGGAGATGGGGAGAAGCCTTATCAGCGATGACGTCACATGACAACAGCAGCTTGCATGCAGAATACCACTTTATTTATATCATGGTCACACCGTAGAGCTAATTGCAACCTCTGCTATCGATTTGGGGGGGGGGGGGGGTTAGAGGAACACAGACTCGAGTTAGAGGAACACGCTTCATGTGCAGCTCAACAGGTGGACTTGTGGGCACCCACTTAGCCAGGTGGTTCTCTCTCTCAAATTCCTTTCCGCCAGCAGAGAAGACACAGGAAAAAAAACTCCATCTTAGACAACTCACAAACACCGGACGCATCATGTGGTTTTAGTCAGGGATGGTCAACACTGAGGCTGGGGGAGTCTGACATAGTTAAAAAGGCAGCCAAAAATGAAAAAAAAAAGGTTGAGTCAAAAACGGGTTCAAGTCGACGCAAACTTGAGACCTCAACCAATACATACTTTGATCTCATTACATAACTTCTCCCATAGTTTGAGGTGAATAAAACTGTCCTGTCCCACTAAGTAACACTACTGTAACACTCGTTTTGTTTGCCCTTGAGAATAGTTCTCCGCATTATCAGAATTTGGAATTATTCAGTGGCTGGTTACAGTAAAAAATAAAAAAACTATGAGAACCATGATCCACCGAAATACTTAGTTCCCATGCACGTCATTTTCGTTCGATAAGCAACCGAAATTCATGAGTGGGCCTTTAAATAAATTTTAAAAACTCGATAAAACCTACCATTCTGTAATGATTTGTGTGGAACGTGCATTTGGTAGAACGTTCGTTTTGCAATTTAGCTTGCTTTAAATAGACTAACGTGAGATCAAATGGTTGAAATACTCTATTAGTGTTTAAGTTAACTTCCTTTGATTGCGAGCTTGTGTATGATATTTATCTCCTGATAGCAGCCGCACTGTATTTTACTTTGAATTGGTTGCATTAATTCCTCGCCAGGTACAAACCTACGGTTCAAACCACAGAACTGTATAAGAACAGTTCTGTGGTTCAAACTTGCGTAGAGCTGGATGATGTCGATGACTCTCAGCTGACTGAGATGAATATTAATATATTGACATATACCCATTGACATTTCCTTGAAAAGATATTTGGTGGGTGTGTAGTGGATACATGCCTCTGTGATATGTTGTGGTTATTTGAAGTTTTTAGAATCCCTTGTCCATCACTTTGTTCACATCTCACCTTTGTTAAGGTCTCACACCTCTATTATGGGGGATGCATCCTTACCTTTCCCGAATTCGTAGCCCATTTTGACCATCAGCTTGGAGCCGATGCCACGCGTGTGCGCCTCCCATCCTGCGAAACTGGAACTGCAGGTTGGGACCCATTCCTCCATTTCCGTGGAGTCCAGAACTGCCAGTTCAGAGAGAAGACGCAATTAACGTGGATTTACTGACAAACCTAGCAAACAGAAAGCAGTGTCGGGAGAGTGAGGCTTTGCACACCTAAATGGGAGGAGCTACCATGTGCTAAGAATGACTCCTTGATTTCAACCAATAAAAGTTATTTGCAGGAGGGTGAAAAGACTTTTGATTGGATCAATGACAGTCATAGTACAGTATGCACGCATAGTCTTAGTAATTGCACCCATTAAGGAGTTCATGACGCTCATCTCCGATCACTACTGGAAACCCCTTATGGACAGTTGGAAGCAGTGTAGTATAATGGGCGTAGAACTGGGCTCATAGCCTAGAGGTTGCCAGTTCGATTCTCAGACGGGGCACTGCCTCAATCAAGGCACTTAACCTGAGCTGCTTGTGTAAATATCCAGGCGTATAAATTAGGGGTGGGACGATTCAATCTCATAACGATTCGATTCGTTTCCGATTCTTTAGGCAAAGGTTCGATGCATCATAATATCTTACGTTTGACCACGATTCGATTCGATTCGATTCGGTTCGATTAATTTAGATACTTTAAAAAAAGTAATAGGCATGCTAATGTGATTTGATACCGATACATTCAGCAGTAATTAAATATTCAATTAGAACCTTACACCAAGTTCACAGCATTATGTTTATTGTTAAGGCATGCCATACATTTTGCAGCTGTCTGCAGCAAATAATGCAGCAATAAACATGACTAACAGTGTATTTTCTAAAGTTGCCATATTTAGGTTATTGTTTTTCAAACAGTGTCAGACATGGTACCCTAATACAGTTCCTTTATTTACAAAATGAAAATGGCAAAATGTATAACAATTACTAAACTGGGGCAAGAAAAATGAAATAGCCTATAGGTTAGTGTCATGCATAGTACTTTCCTAAATCTTAGTACGATCTAGAACTTCGGTGGAGCAAGATGCCCATCCATCCGTAGTTAAAGCTACTCTCGTAGCGTTTTGCAAGGACAGTCGAACAGTTTTCTTCACCTCTTCATACAGAGCAGGTATACATTTTTCACTAAAATGTTTTCTGCATGGTATGGTGTATCTAGGTTCCACGACATTCATTAAGTGAATCGGACAGTTAACGTAGTAATAATTAATTAAACGTAAGACATTGGAAATAGTCTTACTATTTTAGTTTGTCTCGAACGTCTACTTGATTTTGAATAGAAAATGGTTTAAATTTAAATATCAGAAAGCACTTTACAATTAACTGTCTGGACACGGTATGTGTATAAAAACTAATAAAAACAATTATACAAAAAAATAGAACTGTTTGGCCATTTCTCCAGGAAACTCAGGGGAAGTGTCAATGACTCCCGAGTTTAGCTTGCTAACGCGCTTGCTGTCCTTCACGTTAATTGTGTATCGTCGGCTCAAATGGTTTATCATGTTTGCGGTGTTGCCTGTGTATCTGATTTCTACTTGGCAGATCTTGCATATTGCAGCGGTTTTGTCAAGTACACCCTCCTTCTTTCTAAACCCGAAATGCTTCCATACCACTGATTTTCTGTTCGGAACATCGCAAGTTCTGTAAGTTTGTGTCTCTTGTGTCGCACTCAGCGAGCACGCAGCTAGCCATTTCGCTCAGATCTGTCCGTCTCATTGTCGCTACTTTCAACGCACGCTTACGTTGGGGTTGGAGCAGAAACATGGATTGAAGCTGGTCAAAACAGTTTTAAAAGTAGTCGTGTCTTAGAAATATATATTTAAAATAATTTTTGAATAAATGAATACATGTGCACATTCATTTAAAATGCGATATTAATCGATGCTTATCGATTCGAATCTTACAGATCGATGCAGTTGTATTTACACATTCGGATCGATGCACCGCGATGCACCGGTGCATTGTCCCACCCCTAGTATAAATGGATTGTATGTTGGGGAAAAAAAACAAGCCAATTGTCCCTCTGGATAATAACTTAGCTTCCTTCATTTATTTTTATCATTACTTTTATTATTTTAAATCTATTTGTTGGCCAAGATTTATGTGCATATCTTTCTGGGGTCTGCAGAGTATATTTGCTTAATTTTTTCTGTATTACATATTTTAAAATGGAATATAAACAGGGGGGTGCTCGTGGTAGCAGGCACACGCTATATAATGTGTAAATTTAAAATATGTATCCAACAACATAATGTCCTCCAAAGCAAGAAAATTGTCTGATAAAACAGAAAATAAAACTGCCAAACAGACTGCCCTGCATCTCCTTCTCACTCTGCCTTCAGTGAACCAGCGGTCAAAACCATTCCCACGACATCCGGCGATCTGTAGCTTCGAGGATCCGGGGGGTACCTTTAGCATAGGCTGAATACTCCCCGAAGTCGTCGTCGCCCTCTGACTCTGAGGAGGATGGGTCGTCCTGCCTCAACGGGGGAATGATTCCGTCAGCTTCCACTACGGCTGTCCTCTGAAGCAGCGAGTCAAACTTCACCGTGTAGTAACCGTCCTCCATTTCTACAGAGAGGAAAACATCTCACAAACACGCACAAGGTTGGCGTTCCACAAAGTGGGTATAAGGGGAAAATATTTATAAACTAGCCAGCTAATTGTTTTATCGCACTTCATGAAACACTCCCCCAGTCACGGGTGAGGTAGCAGTGTAGTATATAGGTCAGGAAACTGGCCTTGTAACCTAAATGTTGCAGGTTCAATTCCCAGGTAAGACATTGCTGTTGTACCTTTGAGCAAGGTACTTAACCTAAAAGTATATATCCAGCTGTATAAATGGATACTATTCAAAATGCAGGTCATTCTATATAAGAGCAAGTGCTAAATGACTGTCATATACTGTATATGTAATGTCACAGGGGAGGAGATTCTTTAAACATGCAACCCCACCCCCACCTCCCCGCACACCCTTCCCAAAAAAAAAAAAACATGTCAATTTATCAGGCTGACACTTCAAAACTTCACAGGAAGTGACAACCAGCTAAACATGTGGATGTATTTACGCATTTAATTTTTGGCAATATTCCCTGATTAAGGCCAGTGGGATCACACATTTTTCAGGGAATTTTCAAGTACCAAGTGACCCCTGAAATGAAAGGTATGGTCAAGATGCTGTGAGATGTGCAGTGTATCAGTCTGCTGAACGCAGAGCTTGACACAATAGAGATGAGGCTTGTTGCTATGTGGATGGAGGAGAGGGTACATGAGGCTTGTTGCTATGTGGATGGAGGAGAGGGTACATGAGGCTTGTTGCTATGTGGATGGAGGAGAGGGTACATGAGGCTTGTTGCTATGTGGATGGAGGAGAGGGTACATGAGGCTTGTTGCTATGTGGATGGAGGAGAGGGTGGATGAGACTTGTTGCTATGTGGATGGAGGAGAGGGTGGATGAGACTTGTTGCTATGTGGATGGAGGAGAGGGTGGATGAGACTTGTTGCTATGTGGATGGAGGAGAGGGTGGATGAGACTTGTTGCTATGTGGATGGAGGAAAGGGGTGGGGATCGCAGACCCGTTATTTTGGCGGGGTACCAGATGCTGTCCTCGTGCCGGGCCAGACAGGCAGAACCCTCTTGAAGGTTACTCAGGTCCGAATCCTGGAACTGCCTCAGCTCTGACACAGCCACCACCTCGCCATGGGAGAACCTATCAGAGTGAGAATCGGAAGCTGGGGCTCCTCCCATCAAAATGCTACAAGATTGCCTCAGAGGACTGCTGATAAGTACTTTGAGTAGTTCAGAAAGACAAAAAAGTTTTAACTTGGAAACAATTCTTTTAAATTAATGTTTCAATGTTTTTGAGAAGGTGATAATATGCAACAGGTCACAGAGTTTAGAGAACGGAATTAAGGCCTGATTGTCACAGCAGCCCTATGCGTGACACGCCAATCTGAGAGGAAGTTGTGTACGACGACATCGTCATCCCTCACCTGAATTCAACATGGTGAAAAGCAATTTGCTTGAATGCGTTTGCTGTAAACGGCTTGAAATGTTTAGCAGCAGGATTGTACTTTTTTTCTGTGTCCATGTTAGTAACTAGAAGCAGCGGGTGACGACAGATTAAAATAATCAGTGCCACACCTCACCACAGGTCCAGTGCACCACCGTATGGGTTTATGAAACGGTGTGTGGTGTTTTTTCTCACCCCGAACCCAGCTCTGATATCACACCACCCTTTCTCGTGGCATCCCCTCCCCTGTAGGGATGTCACAGCACAACGGTTTAATAATATACCACGGTGACAGAATTAACAGTTATCATACCATATACATTTCCCCCTACCGTGATAACAGAGTTGACGGTATACCTGCTATTGGTGTAAAATCATTACACAGGTAAAATACGTGTTGGACTATAAGTAGCACAGGCACACTCTGATGCTTTGCTGACACGCCTTTGATTAACAAGCGTGTTACGGCACCGCGTGACCCTAGCTTGAGCCTCAGCACCTCACTGTTGAATGAAGCATGCCAATTCTCCCGTCTGTCTGTTTGATGATCAGCCCCTTTCACACATGGAACCCGTACCATTGCTGGGTTCAATTATCCAAGTTAGGTAGCGGTAGTTAAATGTATTAATAATCAGTAAATAACGGCACATGTGAACGCAGTGATTACTGCGGTATTATCAGACCGTCATAAACTCATACCGCGACATTCCTAGTCCCCGGTGACTTCGCTGCCAGGTCTATTGCCAAATGGCCTGCCATGCCTCATACGTCAGACCTCACTCACAAAACACAAGTGAGTACTGATAGATGCTATCAGAAACTGATGCATATTTTGTTGTGGGCCCCAAACAATTTGCAAAATACATGAAAATAATTATGCTTCTATTGAGAGTAGGCTTAAAGGTCCCCACTGAATCTATTTTTTGGCAATTTTATATTATTCTACAACATCTAACAAACACATATATATATTTTTTATTTAATTTTTTGTTTTATATGCTCTGCCTTGACTGGTTATCTGACTGGAAATGATAGGAGCGCCCCTCCAATCTCCTGCCCACACAACTCGTACAAAACACAACCCCAACAAACGTACATGGTGTCCGTAAATTATCCAGCAGGCATTAAACCATACATGTTCAAGCCAGTCTCTGATCCCCCCTTCTCAACACCAGTCTTACTGCGAAGCCAGAACTGTGCTGTGCTGTGTTTTGGAAGCAGTCTGCGCCAAAATGAGTGGAGCACATCACAAAGAAGGGCCTCGCTTTTGTCAGAACGTGCCCCTGAAATATAAATGGCAGCCAACCACTCCTTTCACTCTCCTCCTGTAATGTGCCGTGCGATGAGCGGTTAGCTGTCTGGCTACCAGTAATAGCGCACCTAACGTGACGAACAACGACGCTCAACATTTCGCTTGCTCTCTGCTCGTACAGGTAGTTTTCTAATAATGCGATGATGCCACACTCAAGGTTAAGATGTGCTCGGGAGTGCTTATGCAAATAGCAGGTAAAAGATGATCAGCCGTTTCGATTGAAATCCATAATCTACATCAGATCTGGAGCCAAATCTAACTGGCTTGCTTTGTCATTACATTTTTTGGGGGGAATGTGGCGACATGTCATGTCTTACAGATTTCATATTTTGCCAGCTTAATTGAGACATGTTAGACAATGCAATAGACAATGCAAGCGACCAAGCATTTAATAAACTTGAAACAAATAAGTGGGGGGCCTCAGCAAGCTAAAGAATGGAAAACAATTCTGCTTCAATAAAAGCTTCACTGATGTCCTGCAAGCTCGGGATGAGAGAATGAGGCTACACTAAACATGGAAGAGTTCCAATGTTCTATCAGCGGCTCAAAAATGTCACCAATAATTGTGGCTTTCTGTGGAGAACAACAGCTTTCTGATTGGTTTAAAGGAGCCAATGATCGACAACTCATTGTAACTTGTGAAGCCAAACTTTAAACTTCGAGTCTGAGAGAGGGTCGTGTTGAAATGTGTCCAACTTCACACAAAATTACCAGTGACAGAAATATCCACTGAGGAAACCGTGTGTAACGCAAGACTACGCAAGCAATGTGATATACATTTCAAGAGCTGAAGTGCACAGATTCTACCTGCAGTTTTCCATGAAGCGACACTTGTCCTCCAGAAAGAAGGGGCAGGGCTTCATGGATTTGTGTGTGGGGTGAACGTACAGCACCCTCACGCAGGACTCTGTCCCGTCTGAGTCCTCCGCTCCCACGACCATGGCATTATGGTACTCCAGCGTACCCCAAGCGGTGCGGTATGGCGCTCGGACCTTCGTCCCGCTCACCGTGTCTTCGTTGTCCTCTTCTTCCTCCTCAGCGTCTTCAGCCTCGACGGTCGCCGTCGGGCTCTGAGCGGAATCCCGAGACCAGTCTGCACTGCCAGACGGTGAGCCAAACTTCGCCGGCTCCCCCAGTTCTGAGTAAAATGCAGCAAACTCATCACCCAGGCCGCCGCCTTCCGCTGACTTTTCCCCCGCCGGTATGACCTGCACCGTGCCGTCCTCCAGGCTCGCGAGAAGCTGGCTCTTTTTGACGGACATCAGGCTCGACTCCGTGAGCTCTATCAGCTGACACAAGTCGTCCTTCAACTTGAGAAGGTCCAAATGCTGGGCGGAGTCCAGCCCCGCCCCCAGGGCCGTCTCCACCTGCTGCAGTTGGGCATTGTAGGTTTCTATCGCTGCTTCCAAAGTCCCCTCATCCATGGCGAAGAGCAGCGGGTCAACATCAAGGAGTCTGCCAAAAAAATTCAGCGATCACAACAAACACTTGTGATGTGGTGACATGGTGGTCATCACAACATTCTGTACAGGAGACATGCCATCTGGCTGACACTGTACAAGAAGCTCCATGGATTCGTTCGCCACTTAAAAAACAAGCTGGCGGTGTACCAACGCAGGTGTCCACACTTTCAGCCGGCCCCACTGATTTTACCTGGAAATCTATAATTTAATCAATCTTTTAAAATGTAACCTCAACATTAAGACTTGGGGAGTATACTACGAAGCAGGATTACTGAGCTAGCCAAATAACTGCACGGAACCCTCCCAAAATCTGGTAAAATTCGGAACCCTCCCAAATCTGGAACATGGACTGAAGTAAAAAGAGCTGTTCCAGGCTATACTCAGTGCAGTTATCCAGCTAACTCAGTAATTCTGCTTCATAGTATACCCCCTCTATCTAATTAAGAACAGTTAAAGGTGCACTATGCAGGATCTTTTGCCTTGCTGTGGTCCTGTGTTTACAAGTCTCCTCCTCCGTCCTCACTCATGCTAGCTGGATAACTAGAGGTAACGTTACTTTCAGGTCCAACAGAAAACACGACAGCTCCGTGTCACTCTTAATCCCCTTGGTGAACTTCCGCTGTCGCCATTGAGCAAAAGAAATGGCAAGGTTTACTCTGGTTTTTTAACGAGCCCCGTCGGCTTGTCATTTAATTTCGCTGTAGGCCTACTTGCACTTCTTCACCTCCACCATTGCAGTAGCTAGAAACCTAATCACACCCCACAGGCTCTGTGGCCACACCACACCACTCCATACAGAAAAGTATGCTCAGAAACGTCCCGAACAATTCGTAGACGAATAAATACAGGCAGAGGAGCACATATTAGGCAAATGTGCGCTAAAACAGATTGCCAGTGCATCATAGATGACTGAGCATGGCTATTTTATATTAATTTCAAGGTAAAAATCCTGCACAGTGCACCTTTAAGAGCTTATTACAGCTCACAGATTCAAGAACACGAAGAAGACCTTTGTGTCAAAACTTTTGCTGCTAAATTATTATTTTTTTTAATCCGCTGTGCACTTCTCCCCTCTTTGCCTCCATTACTCTGTGCAAATAAATGACTGAATAATCCAGTTTGAGCTTTATCACCTTGTTTACAGTGTGCAGAGTCTTCAGACAGCAAACATTCTTGCAATTATGGATAAAAGGAAAAAGAACAGTGACCGAGTTTGGGAACCAATGATTGACAATAAGCAATATAGTTACAAACTGGACACAATGAACAGGATTCGTGAGATAGGTCAGACAGTTCAGCGGCATATTTAATGTAGAGGAAAAACGAGGGTTATGCTAGCGAGGTGGTCAGCTGTCATGCGTTGTAAATGACAGATTGGGCTGTATTTTATAGAGACAGCACGATTAAAGAAAGGAACATCTCGTATTTCAAGCAACATTTAACTGACAAAAGAGCTCTTCTATTGCATAATGAGTTAGTTAACAAACTAATTGAAGTCATAGGTAAACACAATAGCCTATTTAACTAAAAAGTTAGCCAATAACTGTCTAACGTTAGGCTCTTCCTCGAAAATGTACCACCCACATGTCTAACGTTAAATTGCCAGCTCACGACCAAGTCGCTATTGTGTTAACGGAGCTGCAAGTTGGCGAAATCAAAATCTGATACATTTACATTCGTCCAAAGGATAGTTATCTATACAACTAATGCATCATGTAGTAGCTATGGCTAAAACACTGTTTGTTTTTTCTTGCTAACTGTAGCTAAACATCCAGCAACGCCAAGCATCCATCGTTAGCTATCCTTTCTGTTCCTTGTTTTTATCGACAAGCTGCTAAGCTAGCTAGTTCAGAATAAACGCAAATGTGTAGCATATAAACGGTCCATCTTGAAAACAGGACTAAAATAATCCCACTGTATTTTTGTAAGTGACTAACGAGCAACGTGACCATTTAATAGTTGCAACATTTAGCCAGAAAACTTATTTACCTTCATTGATTTGTCAGCGCTTTACTCGCCATTGCCAGTGTGAAGCACGTGACTTCCGGTATTCGTAAGAGCGGGACATTTCACAATAAAAGTGAGATTTATTTTTATAAGTCATGTTTTGTAGTATTGTACGCAAAAACTGATTTTTTGATTTGATAATTGAACATATTTCAGAGTCTTAATTAATTTTGTCACTTGGCCAACCAAATTTGTTACTGCAATATTTGGTTATAGTCTGTAAACCAGAGGGAAATTATTATAACTCAGAAATGGGTTCTTCACAGTGTCTACTATAAAAAAGTAGGTGAGTTTCAGACAACAATTCCAAGGGCAAATGCATTGCCTGAAACTTATTTGATTGAAATAGTAAGCACTCTGAGAAATCCATTTCATCCTAGTTTTATGGAGTTAGAATCAGGGAATTAAATTAACTTTTTCACCCACTGGCCAGAATGGCTTGTAGATTCTAAAAATCACCAGCCAATTTCAACATTGTACTAGCCACATTACCATTACAATCAGAGGTGGAACATCCAGGTTCAGAAAGTAAAAATCCTCCCCAGTATTTTGTTCCAATCACCTGGATTTGCTAATTAGCACAATTCATCAGCCCGGAGGTAGAACTAATTAGTGAAATCAACTGGCTGAGTTCATGAGAGGAAGAAAAACATGGCAGGAATTTTACATTCTGACCCCTGGACTTTCCACCTCTGATTGCAATATATCACAGTTATATCTGTGTATAATGTATAATGTATAATATATCTAGTTGGTTACTAGAGTAGAAAATCTACCAGCCACAATCAAACTTTTACCAGCATTTGGCTGGTATTAATCTCACACCCTTGTTAGAATCCTTTGCAGGAAAGAAATATTTGTGATCCCTAATATGCAGATGTATGGTAATTATTCCAAGAGAAAATACATTATCTGAAACGCATCTGATGTATATTATAAATATTCTGAGGAGTTCATTCCACCCCAATATTACCGACTTAGATTTTCATTGATATTTGTATTGCCTTATGTTCAAATGAGCACAATTGAGCAGTGTACTTGGGTATTTCACCTGGGCTGCTTCTCGACATTCATTTTCAACTATGAAGGTGAACAGTGCATGTAACTGGCCACACAAACACACTGTGCATTTATGTGTGTGGAAACTGCCTGTATTTTGTGTGTGCGTGTAATAATTATACCCCTGCAACAATTTGTACGATAACACAGCGGTAGAAAACTCACCTGATTTAGAAACTAGATATTTAGAAGAATCAGATTCACCACACCCCTATTTATTTAGCATGAGTTTTGAGATTAAGATTTTGAATTCCCCACACTCTATAAGCACATACTGTATGAGAATTATATTTTTAAAAAATGTATTGTTACTTTACAATTTACTATTCCTGTTTTATTCAACTGTACAGCTCTATAGAATATGTATATATTTATACATTTGTCGTAAGAATTATTACCACAGGTTGTGCCGGTTTGCTCCTGCCCTTGAAACAATATGTAAGAAATTCATCATATATATTTTTAATGGTTAATTATGAAAAGTAATATAAATAAAACATGCATTCATTATATTCATGATGCTTAAAAAATTATGTTTTTTCCCCAAATTCATTTTAATAACTCATACATTGGCTGTAGTCATATTAAGTAATTTTATTTCACAAGCGGTAATCTACAGTTTTACAAACATAGTTTGTGCAGAGCATCAGGTGGATATGCTCACAATTATAAATTCTGCAAATGTAATGTGCAGCGTCACCTGTGGAAAGAATTCAAATCTTTTCAACAGCGCAATAAGAACTTACTTTTATTTTGGTAGAAAAAGTTCTCAAATGCAAACTGGCACCCTAAAACTGGAAGTCTTAAGGCAGCATTATTATTGGTTAGCTTCAAGGAGCTCAACATTTGCACAAAAAATTATGAATGATGGGAAGTGTAGTCTAATTCAGTCTCTGTTTTTGCGTTTCAAAGAGGAAAGAAGACATCAACGCACCTATGTCAATGCCCATAGGCTAAATTCACATATGAACAATCCCTAAATTCACCACAGTGATATTTTCTTTTTTATTTTAAACCCCAAGCCCAGTTTTCCAGAAACATTTAATCTGGATGCAGCAAATTGGTATCATACTCAATTCTGAAGCGATCATGAAATTATGCTCTTTACTATTCACAATCACCCCAGACTGTCTGAAAATAGGGCCTGGGTTCAAAAATACTGAACTTATACTTTATGGTTTTGATTTTTTCATGAATTTTGGCTCTTTATAATTTTTACAGTACAAACTAAGGCTGTATCCCAATATATCCCAATTTTTGGCATCAAAGTCATCTTCATTTTGCCTTTAAGCTTAAAATGTAAAAACAACATTTAAGCTTGATTAAAGGTAGGATTGAATCACCAAATCCAAATCCCAATCTGAAAGACAAGAATCAAATTTATCTGTTTAGAAAAAACAATTTTTCTGATTTAATCCAATCCGATTACTGTTATCCTGTCAGATAAGTTTTGAAAGGCAGTGTCCAGAAATGGTTTTCTAGTAAATGCGATTTCCATGAGCTGAAAAGTACAGTATTGAGTGGGTTCTTTCCATTTATCTTCTTTTTACTCATTTCCATTTGGCCCACCACCACTTGTATGTTGAACATCATGAAACAGATTTTATATATAGATTGAGAATCAGACACCCTACACCAGTGGTCCCCAACCCTATTGCTGGAGATCTACCATACTGTAGGTTTTTACTCCAACCCTAACAAAGCACACCTCATTCAATAGCTAGAGATCTCATTGAGTTGCTAACTAGTAGATTCAGGTGTGCCAAATTAGGGTTGAAATGAAATCCTACAGGACGGTAGATCTCAAGGAACACTGCCCAACACACTGCGCCACACAGTCTTGCCCGCACGCACTTTGTCACTCACAATACAAACACATTGTACAGATATACTTATGTCAACAAACACAATTCAGATACAACTTAACATAGCCATTCAATAAAAGCTCAATTTTCTTCCTTATCATCTACATTGTCATTTCCTGATGCACAGCAAATGACAGAAGTGCACACAGAAGGTAAATAGCAGAGCTCATGCTGATGTCTTGAGTAACTAATCTAGTTTTAGTATATTGTGACCAAATCTGTTTGTTTAGAGGTATTTCCTGGTGGTGATTCAAAATAATCAAATCAATATTTATTTATATAGCGCATTTCACAACTAGTTGTCACAATGCGCTTCACAGAAAAACCCAACCTAAACCCCCACAAGAGCAAGCCAGAGGCAACAGTGGCAAAGAAAAACTCCCTGAGGTACACAGGGCTCTGAAATAATTAAACATGATCATTTACCATCAATGGTTTGTGGTTTTTAGCACTGTTTGAATAGTATTCATTGATATTTTGTTTGGGAAAAAAGAAAAAGAAATAACAGACCCACTATTTTGACTGGTTACTGGATGCCAGCTTCATTTTTAGGTGAAACCTTCATCGGCTATTTTTGTTGGGCATAGCCAATACCACATATGTTTGTTGGCATGTCATGCCTTGTGTATGACACTAGATGGGGTAATATCCCAATTTCCAAAAAAGCTGATTTACAGTTGAGATAAACATGAATACATCCTTATACTGACTAATAAATCATGAAAAAAATACTTAGGCTAAAAAAGGCCCGTTCACTGCAATAACCAAGCTATAGCGGGCAAAAACACACAGACAAAATCTATTTTTGGACATAAAACACAATTCTTTAAATGTAAATACTCATATACACTGCTCAAAGAAATTAAGGGAACACTTAATCAACACAGTATAACACCAAGTCAATTAAACTTCTGGGATATCGATCTGTCCAGTTAGGAAGAGAAAACAATTGTGAATCAATTTCACCTGCTTTGGTGCAAATGAAAGTGACAACAGATGGACAGGAGAGGCAACAGCAAGACAACCTCCAAAAAGTTAATGGTTTTTTCAGGTGGTGGCCACAGACCATTTCTCTCTCCTTATCCTTCCTGACTGATTTTTTTCTAGTTTTGCATTTTGCTAGTGCCCTTGTCACTACTGGTAGCATGGGGTGGTACCCGCAGCCCATTCAGGTTGCACAGGTAGTCCAGCTTCTCCAGGATGGCACATTAATACATGCCGTCGCAAGAAAATTTGCTGTGTTTCCCAGCACAGTCTCAATAGCGTGGAGGAGATACCGGGAGATGGGCCATTACACGAAGAGAGCTGGACAAGACCGTAGAAGGGCAACAACCCAGCGGCAGGACCGGTATCTGCTCCTTTGTGCAAGGAGGAACAGGAGGAGCACTGCCAGAGCCCTACAAAATGACCTCCAGTGGGCTACTTGTGTGCATGTTTCTGACAAAACTGTCAGAAACAGACTCCATGAGGGTGGCATGAGGGCCCGACGTCCTGTAGTGGGACCTGTGCTCACAGCCCAGCATCGTGCAGCTCAATTGCCATTTGCCAGAGAACACCAGAATTGGCAGGTTCACTATTGGCGCCCCGTTCTCTTCACAGATGAGAGCAGGTTCACACTGAGCACATGTGACAGACGAGTCTGGAGACGCCGTGGCGAATGTTATGCTGCCTGCAACATCATCCAGCATGACCGGTTTGGTTTAATTGACTTGGTGTTATACTGTGATGATTAAGTGCTCCCTTAATTGTTTTGAGCAGTGTACTTCGGTATTTCCACCTGGGCTGCTTCTAGACATTCATTTTCAACTATGAAGGTGAACAGTGCATGTAACTGGCCACACAAACACACTGTGCATTTGTGTGTGTGGAAACAGCCTAAATTTTGTGCATTTATACTGGCATTTCCCCTTTCAACAGAGGGAGTGCTCTATGGCTAAAACTCATAGAGAATGGACTCTAAAATATACATTTCCAGAAAATGTTTAGACCCAAAAAATTAGGCAGTTAAATAACAGCGTTAACGTATTTTCTAAGATTCCCATCAGCACAGAACTCATGGTACAAAATGCTTTCTGAGTTTCTGTACGCTGTCCCTGTGATGTTCTGAGAAGGACCGAAATGCAGACCACAGGTAGCAGGCAAAAACATCGTTTATTCACAGTCCAAGATCAGTAGCCAGGCAATCAGAGTTGAGACGGTACAAAATTGAAATGCAAAATAGTAAAAAATAAACGTAGCAAGAGTCAAAAAACCAGAAAGACACAGCAAACAAAACAGAAGGAAAAGGCAGGCTCGAAGTCGTACATAAGGGTTGTCTCAAGAATCTCAAATAACACAGGCTCACAAAAATTATAAAAAAGGAAAACGAGTCTTGAAATACAGGGGAAAACCCGCATGTGCAAACATGAATACAGAAAGTGGATTCTACGATAACATGGAATCATAGACAGACAAGGGAACTGAAGTGGCGTGTCAAATGGGAACGTAAGCAGTAATACTAATGAACACGAACAAACACGTAAAGAAAATAATAAAGTAACAGAAAATAAACAGAACACAATACACAAACAAACAGAACCATAACAGTCACAGCATAGCAGGACAAACAAACATCCTGCAAATGTTCAGTAAAACAGTGAATCAGGACACAGCATTGGTCTTGTCGCTTATAAAATGAAATACTGTTCATGATTCCAGGGCAATTTTGAGCATATATTGGTTTTGTTATTCATACATTAGGCAAGTTTTAGTTTTGTGGTGTTCTGAATAAACATTATTCATCAGAGCTACAAAATATTGATAGTATACAGCCAGCTTTTCCTTTGTGTTATTAGATAAACCTAGATAGCGTTTTTATGCTTACATCTACATTAATGGCCCTGTCACACTATTGCGTATCGTGCCAGCGTATGAAAAATATCACTCATACGCTGATATACGCTGACATACGCTAGGGGTACGTTAGGCATAGGTTGTATACGTTTCAAGCACGGTCGCATACGGCGGCATACGCTGGCATACGGCGAGGCACAAAAAGTTTTTTAAGCATGCTTAAAAATTTTGTGCGTTTTCGGACGTATGGTTTATACGCTAAGCATATGCTAGGCATACGCTGAATACGCTAGAATTACGTTAGAGGTACGTTACTCATAGGTCGAGTACGCTGGTCATACGCTGACACGAAGGTGTACCGTACAGTTATTTTATGAATTTACATACGCAACTCATACGTTTCTCTCATACGCAATAGTGTGACAGGGCCATAAGGCATTTAACAGATCCCATCCACAGAGTGCATCCAAATACACTTATTTAGGCAACACACAGTGCTGATGTGAATCAGCATTCATGCCAATAGCAGTAGTCAATACAACACAGTTACCGTCATAGGACCAGGAAGAGAATATGAAGCAATTGACTGGTAGGAGACCATGATGAGGCACGTGTTACCTATTTCTGTAAAAGAACCCGCCTCCCACACTCAATAAAAACATGTGCTGCTTCATTCTTGTGAAATGTGTCCC
This sequence comes from Ilyophis sp. 1 JC-2022, assembly GCA_022702515.1. Classification (NCBI taxonomy): domain Eukaryota; kingdom Metazoa; phylum Chordata; class Actinopteri; order Anguilliformes; family Synaphobranchidae; genus Ilyophis; species Ilyophis sp. 1 JC-2022. The sequence continues at coordinate 13,329,627 of CM040402.1, forward strand.
AGTGCATATGTTTGTTGAACATGTTTGTTTTCTGTATCCTATCATGTTACTCCAGCACATGCTGGACGAAGAAATGGCCTTCAAAGGACTGTTTATTTGCGTAGGAAACCAAATTGAGTTACGCAACGATGGAGAAACTTGTTTCGGTAAACTACATTTATTGCATGTGTATTTCTATGTCAGACTGACAATGTTTACATGCACACAGTTTTACAGATAAAGGTCCTAATCCTGGTTAGAGTCACCTTCCCAAGTTCCCAGAAAGCTGCTTACGTGCACCATGAAATACCATTGCCAATTATATTCCCCTCTCAGCAGGAATATAATTGGCGACGGGAAAATGTTTTACCTAGTTTGGGTCTGTTACTGATAAGCGAACATGCACTTAAAGATTATATTTGTATTTTAGTAATTGGAGTACGACAGGCTATATCAAGATGAGTTCTGTAAATTGAGTCACAAGGGACACAGGTGGAAATTAGTTAATGATCAGAGGTGAAAAAAGAGGTCAGAAAGTATCAGAAAGAAATCCTGCCATGTGTTTCTTCCACACAGGAACTACTTAGTTCTACCTCCTGGCTGAAGAATTGTGTTTACTTTGTGAACCTGGATTTTCCACCTCTGGTTAATTATATATGGCAGACTGATATCAGGAACTATTTGTTTTCTGTGACAGTAATATTAATGCATGAAATAGCTATCCAAAGCATACATTATTCTTGGGGTGATCAGGGCCCATAGGTGCCGGGTTTATTTTTTTATCTCATCCCCCATCTTTTCTTCGCGTCCTCAATTGGATGGAGCTAAGGAGTGAGAAAACGTCTCGAGGGGTGGAAATCTAGGTTATACATTTTTTTACCTGTCATCGACATAAATGTGTCAATTTAACTCAGGTTTAACCAAGATATAGCCCATATTCTAGCCCATTAAAAAAAAAAAGTTTCATCTCTAGAGAGCCAGTAGTATGTAAGATACCTTTACAAATAGCTTGGTTGCTTGTTTTGCATTTATTTAACGTGCTTCACGTGCGCATCAAACCAGATGAAACCACCCGTAACCAGCCTCAAACTATAACTTCCCTCTGCAATACGATTTGCCCGTGGGTGCCCAGGCCCCTGAGCACCCACAAGATCGGCGCCTATGTCAGGGCCTGTATTCATAAGGCATCTCCAAGAATGAGTGCTGATCTAAGATCAGTTTTGCATTTTTTCTCATCATGCATAAGGTTAGGCTATAGACAGGGGGAAATCTTATGGCAGCTAACTAAACATGACAAATGAAGCTGCCCCTACCTGCATAATGGCAAAATTTGCCTGACCCCTCAGGACTAGCCCACCCAGGACTAGCCAACCACTAAGAACTGGCACAGTCCAGATTCTTCCCAGAGCATGGGGAGTATCACTTTACTTTTATTAATTTTATAATCATTTACCTTTATTTAGCCAGTTAGGTCAATTCTAAACCTCTTGCCATGACGACCTGGAGAATCAAAGTGGATGGAGAATGCGGGCAATTGCGTAGCCCATGAGATGCGGGGGCAGGGATGTGGTGATGACGTGGCAGGATTCAAGCAGACACATTTGTGGGAATTTGTCTCGGATGCTGAAGCTACTCATTCCACAATACGATTTACGATCACAGTGAGTCAGGATCTCGGTTTAATGTTTGAACAACATCGTGGTGGAACTACGCTTAAAGGACTTAATGAGATGCATCACTTGGAAAAACTTTTTTTTGTTTGTTTGAAGACGCAGTTAATCTGGAGATTGTGGCGAATCCTGCTGTTTCATAATCTACCTCAGAGATTCCCAGACGTCTTCGGTCAGGCACCTCTTTGGTAATCAAAATTCTTTAAGCCCCACCTCCCCCGCAATGTGAATTTTATCTTCAATCCTCACCGTGCCCTCCATTTGGGAACCACTGCTCTACCTGAATCATCATTGGACTCAAACTTCCATTGTATGTGCTTGTGCAATTAAGTAAGCTACAGTTTCTTCTTCACAACAGTAAATTTAAAAAAAGAAAGTAAAAATGTAAATATAAATGGAAAAAATTATTCGGTTACATTTTGTTCATAAGAATTTCTAGGGGTGCCAATAATTGTGGGATTTGTTTTTTTCTCAGAAGGAATTTACTTCAATTAAAAGTTGGATCTTTCTATTTTTTTCAGTGTGAGATTAAGTTAATTCACCAAACAGTACATTTTTTATAACCCTTTTTACTCATCTTTACCAGGGGTGTCAATAATTGTGGAGGGCACTGTTTATATTTAAATCCACAAACTTTTTCAAATAAAATAAAACCAACTCTGAGATGACAAATATACTGTAAACAAAACTTATGGAACTGAGTTCAGGCACTTTTCTAGTGGAGAACGACCAAGGCTGTCCTGTTTGTGCTCATTTGACAGCACAAAGGTGAATGATCGAAAACATGTGAACCCAAATATTATCTCTCTCAGCACATTCCCAGAACATCCGGGGAGAGTCAACATAAACATTCCCAGCACACATAGTTGTCCAGTTTCCTGGATGCCCCTTGAAGGTTATATTTTAATTTCGAGGGAAATAGCAGAAAGCGAAACTGCAGAAATGGCCATGGGGTGTTGGTTTTGTTATTACACCTCATTCCGTGGATGATCAGTCATGCCAATTTCATCAGCTTTCATTGGGAAAGTTTTTACGATGTACTTGGCACCTGTACTCCATGTTTATTTTTTTGACTAAACGATAAGCATTAAACCATCAAGCTTGTACGCAACATGCCTTTTCTGTGACTGACAGAACTTGTTTGGAAAAATGTAATGTTCTCAGACTGGTGGGGTGGGTTCACATGTCATTTTGCCAAAACAAGCATCTCGTGACACATTGCAGCAAACACCCATACCTGCAGTCTTACATTCACAGAGGCTACACACAACTACTTGTACAAGTATTCTCTTATCTGGACTATTGTAAAGCCTATGTATGCTGGTTTCTGTCCTGGGGGGGATGTGTGTATGCTGGTTTCTGTCCTGGGGGGGATGTGTGTATGCTGGTTTCTGTCCTGGGGGGGATGTGTGTATGCTGGTTTCTGTCCTGGGGGGGATGTGTGTATGCTGGTTTCTGTCACAGTCAAACTCATTATCAGTTAAGGATTTTGAAAGCATTGTGTTGTAGTTCTTTCAGAAATGTATTCATAAACGTATTCGCACAATTGTATTGTACTTAAATTTTTCACAACAGTTTATTTACATTGACCAGGTGTACCAGAAATATTATGACCCCACCAACTGTCAGTTTATAATTAAATTCAAAATGTAATTGCATTATAAAATAAATACTTTTCCATAAAGCACATTACAGAAAATTAAACCATTAGTTGGTCTGACTGATTACAAGTCCTGTAAAAGGAATATGAGGAATATGAGATATGGGTTATTCTCTGAAGAAGAGGACTGTTTGCCCAAGGTGACACAGCATTTGACAAAAAAAAGCATTTGCACAGATTGGTACTTTACTGATGGAATCCTGGCTATAGCAGTACTTACTAAAAGCTACACCAAGGACCAAAGTAGTATTTCTGGCTAAGAGTTGTTAAGTATATAGCCTGCAGGAAATGTCCTCATTCAAACTTATTTTCCTACAGTATTTGACCGTCTGATCCAGTTGGGAGCCAAATCCATGAGCTTAACTCATTAGGGGTCCATAACCCCCCACCCCCCGCCACCCCCATTTTAAAGTGACCTCATCTACCAACGTGTTATACAGACACAAAGTTTGCTGTGCACATCCATGGAGCGGCAGTGTAGTATAATGGTTAAGGAACTGGACTTGTAACCGAAAGGTTGCAGGTTCGATTGCCAGGTAGGACACTACCGTTGTACCCTTGAGCAAGGTACTTAACCTGCATTGCTTCAGTATATATCCAGCTGTATGAATGGATACATGTAATAAGAAGTTGTGTAAGTCGCTCTGGATAAGAGAGTCTGCTAAATGCCTATAATGTAATGTAATGTCAGGGGAGATTGTTGTGCCTTGGCGGAGGTCTGCACTCCACTGAGTGTGTTCTTTATAGTTTATGCATTTAAAAGCTGGTATTTAAATATTTACTTTGACAGTAAATATATTATATGAAGACTTTGTCCATCTGAGCCAGAGCCGGTTTTTGGCATAGGCAGTATAGGCAAATGCTAAGGGCGCCACCACCCAAAGGGGGCGCAACAAATGGGGAAAAAAAAGAAGCAAAAAAAGTTTCGCTTAAAAACATTTTTTTTTTAAATAATTTTTGACTAATACTACTAGTTAACACTGTTATTTCGAAATATTAAATAACCCCACAACAACCAACGTAGCTCTATAGCATAGCCTATTAAATAATAATAATTTCTTTTTTTTATTATTATTATTTTTTTTATCCCACCTTCCACCCCCCCTCTTCGGAGGACAACTTTATTTTTTAATTACAATTCTTTTTAGTAATGAACAGTAACATTATTTACAGTGGTAAAAACAATAGTAATTTCCTCTCTGAGGGAGGGAAGAAACACCAAGACAAACCAACAATAACACAAAAGAAACCAAAAAGAACAGAAGAAAGAAAGGAGAAGAAAATAAAACAGAAATGGACATACAGCCAGATAGACATACAGTCAGACGAAGAATGGGACTGATATACAGACAGGCACACAAAGGGACAGAGAGACCGACAGACAGGGGTACGTGACGGGAAGTGGGGGTGTAGTAGGGGTTCTATAGAGGGAAGAGAAATGCACAGGGGGTAAGGGGAAGAGGGGCTTGGGGGATTGTATAGAGGGAAGATGAGGGGGGTTGGGGAATTGGGGGGGTGATTCACAGGCTCATTTGAGGTGATTAGATATTTAGATTATCCATGAATGATTTCCAGATGCTATTGAATTGGGGGATTTCGCTGCGATTGGAGGCTGAAATATTTTCCTGTGAAATGTGATCTAATAGAAGGTTTGACCATTGCCTAGTATTCACGGTCTTTCTGGTCTTCCAGTTTAAAAGGATGGTTTTCTTGGCGACAGCTAGGGCAACAAGCAAGGGTTTAGTGTTCTGGATTGTTGGGTTGATAGCAGATAAATCCCTGAGTAGGCAGAGAGAGGGAGAGAGTGGAATGCTGCAGCCCAGGATGTGGGATAGTGTATTGGTGATTGAGTTCCAAAAGTGTTGAAGGGGTGAGCAAAGCCAGATTGCGTGAAGATAATCGTCTGTGGTGTTGAGGGTGCAGTGTGAACATATGTTTGTGCTTGCAAATCCCATTTTAAACATCTTGTGCTGAGTGATATGTACTCTGTGTATTACTTTGAATTGGATTAATTGCAGATTAGTATTGTTAGTCATCGTGAATGTGTTGTTGCAGATTTGTTGCCAAAATACGGCGCTGGGAGAGAAAGCCAGGTCCGCTTCCCATCTTGAGATCGGGAGGTGTATTGTAGAGTCTGTGCTTGCTAGTATTTTGTATATTTTTGAAAGTAATTTCTTCTGAGATGTTATTTCATTCATGGCTGATATGATGGGGGGTGGTTGGAGTTCATTGTATATCATATTGATTTTAGATTTTATAACCGATTTTAATTGGAGAAATTGGAGAAATTAGTCTCTTCCAATGCCGTATTTTTCTGTGAGATCTTGAAAGGTGGTGAAGGTGTTGTTTGTAAAGATGTGGTTAAGATGGGTGATGCCTTTTTGTTTCCATACCGGGAAGTGTAAGGGTGATTTATTAAGTTGAAAGTCAGGGTTGTGCCATATTGGGGTGTGTTTGCAGGGTGCTGAGGTGGAGTTAGTTAGCTTGTTAGTTTTCCACCAGGCTGTCAGAGTTGTCGAGATTACAGTATTCTTGAAGCAGTTGTGATGTTTTATGTTGGTATTGAGGAATGGCAGGTCCTGTGGTGATATTTCCATGCAGACTTCTTTTTCAATATCATCCCATGGGTGGTATTGTTGGGTGGGGTGAATCCAATTGTGAATGTATATTAATTGGTTGGCCAGATAATAGTTATGAAAATTTGGTGCCTCGAGTCCTCCTTGGTTTTTGCTTTTTTGAAGAGTGGTTAATTTGATTCTTGGTGTTTTGTTTTTCCAGTAGAATTTGGATATGATTGAATCTAGGGAGTTGAACCAGTTGGTGGTGGGTTGGGTTGGGATCATAATGAATAAATAATTAACTTTTGGGAGAATTGACATTTTGGCAGTTGCTATTCTTCCGATTAGTGAGATTGGTAGGTTTGTCCATCTTTGTAAATCATCATCTATTGCTTTTATCAGTGGGGTGTAATTGAGCTGAAATAACTCTGACAGCCTGGGCGAGATGTTAATTCCTAAATATCTGATATTTCCAGAGGGGAGGGGGAAGGATGAGTCTTGGGTTGCAGCATTGCTATCACCTCCCTCTAAAGGTAGGATTGTTGATTTTGACCAGTTTATGGAGTAATCTGACACTTTAAAGAATGAGCCTAAGAGTTTTGTAGTTTCTTGTAATGATATTGTCGGTTCCTGTAGATATAATAACATATCGTCAGCATAAAGGCTGATCTTGTGGTGAGCGTTACCGGTGGTGATTCCTAGAATGTTAGCATTTTGTCTGATTGCTGTAGCGAGAGGTTCGATGAAAAGGGCAAAAAGAGAGGGAGAGAGTGGGCATCCTTGTCTGGTACCCCTGTGAAGTATGAAGCTTTGTGATGTTATTCCGTTTGTGGTGACAGTGGCCATAGGTGATGTGTATAGTGTTTTAATCCAGTGAATAAACGACTCTCCAAAACCAAATTTCTGTAAAGTTGCAAATAGGAATGACCAGTTGACTCTGTCGAAGGCTTTTTCTGCATCTAATGAGGTGATTATTGCTTTCAGATTGTGTTGTTTGGTGAAGTTTAATAAATGGAATAATCTGCGCATGTTGCTTGATGAGTGGCGTCCTTTGATAAATCCTGTTTGGTCAGGGTGAATTAATGTAGGAGTGACTGTTTCAATTCTGGTGGCTAAGGCTTTGCTAATTATTTTAATGTCCGTGTTGATCAGTGAAAGGGGGCGATAACTAGAGGGTAGGGTTGGGTCTTTGTCCAGCTTAAGCAGTACTGAGATAAGCGCAGTGTTCATGTGTGGAGGGATTTTGGAGTTATGTTCTATTTCTGTTGTCAATCTAATAAAAAAAATAAATAAATAATAATAATAATAATAATTTCTTAGTTCATGTTACCCCGCCCCCCTCCAGCCAGGCAATTAGACTTTACCTGCGCTTCCTCTCTGGGCAATGGTAAAGTGTGGCTATCTGACGTGACCCTCGCATTATATGCTATCAACATGTCGAAAAGACCAAAGCTGTCCGGTGCTCAGGGAAGGAAAAGAAGGAACAATGTGAAAAGGGCAGAGGTACAGTAACGTTAATGTGATTAAATTAATTGTCTAGTGCTCTCTGACTTTAGGCGCATCCTGCCCCGGTACCGGGGGCGCTTGGGTTGAAGAGGATAGTGCCAGATAACTTAAGTTAGCTAGCTAATATTACTGTAGCCGAGCGTTACATTAGCTAGTCACTCACACACACACATCAGCTCTCTCTGTTACGTCTGGACTCTGAAAAACCCAATAGCAGACCAGGATAAAGCAGAAACGTAGTTTATTTTCGAGTCCGGGGTCAAAAGCCAGGAGATCAGATATCGAGACAGTACAAAAACAGAAGGCAATAGAGTAGTCAGGAGTCCAAAAATAAAAAAACCGGGGAAGCACAGGCAGAGGTACAAAAACGGCAGGCAAAGGCAAAGTCAAAAAACAAGCAAACAGTCGAAACCAAAAAGCAATAAGGCAAACAAACAGAATCACAAGGCTAAATCGAGGTCGTACGGAAAGGGTGTCTCAGGTATATCAATAAATCTCTGGCTTTATAATCGCAGGCTCAGGAAATAAGGGTAACGTTCTGACAGGGAACAAACAGATATGTGGGTCTTATATACGTATAGGAAAGGGCGGGGTAACAAACTACGTGAGGTGAACACATTAGGTAACCAATGATACAATCACGAAAACATAACAAAAACATGGAAGGGACTCGGAAACATGCATAACAAACAACGGGCTCGAAGAGGAGCGGAGTGTGCTCAGTAATCACGAGAGGTGAAAACTACATACAAACAGCTGGCGCGAATTACAGAGATCGCGGAAAAACTGGTTAATCTGTTAGTATCTAACTATAAGACAGACAGTTAGTTGTTAGTATACATTTATGTTAATTGGTTTAGTAAGTGCGCTTAACTAATAAAGCACCCGAGTGATTGTTAGCGCGAGTTAGTAATCTATACAATTACACGTAAAAGAAATCAGGAAGTAGCAGAAACGAAACCCTCGGAAAATCCCGAAGTCACCTAAACAGTGCATACACGAGACAGGATAAACAAACACACGAATGCGACTCGGACAACCCACGAACAGAGGGGAATGCAATGATGATAATACACAGACATATGTACAGAATATAACACTCTCAGTCACTCTGCACCTTCTTGCTAGCTAGCTGGACAGCGGCAAGAGAATGGTCGCCTCATCTTGAAAAATACATAGACTATGCGTGCATAACAGTAGCCTACATAAAATAAAAGTAGGCTACATAACAACTAATAAAAATAAGAAAACTGTAGTACCAGTCATCATCAGGGAAATTAGGTCTATTTAGCAGGTGTTAGTCCTGTGTCATACTGTAGGCTACATTTTTATTGACATCTGGTTACCCTGTAATCAAAATGCTATTCCTTTTCATCTCCTTTATAATTAATGGTTGTAGTAAGCCTTTGGTTTGTTGTGTTACAGTTCATAATCTCTAAAGTTAGTTTGTATAGTTAGTTACATCAGTGTTTTAAAGTGCATATCATTAATGTTAATTCCAAATAAGCTTTCCCATTATGCTATATTAGTATTACACTGCAGTTTACTGCTTTTTTTGGACTTTCCATCATAAGCATAAATCACGTGGTCTCAAAACAGTTGTCTTATGATGATGTCATAGATGACTTTGCTGCAAGAAAGGTTAGGAAAGTAAGATTGTAGGTAAAGTGAGCTTGATGAGGGGGCTTCTAAGTCTGTTATAAGTCGAAGCCTTGTGCTTGTGTGCTTTTTGTGTTTGTGTGCAATTATTTGTGTGCAATTATTTCTTTATTTATTTTACTTTATTTTACTAAGTTAATTGTAATTATATTTTACCTTACTTTATTTCTGGCAGTAGGCTACTGGTTTCTTTAATATATATATTAAAGATAATATATTGTAAATATCTATAATAATAATGTCAGTTGTTCACTGTTTTGATGTTAACTGTTTGATTTTGTGGGTTATTTTCAGTAAAAGAAAAATGTGAAAACAAAAGTGTGAATGCATGTTATTGGTAGTGAATAAACTGTGATGCAAGGGGGCGCCAGATAAAATCCTGCCTAGGGCAGCCAATTGGTCAGAGCCGGCCCTGATCTGAGCTATTCTTTTATTATTATTAATATTATTATTCTTTGGTGCTGCCTCATCCCCATTTCAACCCTATTGTTTGCTTTCGACGTGCTGATTATTTTATTACTAAAGTTGAATGATATACGTTGTTTCGTTCAGTCAAGTTAAAGGCTTTCTTTACGAATGACCCTTTGAGTAACGTTCCGTCTCAGGACGAGAATGAGCAATTAACTGTGAAGACTAAATTCAAGCCGAAAAGTCACTTTGTACCCCCTGTGTTGAATTCTTCGGTTAATACGTTTTGTAGATCGGTGGAGCGTGATGCTATGCATTTGATCAATGAAGAGCCACTTCAGAATGCAAATATAACTAGAAGCACTGAATTTATTGTCTAAAGATGAGAGTATTGTGATTATAAGCGCGGACAAAAGTGGCACTACGGTGATTCTAAGTACAGAATTCTATATAGAAACGAAATTTTGGATCAGTATAAGTCTTTGCAATCAGACCCCACTGCTAAATTTTATAGTGTAATTAAAAACAGATTACAAATGGCTTTGGCTGAAAACATCCTGTTCTGGCCATTTTCTATACTCTGCCGAAAATTCTCAAGAGTTGTAATTCACCGGTCCCAGGACGTCCAATAGTTGCAGGAATACAATTGTTAACAGAACCGATTTTGCAATTTATTGATGGTCATATTAAACCTCTAGTAGCCTACATGAATTGCTTTCTTTTATTAAAGACACGACAGAATACCTTTGAGGATGTGGAAAACACAGACTTTTTGTGTACCATGGATGTTGCAAGTCTATATAATATACCGCATAAAGACAGTTTGAAAGCGTTACGTTACTTTTTGGAATTAAAAAAAGATAAATGTCCCTCTTCTGGTTTATTAGTTGATTTGGCAAGAGAGGTACTTACAAAAAAATTACTTCAAATTTGAGAATAATTATTTTTTACAAGTCCAAGGTACTGCTATGGTTTTCCGGTTTGCACCAAATTATGCCAACTTATTTATGGGTAGATTTGAGGAAGATTTTGTGTTCAATGATAATCTTTTTTTTCTTTTATTAAAAATTGGCACAGGTATATCGATGATGTTTTCTTTATTTGTGTAATGGTTTCAGTAGCGGAGAATCAAATGCGATGGGGAGGGGGATCAGAACAAGTCACCCACAAAGGTGAAGACCACTAAGGGAGCTTAAACCGCTAATAGGTAGGGAAAAAAGCCAAATAATAATCAACCCAAGAAAATAGGCCGAACTCGAAAACACGAGTGAGAGAACAAAACAAGGCTTTAATATCACGAGGTCTCTTGTACCTTACTATACCTGGCTCAATGTAAGTAGGAATGACAAAGCAGCACTGGGAAGCGGAAGTGATGAGCTTAAATACCCCGCAGGCAGTAGCACAGGTGAAACGCCTAATAGGCGAGGTGAAGCAAAACCCCGGAACGGAACGTGAGAAAAAATCAGATAGATTCCCAACCGGAGAGAAAGGACGAGAACCGCAGCGAAAAAGGAAAAATAAACCACGGACCATGACAATTTGGAAGGGAACTAGTGATCAATCGATGTCTTACAGACAACAGTTTATGGTAAGCCACCGGACAGAAATAACTTTTTACATTTTAGCAGTTATCATCATCCATTGCCGAGGCACAATTAAAAGAAGAGACGCTGAAGTTGGCTCCCGATTCGAAATTGCCGGTCCATCTTAAATCGGTCGCGAAAAGCGTTTGTATGCTTTCACGGTCATCCTTCCGCTTTTTTCTCCGCTAAATCCAATTGGCTAGACATTTTGATAGCGTAGTTATATACAGTCAAGCCGGAAAGTCAGAACTCCCCTTTCACCTTCATTTTTTGCCTCAAACATCTACACACAATAGCCAATAATGACGAAGTGAAAACAGGTTTTTAGAAAATATGCAATTTTATTTTACTGACAAAAATAGGTTATTTCGGGGTTACATATCTGTATACAACCTTTGCCTAATACTTGGTTGCTGAACCTTTGGCAGCGATTACAGCTTCAAGGCGTCTTTGGAAAGAAGCTACGAGCTTGGCACACTTGTTTCTGGACATTGTTGCCCATTCCCCTTGCAAGCTCCATCAGGTTGGATGGGTAGCGTCGGTACGCAGCCATTTTCAGCTCTTTCCACAGATGTTCAATTGGATTCAGGTCTGGGCTCTGGCCGGGCCACTCATGGACATGCACAGACTTTCTCCAAAGCCACTCCTTTGTTCTCTTGGCTGTGTGCTTCGGGTCGTTGTCATGTTGAAAGGTAAACCTTCGCCCCAGAGCGCTCTGGAGCAGGTTTTCGTCAAAGATCTCGGTGTACATAGCTGCATTCATCTTTCCCTCTATCAGGACTAGTCGCCCCTGTTCCCGCTGCTGAAAAACATCCCCGCATCATGATGCTGCCACCGCCATGCTTCACTGTAGGGATGGTATTAGCCAGGTGATGAGCGGTGCCTGGTTTCCTCCAGACGCGACGCTTCGTATTCAGGCCAAAAAGTTCAATTTTGGTTTCATCAGACCAGAGAATCTAGATTCTCATGGTTTGAGAGTCCTCTAGGTGCCTTTTGGCAAACTCCAAGCGGGCTGTGATGTGCCTTTTACTAAGGAGGGGCTTCCGTCTGGCCACTCTACAATAAAGGCCTGATTGGTGGAGTGCTGCCTGGATGGTTGATCTTCTGAAAGGTTCTCCCATCTCCACGAGAATATGCTGGAGCTCGGTCAGAGTGACCCTCGGGTTCCTGCTCCCCTCCCTGGCTAAGGCCCGTCTTCCCCGATTGCTCAGTTTGGCTGGGCGGCCAGGTCTAGGAAGATTCTTGGTGGTTCCAAACTTCTTCCATTTACGAATGATGGTGGCCACTGTGCTCTTTGGGACCTGTAAAGCTGCAGAGATTTTTACGTACCCTTCTCCAGATCTATGCCTTGACACAATCCTGTTTCTGAGGTCTGCAGATAATTCCTTTGACCCCATGGCTTGGAGTTTGCTCTGACATGCACTGTCAACTGTGGGACCTTATATAGGCAGGTGTTGGCAATCCTCAATCATGTCCAATCAATTGAATTTATCACAGGTGGACTCCAATTAGGTTGTAGAAACATCTCAAGCAGTATCAGTGGAAACAAATTGCACCTCAGCTCACTTTTAGGTGTCATATCAAAGGGTTTGCACACTTGTGTACATATGACATTTTACATTTTGATTGTTAATAAATTAGCACAAATGTCTAAAAACCTGTTTTCACTTTGTCATTATGGGCTATTTTGTGTAGAAGTTTGAGACAAAAAATTAACTCAATCTATTGTAGAATATGTCTGTAACGTAATAAAACATGGAGAAGGTTAAAGGGGTGTGCAGACTTTCCGACTTGACTGTGTAATGCTGTGGGCTACTTGTGGTTTGTTTGCTATGGAGTATCTGAGAAGACATAATATGGTTTGGGTGTTTTAGTCTACGGTGTGAAAATAATTAAATTACCTGTGAAATAAATTGTGTATTTGATATGCTGTGCCTGCACACAATGTAATGATCAAGTGAGTGGGTATTGTAAGATGGGTGTGAGTGCAGTGGATAATTGTAATTTGATTGAATTACCTATGCATTGTGATGTCTGAGATACCATAGATAGAATATAGCCGTAGGGGGTTTAACAGTCTATTGATATTAATGCTGGGCTGCCATCCTTCACTTTGAGTCTATGCTTTGTATTAATTAAATACAGATTGTATTTGCTGCTGTTATACTTCTGCCTGGTATGAATTCTCTGGATCAGTGCTATTGGACCAAAGTAAAAAAGAAACCTAATTTGATTGTGTCGGGTAGACCGGACCCCTTATTAATAGGGGTATCCTGGTTGGGCTGTTACTTTACCATTCCTTACACCAAGAATTTAAGGGATCTTGTAGTCAGATCTGACACATATAAACCCCCAAAAACATTTTCTTCCATTCCTTACGGGAATTTTCCATGCTCTAATTGTATACACTGTCTTGCCATGATTAAAGGTAACGCTTTTTCACATCCCCATACGGGAAACATATTCAACGTTAGAAGGAGAATCACGTGTAAGACTAAATTTACTGTTTATATGCTTAAATGTCCGTGCGGATTATGTTATATCGGGAAGTCAACGAGAGAACTAAAAACAAACATTTCTGAACATAAAAGCGGCATCAGGTGCAAGGATGCGAAATCTCCAGTAGCAAGACATTTTAATTTAATGGGACATGACATTTGCACTTTAACTTTAAGGTTCCAAGTTCTTGAGGTGGTTAACAGCCCCAAAGGAGGAGGCAATATAGAACAATTACTTTTACAAAGAGAAGCTTTCTATATTCACCCAATGGGAACAGAAGGTCCAAGAGGAATGAATGAGAAACTTATTCTTAGTTGTTTTTTTGTAGATTTTTGAACAAAAAGTAAATGCTAACCTAAAATGGTTAATTACCCATTTGTTCGTTATTTTTGTTTTTTTTCTGATGTCATTGGCCATGTTTATGCTGTTTATATTCTTATTAAAAAAAGTATTATATATTAAGGCATGCTTTTAAATAATGGTTATTGTAGTATGCTATAGAGAAAAGATTATGTACCTTGGTCCTATGTTTAGAAAAGAGTTAAGATTTTCTATGGGGAATTCACTAATTACTACTAATCGTCTGCCACCTGTATGACGTCATGGCTGAGGTTACTTTATATTTGTTCTCTGCTTGAGGCTGTATGCTGATAAAGGCTGTGTAGCCGAAACGCATCCGTGACCGCTGCCATTAAATAAATGAAACTTACATTGGAGAGTGCTGGCAGTTTTTTTTAAATGATATGTACCCTGGGCCACAGCACGCGCAAGCTCAATTATAAGTCTTAGGTGAGTAGAGCACTTAATATCTTAGTCTTAATATTATCATCCCTATTTCTACCATTTGAAAAAAGCGGAATTAGTCAAGGTTTGAATTTTTTTGGTACTTGGCTTATATTGGCATTAGCCGACACCTGATCAATCTTTTAAGTTGAATGTTGAAATCATATTTTTTTGGGTAAAGTTATAATTTATTACAATAAACCAGACAAGTAGTTACTGAAACAGTGTTATGAAAAAACCTTTATTCAGTATTTTCTTCATGGTGCCAGTGTGATTTGCTTTCCCGTTATGTTCAGGACTGCAATGTTTCTGTAATTGCCTTCAAAACATACATTTCAAAACCAATAATGTGACAATAAATATTCAGACAGCTGTATGTGTTAATACATTAGTGATTTCTAAGTGACGTTATTAAATAGTTCATGTATAATACACAGAATTTACAACAACCTCGTTTCAATAAGTTAAACATGGCAGAATGCCGCTAACTTCACGTTGAGAGTGAAAGAGCCTTATATATATTGGAATAGGATTACTTACTGGGTCAGAGCGATAACAGATTACATAAAACCAATCGCATCCGTAAGGTTACTTGTCGCCATATGGGTAATAAATTCAAACACACCTCCACCTAATCTTTACTCTGAAGTGCGCCGTTTGCCTAAGCACTTTACAAAAAAATAAAAAGCATTTGCACAGATTGGTACTTTACTGATGGAATCCTGGCTATCGCAGTACTTACTAAAAGCTACACCAAGGACCAAAGTACACATCAATCTTGATACAAATCGAATTCTTAACTGTCACATCACCAGTCGCTCAAAACTACATACAAGAAACCTATTAAATGCCAAATTAACATTCCTCGTCTATGCCCAGGAACCATTTCTTGACGTTAAACTCCAAATCATGGAAGTGACACCTTTTCAAGATGTCGACCATGATATCGACAAATGGCTGGTCCTTGCGACTCTTCTGAATGGCCAGGAACATGTGAATTAGCGGCACATTTTTGCCTCTCTCCTTTGCTATCCTTTTGACTGTGTGTTCAAGTCGTTTGTATTTCTTGTGACGGAGAGGATACTGGGACACGTAGGTCATCACTGCCCTATCGCACGCAGACTGATCTGTATGGAGAAAACATTTCCAAATGACGTTCTCTCTTCTCCAATAGCTACGGCATCTGTCATTACTGGTTGAGAATGGCATCTTGGTTTACAATTGTATAAACAAATAGGCGAAATAAACGGAATTGAAGAGACAGATAAACGTAAAGTATAGTGACAACAGAAACCTAAATCTCACCTTCGGGAGAACTTGCAATGTCAGGGCTGCGAATTTTGCAGAACGTGCAGAACGTGTCCCGTGTCTTGCAGCCGGGAATGGCTCTCTCCCCGGCTTCGCAGAGAGAATGTTTCTGACATTGTTTCATGCTCGAGAACTCTTCAGAAAAATAGCCTTCCTCACACGGGACACACTTGACGTCGGCGTATGCTGTACCTTCATGGAATAAAGATAAATAGTAGGATCCCTTATTCATCGCGGAGCGCGTCGCTTTGGTTCTGCTTTTTGTAGCCTATAAACGACACGCTCGTAGAGCGCCTGTTTAAAGCCTAAATGCATGCATTGCTAAATTATTAAACAGTCTACACTGTAGGCTATACAATAGAGCTAACCCTCGTGATCATCACAAAGTACTGCAAGTGCTTTCAAACAGTGCAAAACTGCAGACTGAATGGGAAAACAGGTTAGCGGGTATCAAACTACTTCAAATAACTTGTATTAAATTAATATATTAATTGCAATGAGTGAACAAATAGCGTATAGGCTAGGCTATAACTTACCATTCTGATTTACGCCTTCGCCGGGTGGACAAGCGCTGTGCTTCGTACAAAATTCCTGATTCAAATAATATCCAGATTTGCACTCGCACACCCTGTTATGGGTTGCGTTACAGGGTGATTTTTCGAACTGCTCATCCATGCAGAAAACATTACAATACCGGCATCGTTGTAAGTAATTCCAGAACTCTGTGTAATGACGCTCTGGACACGCGCCACACACTGTTGGTTTATCTTTAGTGCAGTGCGTCACCATGTGAGTCCCAGGTTGACACTTGTGACACGACAAGGGAATCCCCGTCACGTCATCCGTCCACTTGTAAATTGGCGCTTGCAGCTCGCTGCTGGACCGCGGCGCAAAGGCAAGAGCAGCCAGGATAATAATCACCAACTACGGAAAGAAGATGCGCGATAAAATTACGATTTTAATAGACCTACAGATACACAAATATGTCAAATCCAGTTGTGGAATATGTTATCTAATCTAGACAAAAAATTGCATATAGCCTAACTGTAGCTAGTTAAGGACTTTGTTGATCAAGGCTGTGTTAGAAAATACAGAACATATTGCAAATCCCCCCCCCATTTCACATCGTAGTCCACACAAAACTTCATTTTGTAGAAAAAAAAGCCTAGCTATATATAAATAAATAAATAATATAAGCTATATAACATATGTATATATATAGCCTATATATAAATCCGTAAGAAATGAAATTCACAAATGCTAACACATGGACCCGAATAGCTGGCTTTGAAAGTAAGGCTGAACTCAAAAAGGTAGCCTAGCCTAGTTTCTAAAATTAAAGTTCGAGAATACGGCGATAACGCCCCGTAATGAAAACAATAATGCACGTAGTACTTACTGTATTCATGTCCAGATGCAGGTCTACAACATTCCCCATTGCAAGGTCTGTGTTATATATAGTAAGTACAGCGGGAATGGAATGAGTCACCCTTTCCTGTCGTCATATTTACTACGGTAATCTGCGTGGATTGCGTTTTTATCGTTTGGTTGTTTTAGTTAGCCTACTGTGGTAAAGTTAGTTTTATATTCGATATTGGATTTTCGGACGTCAATAGCTCTTTAACAGAACAAGCCGATGTGCTGAAAATAAGTCAGGGGAGCTCAGAGAACTCAGCACAACGCTTCGTTTGATCTTTCATTGTTATTTTAACATTACGGCAAATCTCGTCAATAACTTCGAAATTACAAAAGTGACTAAATCCAGAACAACTGCGTTATAGTGTGGGGCCTTTCAGCAGCAGGGTACAACGTTTAATTTATCCATTATGCCTAGGATTTAATTTTTAAACGATATTTATATTTATATGATATTTGTTTCTAATCCGGGTTTTTGTCATTGTTGATAGTATCTAAACCTGACCCCGTAAGGGCTTGCATTTTATCGTAAATTCTTCATTTACCGAGTAGCCGACTTAATTTTTATGGTGATGCGGGAAATATTCATTTAAATCTATACACAGGGCTGCAGTTACTGGAATACGCCACTACCATCCTTATACAACTGGTGGCGTAAGTCTCATAAAATTGTATATACTATTCTCAAAAGAGAATATACTAACTAAAAATGGGTAACTTGAATGAATAATTAAATTAATTACCAATAAAATTGCACATTAATAATTATCTTTGCATCTGGTTTTCTTGTAGACTACTAAGGATATCACATGTAATATTTAAAAGCCAGCTTTTTCCTTTTATACAATTAAAACCATCCCATATAACTCTATTTATAGAGGAAGTGATCCCTGATGCATCGGTCTTTCTGAAGGAGTCCATAAAGGCATGGTTGAGCTTCCAGTACCACCCCCCAGATCATACGGAAGGAATTTTACAGCAAATAATTTGGTTTAACTCAAATATCACAATAAATGGACAACCATTTATATGGCAACAAATGAGTAATAGGGGCATTTATTTTTTGAATGACTTAAAAGATGAAAATGGAAAACTAATGTCATATAACAGCTTTACTAAAACATATGGAAACCTGTGCTCCATACAAAAATACAATCAACTAATTACAGCCTTGCCTCTAAAATGGAAAAGACAGGTAAACACCGGGATTTGTCAGGAATTAGTATGTCGCCCCTTCATAAAGAATTTTGTAAAATCAATAGAAAAATATACGATTTCTTCATGGAGAATAAAAACTTAAAAGAAATCCCCTATAGAATTCATAAATATTGGGAGGAAGTAGTAGATGCACCAATCCCCTGGCAACGTGTATTTAGTTTAGTTTATCAAAATACTATAGTGTCAGGCTATAGAACATTTCAATATAAGGTGTTATATAAAATTTTGGCAACCAGGAAAATGTTACATGTATGGGGTATAAAAGAATCAAACTCCTGTAGATTGTGTGAAGAAGAGGAAGAATCTCTAATCCATTTATTTTGGTACTGTCCATATTCTGCTCGTTTCTGGACACATGTACAACAATGGTTCATAGTTCACAACATTCACCTTGAAGTAAATTTTCCTGTAGTTATGTTAGGGAACCTGAAAGATAACTGCCCAAAGATAGATAACATTACTATACTTTTGGGGAAATTTTTTATTTTTAAGACTGAAAACAAAGAGGAGCTAAGACTCGACAAGTTCAAAACTTTCATGAAATACTATTATATTACGGAAGGTACTGCTGCTAGAGATATGGGGAAAAAATTAGATCATGTAAAAGTATGGGACTCTATAAGCACAGGGGAGGGATGGATATTACCTGATTTGTGATACATTTTTTGGAGTTTAAACATAGTGCTGTATGTTCATTAAATAATCTCAGTTAACTGGGAGGTGCACTAGAAAGTAAAATGGACGATCATGGGGTAGAGTGAGTGAGGACAGTTCCTGGTTTTTGGGGAGGGGATGGGCACAAGGGGTGTTTATTTTAGTCTTAATTATTTATTTGTGTGGTTCGGTCGGATTTTGTTTTCTGGTTTTCTATTTCTCTGTGATGGTTTATTTGTATGTATTTTTAATATTTATTTTCTTTCACTGTAGAGTAAATGTATGTGTAAGTATGTGTGTATGGTGTCCAATTACACGGGCATAATTATCTGTTATTACCCTTGTACGTGTATGTATATATGTTTTTTTTTTTTTTTTTAATTGATTTTTTGTTTTTGTTTGTTTGTTTATTGCTTGTTTTTTTGTGACTTGTTTTAGTTTTATCGTGGTTCTGTCCCTTCCTCAGAGAGGTTGTTTATTTTTTTTTGTATAAATGTAATTAAAAATAAAGTTGACCTCCAAAGAGGGGTGGGAATAAATAAAAAAAATAAAAAAAATAAAAAAATAATAATAATTATCTTTGCAAAATCACAATATTATGTACTCAGTCGATACCGAATTCATATAAATGATTCAGCTCAGGTGAAGGCATTTGGGAAATCCCTGCGATTAGCATTGGCTGACTCAGTTAAACACAAGAACAACATTAATACACACAATCTTGGAAAATGTAATAGTTTATTGAACACAAAGTACCAAACAGAGCAAAGCAAGATTCACTACTATTGTTCTGCTCTCGCTGCTCGACTTGAACACAGCTACGCAGACAGATAACTAGTTGACTAGTTGACAAGTTGTTCAGAGTTTAGTCTCCTTTATTCAGACTGTTTTCCTTCACTCATCAACAGAGTAAAACTGCAATAAAATAATAGAACACAATATTCAGTCCCTTGGCTGTGTTACACCCAACTATCACATTTCAATGACAATTAGTACAGTAAATAATAACAATATATGTACACAAAATGTGTATAACAAAATAGATTGCTGCTCCTAGCAATAGACTATCAATCTAAAGAACCAGTGCTAGCCTGAGTATAAACACTAACACTAAAGAAACGTGTTTGGATAAGTTACCAAACTACAATTATTCATCTATTACAATCTCTGTGTAATAAAGTACCAAGTTCCCCAACGAAATGTTCCAGATACAAAATAAAGTATAAAGATGGCATGTAAATGAAGCTAGCTACATACATCCATGAATCTATGTCAACACAAGACAGGAAGATTAATCAGAACATCCTAAACCGTCCAAAACCCAAAATCACCTTCAATATATGAACTAAAGTAAGTTAGCTTCCATAAATACTTACAAGCAGTGCTTTCTGTAAAACAACAAGGAAGGATGGAAGAAGATTACATATTTGCATCAGGTCGTTTCTGTCTGATAGCCATCAACTATTACAACTAAACATGTGCATTCACTTCCTGGTTCTAGTGGAACTGTCGATCTAATTGACTAACACAACTAGGCAGATTAGTAAGAGAAAATCAAGAAAGAATAACGCCCTCTAGTGGCCAACCTAAAAATAAACATAAACTACTGGCAGAATGTATCTGCCAGCACAACTATAATGTACAACAAACCATAGGCCGCGGAACCGGTATGGCCAGTAGGGCCGTGGCCATACCTACTTTGGCGTGCATCAAACATAAACATGTGTAAAAATTCAAATCTATAAGCAAATACGTTACATTCTTAATGTATTGCACTTTTGCGCGCTTCCCGGGCTAATTTCCACTAGCTGTAAGCCTACGTACAGTAGCCTATCACAAGCAACAAACTCTGTTTCCTAATGATTGATTGGTTATTTGTGTCACGTGAGCTTAGCGTCACACGAACGTGAATTTCACAGAACAAAATACCAGCGCTCTATGTAGCTAAGTAGACTAACTGTTAGTGTGTTCGCTAAACTTTAAGCAATAGTAACGTTAAATTGAATGATGAAGCGTCGAAAAATAACTGATTTCTTCGGGTCAAAGTTAACCAAGGTAGCTGAGACAACCACCGTCACTCCAGCCCACAATGAGCCCTCTGAGGAACCAGAAGTAGAATTTCTAACTGTCGCTGCTCCAACTAGCCCCTCTGCCGCTACCTCCAACATTATGAGCCTCACCCCAGCTGACAATGAGCCCTCTGAGCTTGAGGAACCAGCAGTAGAATTGCTAATTAGCCCCACAACTGTCAGTGCTCTAACTAGTGTTCGACCCTCTGCCGCTACCTCTAACGTTACGAGCCTCGCAGAAGTCCACTGTTCCAGTGAGTGCTGCAGGGATCTCTCAAAGTCCAGTCAACCAGACGACCCCGCTGTTCTCGCAGGTACAAAAAGGGTACAGGGAGAAGGGACCTCTCAAAGAAACCGGTCTGTTCAACCCCAGTGGTTCCAGGACCACAGATGGCAAACGTTGTGTCAAACAAGAGCAAAACTTTTCTGCACACAATGTCGCTTTTGGACAATGAAAGGACTCGGTTCGGGTTTAAGCAAAACCAACGAGAATGCATTTTCAGTGCTTGGATTTCAAAATTGGAAAAATGCTGCACATTCTTTTCGAAAACATGAAAGTAGTAAATACCACAGAGAGGCCATGGCTTACTACCAGTTACACGTTTCCCAGCAACCTAGCATTGCAGCCCAATTAGACACGCAACTGTGGATAGTCTCGCCATTGCCAGTGACTTCATCCAGCACAACGAGAGTCGGAGGAACTTCTTTGGGAACGTTTAAGACGGGGTGGTGAGCGTTGACATTTTTTAATCCTATGCAACTGGACTTGACGTGTCAAATGATTTATGCTTTCTAATCATACTGATTAAGTAATGCATATTATACTATTTGATTGTGACTCAAGTGTAGGCTATAATCAGGACAAATAAAAACGGCAATAATAAATAACAATAATAAATAAAGTTATGCGTTACGAGTGTGGCTTGGGAGGGGGGGGGGAACGTCACGTCATTCTTGGCCCTACCCGTTCGAAATGCGTTCCGCGGCCTATGCAACAAACTGTGCGAGTGCGTGCGTGTGTTCCATGTTCACCTGCGTGTGGGGGGTTGCCTCGGACACGTGTTCAGAGAGAACAAATAAACTAAAATGGAGGGAGGTTTGAACCTTGCTTTAGCTGGAACTCGTGAACAATGGTGCCGGTTGGTGTGTATAGATTGGATTTCCCGCTAATTAGCATTTTTTTGTAAAACACTTAAAATGCTACTGCTTTTTGTACTGCTTACAAAATTTGACCAATTTACATGAAACCTGGTGTACACACTCCTTAGACCATGCTTCATAAGTTATATACAAAATTGTAATATTTTAAAAGATGGCCGAATGTCGAGCCAATTTTCAGTAAGCGTGGCTTATCACAAAAATGCTAATAATTCCAAAACCATTTGACAAAAAGTTATGAATCTTGGTAGATCATTTAACAGTAACATCTGGACTTGACCGCTCCAGTTTGAACCCAATTGAGCCACGTGGTGGCGCTATGAGATCCAAATATAAGAAAATATTTTAAAATTCACTAAGAATCATTGACACGCCCATTTTTTTGCATTGGGCGTGGCATATCACAAAAATGCTAGTAATTCTAAAACCGTTTGATATAAAGTTCTGAAACTTGGTGGGTAGATTGAGAGTTAGATCAAAACTTGAGCCCTGCAATTTTAACCCAATCAATCCACGTGGTGGCGCTATAGAAATACAAATGTTGGGATGGCAGGTAAGTCATCCGCCAAGTACACTATCTATGCTTAACAGGCAGTCTACCTACCATACCAACAGTGAAAGTTCCTGTAGCTTAGTGGTTAAGGCATTGTACTACCGTGTAGTAGGTTGGTGGTTTAATCCACACCTGTTCCTTTTTTTTGAGGCACACAATGCGCATGTCATGCTAAGAATGTTCTTTTAACATAAAACAATTTATTTTTATTGCAATGGCTAAACAATTTCACAATATTAACGGTTAACTGTTTGAATTATGAAGTCAGTACCTGAAAATTGCACAAAAATTTAACTGGGCTGCTCTCTTGATGGACACACCCCCCAACAGCAGCGTCCCTCCCACTTTAGCGCATGGCGAGTCACCAAATTACCAAACAGGCTCAGACGTGTGTAAATCCGTGACGAAATTGCAACTTCGCCAGTAATGGCCCGCCACCGGCTTGAAAATAGAGCCCCATATTTGCACTTTCGCTGCTTGTTCTGGACTGACACACCTCCACCAGCGACTCTCCTCCCACTTTGGTGCACGGCGAGTCAAACAGGCTCAGGAGTGTGAAAAAACATCGAAAATGTAATTTTGCCAATGCACTGGCTCGCCACTCGCCATGCACCAGCCGGACAATAGAGCCCTCAATGTGCACTATGCACGATTTTTGTTGTGGTCCTGTGTTTACAATCAAATAAGTCTCCTCCTCCATCCTAAACCCTGCCCACTCACCTCAGTTGAGAGCAAAAAAAGCTTTGTACAGTCTAAGCTATGCAAGAAACGCTTGAACACAGCAAGAAAAATGTCAAGTGAAGTTAAAATGAAAATACATATTTTTTTGCAATATGCATCGTTTCTCTCCGGCGAACACAGTTGTAATTGGGGATTCTATCATTCTCAACCTAAATGTTGCCAGTGATTTTAACCCCTTCGCGCAGATGCCTAGTGACCAGGATGCCGGCGCCAATATTTTGCTGCAGCCAAACTATGTGTGGAAACAACAAACTCCATGTTGTAGCTTTATTAGTATATGATTTGTGACAACTCCGCTGAATATGGAGTTTCTAAGTGTCACTACTGTCGCATAGCTAGTCCATTTAACAAGCAACCCCCCACCCAGTCTCGCCTGCAACTATACCAACCCACGCGTGACACAGTGGTAAATAGCATATGTGGGTGAGTTCATAAAAAAATTGTATTTCGTCATAGCAGAAGCTAACTGGAGGCAGAAATACTAACTGGAGGCAGAAAAGTAGAGCTGGGATTTATGGCTCTTTAAAGGGAGCCGGTCCTTGAGGATCCGTTCCTTTCAAAGAGCCGTTCAAAAGACTGGCTCTTTTTTATATTTATTGATTTTTAAGAAGCCAGCCTGGGGGTGACCCATTTTATCTGGGAAATAATCACTGGGAGGAATTATAGGGTAATATTTCAATCAGAATCATTCAAATTTAGACATCCCTCCAATATATATTCTTTGGTGGGATATCTGAGTTTGAATTATCCTGAAATAATGATAATTTCATTTGGCAATGGCTTGTGTGGACATTTGTAAACATTCCACAGAGTGGTGGTGCCACATCCCTCTGCTTTGACAGTAAGATCACTATTTTGAATTTACCCTTTATAGGCTATTAAATGGGTGTGGTGTGTGTAAATAAACCTTGACTTAATGTTATCCATGCAATATCTAAAAAAAACTAAGCAGGCTACAATGAATTCCCATGTAAAACAGCTTTTACTTTTAGTGCGAAAAAATGAAAATAGAACAAGAACAATTCCTGCAAAATGTAGTGCAAATTCTTTTTGTAGAACAATATCAGTGCAAATTTTAAGAACATTTTGGATTGAAAACTCACAATAATAACAATAATAATAATGTACACCTGAGCTGCTTTGACCAAAACAGGAGATCAGCTCCTTGACTTAGCTTACTTACTGTAAACAATAAAATAAAGTGTAAACAAAAAAATGGCAGCCCTGAAATAATACTGCAGTCCCATGCTTTATGGCTTCTTCTGCCTCTTCTTGCCCTTTGGCAGATTGGCATTGAGGAAGACAAGTGATCTCACTTTTGTGGGCTTGAGGCAACTTCTTCTCTCTGAGATGATTTGTCCCGTCTTGGAGAATATCCTCTCAGACGGAACCGATGTTGCCACGATGCAAAGCTTCTTAGCCATGAGCTCGCTTAGCCTGGGGTACACGGGGGCCCGACTCTTCCACCACTTGAGAGGATCGTCATTTTTTGGAATAAGAGGCTCCGCTCTGTATGCCCGCACCTCCATGACAGCGTCTGCTGTGAAGTTCCTGGTGGACACCATGCCAGTGACCTGCTCATAGGGGCGGGAGATAAAACAAGTGATATTAGACTGATGTCATCCTAGATTTAGAGAAAAAAAATGTGATTTATTTTTGCCACCCTTACTTGTTCATCGAAATAGCTCCATACGACTGATCCTCCACTGCCTGCTCCTTCCTCTTGGGCCGTTTGCTGGAAGGGTTCGCTTCTGCTCAGTGCGACTCTTGCTGCTGCCGTTGATATTCTTTGGAATGCCTCCTCTGCGGCTCTGCCATCTGCGAAGGCCATCCTTTTGAACCGTGGGTCAAGAGCAGCAGCATCTGCCAGGGTGTGGTTTGATTCCAGTTTGCGGAACCTAACTGACATGTTGGAGCAAAGAGAGTTGGCCATGTCCTTTGCTGCCTGTGTTGTCGCGCCTCTCTGGATATCAGCCGTGGCTCGCTGCAGTCCCCTGACCAGCAGGATCACCTTGGACGCAGTCACGTAGCTATTGAGAAAAAAAAATATA
The DNA here is from genome assembly GCA_022702515.1 of Ilyophis sp. 1 JC-2022. Classification (NCBI taxonomy): domain Eukaryota; kingdom Metazoa; phylum Chordata; class Actinopteri; order Anguilliformes; family Synaphobranchidae; genus Ilyophis; species Ilyophis sp. 1 JC-2022. The sequence goes on from CM040402.1 coordinate 13,355,100, forward strand.
TTATAGTGATACAGGTTAAACCAACAATGATACATAGTACTATTTATTACACATATCTATTATGGTCTCAAATATTCATCATTTAGTATCAGGTAATTTGTATGCATGTGATGCTATAGAAATCTACTGTTGAGTACATACCTTTCTGCACTGAGTTCAACAGTGACCTCGTCAAATGGCTTGAGGATGGTGCACATCTCCTGCACTACAGTCCATTCCTCCTGGGATAAAGGGCTGACCGGGGCGTTTGTAACAGCCAGGGTGGAGACGATCGGGTTCTTGTTGGTCAGGACACTCTGCAGCATATGATAGGTTGAGTTCCATCGTGTAACACAGTCCTGTTTGGGGCGAAGTTCAGCCATCTTCATCTGCTGCTGTGTCTCCTTGAGCTTTTGTGCACCCACTGTGCTCCTGTGGAAGTATTCCACAGCCTCCTTGACTTTATCTATGATGGGCTGTGGACCTTTGAGGGCATCTCTCACGACAAGATTTATAGTATGTGCCAGGCATGAAAGGTGAGTCCATCCGATTATCTGGATAGCCTTTGTGATGTTTGCTGCATTGTCACTTATGCAGCACACCACTTTCTTATCAACCTCCCATTCTGCTGCAACACTGAGGAGCTTGTTTGCCAGATTATCTGCTGTGTGCCTCTCACTGAACTCAAAGCAGTCCAATAGCCAGGAAGACATATGAAAATCTTCAATAAAGGGGCACGTTACTGACATGTATGACGTTGTAGCCCTTGACGTCCAACAATCTGTTGTTAGGCAAACTGCTGGCGCTTTGGACACCCTTTCCCTGAGTGATGCTGCTTCTCTCTCATACATCTCAGAAAGCTTCTGTGTCAACGTTTTCCTACATGGAGGAATGTATGAGGGGTTGAGAGCATTGCAGAAGTTTTTGAATCCTCTGTCTTCCACAATTGTAAATGGTTGCAAGTCAGTGGCTATCATTTTTACGAGCTCTTCATCTATCTTTGCCTGTCTCAATGGGGTCAAGGTCGGTGCTGCAAAGTTATACTGACTGAGACATGTCTGTTTCATTTTTGGTCTTGCAGCAGGAGTGGTTTGACGAGGACTAGGTGCCTGGCCAGATGTGGGCCCAGTGGTATCAGAGGTAGCATTAGGTGCTGCTTGGTTGAGTATTATAGTAGACTGACGGGTGGAAGTAGCTAGTAGAGAGACATTGGTAGAAGCACTAGTGGCAGGATCTTGTTGTTTTGACTGACTTCTTGTTCTTTTACCTGGTCCTGTCGTGGAAGCAGCACTGAGAGAGGAGACTTCATCGTTGTCACTACTATCAGTGTCTGAAGAATCAGTTGGTTCCGTTCTGACCGTCACTTTCACCGTCGGGTGTTGTGTTTTCAAGTGGCGATGCAAGTTATTTGTAGACCCCGACTTGAATGAAATATTTTTCTGGCAAATATTACACGTTGCTTTACCATTAGCATCGTCTGAAAAGTGCACCCAAATACTACTGCGGCGTTTTGTTAGGCTTTGGCTCATACTTTTTTCGACTCTCAGTCTCCTCTCCTCTTGAAATGATGATGACCGCGTGTATTACCGTGTAACTACCAGCATCCGCATTGCGGGGCAAGACCCGCCTTAGACACGCCCTACCTGTCTCTGATTGGCCTAGAGCTCATTTCCTTGATCAACAACCGGTGAACAACCACTCACGCGCATGCAATTGCATTTTTAATGGAAAAAAAGAGAACGGCTCGCACAACTGCGAATCGGTTCCCATCGTTCGTTGTAAAGAGCCGTTCAAAAGAATCGATTCGTTCGCGAACGTCACACCTCTACAGAAAAGCTAACAAACTTTTGTCAAGCACAGGAAGTGTCCAGCAACTGGAGCTGCATTTCCTGCATTTGTCTGCTGCTGCAGCTGCAAACTCTCTGCATTGATAGACACGGCTTGTTATCTGAAAAGACTAGAATGAGCCTAAATAAACTGAAATTTTAAAAATATTGAGGAACACGTTTAAACTAACACGTATGCGTTTCATAGGCTACTTAATGCTGTAAACTCAGAACATTCACTGCGGCTGTCCTAGACTCCTAACGTTATTAATTTTAGTGGCCCAGTGTTTTCTAGTCAGGGCTTTCATCATCTGTGGTGGCTTCTACAAATTTAAAGCCAGCAGGTAGCTATATGATGATGGACTGCAGCAGCATTCTTGTTGGTTTTCCCATTCATTATCTAGTAGAGTTCATGTTAGTTGCTTCCAACCAACCGTTCTTGGCTAGCAAGCTACATGTTTACCACATTGACTCAATATCAGCATGGCCGCCACAAAATAAAAAGTGGTGGTCAATAATGGGATTTATTTAGGAGACCCATGTTTAGAGAGTCATCACAGATGAACGGCCGCATCGACATCGACAAGTGAATGTTCTTTTCTGCTTGGCTCTTGACGGAGGCGGTCGCATATTCTCTCTCTCCTCTCTCCTCTCCTCTCCTCTCCCACCCGCTCGGAGCCACTCTTTGCACGGTATCTTTGAAACTACAAAATTATGGAATTGATAAGCTGGTCTCTCAACGCAATTGACAAAATTATCTCAACAAGAAGCACTGGTTCGGGGGAACCTACTTGCCCAGACGGGACTTTCGCTGCGGGCTACATAATGGATGCGTGGAAGAACTGGCGGGTTCTTTGCCTGGCGGTTCTCTCCGTGGAAGACGTGGAGGACGTCTACCTATTTGGATTTATGATGGCAGGACAATTGCTTCTCGGACTGAGCGTTGCCCTGGTCTATCGGAAAATTGGAAAGATGGGAGCTATTCAAGAAGGCCAAAGGCTGCCCGTGATGATTAACGAGGTGGGCAGAGCAGTGAGTACTCAGACTGTTGCGATATGTGACCTAAATCGCAAGATGGTTAACGTTTTGGAGGAAATCACTGTTTTGCGAGGAGAAGTGGTCAAGCTGAGAGACCCAGAGTAAAGAGGAGTAACGAATTGGAATGCTGTTTTCCTCGCTATAACCCAAACATCTAATCTTGTTTTCGGAGCCCCATCGCTTGTCGGCCCGGCAAGGCCGCTTGCAGAAATCTCCCCCAGAAGACTCACATGCAAAGAGGCGCTCCATCATCCCTGGACTCCTGTTGTTTACTTCTGGACAGGGCAATCAAGGATATCTCCATAGCAACCTGCTGTGTTATCGCGAAAAGACCTACGGACTAGTTACATCGAGGATATCTCCATAGCAACTTGCTGTGTTTCGTGAAAAGATTCTACGGACTTGAGTTATCAAGATTGCTGAGTGCCAGAATATAACCTTCAGTCTTACGCACACATAAACACGGACTACTCACAGCTATACACACTTGCACACACATGCATGCATTCACCCGCCTACGGACATATGGGTTTTTTTTCCCCAGATCATATACCTTGCCTCCTAGAGACATGGTATATGATGTGTTTTTTGGCCGCTCATGCCACCACCGCAGATAACCTCAATGTAAACAATGGGGACGTGAAAAAAAAACCTCAAACACACAATGCACATGATCTACTTTAGCTATGATAGATCACCAGCAACAGTATCCAGTTTGTTTAACTGAGAAGCAGATAGCTATCTATAAATGTGCGGTCTCATCGGCTGTTTGGAGGAATAACAGATTGTTTTGCCTCCAGTTACAGTGCACGCGCATGTTGTTGTTGTTATGACGTTGTCTCTAAAAGGGTCTATACACACCAGTTTAGCAAGTTTTAACACTATCTGGAACAATTGTGCGCGGAATCCCATATACTCTACCTGCAGCTCTGAAGTATTTCACGTCATTCCTGTTGTATTCACAATGTAATTTTATCAATGTAAAATAACAAAAAAATAAGAGTCCATATTGAGAATAACAAGAGGTGTGCCTCTTTGTGGAATTAAGAGTAGAATTATATGGTATTGAATTTGAGTCACTGGGTTATGTGACCTGGAATCTATTGAAAATACATTTTCCATTAAAATATGTGTGCCCTATGTGGGATTAGCAGGATAATTATTTGGTATTTGGTTTGAGTCATTCGGTCATGTGACTTGGACGCTATTGAAAATAATCTATTATTTTCCCATTAAAACAAAAAATAATTTTTTGATTATATTTATTTAAAAATAAATCTGCAAATATTGCGATTAAAAAGAGGTGTGCCCTATGTGGTATTAAGAGTAGAATATTATTATTAGTTTTATGTCATTGGATCATGTGACCTTGAAGCTATTGAAAATAATCATAGGTAACACTTTATTTTGAGTGTCCCATGTTGACAATCAACTTAATATCAACTGAATGTTGAGATACAGCAAACAGTCAGTTTATACTTTGCTGAGTGTTTCTTGACAAGAGTGTTGAGTGTCAATACTGTGTTTCTTGCCACCCACTTGTTTGTGGACAATCACTTGACATGCAATTTAAATTAACACTGAACTGATATTAAATTGATATCAGTTGATATCAAGTTGAGTGTCAACATGGGACACTCAAAATAAAGTTACCTAATCATAATTTTTCCATTCAAGTAACAGAAAACTTTTCAAATAAAAGAGCCCTTATTGGAAATACAAAAGGGTGTGCCCTGTGTCGGATTAGAAGTAAAATTACTATCAAGTTCTGAAAGCTACTGAAAACAAATAATTTTTTATATTATTTTCTAAAGATTAAGATAGAGAGTTATGTAAAGAGATCAACATATGTTTTGGTTGTGGGTTGACGTTAACTTGAACCCTTTTTGACTCCACCCTAACAAAAACCGCATATACCAAAAACATGATCAGACTAAATATGAATATTGAATAGGCCTACTTGCAAAGAAACAAGACATTAGTTTAAAACTGAACACAGATCAGTTTAAGTAGGCTGCGAATGCGAGTCATTTTAAGTGGGTTCGCGCTTTTCCGCAAACACCCTCCATGCCATGTGAAACACTGGAACCTTGCGTCACACCGCAAATAATAACTGGAGACTCAACACCAGTATAGACACAAGAAACATACATATTAACGCAATACGAAAATATTGTGGGAATTGACAGAACTTACAAAAAGTTAAATAAAGTGAAATAAATGGGTGGCCCCATTTTACCTGTTACAAATGGGAACAGGCTACCTGAGAAAGTAGTGTGTATCTGAAGATAGCATTTAAACAAAGGTAGTGGTACCATTGTAATGGGTAGGCAAACTGGGCTTGTAACCGAAAGGTTGCAGGTTCTATTCCCAGGTAGGACAATGCTGTTGTAGGCTACCCTTGAGCAAGGTAACCTGAATTTCTTCAGTATATATCCAGCTGTAAAAATGGATCGTATGTAAAAATGCTAAAAGGTTTTTTAAGTCGCTCTGGATAAGAGTATCTGCTAAATGTAATAATGCAACAATCCTTGGTCACCAATTTTAATTTTCAGATTTCAATATCACGAGATTTGTTTCTTCCAAGAGGCAAAAGCAAGTGATTTACTCACAAAATGAATCAAAATCTGTAGTGGAAATGAATGGTACTTTCACCTCCTGTTTTTGTTTCCCCAAAATTTCCAGTCTTCTTGTGTGTCTGCGGGTTGGGAAAGTTTTAGGGCCTGGTTGCTTGTTTATTTATTTAGCCATCTATCACAGACGACAAAGTTGACCCAATTTTCCTTTCACATTCCAAAGAGATTAATTCAACAGCCTCACACTTTTTCATAAAGCTGGTTAGAAATTTTCATACAGGTTCTGTTTGAATTCATGTTCCTGTTTGCACCCACTACCCTGGCTCAAGCAGTTATCCGAGCCTGTGACTAGAGGGGAGAATAATTGTAGATCTGGCCATATAGAGAAGACAAGCAACCTGCCACCGATATCAAACTTGAGCAGGAAAAACCCCACGGCCGCGATTGTTTTGGTACGTCCCAAGAGACAGGCCAGCCGAGGGTGGATAACGTCACTGTAGTAGTACTTGGTACACAAATCTGATTGCTCGAAATGAAAATCTGCATATGATCATTTGCTGATGATGTGAAGCCTTATAATTTTATGGTTACAGAACAATTCAATGCTTATATGAAGCTTATATGAAGACTACAATGAAATGCGCTAACACAGCATTTATCAGTATACTAATTTACTTCCCCATAATAATAATAATTATAAATAATACTAATAATAATTGTTTTGACAAACAGCTTAGTATCTCACCATTAAATCAACACAAACAAGAAAACACTTCCCAAACCCTCGAACAGGTTTTAAGTCAAGAACTTGAACTTGTCCATGTGAGATCCAATGTTTTTGTAGCAGATGACAAACTTACTTTTTTAAGAAAATTTTAATATCAAGTATCAACATTTTAAACATTTAAAACATGTTCTTTATACAACATTCCAGCTGAATATTTTCACAAGTCGTAACAAAGCAAAGACCAAAAATAAATCTGCATGCCCTTTCCGACATCACCGCTATAATCTTATAATTCCCATTTCCTGACAGGATCCTGACCCATTCCCATAGTCATTCATCATATTCAGCAAAAATAATTTTTTTAAACTGAATTCCTAATTCTCATTGAAGCGTACTTGTTCACCATCATCTATTAATGTCTGTCAGCCAGAAGAACCGGCTGGGAGGTCACTTACAAACATAATGGGACAGGCGGTGCACGCCATTGCAAAGGCAATTCCGCAGCTGACAAAACAAGACGTCTGGAGTCCCAACTGATTCAGTTTAGCCTCCGCACGCTACACCTTTTTTAGACGAGGTGGGAGGTCCTGGAAACGTTGAGACATTCGGAGCAGAGTTGTGAAACATGACGTCCGCGTTCTGGGCAGGGAACTCTGACGGTATGAAGCGGCCGGCTCGCCTACTTTCTCTGACTGGAGGAGAAGAAGGCGGAGATCTTGCTTTGTCCTCTTGCAGGCGTGGCACTAAAACCTGAAAGAGACCAACATACGGGGGGGTTTCTCGGTGGCGTAGCCTGTAAAGTATCGCTCACATGCTCATTGCGACCTTTGTCTCGTGCCTCTCCCTCTCTCTCACTCACCACTCTTACTGTAATGCAATGTAACCAGCATCTGTTCATACACAGAGGAAGGCTGTAAAAAGGGCTGTTATGTCACATAATCACCAGACCTACCAGGGAATACGGGCCTCTACCAACAACCAAATGCAACATTTTGAGCAAACATGGCAGCCAATCATCAATTCCCTATTTCTTTTTTTTAAAGCACTTTATTTTCAATGTTATTCATTTTTGTTTTCTCCTTACGTTCTATGTCTACCATGGTTATGATTCCATTGATTCCATGGTCTCCAGTTGCAAAGATTTGTATCACTATCAGTCATTACCTTTATAACCAGGTCAGTCACAGTCTCAATGCCAGACCCATGAGAGTTCTTACACTGACACACTACGCAAACTACGCTAACTACGTTACTGCATTTCTGCAGATCTCTCTCTGGGTCTGGTAAACTTCTACCCCAAAAGGACTTTAAAAAAAAATCCTGACCAGTAATTGGTCCATCGCCAAGCGAAAGAACACCAATCAATAAAGACTCTCAAGCCCTGGGAGCTGTCCGTCTTCCCACCCACCCAACCTGACCCCGCCATAGAGCATATACAGGTGCAGCTCAATAAATTCGAATATCGTGAAAAAGTTCAATATTTTTTGTCACTCATTTCAGAAAGTGAAACTCATATATTATATAGATTCATTACACATAGTGAAATATTTCAAGCCTTTATTTCTTGTAATTTTGATGATTATGGCTTACAGCTAATGAAACCCAAAATTCAGTGTCTCAGAAAATTAGAATATTTTGCTTTAACATATTTTTAAAGTATCATATTTAATATTTGGTCCCATATCCTTTGCATGCTGTTACTTCCTGAAGTCTGTGACCAATCAACATCAAAAGACTCTCAATATCTTATTTTCAGGTACTGTTACAAGCGATATTATAACCTCTCTGCATTTGAACTGATCTCTATGAGAATTGGGGGGTAAGACTAGATTCAGCTGTAAATTACGCTGGTACAGTATGGAACACATGACTGGCGAAATGGCTGTACGTCATCAAGGGTCTAAGGTATCAAACGAGCCCCAAACCATCACTCTGCGGCCAGATATGGAGTAGATGTGGATGGATCCCTTTAAGGGTTGTTTCTCCTGACTTTTTTCCCCATAGAGTTCTATAGGAAAATGAGTCAGGAGAAATAACCCTTGCAGTGATCCATCCACATCGACTCCATATCTGGCAACAGAGTGATGGTTTGGGGCTCGTTCGATAGCTCAGACCCTTGATGACTTACAGCCATTTAGCCAGCCATGTGTTCCATACTGTACCAGTGTAATTTACAGCTGAATCTAGACTCATCCCCCAATTCCCGTAGAGATCAGTTCAAATGCAGAGAGGTTATAGTATCGCTTGTAACAGTACCTGAAAATAAGATATCGAGAGTCTTTTGATGTTGATTGGTCACAGACTTCAGGAAGTAACAGCATGCAAAGGATATGGGACCAAATATTAAATATGATACTTTAAAAATATGTTAAAGCAAAATATTCTAATTTTCTGAGACACTGAATTTTGGGTTTCATTAGCTGTAAGCCATAATCATCAAAATTACAAGAAATAAAGGCTTGAAATATTTCACTATGTGTAATGAATCTATATAATATATGAGTTTCACTTTCTGAAATGAGTGACAAAAAATATTGAACTTTTTCATGATATTAAAATTTTTTGAGCTGCACTTGTATAGGAACTGGAGAAGGAGGGCGGGGCCAGGCAGTGAAGCACTCCAAAGTATGCTTGCTGAGTGCAAAAGGGCTTTCTGCCCATTGAAATCAATGGAGAAAACCAAGCTGATCTGACAATCAAAGAAAACCTCATCGGTCAATTTTTTGTGATCATAGCACTCATTATGTGTAGCAGTTTGTGAAACAATAATTGTTTTGGCCCAGAAGTGTTGTTGAATTATTTATTATAATTACATTTTCCTAAAACATATTTTCATAATTTGCTTTTCATATGAAATGTGACGACCGTTAATCAAGTTTAAAAATATAATCCGGGAAGTTTAATTTCACCTTCAAAGAAATTTCCCATTAATTTGAATAGAAGCTCCGATCGTTTGCGTTCACAGCAGAGACACGCACAGTACAGGTTTACTTCCGGGTCCTTCAAAACATTGCTTGGTAGAGGGCGTACTTTCCTGTCTAGTTGATATATACAGTTGTGTGAAAAAAATAGCAGTACAACATCAGTAACCTGATGAACCACTGTTATTAGTAGTAGTGATATTTCTGCATGGCAAATAATTTACTTGTAGACGTAGTAGTGTAATAGAAAAACAACAGACCCAACTGTCATGACATGCACGCTGCTTGTTCGGAGTTATTGACTCATTCATTGAAAGGGGCGTGTTCAAAATAATAGCAGTGTGGAGTTTAATTAGAGAATTCATTCATTCTGGTGTCATTAATTGTCCTTTATTAAGGAAGAAGGGAAGCAAATGTTTCACACATTGTTATAAAATATATTTCCTTCTGAATTGCTAAGTAAAATGGGCCGTTCCAAACATTGTTCGGAGGAATAATGTAATTTGATTCAAAAGTTGATTGGAGAGGGGAAAACGTAGAAAGAAGTGCAGCCAATTATAGGATGCTCAGCTAAAAAGATCTCAAATGCTTTAAAATGGCAACAAAAATCCGAAACACGCGGAAGAAAACAAGCAACTACTGTTAAAACGGATCGAAGAATAGTCAGAATGGCAAAGATTCAGTCAATCATCACCTCCAGAAAGATCAAAGATGATCTAAAATTACCTGTAAGTGCTGTTACAGTCAGAAGAAGTTTGATCGAAGCTAAGCTATCAGCAAGAAGCCCCCGTAAAGCACCATTGTTGAAAAAACGGCATGTGCAGAATCGGTTAAAATTTGCCAAGGAACACATCGATTGGCCCAAAGAGAAATGGCATAACATTCTGTGGACTGATGAGTAAAATTGTTGTTTTCGGGTCTAGTGGTCGTCGACAGGACGTCAGACGACCCCCGGGTATTGAATTCAAGCCACAGTACACTGTGAAGACAGTGAAGCATGGTGGCGCAAAAATCATGGTATGGGGACACTACGGTTTTGGGCCTATTTATCGTATACCAGGGATCATGGATTAGTTTGAATACATCAAAATACTTGAAGAGATTATGTTGCCGTATGCCGAAAAGGAAATGCCCCTGAAATGGGTGTTTCAACAAGACAATGACCCCAAACACACGAGTAAGCGAGAAACATCTTGGTTCAAGACATAAAGGATTGAGGTAATGGATTGGCCAGCTCAATCCCCCGACCTGAACCCCATTGAAAACTTGTGGGGTGACATTAAAAATGCAGTTCCTGAAGCAAAACCCAAAAAACAGGAACTGTGGAATGTAGTTCCTTCATCCTGGGCTGAAATCCTGACCTGTTTCTAGGTGCCAGAAGTTGGTTGACTCGATGCAACGCAGATGCGCAGCAGTCATCAAAAACAATGGTTATGCAACTAAATATTAGTTCAGTTATTCAAAGTGGTTAAATGTTGAATTTTTTTTCCAGTTTATATACAGTAAGTGTGAGTTTGAAGAGAAAAATGTCAACACTGCAATTTTTTTGAACAGATTAATATTCCCTTTCTTTGCTTCCTGTAAAAGAATAACGCAGACTTGATAAAATTTGTTAATGCTTTGATTTGGAATTGAATGTGTAATGTTTCCACTGCATTTGAAATATGGAACTAAAAGCTATTAAAAAATATTTACACTTCATTCACTTTTTTTAACGCACTGCTATTTATTTGAACACAACTTTTCACAGAGCTTGATGATGTAGACAAGCAGCAGTCCTCTGTTGCAGTAGCTTATGTTTATAAGCGGTTGCGATTTAATTGTTCCTTTTAATAGAGTTGCGTGAAAGATGCTGGAATTTGGGTATGCTAATTAAATTCAGCATCCTGTCTAGCAAGCTATTCTGGTTTTGTAAATGGATCGGTGTGGTCTGTAACCCATGAAACTGAAAGAGCATTCTCAATGACACAGCAATTCCGATGGTTGAACAGCAAGTTTTGTGTGTTTAGGTCAGGGGTGGGGAACCTCATCCACAAAGGGCCGGTGAGGGTGCAGGTTTTTGTTTTAGCCCAGCACTAAGACACCTGATTCTACTTATCTAGGTCTTGATTGAAGACCATCATTAGTTAATTAGTTGAATCAGGTGTGTTAGTGCTGGGCTAAAACAAAAACCCGCACCCACACCGGCCCTTTGCGGATGAGGTTCCCCACCCCTGGTTTAGGTGAATGACTAACTTACTTTGTTATTTCCTAAAGATGTTTTGGCAAACTAAACCACCGTTGTGGTTTATAGTAAACCAGGAACCTGGTACATGTGCAGTAGTTTGGGGCTATATCTATGCTCTCATTACAGGTAGAAAGTTGGCTGAGATCTCATTTTAATCAGGAGGAGAGCTACTTTTCTACAAACCAAACATAATTTTTGGGTAGAATTACCCTTTAATAACAGTTAATTTTTAATTACTCTGACACCTATTATCCAGTTTGGCTATTATTTATGCATCACAATATTTATACTGTCAACGTATTTCCCTTATGCTGCATTATATTGCTTGTGCATTTCTGTACACCTCCTGTAAACAAATTGAAGCGTCCATATTCTGATCATTCATCCACTGATTTGTATTATCCCCTTTTCAACCGACCAACCTGCCAAAATAATTATGATACCCAATACTAGCATATACATACACCCATCTCCTTCTACGTTACATGCACATACACACATACAGAACAGACACATACATACACACAGACTCACATAACACACACACAACCCACCACAAATAGCATACGTAAACATAGAACATTCATATCATCCCTCACAATTTCCTGCATATCTCCATGCCAAAATGTTTTATTCATTTAAAAAAACACCAACATAAAAAAATACATTTATTTTGTGTCTGCCCAATGTCTGTTATGAAAGATTGTTGTTATTACTGATCAGCATAGTGGATTAAAAAGTGATTAAAAGCGATTAGCTAAAAGGACGTTTTACAAATAGCTGTTCTGAGAAAATTAAATAACCTGTGTGATTACTATGTTATTTCACTGAATTAGTTAGAGAACTAAGCGAGTTATAGTAGATGTTATCAGGGGAAGTCAATACATAATGGGTTTAATAATTTATATTCCATCAAAACGTAATTGTGGTTTAATCCTGTAGTACCCTATAAAACAGTAAAAGTGGTACAGGCTGGGTCAAAGTTTAATTGATGAGAACCACGAAAAGGAGTGAAAATTATGTACATGTTGACGGGGGGAAATATTTTAGTTGAGTATCTTAAATCGAGAAATCCCCAAGTATTGAAACATGTATGCTGTACAGTGGGGACAGAAAGTATTCGGGCAGTGACACAATCTTTGTTGTTTTGGCTCGCTACTCCAGAACATTTTATTTGAAATGGAACAGTGACTATGAGGTTAAAGTGCAGACTTTCAGCTTTAATTTGAGGGTTTTTACATTGATATCAGGTGAACCGTGTAGCAGTTGTAGCCCTTTTTATATATAGCCCCCCCACCCCCCTCATTTTAGGGGACGAAAAGTAATTGGACAAATTAACAAACTTAAATAAAGTCATTATATATTTAATGGAATATAGAATATTATTAATATTTGTCTGTGACCCAACAACATCAACATCAAAAAAACAATTTATATAACCTCTCTGCAGTTGAATGGATCTCTATGGGAATTGGGGGGGGGGGGGTATCTGTGAGTATCTGTGAGCCTCAGTGTCTGTTACATCGTTTCGACTCCATAGAAAAAATAAAACTTATTTTTGGACAACATAAGAAAAGAACAGCCATTTCCGGCATTAAACAAGAATATTTCATAATCTAGAGCATCAGTATTACATTATATTGCAACTTGTCATCACAAAGTCCGATAAAGTATGATATCCATCTTTACAACGATATAAATGACGGACATGTTTGAACATGCAAAAGTTTTGTTTGGGACTCGTAGGCCTACATTTACTGTGAGTGACAGTTATTTCTCATGTGTGGCGGACTCTGCAGGACTAACTAGTCCCAATATTTAACAGAACTTCACATATTTACACAATGATTTGAATTTAGAAATTTAGCTGAATGGTAGATTTGATCTTCAGGAATGTGATTCTGGAATTACGTCAATTTTGACCGGATGGTAATTTTGTAATGTTTTTCACCTCTCCTGTGAAGTGGTCGCATGCGAGACGTGTATCTCAACCTGGCGTAGTATTAGTGTGTGAGTGGGTTAGCAGGTAGCTAAACTGTATGTATTCGTGGGTTAGTGAGTATTGGCGGGGGTTATTACCTGGTGTTTCCAGGTGCACGTCTGGATCCTCGGCTGCTTGAGCCGAGGGGGGTGAGGCTGTGCCGCCCCCCGCCAGGTCCGTTAACATCCCGAGGAATCGCTCCTTGTGCTGAGGGCGGACGAACATGGCAAAGGCTGCAAAGACAGGGCCCTAAAATCATCCTCGGACAACGCCTGTCACTTCTTGTAGTATGTGACCCATCTGCTCTGACACACATTTATATGCGTCTCAATAGAGTCTTTTTAAGGCAGTAGACAAAATGACTGGGCTATCAAACTGACCAGACACAAAGGTCCTTTGCAAAATATACATTTTATTTGATTGAAGTTTCATAATAAAATACATTTTTGAATCTTTTGTCTGTAATGCTCTTTTGCAGTCTATTGACAGTCCTACTCCTTACCTCTAGTTATCTGCAGGATCAAATTTTGACCGAATAAATTAAATTTGTTAATTTAATTGGCAATGTGAGGCGCTGGGGATCAAAGCGTTCTCAAATCAAATTCACACACTACTCGCAATATTCCAGCTTTCCCTCCTGAAGCAAGAAGTTCTACAAATATCTTCTTTTCGACAATATGGAAAAACTCCAAATCCCAAAACCAAACGTGGCTTGAGGAGTTTCACGTACTTCATAAGCATAACTGAGGCCTTCAGAAAAACACAGATCAAAGCAGGGGAACAAAACAGTTCAGTACTTACTTCTGAGGAGGCAAAAATCTTCAGTTTTCTCTGTTAACAAACTCACAACCGCCACAACCATGCTTTCGTAATTGTGCGTTTTCTTGTAGTCTTGAATGGCTTTAAACAGCTGTTTGGACTTCTCGACTCCGATTGAATTTTTGACGTCGGTAAGAAAGGCGGAATGGATGTGGGTTTTTTGCGCAGGACGGTCTAGTGCAGGAGTCTTCTGAGATGGCTGTTCGCCGTTTACTGGAAGGTGCAAAAATCAAAGCATTTCGCACTCGCCAGCGTTCAAAAGTTTGGAATCAGAGACATTTAATGTTATTGAAAGAAATTGATACTCTTATTCGCCAAGGTAGCATTACATTAGTCAGAAAATACAGTTAAGACATTGATTTTAAAAAAAAATTTGTTTCTGATTTTTTCCCCATTTTCTCCCAATTTAGTAGCCAATTGAACCCCTATTCTACTTCAATTCCCCCCGTGTAGCAACCGCTAGAGAACCACCGCTATACAACCCCGTCAGCCGGTAGTAGGAAAGAGGCCGCCACGTCCTCTACAGGGCGCGACTCCCCAAGCTCCTGACCGTGATTCCAACTCGCCCGGGGCCTTATTTTGCGTAGCGATTCTCATCCGAGCCCTCCCCCCACCCGGAAGCAGCCGCCAATTGCTGCTCCCACAGGGCGCTGGCCATGCTCGGAAAATGGCAGGACCGGGGCGCGAACCCCGATCCTCGGAGTACAACTGCGCTGACTGAAAGTCAGCGCCTTTTACCGCTGTACCACCGCAGCGGCCCAGTTAAGACATTGATAATGCTACAAACTACTATTTCTATTTCATTCTATTTCTACTATTGCCATGGTAGCCATTTTTACATATAGTCCACGCCCCCCCCCCATTTTAGGGCACCTAAAGTAATTAACATAAATTTAAATAGTCATCATATTTAATATTTGGTTACATATAGACATATAGATATAGATATATATGGGACATTAATATAATAAAATATATATTAATCATGGCTGTATTGAACTTTAATTCAATTGACTGATGTAATGATTCTGTTGGATGTCTTTGTTTGATATGTTTATTTGTGTGTTGTGGGTCTGCCCCACTGTCTATGTCTTTTCTGTTGTTGCTGGGTCTACAACTGAAGTTCCCTAGCAGGAAATAAAAGTTATTCTATTCTATATCCTTTGCATGCCATGACTTCCTGATGTCTGTGACCCAACATAAAAAAACTCTTGATATCTTATTTTCAGGTACTCATACAAGCGATACTACATCTGCATTTGAATGGATCTCTATGGGAATTGGGGGGTGGGACTAGATTGTAATTGAAATGTGATGTAAATGGCTGTAAGTCATCAAGGGTTTGAGGTATAAAACAAGCCTGAAACCATCACTCGGTTGCCAGATATGCAGTAGATATGGATGGATCACTTTAAGGGTTGTTTCTCCTGACTAATTTTCCGATTGAACTCTGAAAAAATAAGTCAGGAGAAACAACCCTCCCTCTTTTCATACCTCAGAAGACTCACCTGTGTTAGTGCTGAGAACACAAAGGTGGGAACCTCCTTTGTTGAGGAAGGTGCTGGTGTTCAGCTGTTCGTGAGCCTCTGGGAGGCCAGCGAGGGGGGCAGGCTTTTCAGCCTTCGCTGCAAACCCAGAACAAAAGACAAGGTCACTGTCAATCAAAATGATTATCAAACTGCTCATATGCTGAGCATCACATTCAAAAAGTTTAGCAGCCTTAAGTTCAGATCCCTCATAACTTGATATAAAATGGACTATAATTTTTACATATTTTATAAAAGCATAATTGAGCATGCTTGTTCCAACCCCCAACGTCCTCAACACCATCTCGACTGAGTGGTCTGAGTGAAACCCAGGTCCAATTCGAGAGTGAGACCGAGACCAGCATAGATTTTTTATTACTAAATATAGTTGGGGGGGGGGGTGCATGGAACAAGTATTGAGGGCCCTGGTGAAACCGTACCAACTTTTGGAAAACCAAAACGAGCCATGCATAGTTTACAGCAAAAAGAGAGAAAAATGTTGACCGAGTGGAATTAAGTGAAATCTTTTAAAAAGCGACTTTCTGTCCCTCTGGTTGCAGTTTTTTTTTAACTTATTGTAAATCATGAGCCACCGCCTCCTTAAACACACTTGCACGTGGCATCCACATGACTAATAGCATATTTCTATAATTGGGTGAGAAGTCACTATTGCCCAGTGTTTTCCGCTTTGTCACCGAGATGATAATGAGTCACCCCCGAGTGTGACTTGCATGACAGGCTGCTCAAAGGTTACCAGGTCAGGTAAAGGTAGCTGTGCCTGATGGCCTGCTTGTTGTTATCCTGACATCTACCTTCCTGGCGCCACTCCAACCTAAAATATCCCTCCAAGGCGTAAATTTGTCAAGTATGACATGGGGAAATAAACACTGGTTGACTTGCGATTTCTCATGACGTCAGCAATTTCTGTGCACGAGGATTCTGGCCTGTTTCCACACCCTCCTTTCTGTCACGACTACAGAAGATCCTCATTTAAATCATTTGATAAGCATGATGAGTGGTGAGTCAGACATTTGATGCACTCGCTTGTGACAATATAAAAATGTCATTGTATGATTATCTTGGCCAATATTTTCAAAATAGAAAATATTATCTCGATACTTATTGAAATATGTTTATTAAACATTTGTTAACAATTTGGCCATGCCAATAACTTATTACATTTAATTATAACAAAATAATGGAATTCAGAAGTAAATAATTTTTCAACAAAATAAAGTGCAGTTTATTGCAGTAAACATTTTGACAAGGGGGGGGGCTGGGCTCTCGTTTCTGGTAACGTTATCTGCAGCTGCTGCGATGTATGACCTCCGCCTTCCATCATGGTACAATGAAAACGTCCAGTATGTCGCTGTGCCTACTGAGTGCGAGAGAAAAATAAGTGCTCCCCCTAAGTCCGTAGCCAGTTATTACTCTTCAGTTTCACAGGCAGTTAACCAATGCTAAGGTGTAACAGCTGCTTATTTCCATAATAGATGTGACATACATTTATGAATAATAAATGACCATTAATGTTTTTTACTGAGATAAAGTTTAATTGATTAACAGTGAATGTTTCTTAATAAAAAACATGGCTATATTGGTTATCGTCCTATCCCTATGAGAGCAGGGCTGCGATCCAATCCATTAAATGTTCTGCCCTCCCACACTTCCGCTCGCGACTTCCACTTGGGGGAATCCCTTTACAAACTGGAAGTTGTGCGTTGCCAAGGGCGGTCCAATCAGTTACAAATGCAAGTGAAGCACATTAAATTAGTCCCCCGACCCTCGATTTGGCTTGAGGGAACGAAACCAAGTAGAATAAATCCGCGCCCCCAGTTGCTCCCCGTTGGTTTGAGTGTCTAAATCCTTATTTCTAAATAGAAAACCTCGT
Source organism: Ilyophis sp. 1 JC-2022 (assembly GCA_022702515.1). NCBI lineage: Eukaryota > Metazoa > Chordata > Actinopteri > Anguilliformes > Synaphobranchidae > Ilyophis > Ilyophis sp. 1 JC-2022. Next base: position 13,372,611 of record CM040402.1, read on the forward strand.
TTCAAAAACAAAATCCTTATTTCTAAATTAAATCTTTGTTTCTAAAAAGATATCCTTATTTGTAAATAGAAATCCTTGTTTCTAAAAATAAATCCGCGTTTCTAAATTGAAATCCTAATTTCTAAAATGAAATCCTTGTTTCTAAAATGAAATCCTTGTTTCTATAAAGCCTGAAAGCTAAATGCTACAGTTGCGCAAAGCATACTGGGACCACATGACGTATGCACGAGTGTGTCTGAGAGTGCTAGTTGTATAGCAAGTATGGAGAAGCTAGTCCATTGACTGGTGTAATAACTAGCACAAAATTGCTGAACAAACTAAAGTTAAGTTTTCTAGCAGACAGGCTATTAGGCGAAAGCCTGTTAACAAATAAGTTAAATAATTTGAGGAATATAACGGAAACGCATTCGTAGGGAACTGCTGCTTTACAGCACATTAAGCACATGCAATCATCTGTTCGCTGTTATCACCACCTCCAATAAAAAAACATAAGTCTTTAATTTCCCGTTCATTGTTGCACTGTACGTACAGTAACCAACATAATAAGTTACTTGTTCATGTGAAACGAAATTGACTCTCGTCAAATCGCAACTAACTCAATGTAGCCTGTGGTCCAGATTCCAGACAATGTGCAAGTTAACTGTGGGATGTGCGTCTGCTGTAATAAAGCGCCGTATAGCTGGTGTTTGCTCATCATTTGTATAATATTTGCCCTTTGCTATTATTTTCGAGCGCGTTCTCCGTTCTCACCCACAGTCTGAACCAAACCAGTACAAGGTGACAGCACTATATCGTTACGTTCCGCACAACACAGACGGTCCACATCTGCTGTGCATTAAGCCATCTCTCAACTGAGGTAGCGGAGATCGCTGCACCAAGTAGGCTATTTAACTCCGTCTTACCATCAATTCCTATCATGCCAATCCTGCCTTTGAAAGTGCAGGACATTGAGCAAAAGCGACAATCGTAACTTCACTGGGCTCCATGTTGGCGTCTGTCCGTCACCATGTCAACCTTACCTGCGTTACTGTGTGTGCATGCGTGTCATAGGCTACTGTAGGCTATATGGACTTAAACACACAGGCCACATACAGAATGTGGAATGTAGGCTAAACACAAACAAAAGATCGGATTGTAATTGGAAATTTAATAAAATAATAAGTATTAACATAGTAACAATTTAAGAATGCATTTGGTATTTGAGGCTGTATTACATAATGTAGGCTACGACACAATATTGTTACTCTTTCATCATGCTATTGGCTTATTGTAGCTCCCATTGCTGTGCAGTTAGCGCCACGTGAATCATAGCTACTTTACAGTATTTTAATGGATTTACAGTCGCCTATTTTTGTAGCCTATAGCTATCTGACAGTTACACTATGATCTTATCATTCGTCCCAATTCATTACCAAGTCCATCAAAAATGGTTAACTGTTTTTCTCTCAAAGCATGTAAATTGAACACAATCAGCAGGCTACTTAGCAATTTGTCTGGACCGCGCAGGCTCCATTGAGTTCATCTGACGAGTCAATTTCGTTTCACATCAACAAGTAACTTAGCTGGTTAGTATGTAGATTTCTACTGTAGGCTAAGTACAGTGCAAAAATGAACGGGAAATGAAAAGCTTGTTTTTTATTGGAGGTTGATAACATGGGCTGCTGTGAAGCAGCAGTTCCCTATGAAAGAGTTTCTGTTTTTTTCCTCAAATTATTGAACTTACTTGTTAACAGGCTTTAACCTAATAGCCTGTCTGCTAGAAAACCTAACCTTAGTTTGTTCGGCAATTTTGTGAGTTATTTTTCCAGTTAACTTAATGGACTAGCTTCTCGTTAGACTTGCCATACAAATAGCGCTCTCTCAGACACACTCGTGCATACGTCATGTGGTCCCAGTATGCTTTGCGCATAGGCTAACTGTAGCGTTTAGCTTTCAGGCTTTATAGAAATGAGGATTTCATTTTAGAAATGAGGATTTCAATTTAGAAACGCAGATTTATTTTTATAAACGCGGATTTAATTTCGAAACAAGGATTTCGATTTAGAATTATGGATTTTATTTTGGAAACTATGATTTATATTAAGAAACAAGAATTTATTTTTAGCAATAAAAAGGATTTTGTTTTATAAATGAGGATTTATATTTAGAAATAAAGATTTACTTTTAGAAACAAGGATTTCTATTTAGAAATAAGGATTTATTTTTAGAAACAAGAATTTAATTTAGAAATAAGGATTTTGTTTTATAAATGAGGATTTCCATTTAGAAACAAAGAAATGTGGATTGCACCTCTGGGCCACCATAGGACTGTAATGCATTTTAACTATGACAAGGAACCACAAAGACACAGTAGCCCACAAGATAGCTACCTAACAACTATCTAACATTAATTATAGTGAACAGTTAAATGGTTAGATAATGTTCCATGGATGTGGTGGATGACTCAATTTAACGAGGCTACGACAAGTTTCATTGTAAAATAACCCGTCTAACAATGTTAACTGTTACTAGAAAAGTATTCAAATTAAGATTAGCTAATTTTATAACCATATGTAGGCTACATTAATGCCAACGTTGCCTACTTAGGCTATCAAAGCTGCTATGTAGGTTAGTAAGATAGCAAAACTGCATTAAGCGTGCATAACAACACGACTATTGCATAATTTAGAAAATTGTGGTATCTATGTATCTCTCTCCTGCACTGGGTTGTAAGTGTGTGGGGTCAGTCATTTTGGATGTCTGTTTACCCGTTTTAAAATGAGCACCTTAATGAATTTGTGGCAAATTCAACTCTGGTGGCTAATGATTTTAATAGATAATCTATAATGTTCTATACGGTTTTTGGTAGATTTATAGTTTTGCTAGCACGAAAATAAGGGCTCTTTCCAGAGGTTGACACCTATGCATGAATAAAACAATAATGTAGCGACTGCATCTAAAGACAGAGCAGGCGGATTCACTTGTTGCTTTTATTGCAAGCCAATGTTCTCAGTACACAGAGGATTATACTGACTCAAACGCACAGACTGCCGGTATTTTTATACTGGACTGGGGATAATACTGCAATCGGTCATCATAAACGTAGCCTATTGCATGACCTAGCTAGCTCTACTGTGGCTATCTAGCTCCACTACTGTCAACAAAACACACGTAGGCCTACGCACTTTATGCACACAATAACACTTAGCTAGCCCTGATAACCATGGCTCTGCTAGCCAGCATATCAAACAGCATAACTAAACATTTAACCAACGAGTAATAGTCTCTATAATGGCGTCACAAATTGTAGTTGAAGACTTTTTCTTTTTATAGATTAGACTTTCGATTTGTTAGTTTAACAATTCATAAACACGGCCAAACGAGATACAAATTTCCTGTAGGCTAATTCTAGAGAAATATCCAGCTGGATAGCGCAGCGCGACCCAATTTGACATCTCGTGCCGCGACCCAATTTGACATCTCCTGATAAAAGAGCTGGTCTGATGGTACCTCTCTGCTGCATTAGCTTCTCTTTCTCTTCCTTGGGCAGCGAGTGCTCCGGTTTGTAGCCACACCCAATCCCCGTCAGCTCCCGGCACGTCTCATCAAACCGTCTCTTGTGATGAGGGCGAATGAACTGGTAGAACTCTGAAAATACATTTTATAACAGCTTAGACTACTTTTCGCTCTAGTGGTCAAACATTGCTTCTGCTGTTCAGGATGGAGGGAGTTGTGGAGAAGTTTGCTCGTACGTTTGTTATTTTACTAATTATAACCCAGATTTTCTGACCTTCTTCAAATTTCGAATGGGCGATTATACACTGCTCAAAGAAATTAAGGGAGCAGTTAATCAACACAGTATGACACCAAGTCAATGAAACTTCTGGGATATCGATCTGTCCAGTTAGGAAGCGTAAACGATTGTGAATCAATTTCACCTGCTTTGGTGCAAATGAAAGTGACAACAGATGGACAGGAGAGACAACCTCCAAAAAGTAAATGGTTTTGCAGGTGGTGGCCACAGACCATTTCTCTCTCCTTATCCTTCTTGACAGATTTTTCTCTAGTTTTGCATTGGGCCCGCAACACACTGAAACACTATGATAGGATAGGGCCACCCAGCAACCCCCCAGAAAAGTCCTGGGATGTGAATCATTCATTTGTGGCTCAAGGAAGTATCTCTCACATAATGAGCCTTATAAGGGTGAAATGGTGAATCCTTACAGAGATTCCCCCCACCCCCACCCACCCACCCCCCATTCATAAAAAAACCTATTCAAAATCTCTAAAAAAAAAATAACTTAGTGGTGGCAAATGGCCTATGACCAGTTTTATTTGCTCTTTCTAAATGTGTCACATAAGGGTGGAGAGCGAGTCACTTCCTCCCTGCAATTCCGCTTTGCTTGTAACTGACACGCACCTCGGAGAAGGACGTGTGTGTTTGTGTCTTCCGTGAACAGCTCCGCCAACACCAGCAGAAGCTGGTCCAGATCATCCGCCGTTTTGTAGCTCTGCAGGGCCTGCATGATTTGCTGGAAGTTCACCTGACTCAGTGACCTCTTCACCGCGGCGAGGAAAACTTTAGCTTTTTCCGCCTTGGTTTCCTCCTGAGCACTCTGTGGAACCGCTTTGTTCTGAGGAAATATTGTGGATGTGAGCTCAAAAAAAAAAAAAAATGACAAAACTTCTTTGTGGCACACAGACACTCACACATTTAACCTTTTTAAAGCATGTCAGTATTTTACTGTCACTGAAATGCACTTGTTCCTGTTTTGCATTACGTTTGTGTTTGCATTGGAAATAATGCTATTAAACAATAGTATTATACTTGATATACATCTTTTGTGTTGACTCTACATTTCTACATTCTACATCCGCAAATTAAAATATCCTTGATTTCAAATGCAAATTTAAATTGTGATTCATCGCGATTAATCACAGCGAATCATGTGATCCATCATCATCATCCATCATCCATCAACCCGCTTATTCCTTTTCAGGGTCACGGGGGGTGCTGGAGCCTATCCCAGCATGCATTGGGCGAGAGGCAGGAATACACCCTGGACAGGCCGCCAATCCATCACAGAGTACTGGCAAACACCACAAAAAGTCCTACATGGTGTAAGACATCAGTAAATAGGTTACAAAATAGTGGGGCTTCACACAAAATGTTCATTTGTCAATGTGAACCAGAAAGAACCTGTCATTTCCTAAATGGAATGCTGACTAATCGGTCAGTGTGCAATAATAACATGAAACATAACCCACAGAGCAAAAAGAAAAAAACCACATAAGTAAAATAACTGGCTAAAAATGACTATGAAGTCACATGCTTCCACCCGTTTTCAATTTATGTTTGATACATGAGAAGTGACCAATTACATCCAAAGAGAGAATTTACTCTTGAAGCCAATAACTTACTTAAGGTAAAATTACAAAGACAATTCGTGACACTCCGTTTCTGATTCAAATAAAGAGAGATGTTTTATCATGTAGTTTAATCTATGCTGCAGTGAGATTTGCTGCATGCAAGACAAGTCTCTTTGTCTGGGCTGCTGAGTCTGACTTGGCATGAGTAGCGCATTCAGAAGAGATGGATTAAGTTCTAACAGTGCAGTTGAACTCCCATTTCAAAATAGGCCAATATTAAAATTGACATCATCATCGGTTGGCAATGATAAAAATAAAAGAGTAAATGTCTATAGATCAAAAAAGGTTGGGAACCACTGGGCTGATAGATTGAACATCACACATTGATCACAGCTTTGAGCAGTGGGCAGAGGCAGACTACTGGACCCTCATCTCAGGTAAAATGTGAGACGTGAACAGTTTTAAGCGTTTCTATTTGTCTGTTTTAGATTTCGAATATACAAAAAATTCATTTAACCCTCCTATTATGTTGACATTTTTTGACACCTTTTATGTTTGGGATGAAACTGACACCGACATTTTAAACGACACTAAATTATTGTAATAGAAACATTTTCACACTTTCACACTGCGTGTTGCCTTCTTAACTAATTCAGTGCTGCGTGCGACTTTCGTGGATGAAAACACAAATGGTCTAAAGTGCCAAGGGTGACTAAAGTCGACCACAGCCATCTTTACTCTGCTACACCGGTAAAGAATTCTGGACTTATTAAACGATGACAAATTTACAATAATGTTCTTTTACCTGGATTTGCACTTTTCTTTTTTACATGGTTCTAGATTAAAATATATGAAGTTATATGTATGTCATGTTTAAAAAAATAAAAAACCTCGTCTAGCCATCTAAACCAACATTGAGGCGTGGGAATAACGCATCCCCGTCAATTTGTACCAACATGTTTCTGCGCCAGTGACCAAGAATATAAAGAAATTGAACACAGTAAAGTGGGCAATATAACAAACTAGGCTACTGCTATGCTACTGTCTCAGTAATGAGAAAATTACGCCTCTAGCTTTCAGTCGTTCCACGATCGTCTGGTAAACGTTTCAGTCACGGACAGTAGTCCACCATACCAGTTTTATAATATCCCTTTCCCGACTTATATTTAATAATTATCTGATTTCCACTTCCACTGTCCAGTTATTTCCCATAGTGGGGGACAGAAAGTATTCGGGCAGTTACACCATTGTGGTTGTTTTGGCTTCGTACTCCAGAACATTGGATTTGAAATGGAACAGTGACTATGAGGTTAAAGTGCAGACTTCCAGCTTTAATTTGAGGGTTTTTACATCCATATCAGGTGAACCGTGTAGGAATTGTAGCCATTTTTATACATAGTCCACCCCCCCTCCCCATTTTATGGGATGAAAAGTAATTGGACAAATGGACATAAACTTAGTCATATCTACAGTTATGCAAGCAGATTCTTATGAAAAACAGTTTTCACTATTATTACACGTCACCAATGTAAGAGTCAGTCATGTTAACCAAACTAAGAAGCACTGAAAATAAATTATTTACAGTCAAGCCAGAAAGTCTGAATACCCCTTTCACCTTCTCCACATTTTATTACATTACAGACATATTCTACAATAGATTGAGTTCATTTTTTGTCTCAAAATTCTACACAAAATAGCCCATAATGACAAAGTGAAAACATGTTTTTAGAAATTCTTGCAAATGTATTAATCAAAAACCGAAATCTTTCATTTACATAAGTATTCATACCCTTTGCTTTAACATATTTTTAAAGTATCATATTTAATATTTGGTCGCATATCCTTTGCATGCTGTTACTTCCTGAAGTCTGTGACCCATCAACATCAAAAGACTCTCGATATCTTATTTCCAGGTACTGTTACAAGCGATACTATAAGCTCTCTGCATTTGAATGGATCTCTATGGGAATTGGGGGGTGAGACTAGATTCAGCACAGTATGGAACACATGGCTGGCTAAATGGCTGTAAGTCATCAAGGGTCTGAGCTATCGAACGAGCCCCAAACCATCATTCTGTTGCCAGATATGGAGTAGATGTGGATGGATCACTGCAAAGGTTATTTCTCCTGACTCATTTTCCTATAGACCTCTATGGGGAAAAAAGTCAGGAGAAACAACCCTTACTTCAGGAAGAAACAGCATGCAAAGAATATGCGACCAAAAATTCAAAATGATAATTAAAAGATATGTTAAAGCAAAGGGCATGAATACTTATGTAAATTAAAAGTTTCAGTTTTCGATTTTTAATACATTTGCAAAAATTTCTAAAAACATGTTTTCACTTTGTCATTATGGGCTATCTTGTGTAGAATTTTGAGACAAAAAATGAACTCAATCTATTGTACAATATGTCTGTAATGTAATAAAACGTGGAGAAGGTGAAACGGGTGGGCAGACTTTCCGGCTTGACTGTATGTTTCCATCAACATTGTTTGACATTGTTCGAATAGTGAACTGAACCAGAAGGTGTGCCATTTAGTGCCATCTACCCTCCTCATTAACAAAAAATTATGTTGAATAGGTAAAATAATGTGTTTTATTAAAGTTTATAAAATTGTGAATGTTGGCAGCCATATTGGCTTGGCATTGCTGAGGCATCGTGTTCCAGAACACTCTGGCATTGAATGAGCTGATGTGCCCCAATTGATTGCCCAAAAGTTGTATATTGTTTATGTTTTGCACAGTTACAGAGCCTGGGGTCAAAACAACACCCCCGTATACATAAGTATCATGCGTCACCAGTCTTCCTGATTTGAAACCGTCACAAAGAAATTACTACTCTAAACACATCTAAACACGCTGAGCCTCGAGCAACAATCGGGGGTAGCATTTTCACAAGAAAAACAGGGGAAGGCTTTTACGGAAGAGGCCTGCCAGGAACCGCGGAACACTTACTGACTCCTGGACCAATCGGATTTTGCGCTTTCCTCCCCGTGATTCGTCATCCATGCGCTTGTCGTGCTGCAGGGAGAGGGTGGATAGCCGGGTCGCCTGCACAGAAAACAAACACGCCAAACAGTCATCTGATAAAGCTGTGGAAAATTTCTTAGAAGAAATGACTCTCTATAAGCCAAATCATGAATGTTCCCTTAACGAAATGGTAGAGAATCTCAATGATGCTCTATCATCGGTGTTAGATTCGGTAGCCCCATTGAAAACTAAAAAAAAGAAGTTGTCACATAGAACCTCCCCATGGCTCAAAATCAATAACGTTAGTGAAGCAAAAAGAAAATGCCGCGTAGCAGAGAGAAAATGGAAAAAAACTAAATCCACTATTCATTATGACATCTACAAAGATGCACTAACCACTTATAACAGAATCATTCGTCTAGCCCAGGGGTAGGCAACCCTGGTCCTGGAGAGCCGCAGGGTCTGCTGGTTTTTGTTTTCACCCTAAATACAGCAACTACTTAGACTAAAGAAACCAGGTGAGGTGAGTTAACTATGTAATCAACTGCTTTAATTGATCAATTAAGTGGCGAGTAACAACAAAAACCAGCAGACCCTGCGGCTCTCCAGGACCAGGGTTGCCTACCCCTGGTCTAGCCAGAAAAACATATTTTTCCAATATTATTACAGACAATGCCGGAAATTCCAGAGTTCTCTTCTCCACTATCGATCAGCTCCTAAACACTGTCCCTGCCCCCCCACTATCATCTGCAGCAAAATGCGAAGAACTGGCTCAGTTCTTCACGAACAAGATAACTACGATCAGGGATAATATTACTAGTAGTGGAGGTGAAACAGATATCGATAGACCCTGCAATGTAACCATGAGTAAGTTCACTTGTATCACAATGAGTGAATTATGCAAAACGGTCACTCAGTGCAATTCAACTACATCAGATGTCGATCCTATACCCACAATGTTTTTCAAGCGAGTGTTTGATGGTATCTCAAGCCCGGTACTGGAAATTATAAACACGTCCCTTAGAACTGGTGTCTTCCCAGAAAGCTTTAAAACAGCTGTTGTAAAGCCTATACTTAAGAAACCCAAACTGGATAACAACATACTAACAAATTATAGACCGATATCAAATCTTCCATTCATTAGTAAAGTGCTAGAAAAGATAGTCTCAATCCAACTAAACTCATTCCTCAATGAAAATAACATCTTAGAAATCTTTCAGTCGGGTTTCAGAAGATATCACAGTACTGAAACGGCTCTCACAAAATTAATTAGCGATCTCAGACTAAACTCAAATGCAAATAAAGTCTCCATCCTTATCTTATTGGATCTCAGTGCGGCTTTTGATACCATTGATCATGACATTTTAATCAATCGACTTGAAAAGCATATTGGGTTCTCTGATTGTGTATTGAACTGGCTCAAGACATATATCAGAGGAAGGAAGTTTTATGTTAGTCTGGGTAACAATGTATCAGAGAGACATGAAAGTTGCTACGGGGTTGCACAAGGGAGCTGCTTAGGTCCATTACTTTTCTCTCTCTATATGTTACCACTCGGTGACATCATTAGAGAATATAATGTAGATTTCCATAGCTATGCGGATGATACACAATTGTACATATCCGCTGAACCAAACGATACAACAGCAATTAAATCCATTACCAACTGCTTGTTGGCAATAAATAAATGGATGAATGCAAATTTCCTCAAATTAAATGAAGACAAAACTGAAGTTCTTCTAGTTGGTCCCAAATCAAAGAGAGAGATACTAACTAAAAACCTAGGAAGATTAACTTCCTGGATTAAACCTGAGGTAACTAGTCTTGGTGTCATCCTTGACTCAGACTTGAACTTCAACTCCCACATAAATAAAGTGACCAAAACAGCTTTCTTCCACCTCAGAAACATAGCGAAGGTACGACCATTCATAACTCAAAATGATGCTGAGAAGCTAATTCATGCGTTCATATCTAGCCGACTGGACTACTGCAATGCACTTTTCACTGGTCTCCCCAAGAAAACCACTGAAAGACTCCAACTTATTCAAAACTCTGCAGCTAGATTACTAACCAAAACCAAGAGGCGAGAACACATTAGTCCAGTCTTAGCTACTCTACATTGGCTACCTGTCACCTTTAGAATTGACTTTAAGGTCCTCCTCCTCACATACAAAGCTCTAAATGGACAAGGACCTAGCTACATTGCAAACTCCCTAACAAATTACACACCAGCTAGAACACTCCGATCATCTGATGCAGGTCTATTAGAAATCAACAGAAACAGTTATAAAAAGATTGGTGATGCAGCCTTTGTTAA